>PPJA03000009.1:0-597890 GCA_003707425.3 Kodamaea restingae
TATGGATTTGGGTGGGGGGCGGTTACCGCCTCCCACTCTGGACGATCCTTACGGTCAGCGCGTTGTATGATGGGGTGCAATTTTATGCAGGTTCATGTACACCTCCTGCATAATATGCAGCTAAAGTGTGAGACAAAAGGTACCTGAGAGAGCTAAAAACGCATCTAAACGTTCATGTATTGTATATTATATGCCCTTTCAAACCTGCTAAATGTACTTATAAACCATCTAAATGCATACCAAAAATATCTTAGAGTACATAGAAAATATCTAATTTTTTAAGCACCGATAGCACCGAATACAAAATGCTTCTAAACAGTGATCATATATATATATATCCATGAAAATCAGTCATCTACTTTAAAAACACACTATACTTTCCCAGAATAAAAAAACAGAAGGAACTAGAAAGCCCTACCCGAATATACCCTCAAGTATATATTATAGTTTGAGCTTTACCCCCTTGCGTTATAATGTGTAAGTCTTCTACCCTTGAAACGAAGCTTTCCTATAAATGGGAAAAATCTAACTAGTACAGTTAAATCTTCCAACCCTGTAATGGTGATACTATAAGTCATGGATCATACATATATTTTAATGCAATTTGTCTTGCTTATAAAAAGAAACTATAAGATTCGCAAGACTAGTCTTAATTCATGCAACGATCATTGAGCACGATGGCTTGTCACCATGGAAAACAATGGGTGGGAAGAAATTGTTGCATGAGAATTTGGAAGATTTAGCAACAAAAGGGGAACACTGGCTGGTTTTCTTATGTTGTTGGACTCAGTTATACCTGATTATCTCGAAAAAAGGAAGTTTGGAGAGAAGAAACGTTTTGATGTTGTTGAGTTACGGTTTAGAATTGGTTGCAAAAATTACATAATACGTTTTTGACTAAAAAATTACAAAAACTGAACATTTAAGATGCAACTTATCAAATTATCATTGCAATAAGCGTTAACGAACTACAAGATTTTATTCTTCGAAGAACAAGAACCTAGAGCTGAAAATCTACTAGTTTTAGAAAAAAGTTCTAATACAAGAAGGTTGGATGAGCTAAGTTTTGCCTTAATGTGGGTGGAGAGATCAGATTGTACCCATAAAGATCTGTCAAAAATCAATCACAAGCTGAATATCGAGTCTTTATCAATAGACTTGTTACCTAAAGGTCAATTTACTCTCAGAATTCACTATTACTCTGGGTGAAAATGAATTTTTCAGAGGGACACAAATCACGAATCTTGACGCATAGAACCTCTACCTGTAGCTATAGTTTCATTTACACCAGAGTTAGTGGCTAAATTATACTTATAGAGTGTTTGACATATAATTCACGCATAAATCTTGAACTTACAGTACACTAGGTACAACAGTTTCTTCCCATTGTAGATTTTCAAATGGCATACAGGTCAGATCGAATTCTTTGAATTACTGAAGCTCGGATTTCTATCTCACTTGAATATATTGAATGTTAGAAATTTGCACATCGCATTATAGCTATCTCAACATTAATATCTTCATGTTTACTATATGCCAACAAGTTCATGCTTACATAGTCAACCAATACATAATTTGGCTACCCTCGATTTTACGACCTATTTCCACCTTTTACCTTCTCATCTCATCGTACCATAAGTTTCCATTTCTGGTAGTCTCTACACAATGCTGTCAACCCCCCAGAATAAGCTAGATCATACAGATCACAATGTAATCAAGTAACTATACACTTCATAAAATAGGTCATGCCTATACAGCACTCACAGACCCACCATTAAATACTTGTACACAAACTCCACTTCGTGTTTATTTCTGTTTAATTTTTAGCCAGCCACAACATGCCTAGGGTCCTGAAAAACCCCGGTGCCTCCGGGCTCTACCTGAATCTCCCCGGCGACCCAGTCACAACAGCATCACGAACAACAGTGAAAAGACGCTATCGACCTGGAACCAAGGCACTCAAAGAAATTCGCGTCTACCAGAAATCGCTGGATCTACTCATTCGTAAGCTTCCTTTTGCACGATTGGTCAAAGAGGTGGCGGAAGACTACATCGGTGCCGACTATGGAATCAGGTGGCAACTGCAAGCAGTTTTGGCACTTCAGGAAGCCTGCGAAGCCTACTTGGTTCATCTTTTGGAGGATACCAATTTGTGTGCAATCCACGCAAAGAGAGTGACAATAATGAAGAAGGACATACAATTGGCGAGAAGAATAAGGGGGCAGTAATGTTTGGGATATTGGTATATTGTATTATAAGATTTGATGGCAAATTTGCAGAGCCAGCGAGGACCAGAGCGACCATGTTAATTACGGGTGGTGATTTGAATCAAGTCGGACGAGCTGTCGATTCCTGTGATATCCACTGGTCGAAAAGCAGACAATGGGTTTGCTTTGATATGATATTACTTAATGTGGTTGGTTTTAATGTGGTTCGCTTTAATGTATAGTAACAGCTGGGAAGCATTTGGGTATTTAGTAGGCTGAGATGAGCGAATTTGTAAAATTTGTGAGGATTGAGGGTTGATGATTAAGGGGCGAGAAGGAGTAAAGATTGGAGTGTGAAGATTAAGGGTGACGAGAAATGAGATCAAGAGTAACAATTGAGCGATGGCAACAGAGTGTGAGGGTAATTGAGTCGGTGAATATATCACAAAGGAGAAGAATATGCATTAAGGAGTCGAAGAGTGTTATGTCGTCCAATCCTTAACTGGCGATTTATGCCTATTAACTTTCGGTTGAACATGCTTGTACGACATAAGAGTAAAGGCTAGAATTGCAGCTACTTTTTGGAGCATATTTTTTGCTGGTTGCACCGACACTACATTCCTCAAACCCTTAAATCAGGCATGGATCCCGTGCACGTATGCTTACTGCAATTTTCTTTCTGCTCTCATGAACAATCATGCCTATTGTCAATTATGTCCATTATCATTTATGCCCATTATCCCATTATCAATTATGTTCATCACCAAATATACCCATCATCGAATAATCCCAGTACTAATTATAATCTCTCTACTGCAACACTGTCGCTGCGGCTCTTCAACTCAGGGGTACTGTTGTTTTACCGTCGCATGTGCATTTGTGACTGCCTTCGTTGTGTTCGTGATACTGAATTTTGAATTTTGTCATGTCCGCAATCGGCTCACCACTCACAATAGTTATTCTCCACAAAGTAGACAATAAATTAGATACCCCTATAGCATCGGCCTGAGAAATCTAATAGATCTTCATACATGGTACAATAGCACCCTTCTACATCTCACCCACGTATAAATCCCATGGTAACATTCCGATGAACATACTCACATCGAACATACCGTTGAATTGAGAGTACAACCAAAAGAGCTTATCTTATTCGTTCTCTTCTCGTCTACTCTAAGCCTGGTGCGATCTCATTGTTGTATACAGGACGAACTCATAACTCCACGCGACCCTAGAAAATCGACGCGATTAGTACTTGAATTGAATGAGAAGGATAATTTATGGCATATGCGTCAGTGACTTAGATATACTAAGACTGACTCACACGAAATCCGACACTCTCAGCGTCTTGTCATCGTAGATATCTGTCCAATCTTTTCTTTTGCTGGTAATAACAATGTCCTGTATACACACCAGACACAAATGCTATACTGGGGTTGTCTATTTGACGGGTGGTGGTTACGCGAGTAGAAAAGGGCATCAAAATCTCCTGACTGTGGAAATTATAGCATCAGGAACATATCTTGTTCCTATTTATACATAGCATCTGGCACCAAGTATCAACTCCAAAGGCCGTGCAATACCCTTATCTTGAGAGTACAAAGAGAATAGAGTTGAAAACTCAAAAGGAAGATCGTGGAGAAATAGTTGAGCGTTAGCGAGCACTCCACACGGGACTCTCAGATAGTGAGATTGAGACTTACAGCATTACCACCAACACCAGCATCAACATTCGCATCAACATCAGCATCACAAGCATAGTCTAACAGTTGTCATCACAGTCAAAGTTTTCACCACAGAAAATTCACCATCACTCTTGTTAATAGCCCCCTCCATACACCCACCCATGATAACAACCACCACCAAGAAGAAGCTCGTCTACCGCCAAGATCCCGACGGTGTGTTCCGTTTGAAAACCGATCCTGAAACAACATCTGTGGAGACATCACGCAAAAAGAAGAAAAAGAAGCAGGTGGGCCCGAATGAACTTTTAGATCTTTCTTACAAAGTCTTTGACGACGAAAAGACTGAAGATATTCCAGTTTCTCCCACTTCCAAAGCCGAAGCTCCTGCATCCTCTAAATCCCCAGGTAGAGCCGTCACGGCTCCCGAGTTAACCTCACCAGTAACTGAAACTCCTGAGGTATCTGACACGCGCAGAAGCTCATTACCCGATTTGGCACTGCAAGATTCTCACGTGAGTGGGAAAAAAAATAAACACGGTTGGCAAGACAACGAAAAAGTTGACGAAGTCTCGATTGCTTCACCAACTACAGAGAGTAGCTGCGCAGAGTCCACAACATCGCAATCATCTGAACCTCCGGCCCCAGTACCCCCGGAATCCCCGTATAAGCAATTCAAAAGCTCCGTTATCTCGATGATATCCACCAAAGAGGCACAGATTTTCCATGTGCCCAGTTTCGCACTCGGCATTATTACCGCTTTAGTTACTTACAGATACCGTGAGCCACTTCTCATATTGGTCGTGGGAGTAGTGGGACTAACCGCAGCGGTGACCGTCTTCGCGCTCGTTGCTGGAACAGCATTTTTTTATCTTGGGCTTCTCAAGTTCGAGGACTTAGCAGAGCTCCGTGCATGGAGAAACCAGGTTACTTCGAAAATCACAGGAAAGACAGTTGATCCAGCCCCTGAAATCCCCGACCCCCATAGTTTTGAAGCTAAAATGGAACTGTCGGAGCTGGATGCCGAACTGGACAGCAAAGCTGCCGAAACAAAGGCTGTAATGGAGGCGGCCATCATTTCTGCTAGAGAGGCACGCGCTGCTTTGGATAACCGCTCGATCAAGTCCAACAAAACTCACAAGTCTGCAGAAGATGTCGAGCCAATGGTGCAGGCACCAGTAAAATACACTAATGTGAGGCCCTTCAAGCACAACTATCCATCAGAGGATCTTTTGACCAAGGCCAAGAAAGCACCTCAACTAAACAGAGCTCAAAGTCACGACGTGAAGAGAGACATGCTCCGTAAGGCGGAATTGTATAAGAACGAACGTCGTGCTCACTATAAAGTTACCAATCCCGAGGTGGTTCTGTACAAGGTCGCGCACCCTGAAAATGTTGTTAAGAGACGTGGCGATGTGAAGCTGCTCCCACCAAACCCTCGCGAGGCTGAGGAACTTCCGTTGATCAACGAGGTCAAGTTGATGACTGGGAGTGATTTCGATCCGTACGAGGATAAAACAAAGAGAGGCTTGGGTAGACACAATACTGTTGCTAGCAAGCAAAGTGTTTTGGGGACCAGACAGGGGTATAACATGTTCATGGCGAACGTCGAAGGTAATGATTAGCTCTTCGATCAGTTTCAGTGATGAGTGTTATATGTTATTTCCCTTGGGATGAACCCTCCCTAGACTGAACATTCTCATTGTTTTTACATGTTCATATTTAGTTTGCTGTCAATGACCACCTCGTCAGCGGCTTCGCCAGTTGGGGTTGGTTGGGTCAGTTTGGGCCAATTTGTCTTCAGCCTAAGGCAATGTGACACTGTCTTAAGACATGTTAGCTGCATTCTCGAAGTTGATGTATTGCATTAGCATTTCGGGTGCTCAACACGCCGATCTGCAGGTGTGTATAATGCTCATAGTTGAATCTCGTAAACGATTGCACTGGATGCGACTCAGTTTATAGTAACGAATAAATGTGAAAAAGAATTTGCAACGTAAAAAAGGAGTTTTGCAGCATTTTTGCCACTAGACAGCAGTTTACAGCTTGAAAGGTCGGTTGGTGATTTCTTCTGTTTGCCAGCCTATCTGTCGCCTAGAGGCTCTGTGAAGTTACACACAGCGAGCTGCTATTACACTGCTTTCATTTGAGGTATGTTTACATTGGTAAAGTTTACTTTCACTATAGCATTTACATCCACACTGTGCTACAATCTACAAGAACTCATACTCATTCGTTCAGCTTGATACCACTGACTCACTATCGTTACATCTATAATTAAAACTTTGCAGCTTGCAAAACAACATTACTTACACCACTATTAGTCCACCATACTTGAGCTAGGTTTACATGAAACCTTTACTTATATCTCGCCTTAGAAGCTCACTCACCGTTACCTTCAGAAATTACCATTTCACTCCCACTGGATAGGTCTTTTTACATTTTACATTTTACACTTTACGCCTTTATTTATTCTTTTCCACAACATGCCTCTCTACAAAGAAGACTCGTTTCTCATCGTATACCCCGGGTCTACATACACCATCTTTACCTTTGGGTTCCAGGATGCGCTCCAGCCACCACAGTTTAGGATTCCCAGCATAGTCTACCAAAGTCCATCGGGAGAATTCCACGCAACTAGCGAGGAAGGTTACACTGCCATCAGACCGATCGTTGGCAGCAGAATCGTCAACTTGGATGCTTTCAACCACCTCCTCAAAGCAATCTTGCAAAGTGTCATCAAAGAAAATCCTACAGTGACCATTAACCACATTCCACTTCTTTTAATCACGCACTCGCTCACTTGGTCGCGCATCCAGGTTGAGTTCATCACCAAGTATGTGATCGAGCTGTTAGAATTCACCGCGTTTAATATCTTGGACTTTGCCGTGGCTTCTACCTTTGGAATTGGTGGAAATACAACTAGTGCTGCTGTGATCAAAGTCGGTGAAGAGTCCACGCAAATTGTACCGGTCGTCAACTACCAGCCTTTGAAATTTGCGGCCAAGTACCTTCCTGATGTCGGATCGCAGAAAATCAATGCAGAATTGGCCAAGATTTTACCCAATTTCACGACAGGCCAGATCGAGGACTTGAAGGTGTCGGGTATATACGAGGTGCTCCACCACGAGGCCTTTTACTCGCTCGAGGACCTCCAGGAAGAAGGTGAAAACTTGGATGTGGCAAAGCTTGTAGCAGAGGGAAAACTCGGAGAACAAGAGGAGGAAAAGCCAAACAGTGATTTGGAAACAAACGTTTTTGTGGACTCTGCCACTGGTGAAAAGATTCTGGTGGGAAAAGAGAGATTCCAGGGAACAACTGCTTTTGTGGCTGCGCTTGCCAGCGAAATTTACCATGCCCTTGCTCGGGTTCCAGACCTCGAAAAGAGGCAGGAATGTTACGACAACATGATTTTTGTGGGATCTACATTCCGCATCCCAGGTCTCAGGGAAGCAGTGATACTGAAGTTGGCCACCGACTACTTGGTGAGGGAGAGGAGCGATCGTGGATCTAAGGATGTCAACTCAGCCATTGTGGCCTACCAGCAGGGAAATGCTGCAGTTGATAAGGACAATGAGCACAGCTCCTCGCAAACCACGCAGGTTCCAGGGTCGATTCGTCTTGCCAAGTACCCGGAGTACTTTTCTGAGTGGAAGAAGCCCAAGGAAAAGGGAGGATCGTGGCATGACGTACACTTTTTGGGAGGTGAGATTTTTGCCAAGCAGATTTTCCTGAATAACTCGAACCATGGAAGAGCTTTGTTTGTGGACTCAGATATATATGAGGAGAGGGGACCACAGGCAATTTGGATTGCAAGTATCTAGAAGTGATCTGGATACTACGAACTGGTGACGAACTGGTGACGAACCGTCGAATTGGCGACGAACTCACGGAGTCACTGAGCGGAGCTATTACTGAGGTCTTCGTTAAGTTATTGGATGGTGATTACATCTAAGAGACGAGGACTGGCGAATTTAGTGAAAAGCGACAGTCAATTAGGAGTGACTGGATATAGTTTAGTAGAAATGTATTTTAAGCAGATTCATGACCACAGCCATAATGGGGATTTTTTGCAGCCATTCAAATAATTATACCGTTTTTCTGGTGAAAATCTGTTTATATGAATAAAAATCTCAACTAGCAGTTGTGGTTTTCTTTTGCCTGAAGTATCTTGAGTAAGATGGCGGAAGCTTGATTTGGGGTAGAGAAACGGCTGGAAAACACTTGATGAGTAAAGGTTATGTCGCTGCAGAAGCTGTGAATGCCACTTTTCGTGTTAGATAAGACAACTCTTGAGTAATTATTACCGATGTTTCCTATTCCAAGAGTAGAGGGATAAAGTTGCGATATCCCAATACAGAAGTAAGATTTGAAGTGCGGTTCACAAGACTTAAGAGGCTAGACTTGTCCGTAAACGTCAAAAACCCAAGCGATCTCACGGACTTAGGAATGAGCAAAGAAAAAGCGTCTTCAACCGTTAGGATCTGATAATATTGTGGCTGTAGAGAAAATCAGCCAATTTTTATAGCTGAAATGGGCGAGGACCTCATTTATTCAAATCAATGTATGTTTCTGAGGTTTAAAGATGTCTTGACCTTGGATATATTGTTTTCTGTAAATAGCCATGGCATTCAAGGTCAAAAGGCTGAAGTTTTTCTAGTCAAAAGATAATAGGCTTAGAATTACAAGCTTTGAATGATTCAAACTGTCATCTGTATAAGTATACATAGTGTTGGTAGACATTCCATCATTTTACAGCCTGCCAAAGTTTTTGACAGACCCAGGAACGCTTCTATTTAGACGCAATAAAATCCCAACAATTTTTCTGATTCAACTAGAGCTTAGCTTGGTACAAGTCCACATAGAGTGATAAAAGTGCCTTTGAATCAACTCCCTTTTGCAAAAGTTTGTATTTGAGTTTTTTATAAAGATTCACTCTCAATGTCTATTCTCTCTACTCATTCGTGTTTCTTGCCTGAATCCTAGTTAACTATCAAAGGACCATTCTACCATCTTCATTGACAAAAACTTCAGGTATCAGTCTTAATTCTAGTTGGCTCTCATTGCTCAGCGAAGATCTCCGATTAAGCTTTTTTACTTTTTTCACGCGTATGCTTCTACGTATCTCACGAATGGCACAACAACAAACATTAGCGCGTTTCTTCGGATCCAAAGCCCCCAGCGCCATCAAGCGGTCAAAGAGTCCGTCCAACAATGAAGGTATCAAGAAAGGAAAGACTAATGAGGCCCATAAGACCTTGGGCCTGAAAAATGGAGACGTAAAAATTGAAGATAAGACCAAAGAGTCGAAGATTGAAAGTGAAAGTAAAGAGATCGAAAGGAAACCCGAAGATTCCAAAAAGGCCGAGGTCAAAAAAGAAGAAAACCTTTCAAACCTTGTCAAACCTGAAAGTGCCATATTAAGCGCACTCAAAACCCCCAACGCAACGAATGGTACTTCAGCTAGACCTCTCATGTACTCGTCCATCACATCGACATTTGAGAAAATCGAGGCAGAATCGGGCCGCCTCAAAATCACAGCCATCATCTCCGACTTCTTCTTAGACATCCTCAAAACAACGCCGGAAAAACTCACAAAGGTGGTTTACCTTTTCATCAACCGATTGGGACCAGATTACGAGCCGGATCTCGAGCTTGGACTTGGTGAAACGCTTCTCATAAAGGCTATTTCCGAGTGTTATGGCCGTCCAGTAGCCCAGATAAAGAAGGACTATCACGAATTGGGAGACTTGGGCATGGTCGCACAGAAATCTCGCCTGGGACAACGTACCATGTTCAAACCTGCGGCCTTGGACGTGGATACTGTATTTGCAAATTTGACTACGATCGCCAAATCTACAGGTAAGGACTCCCAACTGCGCAAAATTGCGCTTATCAACCGAATGTTGACAGCATGTGACGCAAAATCCAGTGAAGCCAAGTTTTTGGTGCGCTCATTAGAGGGGAAATTGCGCATAGGGTTGGCAGAAAAGACCGTTTTGGTTGGATTGGCGCAAGCCTTCACTCGCTACCAGGGCTGGAAAAAAGACCCTACCAAAAATTTCGCAGCCAATACAGAGAAAATTGCAGCCAACGAGGACATCATTAGAGAGGCGTTTTCGCGCATCCCCAACTACGCAATCATCATAGAGAAGTCGCTTGAGTACGGCATCAACCAATTGCTCGACCATTGTCAGTTGACACCCGGAATTCCGCTCAAGCCAATGTTGGCAAAGCCCACCAAGTCGATTTCAGAGGTGCTCGACAGGTTCCAGGGCGAGGAGTTCACGTGCGAATACAAGTATGACGGAGAACGCGCCCAGATCCATGTCTTATTTGATGGAAGTGTGCGTATCTACCTGCGGAACCTGGAGGATATGTCGCAGAGGTACCCCGACTTGATCGGCACCATAAAGGATTTTTTGAAGGAGCAGGAAAATGACGAAAAGCTCGATCTTTCAAAGAATGTCAGTTTTATTCTCGATTGCGAGGTAGTTGCGTGGGACACTGCAGCCAATAAGATCCTCCCGTTCCAGGTCCTTTCCACCCGGAAGCGTAAAGACGTCAACGAAAAAGACATCAAGGTGCGGATCTGTGTTTTTGCTTTTGATATGCTTTTTTTCAATGAGTCGCTTATCACCAAGTCGTTAAGTGAGCGTAGAGCTCTCATGAAGGCCACGTTGAAGCCTGTGGAGGGCAAGTTCCAGTTTGCAACAATGAAGAACTCGTCCAATCTCGACGAACTTCAGCTTTTCCTTGACCAGTCTGTCAAGGATCTGTGTGAAGGTTTGATGGTCAAGATGCTCAATGGACGCGAATCGTACTACGAGCCTTCGAAGCGCTCGAGAAACTGGCTCAAACTTAAGAAAGACTACCTTGCCGGTGTGGGGGATTCTCTTGATTTAGTAGTTGTTGGAGGCTACGTTGGGAAGGGCAAGAGAACAGGTCACTATGGTGGTTTCCTTCTTGCTTCATACAATCAGGATACCGGTGACTACGAAACTACGTGTAAGATTGGTACTGGGTTTTCCGACGAGGCTTTGGCTATGTTGCACACTAAACTCAAGCCCACTGAGATCCCAGCAGCCAAGCCGTATGTCATTCATGATGCCACAGTGAAGCCTGATGTTTGGTTTGAGCCTTCGACCGTTTTCGAGGTGTTAACTGCGGATTTGTCTTTGAGTCCTATTTATAAGGCTGCACACCAGCAATATGGTAAGGGGATATCGTTGAGATTTCCGAGGTTTTTGAGGTTGAGAGATGATAAGGGGATCGAGGATGCGACATCTTCGGACCAGGTTGCGGAGTTTTATGAAAGACAGGCGAGTGTACAGTAGACATTATGAGTTTATTTGAAAAGAGTTTCTTAAGTAAACATTTTCGTCTAACTGTGTAACTTGACATGAAAATCTGAATATTGAGTTTATTAAGCTCACCTATATTAAGTACGGCTTTAATCACTAATTAGTCCTTAATTAGATAGTTCACTAATTATTGGCTAGCCCTTACAGTAGCCCTCTTTCAGACCGACAAAACTAGTTATCACCCTTCTCCCTGCTTCTCCGTATCTTGCTCTTGATTCTATCTGACAACCTCACCCGATCCGAAGCACCTCTAAAATTCAACTCAATAGCATCGCTGGAGCTCTGTCTTGACATCCTTGGCAGCGAAGCCAAAGTACGCAACCTGTCCTCTCTTTTTGGAGTATGCGTATGGTAGTCATCCATAGAAGCAACCGAATTAAAGTTTGATTGTTGCGCAAGAGTGGCATTTTCCATTGAAGCAAGCGAATTAAAGTTGGATTGCTGCGCAAGGGTCAAGTTGGGGTTCTTGGCGTTAGCATGGAGGTGGTAGTCCGAAAACATCGGAATGTTGGTCAAGGAGTTGTCTGAGTTCATGAGCGAAATACCATCGGAAACGGAGGACGAGTGTTTGGAAAGATCCTCGCTCCTCTCCTTTCTCTCCTTCTTTCTTCTGCGTTCTCTTCTGTTCCTTAACTCTTCGGTCTTTCTGTCCTCCTCGTCGTCACTATCCACGTATGTGTTGGACTTGAACGAATCCTTCATCTCCAACAAGTTAAAGTCGTTGGGGAAAAGCTCAGGGCCAAACTTGTTGACCAACTCTGTGATTTCCTCACTCAACTCGGCGCGAAACTCCTTGAGGTCCTTGATAGAGGACCCCGACGTGATAGAAAGGTAAATTGGGCGGAGGGACTTGAACAAATCGACTCCCTGCTCACCGGTGATCAAGGCAGAGTATGTGACCAACACACCACAACCGTAAACAATGCACCACAACCACACCAAGCCAAACAGCAGGAGAATTTGATGCGTGTAGCAGTAGTAGGTAGCAACACAAGCGTAGAAAGAGTATAAAATAGGGGCGTACAACATGCTGATCAAGATCTTCCAAGTCGCAACCACATCATTGGCCTTGATTTTGACGGTAGAGGCAGCCAAAGCCGATTTTGCCTTCTGCGTAGAGATAATCTTGGACAAGATAAATACTGGCGAGAACAATATCGCACCGGGAAGAGCGAGAATAAAGAAAAATACCAACTTGATGATGCGGAAGATGAAGACGGGCACCAAACGGAGCTTGTGCGAGGAGTCTGTGTCCTCTACGTGGTGGTCCGGGAGGTAGAGCTGGTGTAACATCTTGTTGTACTCGAGAATACGGCCTTTGATGTGCTTGATTTCAGGCTCATTACAGTAAGTCTGGTAGCCCAAAACCAAACGCCTGTTCATTTCTACCACAAGTGGCAATGGGAGGTATTGAACCATGTTTCCGGCATACAAACGTCTTGCGGCTTGCACAACCATTAGTGTCTCGTAGTCCTCGCACGTCACAGTGACGGCCTTCAAACCGGTGGTGATGATTTCTAACAAGTCCTTGACGGACTCACGGTTGGTTTCTGGGTTGGCGTACTTTTTAACCAATTCCTTAGGGATTTCAATGGGCAGGCCAAATTCCACCACTGCTCTGGAGCGGAACTTGTGCGCGTTAAAGTAGTTCATGCCACAAGGCACGATTTTCACGTTACAGTTGGGGTCATTTTGCATTGCGCCCAATGCCATGATAGCCACACCGGCTTTCAAGGGGAGAAGGTCTGTTCTGTCATGAGAGCCACCCTCGGGGAAGATACCTATGCAGTTTCCATGCGAGAGGTGCTGGAAAACCATGTCGTAAACTTTTTTTTGGTCAACCTTCCAAGCTGTTTTGAAGGAGGTTCCCTTAGAAAGAAGTTTTCTCAACTGGTCGGTACTTTTAAATTCCTTTCTGAGCAATAGTTCTGTGTCGGAGAGCACTTCAACTATTTCACCAGCACCCAAAGACTGTGGAAGTGCCACAAGTCCCTTTGGACAGCATTCGGTGAGGAAACGAGTACCTACTCCACGCACCAACAAAGGATTTTCGTCAAAATCCACAAATATTTTGCCGGTACCTTTGGTGAGGTTATCCTGGGGTCTTGTGACTGGGATCGACAACTGGCATTTCGACAAAAGGCCAATGATCTTATGTCTGTAACTTTTGGCGGCGATCAAAAAGGAAATTCTGCGAGAAGATTCACGTTTGACCTGATTCATGAGAATGATTGGGTCGACAAACTGGTTGGCATGCGGAGCAGCCACAAAGATTACAGGCCCAGAGCTTGGCAAGCGAAAGGCCCCACGAGGGCGGATTTCGCGGAAAAAACAGTCAAAGACAACGCTAAAGAACCAGAGCATGAGGTCGTAGATGAAGAGACGGTACCATGGAGATGGTTTGTATGTGAATTCGTTGGCTGGGGTCTTTTTCTTGGTCAGTCTGCGGGGCCCAAGCGCAGGGCCCGGGGCTGGGGTCAGTTCGTTGGCGCTTGGGATAGCATTCGGCGTAGATAAGGGTGGAGGGTTAGGTGGTTGGGCGGAAGAATGGCTGGGCGGTGAATTGGCTGAATCAGATGGTGAATTGGATGAGTTGGGTGGGGAGACATCGGTTGAAGTTGATTGTGTTTGCTCAGATGACCCCTGAATTTGATTTTGATTAGAGAATTTCGGGAGATGTGGGGAATCAGAGCGGCTTACTTCCAGCTCAGACAAGCTGGAATGACCGGTTGGTTGTTTTTCCATGATCCAATGGTAGAAGGTGGTAAATTAGTGGTAGAAATTTTATGATAGGAAATTTATGGTAGAAAAATTATTTACGATGAATATTTACGATCTGGACTTCCGATCTCCCGGTGTTTGCCTGAACCGGGGTATCTAACTGATGGTGGCTTTGCATAAATCACAGTGTCTTCGAACTAGATGCTATTTTAGTGGTATCAAGGGTGGGACGGGGTAGTTTTCTGCTTGGTTACTAGTGCAGTGGTGGTGGGTTTCTTTGTGATTTAACTTTAGTGAGATTTATCCTTTCTGTCTAAGTGGGCTCTAACTTCAGCGAGTTTTATTTAGCGAATTTTATCTCTAGTGGTTTTATCTCTAGTGGTTTTATCTCTAGCGGCTTTATCTCTAGTGGTTTTATCTCTAGCGGTTTTATCTCTAGCGGCTTTATCTCTAGCGGTTTTATCTCTAGCGGTTTTATCTCTAGCGGTTTTATCTCTAGCGGCTTTATCTCTAGCGAGTTTTTTCCTTAGCAAGTCATGGTGTTTTCTAGTGTCTAAATATTTTTTTTGGCATTTTGGGGGTGTTTGCGGAGTCCTTTTAGCAGCCATCAAAGAATACCTCAGAAGGTTCTTGCGCTGAATATAGTGAAAAAATTCAGTAGTAGCATCCAAGTTGTACCAAATGATCCTCGTTGTTTTTTTGTAGTTCTCACGAAACCCTTGAGGAACAATGGGTCCTTCCAATTACCTGTAGTCTAGAGGAATTCCAGCCATACATCGTGGTTTTAAACCAGACGTGGGTGTTTCTACACTTAATTCCACGTCCCACAAGTCGTATTATATGCAGGTTATACAAGTAGATCCAGCGTACTTTTTTGTCGCCTTTGACAGTGCCGAGGTTGCAACTACAAAAAATAGGGTCCGAGATACATGGGGCTAACCAGGATATAACAGGACCTTTAGATGCCATTCGATGTCCCATTTTTGCACCGGTACCACTTCGACATATCTACCAGTAGCTAAGCATCCTCAGGTAATAGACACAGTTTCATTCTAAGATGGTGTTTTAGGAACTAGTGTGTTTCTATCTCCAATGACGCAATAATCCCAATTGTTCACTTTTGTTAGGAGCCTCGGTGTCGGATCGCGGGGAAGAAGCCACAAAAAGTTCGGGAAAGATGGAAGCTAACAGGATGATTAAGTAGGTAATTTAGCGTTAGACAAGCCAGTGACAGGCAAATAAATTCAATGAACGAATAGTAATCAGTAAAGGCAAGAAAAGAGGATTAAAAAGAATAGGTGTAGCAGGTATCGATGAGAAGATCTTTAAGAGTAGAAATAAAGAGTAGGTGCAGAAAAGTTTCGAACTAAGATGTATTAAGAGTAGAACTAAAATACACCATAGACATAAGATGGACCAAGAAACATGGGCTAGTGCTAGTCGGATACAGCAGGGCTGATTTTTGATATGAAGAGGGGAAGAACAGCATCAGGAAGAAGTAGAGTCCATTCATGTGCATTAAAGAATTGCAGCATCAAACACTTGGTAAACATCCACTTTTACATTCCCACGCTATTTTCTTACCCACCTACTCCCTCATCCACATGCTTCCCCTTTGGGTAAAATGCACCTGAAAATTTGGTTGCTCGGAAGTGAAAAATAAACCCTACATTGGCAATAAGCAGTCGTCATACTAGGACCCTATATTGAATACGCAGCGTACACTTGGGGAACTTCAGATTAACCCCCAAAGTCCGTAAGCTACATCAACTCCAATGCTCATGCAAAAAAACTCTGTTACTCCGATTGGCTTATTCCGCCATTCTCTCTTTTATTGTATTCCTCGGTCCGATTCACGTGCACAAACACGTGCCAAATCCCTCGGCTTCCCCAGGTTTAGCAGAAGCAGAACGGAATCGACTGAAGATGGGGCGACAACCTCGGAGCATGTTACATACCATACCATCTAAATGCGAGTCCTGCCGTGAACTGGGGTCCAGCGAGTTTCCGGAACTCAATTGCCCGGAAACCGCTTGCGCGTGCTATCGCATTTCCTATTCCCCCGCACTTTTTCACAAGCACTTTTTTTCTATAAATACCGACCTTCCCCCAGGTTTTTCATCCATCATCATGTCTCAATTATCCTTTAAAGACAAAGTTGTGATCATCACCGGTGCCGGTGGTGGTTTGGGTAAACAATACGCTCTCGAATACGCCAAGAGAGGCGCCAAGGTTGTGGTTAACGACCTCGGTGGTGCCCTCAATGGTGCTGGAGGCGACTCCTCTGCCGCAGACCTCGTGGTGAAGGAAATCAAGGCTGCTGGCGGTCAGGCTGTTGCCGACTACAACAATGTTCTCGACGGTCACAAGATTGTCGAGACTGCCGTCAAGGCCTTTGGTACCGTGCACGTTGTTGTTAACAATGCCGGTATTCTTAGAGACCAGCAGTTCAAGAAGATGGAGGAGAAGGACTTCAAGTTGGTTGTTGACGTGCACTTGAACGGTGCTTACAAGGTCACACAGGCTGCTTGGCCATACTTCAGAAAGCAGCTGTACGGTAGAATTCTTAACACTGCTTCTCCAGCCGGTTTGTACGGTAACTTTGGTCAGGCCAACTACTCTGCTGCTAAGTTGGGTTTGCTTGGTTTTGCCGAGTCGCTTGCCAAGGAGGGTGAGAAGTACAATATTAAGGCTAACACTATTGCGCCCCTTGCACGTTCGAGAATGACCGAGTCGATTCTTCCAGCTCCAATCTTGGAGCAGTTGTCACCAGAGAAGGTTGTTCCCTTGGTGGTCTACCTTACACACGAGTCTGCTGAGCCTACTGGTCAGGCTTTTGAGGTCGCTGCTGGTTTCTACGCTCAGATCCGCTGGGAGAGATCTGGTGGTACTCTTTTCAAGCCAGACGAGACCTTCTCTGCAGAGCTTGTTGCCAAGAAGATCAAGGACATCCTTTCTTTCGACGACTCTTCTAAGCCTGAGTTGTTGAAGAACCAGCACCCATTCATGCTTAACGACTACAAGTCGTTGACTCAGGCTGCTAGAGAATTGAAGTCCAACGACCTTACTGGCGCTCCAGCTGTGTCATTGAAGGACAAGGTTGTGCTTATTACCGGTGCTGGTGCTGGATTGGGCCGTGACTATGCTCTTTTCTTTGCCAAGTACGGTGCCAAGGTTGTCGTCAACGACTTCAAGGACCCATCCCCAGTTGTTGAGGAGATCAGAAAGGCTGGCGGTGAAGCACATGGAGACAAGCACGACGTGGCCAAGGATGCCAAGGCCATTATTGACAATGTCATTGGCAAGTACGGTACTATCGATATCTTGATCAACAACGCCGGTATCTTGAGAGACAAGTCGTTCGCCAAGATGACCGACGACGAGTGGTACTCTGTCCAGAACATCCACTTGTTGGGTACTTACAACTTGACTAGACTTGCTTGGCCTTACTTCTTGGAGAAGAAGTACGGTAGAGTTGTCAACATCACCTCCACCTCCGGTATCTACGGTAACTTTGGCCAGACCAACTACGCTGCTGCCAAGGCTGCCATCATCGGTTTCTCCAGAACCATTGCTATCGAGGGTGCCAAGCACAACATCAAGGTTAACATTGTTGCTCCACACGCTGAGACTGCGATGACCTTGACCATCTTCCGTGAAGAGGACAAGAACTTGTACAGTCCAGACCAGGTTGCTCCACTCTTGGTTTACCTTGCCTCTGATGGCGTTGCCACCAACGGTGAGTTGTACGAGGGTGGTGGTGGTTGGATTGGTTCCACCAGATGGCAGAGAGCCAAGGGTGCGGTGTTGAAGGAGCCTACTGCTGAGCAGATCCGCGACCACCTCGCCGAGATCCAGGACTTCTCTAAGGGTACCGCCAACCCACGCACTACTACTGAGTCTTCCATGGCCATCTTGGCTGCTGTCAACCCTGATGATGATGATGAGGACGAGGAAGAGGAGGAAGAGGACGATGACGAGGAGGACCCAGTGTTCCGTTACAACGACAGAGATGTTATCTTGTATAACATTGCTCTTGGTGCCACTTCCAAGGAGTTGAAGTACACTTACGAGAACGACCAGGACTTCCAGGTTATCCCAACATTCGGTCACTTGTGTACCTTCAACTCTCTCAAGTCTCAGACGAGTTTCGCAAAGTTGTTGACCAACTTCAACCCAATGTTCTTGTTGCACGGTGAGCACTACATTAAGATTGAGCAATGGCCTATCCCAACCGAGGCTGCCGTGACTACCGAGTTCTCCCCATTGGCTGTCGCCCAGAAGGGTACCAACACGGTTGTTGTGCACGGCTCCAAGTCTGTCGATGCCAACGGTACCCCAATCTTCTCCAACGAGGCCACCTTCTTCATCAGAAACTGTAAGGGTGAGACTAAGCTGTACGGCAAGAGAGCACCATTTGCTACTCTCAACACCCCAGCTCTTGAGTCTGAGCCTGACTTCACCACTGACATCAAGATCTCGCCAGATTTGGCTGCTTTGTACAGATTGACTGGTGACCGCAACCCATTACACATCGACCCACAGTTTGCAAAGGGTGCTAAGTTCGATGCTCCTATCTTGCACGGTATGTGTACCTACGGTTTGTCGGCGAAGGTGTTGCTTGACAAGTTCGGACCTTTCAATGAGATCAAGGGTAGATTCACTGGTATTGTTTTCCCAGGTGAGACCTTGAGAGTTCGTGCATGGAAGAAGGGCGATGTTGTGACCTTCCAGTCGCAGGTTGTCGAGAGAAAGACTATTGCGATCAACAATGCTGCCATCAAGTTGATCTCGGACAAGCCTAAGATTTAGTTATGTGAATGATATTTATTAAGTGATCACTTGTAGAATGAGGGCGAAGTCCTGATGGATTATGTCTGGATGATAAGAAAACTAACTCGAGGTTTAGCGATGAACTGCCAACATGAGTTGAGATTTAATGAACTGGTATTTCAACTGTTTCAATTTTCCTGACGAAGTTCAACTTCTTCTACTCTTGTACTAATTAAACATTCGCTGCTCACCTTTTAATCAATTTATAGCGATGCACTACTGTCTTCCTTGTTATTTTCTATTATTGATTGTGGAATTAATTCCGAGTCCACTATAACTAACTTCCGCTCACATTACCTCAATTAATATGCTCTAACTCCTCCAAGCTCTTAAATTAGTGGTGTACTTTCAGTGTTCTCCCCAACACTAGCTTGCTTTAGTCTGCCTAGGATATAAAAGGGCTCTTTTGAAAATACGGCTTCTCGTCGTCCTCATCCACACCCACCAAACTGAACAATCCTCCGCCTGCAGAAGATAATTGCCCAGACTTTCTCGATGGGTTGCTATATCCACGGCCGCGGTAGCCACTCGGAACCGCAAAGTCCACTGGAGTATCGTTGATTGGATCAATAATGCTCGAGGTATGCGTGGACATGGCAGAGTCGATAGTCAGTGCGGGGGTCTCGCTCAACAGTGGCGAGTGAGTAACTGGCGATGAAGCAAGGAGACCCGGCGTCGACATGGATGTCCTGGACGCAGTACTTATTCTGTTAAGACTGTGTCTCAGTGACTTTTTGATAGGGAACTTATATCCGGGAAGTGATGATGACAGTGTGTTGGTAGACGACGGTGGGAATGCGGATGAAGATGCAAAAGTGGAGGTCGATGCAATGGCAGACGTGGATGTGAAAGGCGATGATGTTATGGAAGGGTTGAAAAGTGTGCTGACAGGCGTTGAGATGGAGTTAGAAGGGTTGTTGGAGTTAACGAGCACAAGACTGGGTGGGTTCGGTCTTTCCGGCACCATAGGCACTGTAATACTAGGTCTTCTGCTTAAAGGCTTCAACAAACTGGGTTTTTTGTTGGAAGGAGTGTCGAAGTAGTCCAGGTAGTCGTTTGCATTTGGCGAGGAATACTCAGCGAGCGATTCCTGGGAGGAAAAACCGGTTTCCAGCGAGATTGACAGATTGGAAGAAAGCAGGAACTGCGAACTACTCTTGAAGTGGGCCAGTGGAGGAAGAAAGTCAGTTGAGCGCAAGTTTTCGATGGATTTTCTGGCATCACATCTTGATCTTCTGAAGTTTTCCACGGAAACTTTACGCTCCAAATCGATTCTCAGTTCGATAGATTTGTGGAAGTCAGATTTTTTGTCAAATGACTTTTCCGATTTTTTATCGAGCGATCTTCTATTCTTTGGATCGTACTTTCTGTCAGACTCCAACATGGTTCTGAAGTCCAACGTTTTTGCGAATGCCTTTTGGCCTTCATTATCCAACTGCTCGAGAGACTTTCTCAACTCCATGGACCTTCTCTCCATGGACCTTCTCTCCACGGACCTGCTCCTAATTTCAATGTCGCATCTTCTCTCGGAATTGCTCTTCTGCCTTTTATGGCCCTTATCGAACTTGTTGGACACGCGAGTGTCGTAATTCAGAGTGAAGGACTTTGCGCGAGTGAGTTTGTTTTCCTGGCGAACGCGGTGCATGCTCAACTCGCAGTGCTGCTCGTAGTTCTCGTCGCGCATCTCTACGTAGCCCTGAGGCAGACAGAGGTTGCGGTATTTTGCGTAGAACCCGCAGTAGCCACCCTCGAGAACAACCACATCGGGGTACGTCAAGTGAGGATAGACATCACGGTTCATCTCGCGGTCGAGTTTGCGGAGATGCTGTGCCATCGAAGGACCACGGAATATGGAGAATTCGCAGTGGAAGATTATGAGAGTGCGGGTATTTGTCGAGGAGGTTTCAGGCCAAGTTCTATCACGAGTGAATCTTTCTTCCAACTCTTCTTTAGTCTGGATGTTGTGAGCACCAACCACGTGTCCTCCCTCGTACTCGTAGCCGAATCTGCAGTCGATGATGATAAAGTCGTCGAATTCGTGGCTTAGCTCGCCAGCAAGCACCTGAGTGAGGGTTTGGGAGGATATGCGAGGGAGGAGGTCCGAGTCCAGGGAAAATGTCGAGAGGGAGGAAGTGCGTATGAGGGAATGACGCGGGCTGGATTTGTTCGTTTCGCACATAGACTGGATCCGACGAATTTGTTGTGAGGTGGACTTCGTAGAGGTTGCGAATGCGTCTGAGGTGGTTTTAATGGTCAGTAGATTAGTTTTTGATTGTGTAGAGGTCGAGCTAAAGCTAGAAGAGTTTGCAAACTTTGTAGGCTCATAATTGGTAGATTCAAGGGTAGTGGACTGTTCAAACTTCGTGTCAAAGGTGGTAGAATTATCATACTCAGTCGATTCATACGTTGTAGAGTTGAACTTTTTATTCTCATACTCTGCAGAATCATACTTGGTGTCTCCAAAAGCCTCGGTGCACTCAGAAAAAGTGGCCTCGCTGGAATCAGCAAAGGTCGCCTCACCGTCACCGTCCTGCTCGGCACTCTCCAAAACAGACCGCCCGCCCTTTCTGGCGTAGCCACGCATATCGTAGTCGGCCACGTTGAAAGTCACGTCCTCAGCCTCGCTTTCCACTAACTGCGTGTTGCAAATGTCAAAGTCCGTCTGGGTATCCATGAACTCCAAGTTCTGCATCCAAACATCGTTGTGGTCCGCATTGGGGTCGGCTTGCTCGTAGTCTATCTTGGAGTTGGCAATGTGGTTGTTTGGAAAAGAACTGGTAGCGTGGTTATTGGCAGTACTGGGGTCTTTTTGGTCCATATCTTTGATGGGTTCTATATCAAAGTCATTATTGAGGTTTTTCAGGTCTCTCAAGTCTCTCAAGTCTTTCTCTCGCAAGTCTTTCTCTCGTAAGTCTTTCTCTCTCTCTTCTCTTGCCTCTACTTCGTCCTTTTCCCTGCGTCCAAAGAAGTGCAGCAGCAGCTTGGCCACCAGGGACATGCTGCGCAAACTGCGCACACTCAACTTCTTCATCAGAGTGGGCAAATTGGACAAGTTACGAAACGGCTTGCGCTCAAGGAGGGGCAGCGTGGTCTCATCATCACTGATTCCCCCAACCAAATGGCGGATCGACGGCAGAATGTCTTCTACGTCGAAACACGAGCTGATCGGCCGGTCGCGCTTGCGCAACGGCGTGTGCTCTTTCATCATTGCGGTGTGAAAGAGGAATTGCAAAGTATTTTATACAAATGTGTAATTATCAAATAAGCCCAAACGGGCGATGTAAATAAGACATCAAGTTTGCGGTGGAATTGTGCACACAATAAAAATAGTGCATGCAACGCTGCGAACACAGACGTGGGGTGCGGACGTTGTTCGTTTTAAACATGAAACGCGCCTTTTTGACACGACATGTGGACCAACAGCCCAGGCGTCGTAATGGCCTCGGTCTTTCGGCAACGATGTCCATCGACTAAATCACCTCCCCAAAAGGTGAAATTTTGTCGCGCTTGTTTCTCTGTTGTGAGCCCTGGCGGGAAGGTGATGGGTGGGGGATTGTTTAGCATGGTTTGGATGTTTGGAGAACCAATGGTGTTGGAACGTCTCTATGGATGTTTGTTGACGTTTATGATGTATTGATGACTTCTTCTTTTCCATCTTTTTTTGCCGTTTGCCACCCTTTTACTCCACTTTTACTTCCCCTCTTGTCCACTTTTACTTGCCCTACTTCTACTCGATCTGATATCTGTTTGATGCACTGCCCAATTAGTGCCTAACAACATGGGATCAGCATCTTCGTCACGAACCTGCGCATTCCTTCCACTTTCCGCGTTTGACGACTATTGTGTCTCACAAAATCAACAAAGCAATTTCAGGTCATTGTTGCATGCGGGTAAACGTAGACCGAGGAGTCTGATGATTTGCGACCTTGTCTGGATGCAATTCCACAGCATGACACTACCTTCGTGTGTATCATGTACAAATGTGTCCTAATAAGAATGTGCACAGTCTTGCATAAATATAGCTCTAAATCACAATATCCTCATGAAGCACAATATAATCAAACCACAAATCGCCACAATCACAAAACACTTTCTGCTAATGCCTTGTAGTCGGCACTCCATACTGTAATGCTACAACTACCGCTGCCCCTTGTTATTATCTCCGCCCCCCTTATTTCCTTCATTTTCTTCCCCCATACCTTCCTTCCCTACCCCTGCATATCAACCCATCAACTACTTAGTCAGCACCATTCCACAGTTACATGCAGGATTTTGACAAGTTGTCCAGGCACCGCAGTTTAGTGTAGGCTTATCACGCAGGAAAGCACAAAAGTGGCATGGATGATGTGGTCGTGGAACGGCCGCTACGGTTTTTTTAGTTTGCATACATCTCGTTTAGCGGGAATGTGCACAAACCACACTCAATTCGGTTCCTCGGTGCTGGGGCAATGGGTGAGAGACACTGCGAGGAAAGAGGAGTTAGAATGGATTGCGTAGGTATTTGCTTGGGGGCAGTTGGTTGGGTGGCTTTGCAATTGGGATGTATGTGGTGGGTATATGCGGTATGCATATGTGGTGTGCATAGAGTGTAATGTTTCAAACCAGAGACGCTTGGTGAAACGTTGGAAGGTATTAAGGACGTCAGCCGTTTGGGGCATTGTGTAGATAGATGGGGAAGTCGATATGTTGTAGAGAAGGTAAAAGGCAAAACGAGAATGGTAGTCAGAGTGGAAAGGAGGAAGGGCAGAAGGCAGATGGATGCGTTGGTGTAGTTTGTGATATCTGAGCACGCAACGTTCGTAAGGCAAAATGAAAACCTTATTTAGTGGAAAAATGAAAACGTTACCGTGGCAAAGTTTATTTCGGAAATGTTATGGAAACGTTGCCGTGAGGCGAAGTACGCAAAAAGCTACGGCAAGTACTTAAAAAGCAAAGGTAACGCAAAAACATACGGTATGGAAAAGTGCATATAGTTAAAATATAACGGTAACAACACTATGTTTAGTAAAGAATGAAACGGATCCCACGCTGATGAGCTTTCATGAAGAGTCAACCGAAGGTATTGAAATAAATGAGCACCACCTAATGCCGAAAAATATCGATGATCTCTAGTAGATTGAGGGTACCTTTCGGTATTAATTTGCCTTACATTCAAAGCATTGTTACCGTATTGGATTCTCGATATTTCCGTTTGTATTACGGTCTGTTTTGTTGTTACTTTGTATTCTATCTTTACCGTTTTGTATTCACTCTTTACCGTTTTGTATTCACTCATTGCCGTTTTGTATCCTATCTTTACCGTTTGGTATTCGCTAAACTAATACCTCGTCAATCTTCATTATTCGCTATATTATTACATTCTTCCGTCTTACCGTTTTATTTGCTAAACTATCCATTTCTTTTCGCTTAACTTCCCATCGCAACCATTCCAATTTGTTCGCTTAACTGGTACTCATGCAGTCCACGAAGAGCCCAAACTCTTAGTTCGATTCGCTCATCTCGCACAGGGGTCACGTTGTCAAAATCCAGCACACAACAGCACCCACCCGTACCGTGAACTCTGACTTCTTCTCAATAGAGCTATTGTTCATCTTCACAGATGATCTGAATCCTACTCGATGTGTCGTACTTTATCTACTCCTTTGTGTTCTCTGGAAACTTTAATCACCTTTCGTAGATGCAAGACCAGATTATTTTTGCACCCAAGATGATGAACCGCAGCCGGAACCTTGTACAGAATTCTGGGCGATCACGAGCGTTGCCTCGGATCTGGTGGCGTTTTTGAACTGCATTTGGTCGTGCTGACAATCTCTCGTCAAGAATAGCAGTGATGGGATTGGTGAGAGCCAATAGTAATTCAACCAAGGACAACGAGCCAGTGTAGCCAAGTAGAAATCTAAGCAAAGATTGCTCTACGAAATCAAAGCAAGTTTAATCAACCCATAGCACAATGTTTGTCAATTGAATGGATGCATAGGTTGAAATCAAAAGATCAAAATCAAAAATGATTAGCTTCTACCAAGAATTCGTTTAAAGGTCAGAGTAATATAGTATCAATTCCACTTAAAGAACGGTGTAGATCTTGTCAATATCAAACACGTATGGCTATGCTTCCTGGCACTAAGTTAATTGATCACCCTGTATCCCTTACTCAAACGGGAGCCAAGGAATGAGTCTTGGCTTAAAATTATGACAAAACGACTTCCAAGGGTCTCGGGCGTAATAGGGATACCCATTGCCCAATAAAATGGGGTGACCCCTATGCTTTATAACCGGGTGCCTCCCACTTTTAACAAATTCTATATCATATGCTTGCTCCATCTTTCACAGTTGAACCCATGGAGGTATTGGTAATCTTTTTCAGCACCTTAAACTAGTGTATTTTGAACTTTCAATTCAATCTTGTCCGCTTGGTCTAGTCTTTAAATTGTTTTTAGGCAGTTCTAAGCAAGAAACATTTATTACCACGGACTAAGAGTGTTCCGTTTTGTTCCTTTTACCCTTAATGATAACGCGACTGATGTAGCGTACTTGTGCGAAGGCGAGCCTGTAAATTTAGATGTGTGATGAACTTGGCTCACTATAATCCCTGCTGCTCTACGCTAATGATGCTCGCTACTAAAGTTCAAACTACGACTGTTATTCTGGCTACATTCATGCCTAGTATTACTCTAAATTCTGCGTAATGGTGCTCATATTTAATGGCCCAATGTGTTCTGCTTCCTAATTCTCGCTATCTCCCGTATCAGTCAAGACCATCCAAAAAATCGCTCATCGTCTGGAAGTTGCCAAATCTGCTGCTTTCATGTATATTCTTATGATCATTTTTATACTTTTGGATATCTTCAGACTTATCGTCTTCATGCTTATGGGCAACTCCAAACTTTTGATCATTACCATACCCATGGTCATATCTATGTGCATGCCTGTTCTCTTCTTCATATGTTCCCTCGTAATCCTCCTCGTATCCTTGGTCATACCCAGTCTCCGTCCTATCTGCTTCGTCCATATCGTCCTCGTCATGAAAAGTAGCATTTTGATCCTCCAGACTTGGGCTCGGACTCGATCCATAATAGTCAAGCTCGCTATTCCGGCCAGTCAGGTACTTTGATCTCGAATCAAAAGCACTTCTGGTCGAAGCAAGCAGAAACGCATCATCTGTGAGATACGCGTTCAAATTCAACGACAGCAGCGACGAGGTGATGCGGCTAAGCCCTCCGCTTTTCAGTGAGGTCGAAGAATTTCTTCTCAGTTTGGATTCAAATGAACTCCTTTTGGAGCCGCTCTCATCAATAGGCGACTCTTGAAGCCCAGCAGTGTCCCCAGATTCCTTGTCCTTGGTAGGATAGGCCACATTCAAGCCAAAAATCGGAGGTGGTTCCATTAAATCGGTATATTTCCGGCGAACATCTGAAGGCGTGATCTTTTTTTCCGGCGACCTGAGAGATTCAATGGTTGGTTTAGATAATGCAGGCTTTTC
The DNA here is from genome assembly GCA_003707425.3 of Kodamaea restingae. NCBI lineage: Eukaryota > Fungi > Ascomycota > Pichiomycetes > Serinales > Debaryomycetaceae > Kodamaea > Kodamaea restingae. The sequence continues at coordinate 26,288 of PPJA03000009.1, forward strand.
CGTCTTGTTGCGTGTGAAAAAGCGCTTGTGGGGACTGAACACAGAACGAACCAGCGAGGGCAGTGAATCTCCCACAATTACAATGTTGTTGTTGATGGGCGTGTTGGGTGAGACGTGTCTGTTGATACTCATAGGTGACGAGTCAATGAGTGACTGGCCATCTGTGATGACAGGTTCCGAGTTGAAAATAAGAGGTTCAGGACGGTTTCTGCGTATGGAGTGGGGCGTACTGGAGAAGGTGAGAGGTTCAGAGTTCTCAAAATCTGAGAGTTCGTCTGTGGGGCCATGTCGTATAGGTGTGGATGAAGCCATATCAGGTCCAAATCCGAAGCCAATTTGTTTTGCGGTTTGCGGTTTTGTGTTTTGTGTTGCATCTTTATATTCTTCCTTTTCTTTTGACATGAAAAATGGCTTTGCAGCTTCAGGGGCACCTCCCTTTACTGGCAACTGTCTTGAAGGCTCAGGCACATCTCCTTTGTCTATGAGTTGTTTTGCAGTTTCGGATTGTAAATTCTCCCATGCAGCTTCAGAATATTCATCATCTCCTTCTGGTCTTGCAGTTTGGAAAATTGCACTATCTGCAAAGGAGTCTTTGTACTCGATCTTCTCCATATCCCTTTCTGTATCCTCCGCCTCCACATAGTCCTCTAAACTACCCATCGACAGTGAGTCGTCCAAGTACAGATCCAAAAGATCGTCGACAGTCTCCAAATTGCGCATGTCCTTGGGTGACACCACTGTATGCTCCTTCTCGTTCGTTTCCTTCTCTTCCTTCTTGCCAAAGAAACGCTTGATTCGCGTCGCCACATCAGGCCGCTCTCTTTCGGCACGCTGTCTCGACTGTTTCTCAAATAAGTGCCTGTTCTTGGCCAAATACTCGCGAGTTTCTTTCTCCGTCAAGTCAAACGTGGTGAATGTATTTGCCTTGATCTCCTCTATGCTAGGACGCAAATTTGCGTCCTTGCTCAACAATGAACGCACGAGATTCTTCAACGCAATCATCTCATCCAAATCGGCCTTTGTTGCCCTACTACTTTCTTTTATTGCGGGAAACGCCAACTCTTCACGTACAATGTTCTTAAACAACGCGTACTCGTTTCTGCCTGTGAAAGGGAGAATGTTGAACATCAAGCAGTATAGCACCACGCCCAACAGCCAGAGATCGATTCTGCGGTCGATATCGACGGTTTTGATGCCCAGGTTACGGTTGTGCACAAACTGGCATAGTTCTGGCGCGAAGAATGCCGGAGTACCCATGGTTTTTCCAAGCTCCTTCTCATCATTTGCATTGTTTTCCAAAATAAGTGACACTCCAAAATCGCTGATTTTGATGGTGTTGTCGTGTGAAATGAGAAGATTCGACGGCTTGAGATCGCGGTGCACAATGCCCTTGACGTAGTGGAGGTACTCGAGTCCGTCAGTAACGTCGCGAAGGATCTTGTTCAACTTAAGCGGGTGGCTTTTCTTGTACTTTTCGTGGTAGTGGCTGTACCTGCGCCAATCAATCTCCCCGTACTTGCAGTATTCCAAAATCAACAAGATCTTATCATATTTCAAGTCATCTATAACGTGAAGGAGCTTAACGACGTTGGGGTGGTCGCATTCCTTCATGATGCTGATTTCGCGCTTGATTTTGGTGGTTTGGCTGAGATACGATTTGGTAATTAGTCGTGTTTTATCGATTCTGTTGATTGTTTTGATGGCTACAAGCGAGCCTTCAATTGTGCTTATTGGTTGGTCTTTTGCATCTTTCTTGTTGTATCGGTCTTCTTTCTTTCGGTCGTGTTTTCTATCATCTTTTATGTTCTTTCTATTATCATTCATGTTCTTTCTATCATCTCTCGTGTTCTTTCTATCATCTTTCGTGTTCTTTCTATCATCTCTCGTGTTCTTTCGATCATCTCTCGTGTCCACCACTTCACCTAAGAGCACCTTACCGAATTGGCCCTCTCCGATCTTGCGGACAATACGGTACCTGTTGTTGATGAGTTTTTTGTTGGTGCCTTGCTCGAGCGTGATGCTGAGCTTTGTTATATCCATGGTCCATAAAATGCTGATTCACGAGATTCACGTACTGACACAGTCAGTGAGTGTTGTATAAGAAGTACTGCTTCAAGCTAAGCCAGATAGTCGTATTAAAAATGCCTGGTTTCACAACTGACAGAGTCAGTGGCGTCGGTGAGAAGTATAATATTTAGCGAACAAACTTAGTGTTTACAGATCAGAAGTGGCAAGTAAGAATGTTTTTCGGAACAGCGAATTGATTTGAGATACGGCTTAGTCCGCTCTACGGACGGTGTGAGTGATGGAGAGTTTAAAAGTAGGTAAGGCTATTTACGCTGTCTGGAAGTCAGTAAGTCTGCGAGGTTTTAGATAGCACTACCAGATATTTTTAGACGTGCAGCATTTAGTCCGCAATGATTCACAAATTCGGTTTAAACCCGCAGATAAGTTTTATTAAACGCGTTTACGGGCTTAGTTTTCAAAGGTTAATTGAGTAAACAATAATGATAAGAAGTTCTGATAGATGGAGGAGTAATATTTGGAGCCTGCATAAATGCAGACTCAATAATGATCAAGGTTTGTCCTTGCGCTGTTGTTTACTTGTTTATTACAATATCAGAGCAATCTCATACAGGCAGCACTCCAGCTTTGATTTGATGTTGAAGGCACTATAGGGCTTTTATGGAAGTGGTTATTTGTTGGGTCGTTTTTTGCAGCCTACTTTATATATTTTTTGTGGCCCATGTGTCTGCGATAATCAACTCTGTTATTGGTAGTTATTCTAGTAGTTCTAGGGTGATTTAATGCCTTTGATAACAACTTTTAACCCCGTTTACTTCATTAAAGGAGGATTCAACTTAGCAACTTTTTTTCTGACGTCATAATTACCACTCTCACCAATGTTTTGGAACTAGCCTCTCAAATGTTATAAACTAGCGTTTACTTCACCCACCGATCTTTCCAGCCTAAGCTGGGTTGGAAAGCTTTTTAGATTAACTTTTTCCATCAAGAGCTTTACCGACTTCCCTGCCTTCCTTCATGTATCAATTGTTTGTTCCTGTTATCCTTATTTGTGCTTCCAGCTTATATTACATTCTAATATACATATTGTACAAACAAGTTCAATACAGAAGTCCAAATATGAAGGACAATCTCTATTGAACCCCAAAACTGCCACTTTAGTCAATGTTGTAGATGACTTCTTACCCCCATCTAATTTATTTAACTCATCCACGCTCGACACTTGACCACTGGTCATCTGTTTCCATCTGCAGTAGGTGATGGTATGTTTATTCACGGAAAATTGAAAAAGAATCCGTTGAGCTTAGAACAAGTCAGCTTAACAGTACGATGTCCTGTCGAACGGAAATCGCCTCTTCCTATTTGAACAAGATTTTGCGGGCTCAAATTTCGACACGGCCTAATATAAGCACATATTGCAAACAGGCAATCATTAAGATTGAATACTTTTATGTCGCGGTTATTAGTTATGCGCCAACTCTTTTCAATCATCTTTCTCCTCATTCATATCTCTAATTGCCTTTTCTTCCTCCTCGGTCAATCCCGTAATATCTGGCGGAATCTCACGCATTTGCACACTTGGTGCATAGTCCAAGTATCGCACCTGCTCCAATATCTCCTGTGTCACTGCCTCCAAGTATTTTTTCGAATTCTTGTTGTCAATCCGACCTTCCAATTGCGGATGTAACAGGTAGTCCGGCCCAAACCAGTCGTACGTGGGTAAGTAGTTTGGAATTTTGTGATCAAGGGTAACATCGTTAAGAATAGAAGTCTCGTAGCACCACAAACGTGAAACGTTTCTCGGCGTGTAGCCTCCACCACCCACAACGATCATGGGTATTCCAAACGACTTGATGTATTTAACACACTCACCATGAGCTCGAATGTTCAAGTTGAAGCACCCGAGTCGATCGTATCCCAAAGAATCTGCACCACACTGTTGAAAAATACACGTGGGCTGGAATTTGGCTATCAAGGGTTCCATGATCAGCTTGAAAAGCCGTATGTACAGTTCGTCATCAATTCCATCGCGCAATGGCACATTTATCGCGTAATTCTTACCCTTCCCTATGCCAACCTCATCTACAGACCCTGTTCCAGGGAAAAACTCGCCGTTGTACTTGTGGAACAGTACAGTCATCACACGGTCTGTGGTGTAAAATGCCTCTTGGACACCGTCACCATGATGAAGATCAATGTCGATATACATGACCCTTGGATGAACTCTCAACAAGTTCATGATGCTTAAAACAATATCGTTGACGTAACAGAAGCCCAGAGGCTCGAATTTCTTTGCGTGATGTAGTCCTCCAGACCAATTGATTGCGATATCAGACACCCCACTAATGATTTTCCGCAGTGCGTCCAACAGCGCGCCTGTGTAAATTGTGGAGTAGTCGTACATGCCGTCGAAAACAGGACAATCGTCTCCAATGTTGAATTTACTCAAGGCTTGTGCCATACGATGCTGTTTCTCTGGCGTGATCAGCTGGAGAAAGTCGATGTAGTCTTCCAGGTGAAACTCAGTGAGTTCTTCTTTGGTTGCTCGGCGTGGTGTGAACAAGTCCATCTTTTCGTAGAGCTTGTAGGAGATGACGAGGTGGTCTGTGAGCATAAGGCGAAAGGGTTTCATTGGGTGAAGAGACCCATAATGGTACCCAGAAGCATCGGGATTATAATGATATGAGACGTTCGTACGATTTGTAGTTGCATTCTGTGTGTATAGGGGTGTATTTTGCTCTGTTTTTCGATCGAAGGAGATGGTGGACATGGTAGGTAAGGATTAAAGAATGAAAAAAAGTAACAGTGGTTTTTGTAGCATATAAATTGGTTCACGAGTTGAGGTAGGAACTAATGGAGTTGTGGTTTCGGGCTACACAATTACTATCGGTTGCTGTATGCCTAAAGAGTTCTTGGTTATAAATATAACCAATGGTTTGATATCGATGTAACTATTGTTTGCTAGTATTAGTTATTAGGTACTAAAACAGCCAGCGATATGTACCCACAAAGTCTTAGTTATTTACTAACACACGCAGTGTATGGTGAGGTGAATTGATTGATGACTGTTATATCCAGTAATTCGTACTATATGAGCGGCCAGCAGTTTGAAATTTACAGTGATTGATATTATTTGAGAAACTTTGCAACTGATTTAGTTTATTTCAATGGGTTACTTCTTTGCGAATGAGTTCATTTCAATGAGTTACTTCTTTGCAAATGAGTTTATTTCAATGGGTTACTTCTTTGCAAATGATTTAGTTCATTTCAAGGAGTTATTTCTTTGCGAATGAGTTAATTTCAGTGAGTTACTTCGTTTTAAATAACGTAGTTTGTTTTCAAGTACCTCGTTGCGCGCAAACTTGTAGCAAAACAGGATTTTTATTGCAAACACTTAACAACCACTTGATTGTTATCTTTATATTTTAGCCAGTTTCTAGAATGGATGACAACATGTGAGAGGAATATAGCAGCTGTTCTACAGTGGCGTTTTGCCACCTATAAACAAATACTATTGAAGTGAGGTTATGATTAGATATACTACTTATAGCGGGAACAAGCATATAGTAAACCTATGTTTGCTGAAGTACTACTTCCATGAGCAAAATTTTACAAGGTACTGCCTTCTCTGCGTAATCACAGACTTAGACATACCCCAACCCTGAAATCTTGTACCAAATCTCTTTTCTCGAAAAAAGAATCAAATAATTCAGTGGCAAAAGACAACGAATAGTGATGTCAGGTACGTACACATGAACGAACGTGGATTGAAAGCATATGCTAGATGGTATACTGTGGGAATAGATACCAGTAATAGTTAGGCCGATGATTGAGATACAATTGGATGAATGGATGAGAGAACAACGAACAGCTACGAGTGGAAATGACGTTGACTACGGCGTGATTCCGATGCAAGCAAACATGTGGTCTCGACTACACTCTAAACACATGATATATTGCACTTGAAAGCTATATTCTTCAGTTATGATTACTCCTACCTCCGCCTTGGATCATACATCTACATCTCAGATTCTACCAACGTGTATTTATGTTGAACTCATATTACACAATGGAGTCCATATGATTCCTAACTTCCTGTCTTTGAGATTAGAGTGTACTTTAGTTACAGGATGGCCCATATGGTAACGATCAAAGATACCAAGTTGGCCACCATATGGTGCTACCAAAGGTTTTCACTCCATGTTGGATTCTACCACACGTTGTTTCTACAATTCATCTAGACATCAAACCTGTCACTTCTGTCCAATTTCTATTGTATCACAACACTCTCCACGACCTGATTACCCAACTGCCCATACTAACACACAGGTTCCGCGGGTTTCGATAGACACATCACCATCTTCTCCCCCGAAGGGAGACTTTACCAGGTCGAGTACGCCTTCAAGGCCATCAACTCTTCCAATATCACCTCTCTTGCGGTTTGCGGAAAGGACTCTGCCGTCATAGTGTCGCAAAAGAAGATCAGCGACAAGTTGTTAGATCCATCCACAGTCACTTACCTCTTCCAGATTACCCCAAGCATCGGGCTTGTGGCCACAGGATCCATTGCAGATGCTCGTGCCCAGGCGTTGCGTGCACGCTCAGAGGCAACCGAGTTCAGATACAAATACGGGTACGAGATGCCAGTTCAACTGTTGGCAAAACGTATGGCCAACATATCTCAGTTGTACACCCAGAGAGCTTACATGAGACCATTGGGAGTGGCTCTCACTTTTGTGCAAGTCGACCAAGAAGAAGGCAAGGGCCCTCAGATCTTCAAGTGTGACCCAGCGGGATACTTTTCTGGGTACAAGGCTGTAGCCACGGGTCCCAAGCAGCAGGAAGCAACCACTTACTTGGAGAAAAAATTCAAAAAGACCGACTTTGTCAAGGGAGACTGGAAGGATACCGTGGAGTTTGCCATCACAGCGTTGGGCTCAGTTTTGGGAACTGATTTCAGAAAGAATGACGTCGAGATTGGTGTTGCTAGACCCGAGGGATTTTTCATTTTGTCTCCGGAAGAGATTGACGAGAGGTTGGTTGCTTTGGCGGAGAGAGATTAAAAACCTCACTGGTGATTGAGTGAACGGACAAACAACTGACGGAGTCGGTGAAGGGTCTGCGAACTGAGGAAATAACACAGTTATAGTTTATTGATGGACTGATTATAGTGGAGAGTTATTATCTAAATGCTAGACAGTGAACATGGAAGTCAGTAAAGTGATAACTTCAGAATGGCAGCATCAAGAGTATACTAAGAAAAGGCGAAGAGTTACGGCTAATACATGTAGATTTCTCGGTAGATTCTAATTCAACGGAGTTCCAGAAGTCTACAATTTGAGTGAGTTTCTAAGCTATGTGAAAAGAAACAGAAATTTCGGAACAAGGTGTTTTAGGGTGTTTCTGGAGTATGTGAGACTTTACTGTATGTATTAAAGTAGGCTGATAACAAAACTGGAAAGGCAAGAAATGCTAATAATGGGAAATCAGAGAACGTGTGCCAAAATGGTGTTCAAAGGGGCCGAAATCAGAGATGTTTTTCTTCATTGGACTCAGTTTGACAGCCGATTGTTGGTTACCTCTCCGATTGATTAAAAATTATCTGCTTCTAGTCTTTATCGGTGCATCAGTGATAAGCACCTTCAAAATAATGAAATTGAATCATAATTAGCATAATTTTGAGCTGATGTTCATTTTTCTATAAGTAGCGCAGTTGCAAGCTTCATGAAGATAGATCGATCTTATCAGACGAAGTTGGATTACAGAAAACACCGAGGACAGACAGTTGGCTTTTTTACAAAACCGATAGACCATTTTACATACAATTATAGCTAAATAATATGTTTTAAATATACCCTCGCCTCTTCTCACATATAAGGTCTTAGTCACATACAAATATTGCTTTTATAAAAGCCTCGACCAATATAATACACTTTTACAAAAACAATTCATGTTGCTTTTCGGTTCATTGGATGTAAAGAGTTTATTGAGCTCTAACCCGTCAACCAATAATTATAACGCGAAACAATATCACTTTGAACCAGATAGATACTTGATTCTTTCCAGATACATATTAATTGAAGGAGCCTTATTAAAATATGCTAATGTTGTTGCTTACTTTAAGGACTATACATAGAATTTCTTCGTTGGCTGCAAAAATTGTATCTGCTTTGAATTAATTCCTACAACACATTGGGATTTGATGATTGTTTTTGTAAAATCTGTAATTCTGGTTTAGAGTGGGTGCAATTTTTACGGTGGAGCTGTTCGGTTGTGGACGGCAGCCGCGAGTGCAGTGACTGATACTGGCGCATAGCGGGGGTTGATTATTGCCCAAAAAAAGGGAACACAAATGATGAAAAGGGAACACAAATGATGAAAAGGGAACACAACTGATGACGCACTCTGAAAGATCTTTATGGTCAGCCTTGTATGAAGGGTTGCACCCAAGAACATCTGCGTATATATATATAATCAAGGCCACGTTAATGTTGGCTTGCGTGGAACCTTTTAATAAGTTAGTGGCTATAGAAATAGTTTCCCTATTGGGTCTTTTGGTAGCCTAAACGGAAAATACAAGATGATGAAAAATATAGAATACTTTGTTGATTTTAGTCCAACAATTAACGAAGATTGACCCTGTTCTTTTGCGCATATGAGCAAAATACTATTTTTGTTAGGTTATTCTCTCTTTTAGGTATATTAGCTTGTGACTTCCTTGTTCATTTGAGCAGTTCTTTCAAACATCGTAAACAGAGTGTATATGAATGGATTCGTGTGTGTGAGGGTATTTCTGTATAAATCCAATACCTAAAAAGCATACAGCCTCAAAATCGTAGAATCAGCAAAATAATTCGGATCTTTTTGGAGGCAAGGAGTCTTATATTCCCGTTGCTTTTTCTTGGACCAGCGAAGCTGGCAGGGGTGCACTAGCTTTTTACAAGGCTATGTTCTGATTCAGGTTTTTCGTGCAGCCTTTTGTACCCATGTGCACTTTGTATAATATGTGGTTTTCATTCCTCGTATTTTTGTTCTTTGTAGACTCCTACTATCCATATTTACTCAGCGATCAGTAATTCATTAGCTATATACTAAATCTATTCATCAGTCCGATATCAATTTTATTGTCAGCACATCACTAACCTCACCATTTCATCGCAGTAATCTCACAACTAGTTCACTCCTATCCTCACTAACTCTGTCAGATTGTCTTCAGTTCTCCGCTTAGAAAACATAAGGAATAAACATGTATGGGCATGCCTCCAAATATCTGTCCCAGTCCTTTCCGTACTTCTGTTCACACTTTCTGGTATCCCTGAAGCCTCTGTGCACCAAAACAATGAAGAAGAAAACAGGGAAGAACCAAATGAAAGGGGAAGCAAAACCACACATCATCGACCAACTGACAGCCTGGATCCAATCAGCGGTGTAGTGCATTTTTCTAGCATACACATACCAGCCATCAGTCAAAAGATAAGAACCGTTCTCACACTTAATGTACTTGGGGTTGACAAGATCCGAGTATGGCAAGTATGGGAAGGTCTTTCTCAAGGTGGTGTTACCAGCAACAAATCTACGGAAAGAGTTCTTCTGACGGTTTCCGGTGTCGAAAAAGTAGTAGGCAATGGACAAGATAATGAACCATACGAAAACCCATCCGGTAGAAGTCTGGTACTCCGAAGGGTGGTGGTAGTACAAGTACAAAGTAGCGTGCACATAGGTGAAAGGCACACCGGCAATATTCCAGAAAAGCAACATGAAGCCAAACTTCTCGTACGCCATGTCCCAAGTAGGCACAATCAACTCCTCACCCTTGGAACAAGCATGAGCATACAACCAGTGCGCATACAAGAGACCGAGGGCTTGTGGGGTAACATACCCATAGTCCTCGTACTGGGTGAAACAAAGCGAAAGAGTGCAGAAGAACAAGATGAACCACGGAATACGCACCTCGAAAAACATCTTCAAGTCAAGGTACTTGCCAATACGTGGGTTCAACAGCGTGCCCATGAAAATGTCGTACACGACATTGCCCGTTAAGTCGTGGTAGTCTTTTGTGATGTATACGTTGACGTAGTACAAAATCACCGACAAAGAGATTCCGTAGACGATTGCGGTAGTCATGATGGGCCCGATGTTGGCCAAGATGTAAGTCAATTTGAACAATCCTGTAAAGTGGAGCACCAAAGACAACACGATGGTGGTGTAGTATGAAAACAAAGCATTACAGTAGTATGGCAACTGCTTGTTGTTCATGTGTTTCAAAGGCTGTCCCTTCTCCCAGACTCCAGGCAAAGTCAAGTAGAAAATGCACTGGACCAAGAAGAATATGGTGAAAAATGCCCAGTTACCGAACGATGGGAGACCATTCTCGACGAAAAGACGCCACAAGTCCCCGAGAAAGTCAGAAAAGGACTGGTCTGCTTTTGGCCATGCTGGTTTTCCACCGTAAAATGCGGCACTGATCCACATGTACCACATGAGAAGTGGGAATCCGGTCATCATTCCCAATGCACCGGCTGGTCCGCCGAACTCCCATTCGATCTGTTCAGGCTTGAGGTATCCCTTACGAACTGACATGATCAACCAAAAGTTGTCCTAAAAATTAAACCAAAAAGTTGTACCAACAATTGTAGTCCAAAAAATTGTAGGAACAAGGTGTGAAATTTATACTAAACAATAATATCAAATTTGATAAATGTCCTCTATTATACAACCAAGATCGTCGGCTGTGTGAGTATAGCGCATCATCACCAATTGGCGTTGATGAAAACGGAAGTTGCTCTTTAGCGTGTTGTATACAGGACTCGTATATTGTAAACGACAAAGATTAGTAGGATGGTCAGACATGTAGGGTCTGCCAGAGCACATAGACGTGCTGTGTATATACCAGAGAAGTGCTGACTATGCATAAGTATACACTAGATACGCTATATAATAGATATTTGGTGAGGATCAAGTAGAGCTACTGTCCTAACGTTGGGTTAATTGAGTACGCTGCTCTCGTTCCCAAAAGCACCGCGTCTTTGTGCAACCTTGTAAACGACGAAAGACTGTATAAGAAAAATCGAAGCGGAATACGATACAATACGGATGCAACATGGAATCCTATTCCGTTCCGTGCTGATCCAGGAATCATGTTCTGTAAGTGCAGTTACGTAAACGGAAGTTCTGGTTTGAGTTTGCGTGTAGGTTCAGAGGAGTCATAAAAGGGCCTCTTAAGTAACGGTATAACGTACCGATGGAAGGTATTCGTACATTTGCATAATCCAAAACGCGTGAATCTCCTTAGCAGTTGTGTATTTACTGGTTTGTTAAATGTGGTTGGTTAAGCATTACTCTTCAAAAACACTTCACAACATATTCTCTAACTTACAATACCAATTGAGCTCTGTATACATCATGGGAAAGAATATGGGTATTGCCTTCATTTTTAGTAAGAGCTTATGAAAGGAAGTTCCAAATTTACCAGCCTCAAAGGAAAAGCTTAATATATTTTAGTATCTTCTCATTGCTTCCTAGTAATTGATCTCGACCAATCTTTCAATTATACATTCTACATTCGTACTATCTTGTGGTCAGCTGTTGTGAATAATTTTCTTCCCTCGTGTATTTCTCGTACACATTTAAACTATCTATGCAGTGGCTCTTATTGCCCTTGGGCAAAGTCTTCAAACTAAAAATAACCTCCACGTTCAAACCATACTTCAACGTCACATTTTTCACTCCTACTGGACCAACTCAATTAGATAACTCACCACTAGTGCCAAAATTTATCCAGTTCTCGCTCCTTCCGTTTTTGGGTGCAACTATGCTGCACAAAACACGGTGACCCTACTCTTTCAGCAACTTTTTTAATAAAAGCTGAACCGTCACTTTGATTAGGGTTCATTTCCACTGACTTTTGGCCTTAGCAAAAATTGCTACTGTCATCCACTGAAATTGACAGTTTCTCGCTTAAATGCTCATCAAATCAAGCGCTCATGAAAACGGAATACCCCCATTTGTCATCTGCGCCGCACTTCCATTCCCCAACTTCATTAAACCCCTGAAATACAAAGCCACTGGTTCAGCCCACTCATCGTCATCCAGTAGCAAGTTTGAAATCCCCCGGTATACGCTCTGGACCATACTCGCCCGTAAATCAAACAACTTCTGTGGAAGACAGTAATTCTCACTGGCTTCCACAATTTCTTCAACCTCGCAATCCTCTTTACGCTGAATGAAAAAAGTTCCCTTCATCACCTTCGCAATAAGCGTCTTCACCCAAGGATGGCTCTTATCGTACCCCACAAATTGCATCAATATCCGCGCGTAGAGTATATCCACACGTATCTGCTCCAGAAGATCATACCACGAGAAAAACTTATCCTTAAATGAAACAACGCCCGGAAAACACCCACTCTGCACCTCATACGTAGTTAAGTCGACTCCATCAATGAGTTTTCGGCGGCAACTTTGTACTAACCCTATCAAAACACAAAACTGTTCCGCATTGATGCTTTTCGTATCATCGTCGTTCATACGGGCAAATTCCTCGGCGAGTCGTGCGTACTGTGGAGTGTACCCTTGGAAAAGATTAAATTCAAGTCCAGGAATATACAAACCCGCAGCGATTAAGGTCTTTCGATACACGGGACTGGATATCCCGAGTGATCCTGCGTAAGGCCATCCCCCACTGAGCCTTGCCAACGATTCGATAGCGAAAAACCAGCACTGTGCAAGTGCCAATGCAGGCAGCCTGTTTGTGTGATCCGAATACACACTATTGAGTCTGATGAGCAAGTCGCGCGCACCCCGCAAGTGTACTTTCCAGGATGTGGTGCTCACCATCTCAAAAGACGAGTTGGCGGTAAAACACGACGTCAAGGTCAATATGGTGAGAAGGAGCTTTTCGATATCACCTGGCAGAAGGTCTTTTCTCTCTTGAAACTCGGTGCTGAGATCACGGAGACACGCACCAACGTACGTTCGGCAGCTCTGGCTGTGGAAATCACCTCCGTGCATGTTATAGAGGAAATTAGCCAGGATCGCCAAAAGCAGTGTGAGAAGAAAAGGGCAGTTTTGGGCACAGTCAAGAAGAATTCCCACTACCAGGTTTTCTGCCACCAGTTTGGCAAACGGGAAAAGGTGGTATGAAAGGTCTGTGGTTGTCAAAAGCTCTAGATATGTCAAGTGCACACCTGATAATTTATTTTTTGCAGCCACTCGCAGAAGAACGGTTGACCGACTCGGGACAGGCCCGTTTGGCACCACGTCGAACGTGGAGCTCACCAGTTCGACTGACTGGTGAATGTCGCTGACTAGTACTGACGCATCGTCGAATATTGGGGCCAACTCGCTGAGGTTGGTCGACACAATATCAGAGATGTGATTGCGAAAGGGCCGATTTGTCGAGGGGAGATAAAAATGATCTGTTTCCGGACTCATTTTCTGTTCGTAAAGCGCAGACGCGTAGTCGTGTTTGGAGTTGTCCTCCACTTCTTCCTCGGCATTCGGGTCAACCACGTAGAAGAAGCTTTTGTTGTGCTCGAGTTTGCCGATTTGAGGAATATCCATGGTGTTTGGTTTATTCTTTTCAAACTCCACTTTTCCGATTTGAGGAATCTCGTGTAGTTTTCCTTTGTTGCAAGACTCGGATTCCCCAATTTTGTCCAGCATACTTTTAGATGTTTCAGACTCGACTTTTCCCACTTCAAACTTCATCGCTAAAGTGGCCTCGTAGCGATGGTTCTTTGAACTTTCCCATGACGGAAGATTGCTTTCTGCGCATTTCTTGAGATCAGCGTATATTGTCGCTTCCGAGAGGTGGACAGCTTCGCTTACTAGTGGGTTCTCCAGGCGATGATCCTTGGGTTTTGCAAGCCCGCTGGGGGTGTCTGGGGTATAGTTTTCATCCTGATCTTTGTGGTTTGTGGGGTCACTGTGTCCTGTGGCTACGCTGTACATCGGAGATGCTGAAAAGGGGATTTGTATGTTTCTTGGGCTTTGATGCCCCAGGTCCTGATCTGTGGTCTTCGAGTCATCAGGATTCACCTTTCCAAGCAAAGAATCAGGCATATTTTGCAGATTTGTGCTTTGCAGATGCAAATTCATAGGACTTTGCACGTTTATAGGACTTTGCACGTTTATAGGACTTTGCACGTTTATAGGACTTTGCAGATTTAAGGAACTTTGCAGGGTTAAGCTTGGTACATGGTTGTGTGAAAGTATCTGGTTGCTCAACAGGACATTTTTATGTACATCATTTGCCCTATAGAGTTCTGCCAATGGTTTCGGAATACTTCTCAACATGTCTATGGTATGCTGGTTTGAGTTGAGCATTGGGGTGTGTGTTGGGTTACTCATTGGGGCGTGCGTCGGGTTAATCATTGGCTTGTGTGTTCGCAATTGCATCTGTGGTGCGTTAATTATTGACGTATGCATTGAAAGTAAATCTGGTGTTTGCATTCGGTTCAGCGACTGTATGGAGGTGGCACCAGATGGATTGTTTAGCACTTCTGGTGTATTGCTTGAAGTTGAATGAATAGTTGTTCGCTGGTTAGAGACGGCATTCGCTGTGCGAATATCTGGTGTATTTACTGGAACCAATTCCGGGGTATGCATTGCAAGCATTTCTGGTGTATGAATTGAAAGAATTTCCGGGGTGTGCTGACTGAGTGGTTGTATATGCATTTGGTTGGTAAGTGTATGTCGATTGGCGACTGCTTGATTATGCATTTGAGAAAACGGTTGTCGGCTGCTCACTTCTTGTTCGTGCATTGAATGCATCTGTTGGCTGCTAAATCCTTGTTCATAGTTTGGATGTAAGCTGGTAACTTCATGTGTTGGTTTCCTGAGCCCATCATTCTCGGGGCTATTTGCAGTAGACTCGGCTGACTTCCTTCGGTACATGTCACTGCCATTGTCGCTTGTTTTCTCGGCATTTGTTACGCCATTAGTGTCGTAGCCACTCTCGAACCGGATCCCACTCGCATAAACGCAATGTTTGGCGAGTCTTGAGCAGTTGTTGCAATCGGGCTTGGCCTCATCGCACTTTATTTTGCGGCGTTTGCACTCCTTACAACCTGCGCGTGAGTACTTGCGTTTCTTCATCTTGTGGGTGGATTTCATGACCAAAAATAAAGCTGATCAGCATGTAGAGTCGGGGCTTTGGTGTTGTGAGGTGGTGGAATAGGCGGTTTGGCGTGACCAGGATGCAATTTATAAAAGGTATTGAGGATGGTGCTTGCAAAATGTAGGGAATGCGTGCAAGGTGTTAAATGTATTCAATGTATGGAAGGTGGTGCCGCAATGTGTCCAGTATGTTGAATATATGAAAGCCAATTGAAGTAATATGGAAGCTGGCACAATTAACAAGCCGATCAAATAAATCCCCAGTGATAAATATTTCAGTTACAAGATATCGGTTTTCAGCCAATATTGAATATCGAATATCTAATATGGCACGGCGTTACCGCGAGAGCTAGTCAATATATATGCCACAATATATTGGCGCTATTGCTGTGCTGATTCATTTGAAAGGGCTTCTATTTGTGTCTGCTTGGACAAGACGCGGATCCTGAAAGCGGCAAAACGGCCCGTTTTGCGTAGGGCTGTAGCCAAAATCGGGGATTGTCGGAACAGACCCGGAAATTATACCCGTCAAGGCATATTTTGTTGAAGAGAGATTGATTGATGGCGCGATGGGACAATGGTACGATTGATCGATGGGGTGATGGGCCGATGATGTGCGTATAGCTAGATGGAAAAGCTTGGTTGCTGTCTGGTCTTCCTGCAGAGAGTTTAGCGAAGTACACATAAGCGCAGGGTTTGCGCACAACTGAAACTGACGTTCTGCATGTCAAACTGCCGGAGTCAGTGGGGAGTCAGTGAGAGGCAGTGACAGTCAGCTACATCAGTAAATAGTATTGCGTTACATCATTGGGTTAGAGTGGGCTACCGTGAGGTCATAGTAGGCTACTGTAGAGCCAGCTATAGTGGGGTTAGAGTAGGCTACTGTAGAGTCAGCTACAGTGGAGTTAGAGTAGGCTACTGTAGAGTAGGCTACTGTAGAGTCAGCTACAGTGAGGTTAGAGTCAGCTGTAATGGTAGAATGGTACAATAAGAGTAGATGCATTTAGTGAGGAGCGAACCAAATTATAAAATCTGTCACTGGCCTAAAGCAGGTACGGGCTGAGTGAATATGTTGGTGCATTACTCCACTATGTACCTATACAACAGCCACCTGTCTAACATAGCTCTATGGTATGTCCAACGATTTTCTCATGTCAATAATAGCTTCAGTGCAGGTGTAAAGCGGCTCTTAGAATGCATGAAGTCTTTAAAAGCCAGACATTTTCACTTTTGTACTTTCTATTTTTGTACTTTCTATTCGCGACAGTTATCCTCAGCGTCATCCCTTGGATCAATGGTAAACACTCATTGCCTTTTATGAAAGATCCCTAAATATGACTCGTTTGGAACCGTTCGGGATGGACACCCTGGAAATGTTCTCTTCTCGTCATTGTGTAAGAAAACGGCCATGTCTGGGAAGTAACAAGAACACTTACTTGTCCGGGAAACTGACAAATTCAATGAATAAAACCGAGATTTAATAGATTTTGAGAGCCTTATGAGGCCGTAACTTCAATTGCAAGACAATTCCTCTTTTCAGAAGCTTTGTAGGACTGATCCATAGTAAGATTCTCTGCAGGCACTACACAGTAGATTATAATTGGTAATTTGTTACTGAATGAAGAGCTAGCTTTCATGAAGGGCTGATTCGTATGAGCAGTGATGTAATCTACAGTTAATAATAGAAGAAGTGCCAAGAAGAAATGATATACTTTTTCTATTATGTGGCTGATTACAATGACCGTGAATGTTGTTGAGCGCTTCTTTTGTAGCAGTTTTATGCACGCCTGAGCAAGCTTGCAATAGTAGAGGCTTAGTTCTTTGTCATGCAGTATGTAAAAGGCTTTAGCTGGTTCAGGGCTGTTTAGCAAGAATATACAATATATTGGGTACAATTTGGACAGTTTGGGATTGAAAGTTATTCTAAAGTGTATTCTCATGTTATTTTACTATTGTATCCTTATGTTAGTCTAATCTTGTATTCTCATGTTATAAATGTTGGTTTATTTTCAATATACAGAATCCTTGTAACTTTCATCAAAGTAAAAGCAATATACCAATACATAACCTAATAGTAACTCAATCTCAAACACTAAATTCATGAGAATTCAAATATGAGGGAGATCTAGCGCATAAACTCATCTTGACATGTTAATCATGAAAATCACATGCCTATAAACTGTTGATGTATATCGCTCTGAACCTTTCGTCAACCTTTTGTCAATTTGTTCTCAGGGGAGTATAATCACGATAATCTCCTGAAGATCTAGTTGACGTCTCTTAAATTTTATATGAATTAGTATATTATGCAAACATTAAAGCCAAAGGATTTGATGGTATACTTGATACTCGCCTATGATTTTAGCATAATACACCCTTCCCTTTTTGGTATTCTCAAATTCTCGTAAAAAAGTGGTTTACTTAGTTTCTCTATAAAACCCCCTAGCATTATGACTTTCTCAAAAACTAAGACAGAAAGATTACTCGGTGCTCAAATTTTGCTTCACCCTTGTTTAGCACTCTGTTAGGTAATCATATTCTTCATGACCACGACGATTTCTTTTTCAATTTGCAGCCATTCATTTAAGACCCTCGTTCATGTCTTCTCACCAACTAATCACTGGAATCAAAGAGTTTATCGCTAACTTGAGTGTTTGTACTTCTGCACACTCACTGTCACCAACTTGGTATATATGATCAGTGTTAGCTACGCGTGGACTCGTTGATTCCTGGAAGTTGCGCAAAAGGGGTGGATTTAATCCAATTTTGGGTATGAAACTGTCACAGATTGTGAGAATGTGTGTAGAGGTGTCAATTGTGGTGATAGATGTGGTACTTAATTTGTGTATTTTAGAGAGGATAGGATAATTTGATGCGAATATGGTAAGGGTCGTGTTGTAGATTGTGCTTATTTACTGACAGGTTGACTGGCCGGGAATTTTTGCAGCCGATTTCTTGAAAAATAACCATTTACGCCCTATTGGTGCCTTTTGGCCAACGTCTATTAATGCAGAAGTTGACAAGTTGGTGCTTTTCGGTCAATGCCTCTTTATGTGAAAGTTGACCAGTTGTTTTGGTGGGAAAGGTTTTAATCACGGCTGTCATGTATTGGTAAGTCTGGCCGATATTATTTTCATACTTTGTTACTATGAGTCTAGAATTTTCAGGTTTATCCAGAGGTAAATCAGCAGGTTCTGAGTCGATTTGTACATACTTTTCTGGTATCGGTGAATTGCAACTTGATTTATGCTGAAAGCCTGAATGATACGCTGTGAAGTGAAAAGTTAAACCAGTAATAATCTAGTTTATTCTTTTTCAATGCTCTATATCCAAGTACACATCTTCCAATCGATGTTCAACGTTCTGAATATATATTAGGGAGTATTGGTCCTGTACATTTCCGACCCCCTAAGGTGGAGTCTCCACAATTCCTTATTATAGGCATAATCACATATAAGCACGAATATCCGTCAACCAGAAGGGTCATTATATGGGGCTTATTGGGTGAAATAAGACTACTAGTTTAGCTGAGACATGCAAACACTGGATATCATATTTTCTGTTCTACCATGCCATCTTGACTAAAATCTGCTTATTAGATGTCAAGTTGGAATTTGGAAGGTCCAGTCGCGTTACAGTCTTACTGTGTTCATCAGCAAGAAATGTGAAATTGGACATAAATTTGGCATACCTGCAAAAAAGTATTTGACGAACATCTAATATCTGTGGTGGAATATTATACCATAGACTGATTTATAAGAATTGGATATCTTTTACGCTTCTCATCGATCAAAGTAAAATCCCAAATGACATCTTTGGTCTTTCGGGACCTTACTGGAACCTTAGTCTCCAAAAAAATCCTGAGTCGAAGTAATAATAAATTTTCTTTTTTGACTTAATCCTGACAACATCCTTGTTCCTTTCATATCCGCGTATATGCAGCCGGAACTTGCTGCTTTTGACAAGACCAAGAGGCCTAGAAAATATTTGAGAAAAGTTGAACTCCTCGGCGTGGCACAAGTCAACTTCTCTGAGTTCTCTCCGAATCTTAGATAACTTTCTCTTGACTCCCTTCAGTGAGTAGTAAGGCTTTTTGTTGGCCGCGTATTCTATTGCTTGTGTACTGGTGCAATAGATCACGCTGTCTTCGGAAACCATGCGGATGTCTTCAACAAAGTCGGAAACCCATTTACTGTTCTTTCTGGCTACGTCCAACGCAAAGAGTTCTCTCATACCCTCAGTATGATGATATGGGGAATCCTCCTTCTTCGAGAACCACGAGACAAGGTTGTCGTTGACGAAAATACAGCAGCCAGAGATCAGATATGTGTTTGGAAAGCTGGAACTAGAATATGCGGTCACGAACTTAGACCCAAGTCGACAGTTGGTCAGCTTCTTAAAGTTTAATGAAAGGTTAGAGATGGTGGAAAGGTAATTTAGACAGTGTTCGAGCTTAGAATAATCATTTTTTGTTGGAGCTCTGTAGTTCTTCCTCAATAGCTCCACTGTATAAGCCAAGTCATACCGGGTGGTCCTCGCCAACCAAACTAATTTGTCAACTCCAGATTGGTACTTCTTCTTTTCAGCTTCTGGAAGGAAGTCTTCCCCTTGTTCTACTTTTAAGGGATCGTGCAGAGCATCGCAAGGGTTACCGACAAAACCCCTATTGGTAAAAAGACCAAAGTCTTTGAGCAAATCCTTAATTTTGTCGATCAGTGACAATCGGTAAGTTCCGTCGATCTTGTTGAAGTCAACTCCTAAATACTCCTTAATTTCGCCCATTATTGAGAGCTCGAAGCTTTGGGCCAATTGTTCTTCAAACTGAACCACTTTATCGGGAGTTCCTGTGATGAACAAGCTATCAACATGATTGAAAACCACCAAAGTGCTTTTTTCTGTGCATTTGTGGTAGAGGTTCCATGCACAAGAACTTGCTTTGAACCCTTGCATAGTGAGATACTTCCGAAAGTAGAACTCCCAAAGAAGATTTTCATGCTTGACACCAACAATAACCTTTCTGAGCTTCCAGCAGTTGTTGTTGTCGATATAGATGCCTTCAGGAGGGATGACATAGATGTCCGTTTCAAGTGGCACGTTGAGAAATGCGTTCTTAATATCCACTCTATGTATAACCCAATCTTCATCAGCGGCAATTGATGTTAGTAACCTGATTTTGCCAAATGCAACGGCTGTTGCTTCTTGTTTGCGCTCATTTGCGCTATTAGGCCCCAAAATCATACCTTGCACCTGGCCATCTTCTTTTGCCCATTGCGTGGAAAAAGGAGACACTCCCTCGGGAATCTTAACTTCTTGAAAAGCTTCGTATTTCTTGAGTCTTTTAAGTTCCGCCTCCACAAAGTTTTCTTGTGGGCTCTCGCAGTTTACGCCTTTGTTGCACACCAAGTTGGTACTTTGGGTGCCTTTAGGTCGACCCAAAATGACCCGAGAACCGTCTTCAGACATAAGCTTTAAATTATTGCCCATTGGAAAGTTGGTGGGGGTAGCTGGGCTAAGGGGACTAGACGAAGTAATCAAGAACAACCAGATATTTGTTTGTCAAACAGGTTCTGGATCAAAAAATTGGAATCAAGAATCAAATACCAGGCCGATGTTTCTGAACTATGTACTTTGTAGCTAATTTATACTTAATTCTGTCTCAACGTGCCCATTCGCTACGCATACGTCTCTTAAATAAACGCCTGTGCAAAGGGCCCCTGCATTAGTTGCAAAAATTAATACGAGCCTGCATTAGCTGCAAAAAAAGTTCTTAATACGGACTCCTTCACTGAATTCAAAACAATCGCGTACCAAGGGTGCTAAATTCTTGCTTTTATAAGGTTTGTCGATTTTGCTCTCAAATGGGGGTCTGCTCCTTTCAATTTGGTCTCGTCTCACGCCTTATACGGTACACTAACCCTTCTCACCCTAAACCCACAATTCTAAATTGTGCAACACTTATGCATTTTCACTAAACTCCGATGCGGGTCTTCACTTTACCTTCTCTACAACATGCCTTCATATTCCTGCTAACGTTCTTAAAACCTAAAAATCACCATTGCAGCTACATCATTGTACTCTATATTCATGTTTTCTTGCTCCACGTTCGATCTGCTCACGTTGGCTTGAATTATTCTGGTCGCTAAATTACACTAATATACACTATTGCTGGATCTTCATCAATATCCTCCTTCCGTGCGGTGTGCCCTTGATCCCCACCAACAACGGTTGCAATGCCTCGCTAAGCTTGGCAAAATCGGCGCGGTCCGCAACATCCAAACTAGTCTGTAGCACGTAGTTGCCAAACGCATCATTCAACAACTCACCAAAATGCGCTTCTTGCACCAACAACACACCAATCAACTCTTTGGTCAAGCGCGCAATGCGCATGCTCTTCTCAATGACATTCAGCCCAAACTTGTGCAAGCTCAACGCCACAAAGTTGGCCTTGACATGCTCAACAATGATGCCAATCAGCTTATCATCACCACGTGCCAACACATACTGCACCACATAGTTTCCAAAAGGGTCCAACAGCAACACTGTGGCATTTTTCGCAACCTCAAGCAGGAACATCTGCCTCTGCTCAACGCTTCCGTGGTCCAAACAACGTTGCAAAACACAGCATCCGTGGCGGTGAGTAGCAATCTCCACACAGTTCGCAGCAGCAGCATCAAATACAAACTGGTTGTCGGCAGGACGGAGCTTCTGGAGACACTTTTGCACAACATGGTTTCCATTCAAGTCCCTGGATAGCGACACCACATAGGGGCCCAACAGCTTGATGACTATCTGCGACTCCTCTGGGGTGCCTATGTACTCTATCAACTTCTGGAGGGCACGGGTACCGTGCGGGTCCAATGCAATGCGCACGAGGTCATCGGCGCAGTTTTTGACGAGAATCACGCGCTGGTCCACGCTCACACACTCAAAGAGCTTTTGTATGAGGTAGTTTCCAAACGGGTCTGTCATGAGTTCGACGATTTTCAAGTAAATTTCGTTAAAGATCATTGTGGCTGCAATGTCGGAAGGAACCAATGCGCTAGGTTCTCTTCCGAGGTCCAACTGTCGCTGGAGAAAACGGCACCCGTGCTGATCTTTGCACAAGGAGTATATCTCGCCAACAAAGTCCTCGAGTTTGCAGTTGGTGTACTTTGCTGCGTCATCTCCCTTTCTTCGTGGAGCGTAGGTGTTTTTGCGGTGGACATTCATGTCATTGCGATAGCGACGGTTTTGGAAGTTGGGGTTCCACACTCCGCGTGGTGTCTCTGCTTTGAACTCGGGCTGGAAGTTCTCTTCTAGAGGGTTGAAGTAGGTGTTAGTGTATGGCTGCGTGTTCCATGTGGATGAGAACGAGTGCTCTGGGTAGTAGAACTCGTTGTCGTCAAGTTTGAGGTGGTTTATGGCACCCACTATGTCTAGCGATGCCGGGGTTTCTAGGAATTCATCTTGAAAGGTCCGGAAGGGTGGACTCTTGGGGTTTGAGGAGGTCATGAAGAAAAAATTTGAAGAGAATAAAGTTAAGTCAAGTATAGCGAACATCACTTGACACAGAATAACGAGACTAATGGGGAACCCCCTGAGCCAGATAGTAGAACCCGATTATTCGAGTGAGAGTAAACGTGCCAGTATGAGGGTATATATATAGCGAAGATGACATTAAATGATGGCATTAGGTGAGATGAGATCATGTGGAAATACTAACGATATAGAACGAAAAGTTGATTCACACAGAGCTTGGATTATATGCGATGGATCATGGATTACTAAACCACTTTCATAGTCATTATGAAGATAGATGGTGAAACGAGATCATTAATATTAAATTAATTTGACCTCAATAAATCTAATGAGGTACACGATAATGAATATTCACAGAATAAAGAAATGTTGATGTTTCATCATATCAGCTATGAATTGATGGATTCTGGGAAAACCAAGATGATTTTAAATATCAGATAACGATGATACTCCCAAGCTATCAGATAAAGAAGATAAAATGCTATGAAATAGTCATTTGCGAAAAAATGCTAACTGGACAATCAGTCCCCTTAGAATCTGTGCAGTTTGTAGAGGCTTGGATATGTAATTGAACCACTGACACGAAATTGACTACATTTTGGTAAAAATCTGTAACAAATTTGACATATTCTGAAACATGGAACGATTATGAAAGCTCTTCAGACTATGTTGATTAATGGCTTGATGACTATCAATCAATTAGCACTTTGATGTGTAAAGAATAGGTATGAAGATAATGATTCTGTTGTGTTTTAGTACTCATTCATGCAGGCTTCGGTTGAATTTGGAGCATTTCCTTTCAATCTTTGATTGCTGTCAAGCTGTCTCAATTTGATATCTACAATCATTTTCTATAACGTGAATTAACTATGAACGACGGGAACGTCATAAAGGGAATCGGATAAAAAAAGGTTAGAGAAAATATGAACAGATACCCATGCATGGGGAATGGGGAATTAATCAAAGGCACCCAGCCAAACATTCTCTAACAATCCATGATTTACCAAATTGGTATAATGTGCACAGCCACAAGTGGCGCGAGGAATTATTTCCTCAATGAAGAATACTCTTCAATCTAAGAAGACTTCTCGTGCTGAGTAGAGACTCTCTGCATGGAAACCAAGAAGTCCTCCAAGGATCTGGAGTTGTTCTCGCTCTTGGTCTTTCTGCCGTTACACAAGTCATCGAAACTCTCAGAGGACGACATCAAGTAGTAAGCACCACCCATGACACAGAAGACACCGAAGGAGAAGATCCAGGTTCTGACAACGGTAACGATGTCAGTCCAGTTCTGGGACCACCAGCCGAACAAGGTGAAACAGGTAGCGATGACGTCAACAATCAAGACGGCACCGGACAACTGCCAAGATGGAATGGAAGACCAGAATGGACCCTGGGCTCTGGTGACGAAAATCAACCAGTTCTCAGTCAAGGAGATCTGCAAGAACAAGATACCGTCCATACCACCGAAGTTCTGGACAATACCACCCTTTCTCATGAACATGGTGGTCAAGGTGATCCAGGTACCGACAGCAAGAATAACACCGAGAACAACAGACATACCCCACAATCTTGGGGTGTTCCACTTAACTGGCTTAGGGTCGTATGGAGCATTGTCGTAAGCAATGGCCAAGGTAGCAACATCAGCGAAGATAGCAATGAAGACAATAAGGTCAATGTTCAAGGATCTGTTCAAGATAGCAATCCACAAACCAAGGAACAACTCCAAGTGCAAGGACAAAGCGATACGGTAGACAACGTAAGAGTACATTCTGTGGAAAATCTGTCTCGAGGTCTTCAAGGCATCGATAATAGCAGACAAACCTGGGGCAAGGAAAACAATGTCGGCAGCAGAACGAGCAGCGTCAGTGGCACCCTCGACGGCAATACCAGTGTCAGCCTTCTTCAAAGATGGAGCATCGTTAACACCGTCACCAGTCATGGCAACCAAGTAACCTCTAGACTGCAAAATCTCAACGGCATTGTACTTGTGCTGTGGGAAAACCTCAGCGAAACCATCGGCGTTCTCAACAAAGTCGGCAATCTCAGAACCGGCCATGTCACCACCACCGGACAAACCCAAACGGTCAGCATCGTAAATGTTAGTACCAAGACCCAACTGGCGACAAGTCTCCTTAGCAATACCAACGGCATCACCAGTCAACATCTTAACTCTCAAACCCAATCTTCTAGCCTCGTTAACAGTAGCAGCAGTGTCATCTCTTGGTGGGTCCATGCATGGCATAATTCCGAGAATCTCCCAGTGGCCCTCACCTCTCTTTCTAGCAACACCCAAAGATCTGAAACCTCTGGAAGCAAATTCAGCGACAGTGTTCTGGTAGTTCTCGTGGACATCCTCTGGGATTGGGTGGTCATCCTCGACAGTCTTCAAAACGAACAATGGGGCACCCTTAACACAGATGATTCTCTCACCCTCTGGGGACTCAACAATAGCGGTAACCTTCTTGGAAACAGGGTCGAATGGCTGGAACTCCAAAACCTTGTACTTGGTCAAAGCAGCCTTGGCACGTGGGTAAGCAATCAAAGACTTGAGGAAAGCCTTGTCAATAGCGTCCAAACCCTTCTTCTTTCTGGAAGCAGCCAAACAAGCAGTCAACATAAGGTCGTCAGCCTCGACACCCTCAACGGTGTATGGCTCGTGCAAGGACAACTTGTTCTTGGTCAAAGTACCGGTCTTGTCGGAACACAAGATCTCGACACCGGCAAGAGACTCAATGGCGGACAACTTCTGGACAATAGCCTGCTTCTTAGCAAGGTAAGCAGCACCGACAGCCATGGTGGTGGTGACGACAGCTGGCAAACCAACTGGGACACCAATGATAGTGATGGCCAAGGTGTGTCTAAGGATAGCAACGATTCTAACAGAACGGTAGAAACAAGCAACCCAAACAACAAGCAAGGTAAGGATAACGAAAACCAAAAGAGTCGTACCAATACCGTTCAAGACCTCAGTGAAGTGACCCTGGCCACCAGAAGCCTTGTTGACCAAAGAAGCAGCACGACCGACGAAGGTGGAGTCACCAGTAGCGGTAACAACCATGAAAGCCTGACCGGTCTTAACAGTCGAAGAAGAGTAACAAGCGTCACCGTGTCTCTTGTCGACAGCAAGGGACTCACCGGTGATAGCGGACTGGTCAATCTGCAACAAAACATCCTCAGAGATAATTCTACCATCGGTTGGGATGACGGTACCGTCCTCCAACTGAAGAATGTCACCTGGAACAATCTCGTTAGCTGGCAACTCGATGAGCTGACCGTTACGGACAATGAAAGCGGAGTTAGCAAGAGTCTTCTTCAACTCATCGACAATAGAACCAGCCTGGTACTCCTGGATGAAACCAACGAAAGCGTTCAAAAGCAAAAGGGCACAGATGACACCGAAATCGACCCAGTCCTCAAGACCGGCAGCAAGAATAGCAGCGGCCTCCATAACGAACTGAATTGGACCGACAAAGAACATGACGAACTTAAGCACCATGTTCTCCTGCTCCTCAGCCATCTGGTTCAAACCGTACTTTTTTCTTCTCTTGTGGACCTCATCGTCGGTAAGACCAACGGATGGGTCAGTTTGCAAAAGCTCATCTGGGACGGCCTTGAAGGAGGAGTCATCTTCCTCATCCTCCTCGTCTTCGTCACCTGGAGCGTTGGACTGCAAGTCCAAAATCAATTGGTCGATGTCCTCGTCCTCATCGTCAGAGGCGTTCTTTGGGACCTTCTCGTTGGTAGGTTCGGTAGCGCTCATAGTGTTGAGATGGTGGTGAAAAAATTAAGGCGAATTGTCCAGTTTATATACAATAGACTAGCCGGAAAGGAAAATTGCAGAGCGAGAAAGGGAAAAGAATAACAAATAATACAAACAGACAAAAAATCCGTGGATTTCTTTTTTGCGGTATTTGTTGGTTCCGGATATGGTCGGTACTTGTACAAAAAAGGAAGGTCAACAGAAGTGCAAAGTATAAGATAACGAAGTGAGCAGATGGTGAGTAACTCAGGACGACCAAGATGGGAAAATACTAGCGAAGGTATTATGCTCGCATTGTTTACGAAATATCGATATTACTGGGGCACCAGAATGGACGAATAAGCCAAGAGTAAGAATACAAGAGTAGTGAAAGCGTCCTTTAAGAAAACAAGTGTGTACAATAATAAACAAATCGATAGACAATTTCAGTATATTGCTGGGGATTCTGCGTCCCAGCTTTGTTGTGGGTTTTTTTTTACTTGGGTATGCTATAATTCTGTATTCTGCTATGAAACTATTGTCCGCTGAATGCTCGAGTAAAACATTGCTATTTTGATATGGGATCTCAATTTAGGTGATGTGATAATCTGCTGTAGCAAAGCCCGCGAAAGACTCTAGGACAGTTTTTGTGAGTTTGACTTCCCCATTCTACATAACCTTCCAGCCACTTTTTCTTTATTTGCATCCTACGGCTATTTCGGTTCCAACGTTCCGGCGTTTCCACAGACAGGAAAATAGGGCGTTGTGTGCATTTGGTTGTATAGTACAGTTGCATGCGAAACTCGAGTTTGAACTATATGCTCTATTCGAAAGCGTTCATAGTGAATCTACGCTGGTGTTCAAGTAGACTAGTAAGCTCCGAGGCCGACATGTCAGACACGGAAATAGTTCAGACACTAGTTTTTTGTCCGGCGATTATCTCTACTAGCTGAAAATTTTTCCTTGACCAATAAAAAAAATTAGCGCAGACAGTTTTTCGTACAAAGGCAGTTTGTGGAGGTGATACTACCTAAGTGCTCTAGGATTGGTAGAGAATGGAGGTACATTCAAGTATTTCTTGTGCACATTTCTTGATAAACCCCCAATTTCCACCAATTCATAAAATTAATACCGCTATGGCTGCGTACAGCCCTTCGTTTAGCCGTATGCTCGGAAATAAAATCACCGAGTTATTCCCGAATGCTACACCGGTCCTCAAACTTAGTATTGTGTTAGCCTTGCAACACCGACGGGAACGGTCGGAACATTGATGCGAGGAGCTGCGCAAGTACCTAACTGCTGGGGGATGAGATTAGAACTAGGCAGCCCGAGGATCTGGATACTTTAGGTGTGTAGTAGTAGAACGAGAAAGTTCAAGGGCCCACAATTTTTAGTTGGAAGATTCATGGATCGAACTAAACTCTCTCCAATAGTACAAGATGGAATTGGCATCGACGTCTATATTCAACTATAAGGTATTTACAGCTCCTGCATGATACCTGCATTCAATTAAGTTCAGTTGTACAGAGATGAAACAACGAATAGAAGCTGTTCCAGGGGAAATGTGGAGAAAATAGAATCACGGTTACGAGGATTACAGGGATGAAGGACATAGCGTTATATGACTCACTACAATACCCGAATAATATATCTTTTTAAGCTACACTACTTTTTGTTCTTTTGTATCCAGTTAATTTTACCGCATATGTACAAGCAAGCTTCTATTGGTCATTTGTCAAGCCGTGGGTTTCGGGCGTTTACCGTTTCCGACTAAATTTGGCATATGCCAGAATTCTTGTCGGAAAAGGAGTATGACGTCATTTAGTGGTGAGGTCACCTCGAGAATTAGAATGTATAGGCTTGAGCCGCAAACTGTGGAAAGACTTGTTGGATGCAAAGATCATGCCGGGTAACTGGTCACATGACGAAACATGCTAAGTTTATGTTGGTTTCACCCCACAAGCTTGGCTGTCGTCGTTTGGATTACCAGCTTGAGTTACAAA
Source organism: Kodamaea restingae (assembly GCA_003707425.3). NCBI lineage: Eukaryota > Fungi > Ascomycota > Pichiomycetes > Serinales > Debaryomycetaceae > Kodamaea > Kodamaea restingae. The sequence continues at coordinate 54,692 of PPJA03000009.1, forward strand.
ATTGTTGTCTTCCGTTTACGTATTCCTTCCTCGAAAAATATTACCGCTTTTTCGGCAAACAACCGATATTAGAGTAGTTTTTCGGATACACTGGAGATTATGCCGAGTGAACGGAATCGTAAAGGATGCTGACTGATTAACGGCAGAACAAGAAATGCGAATGTGAAATAAATTTCAGCAAGAAACATGCTCACATACGTAAGTGAACTTGAGTACAAAGTTCACTTTACCGACACTTCGAGCCAAATGAAATTTCCTCCATTTTCGACCTTCATTTTTGTCATCTATAGAAGTTACTCTTTCACCCCACTGCGTACTTGACATTCTGTAAATCTTACTATGTGTATATACCTACGAGCGAAATGAGTAGATTCTTGGGTGATAGCTGATCTAACATACTCTATAGTAACTTGGCCTACTCTGCTCGTATTTTAACTTTGCCTCTAAACTGTGCAAACCCTACTTAAATTTGTATTTGTGGGCTCGCTGAACCTAAACATGTTTCCTTGCTCACAATGTCTACGTTCCAGTTCCCAAAAATTACACTGTCCAACATATCAGTTAACTCTTTTTATTCCTAAACCCAGCACACATGTGCTTACATCCTGGTATCATTGTCCTCCTTCTTACTCCCTAGTCATCATCCGTTTTCTCTCTCTGCCAGCTCTCCACTTCCACTTGATCGGTCTGAATGCCTTGAATACTAAGAACAAGAAACTTCCTATGAATCTGAACAAAGCCAAACCCGCCACAATCCACAAAATAATCGTTAAGAAAGTCTGCGAATTACCCATGATAGAACCATCGTCATTCTGTGCAACCTTCTTCGTGAACAAGTCCAAACCTCCTGCTTCTAAAACAATTGCAATCAAGATGGCGTTGGTAACCATCCAAACCAAAACGGTAACCGTTCTGATGTACGCATAATACGCATCATCCTTACTCTTCTTGGTGTTGGCTGGTATGATAGCCGGTGGAACCTCTCGTAAGATGTCGAGTGTGTTCATGTAACTATCATCCAATTCCTTGCCCACATCGGGCACAACCATAACCAACTCGTCTTTGTTGACACCAGTGAGCTTGGCAGCACCCAAGTCCTTCGCAACCAAATTACCCTTGGTACCCCAAGAAACGTCATGAATGTTACAGAAGGAGTAGATGTTAAGAATGTTGATGTAACTTGGAGACAACAACACATACTGCACAAATGACGTAAACATGAAAGATGGCTCTCCGTACATGAACGCGCCCACAAAGTACAATGTGTATGTGGAAACCATGGAAACAACCAAATCACGGAACTTACCATCGGTGAAGACCATTTGAACTTTAAAATCGTCCTTATGCGACTTAATAACCGATTGCACCGTTCTGACGGCAAGGAAAATGGCCGCAAACATCATGTACGCCATCAAAACCGCAAAAAACACACATATCGTAAGGTAGAACTTTTTGGTACCTCGAGGGGTATTACCAAAGGCAAGAATGAATGTACAAACCACACATCCCACATAACACCACAAGAAGATAATACCAAGGTACTTACCAATGTCAAAGTTCATGTCTTTAGCACCCAAGTTAGCAGTCAAGATACGGAACACAAGGAAAAACGAAGCCAAAGAGAACCACGAAACCAAAATGGTAACCAATTGATAGTAAAACTCCAACTGCAAAAACAATTTGCGCATGAGAGAGTGGTTTGAACGCCAGATCTTGGTCCAATGGAACACAGCATAAGCTGCAGCGAAAAGGGAACCGTTCAACCATCTTCTTCTCTGTAACACAAACTCATCGATATTTTCTGGCACATCTGTCTCGGCCTTGGCCTCATTCACGTAACGCAACACATAGTTATGGTTACGTTTAGCAACCAACTCGAAACACAAGATTCTGTCCTCGGCAAGATACATATTGGAGGTAAAAATACCAGCCTCCTGGTAGTTGCGCTCCTTGATACCACGCTCATCGTCCTCTTCCTCTGTCTCAATCTGCGAGGCTTGGTGTAAGTATTCACCCTTGAAGTACTTTTCCAAGGGTCCTTCACCATCAACATTAAGAAGGGCTTCGTAACGGTACGCCGAGAACGCACCCGGCAACACAGAAATGAAACCAAAAACACTTTCCATAGGCTTGTCCAACACGTTGGAAATCTTATATTCGAAGTTCTGAGCAGCGACGAGGGGGTTAGCCAACAATCTCTTACCTGGGCCCAAACTAGCACGCATTTCACCACAAGCACCCGCAACATTTGGGTCACGGAACGCACGCCACAAATAGTAGAATGCGTCTTTAGATGGGGTGGTACCACAGTCCAACAACATCACAACCTTGGGCATCAAGATCAGCGCAAATGCCTGGAATGCCCATCTATGCGAATTAATCTTTCTTGTGTTCTTTTCCTTCAAACAGAACATCATCTGGACCGGGTTGGAGTTCTGACAAAAGTGGATACGGTCGTTGATAACGTCGATACCGACAGTCGAGGTATATTCATAGATATGCGCCTTTACGGATCTATCGTTGATCTTCGACTTGGCATAGCCGTCTTGGTATAATCCCATGGCTGCAAGCAACTGCTGTGTTCTTTTGTTGAGTTCTAAACGACCATCGTTGATGATCACAATTACGATCTTCTTCCATGAGTCCTCGCCCCACATTGGATCGGAGCGTGAGGTCAAATTCTTGATATTTTCAAAAACTCCCTTAAGGGTTCTTGCCAACAAGATTTCGTCTTCGTTATACATCGTGATACACACCAAAATCTCAGTCTCTCTTGGAGGTGAGTACAACGCCTGTCTGATATTGTAGTTGAACTTTGTGAAGTTGGAAGGACCACAGGTTGCGGCAGTGTAACGCATGAAACTCATCTCACGGCCAGAATCGGTAATTCTCTTTCCGTAGGTGTCCAAAAGCGCGTTCGGAACCGGGCAGTCGATAACGTAATTACCATTGACTAACTTGGCCTTTTTGATTGTTCTTGTGTACTGAAGACGAGGTTGGAAGTTGTCCTCATCGTCCATCAATATCTCGTCATCATCAAACGTTGGTTTTTCTTTTTTCAGCTGTTTTCTCGTAAAAGCCGACTTGAGGCCCTTCTTGGTGTTAACTCTCTTCACGGAAGCACCTCTGCGCACGATCTCCTCGCCTGTCTCGGAAAACAAAGAATCATTATCCTCGTCAAATGGGTCGAACTCCTCATCCGCGTCTTCCAACTCGTTCAAGATGTAGTTGTCACCGGTGAAGGTCATGATTTGCGAATATGGCCTAAGGGGCACCTGGTGGTCCAACGTCTCGATACGTTCCAATTCGTATTCGTTGTTCAGATCGATCAATTGCTTACGCGGAGAGTAAGCCATGGCCGGGTATTCGGGTTCGAAGGCCACTGTTCTCCCTGGTCTCGACGAGTGCACAGAGTACTCGTCGTCACTAAAGGCAGGATTTTTGTTGTCCAGGGATGACGAAGAACCAAATGCATAAGGCTGGGAAGTTGGGAACTGTGACTGACGGTTGTTAGATCCTGGTGTGCCCATGACCCGCGTGGAATTTCTATTACCTCCATATACACTGCCTGCGCCGTGAACACTACCTGTTCCTGCATTTAATCCCAAACCATGAACACTACCTGATGGTGCATGTGAGCTGTTCATCCTTGGAATCCCAAAAGTGTTGTCAAGACTAGGTGACTGAGGGTTGTCTGGGAAGTTGTACTGAGAATTGTATGCGTTACCAAACGGAGGAGGGGTGGTTGAGAAACTGCGGTCGAAAATCGCCAGCGAGTTACGCAGATGGTGCACAGACGAGTAGCGCTTATGCTGAGGAGGGCCCTGCTGCGACTTGGACTGCTGCTGGTCGTCGAAGAGGTCGTCTTCGTCGAATTTCATGGTGACAAGAAAACAAAAAAAAGGAAACAAATAAATTTTATGGATCAAGTGAGTTTGCAACAAAAAAAGGGTGTTTGCAACAAAAAAAGGGCAATTGTCAAAGGGAACTAACAGTAAGAGAAGAGAATCATAAGTACGCTGTGATCTCCTGGTATGCGCTATATGGTGTCAGAAAATCGGAGAATAATGATATAGATAGAGATCCCTTCTCTATTCTCACTTATTTTTAGAATGTTTGTTTTAGTCCAAATCGGGACAGGAGAGCAAAGCGGAAACAGAAATTAGTGGTAACTGACCAACGAAGTGAGGAAGTCGATTAAGAGCGAAATTAGTCTTTGAAAGAGACGAAGAAGTCTATGGATGTGATATCTTATTCAAAGAGTCTCAAATGTGCAGCCAACTTCATTATCGTTGATTGATCACTTAGAGATGAGCTCACAAAATCAGAAGGCGGAATGAGTTAACGAAATGAACAGATCAACATGGAAAATTGATTTCTGAACGAAGAATACTACCAATGTTAAGAAGAGAAATGCGATTATAAGCGTGACTAACTATTGATAGATGGTTATGGATTGACGAAGAAGAAGACATTGAATGGGATGAAACGGTGGATTGATGGAATGTCCGGATCGGAAGGAACAACGAGATTTCGCTAAGGACTTTAGATAAAAGACTTAAGGAATTTCCTAAAGCTTCCCAATGTTTACATTTGAATTATAGATGAGTCTACCTCTCTTTCTCCGAGGTGCATTTTGACATCCGTATGATATTCATCTTTTGTACTTCTCGCTTGTTTTTGTGATATAATAATCAATTTCGATTACATGAAAGAATCAGGAGAAAAGTGGATGTTTTACCTCTTGGTTGCTCACTGATTACACGTATATGAGGGGCTATTTGGCTAAGTTCTGTTGTAAGGAGTTTCCTATTGGTCTTCTGTAAATATATTAGCATTCATGCACGCTCCACAACGCGAATGGTTCATAACCAGATAGGCTACTGATATCTGAGCCACGAACTGATGAAGCCGATGAAAGGTGGAATGAAGAATTGAATAATGAAGTCTTAGTGCAAAAGTTATAATAGAGTTCATGGGTCATAACTACCTGAATAATTAAGTAAGTGATCAGGCATTGTTAGGACTAAAGTGCGTTCACGCCTTTAAGTAACATTAATTTGCCATACCCGTGTATTCATGCTTTTATCACAAGTTTACGACGCGCTGCGTGTTGCCTGCTAGTGCAACACGAAAGTCACATTAAGCCCTCTTTTTTTCATGAACTTGCTAGGCAGTATTAAGCCGGATTCAGAAAGGTACATCCCAATAAAACACTAACCGTATACTCTCACTCCAATATTATCCACGTATTCCTTAATGTGAATACACTGTAATTTCCTAGCTACTATATAAAAAACTATTATTTAACTACGGTAAGGTATGTTAAAAACCCAACTGTACATACAAAATAGACGTTTTTTAGCATTTAAAACCTTGACTTCACTAAAACGTTTGTCCAAAATTCATAGACGTTGGCAAGCCTATATACGCCAGACTTTATTGGTTAATTATTCCATTATATTTACAATTATTCACAGTTTGTTCTGCACAAAGTATTTTAAAATGAGCAATTTGACTAGACGAGAAATGCTTTCATACCCTAAATTTTTGCCCACCGAGAATTCATTACATAAACTAGACAGAAAATAAGAACTATAGACACAAGTCTAAGCGACTATAATAATCGAAAGTCATTATTTTAAAGTTATATTCCTATCGTGTAAATAGGTTAGGTATTCCAGACAAAGCATAAGGCAGATAAAAGTGAATTAGAAAACTTTTAAACAAATACAATAAAAGCTACAATCAGTAAAGCGATGTGAGATCATTAAAACATACATAATAATGTAAATGCATTCGACACAATAAGACATGTGCATTCCAGAACAATACATGACAACATGAACTTTCATCACCCGATCCGTTCGTCAATTTCAGCCTCATAGTTATATCTTTTATTCCTGCTGTTTTTAGCCACTATTTAATTCACGCAGCTATTCTGCTTCGATAAAACAATTATTCACGTACTCTAAACTTAGCAAGTTCTCTCTTTACTCACTCACTCAGTTCAACACTTGGGTATCATTCTAATTTTGACTTGATTTTGAAAAGGTATATATCGATGTTGAGCTGGTTTACTCTTCACTAATCGTTCACTGTTTTTTTACCTAGACTTCCCAATTGCGCTGTTTTGTGCGGCAGTCTTTTGCACCCAACAAAATGTGTTATCCCTACTTTTTATATGAGACGTTGTAATTTAAATTATTGAATTGTCGCTAACTTGGTTGGTCATCAATAGTAGCTAATTTCGTTTGTATTGAAAAGTTTATTCTTCCGTGAATTCTTCATCAATCAATAAGTTATTGCTCAATTATTTGCTTGGTTCTTAAATGATTAAGCTGTACATGAGCTTAGCTATCTCTCTGACAGATAACGCAGCCACCACCTCCAAGATTCTCCAAACAAACCACATGGTACCCATGTCCACACTTAAAATACACTACCTCGCAGTGGTGCCACTTCTTCATAAACTCTGGCGAGGGAGCGTGCAGAAATGGTTTGTTTTCCTTCACGAACAACATCTCCCTCTTTCTATCCTCGAACGCACTGTAATGATCCTCGCTCATCTCCTTCCCCCACAAATCACGCGTACATCCCAAACACTGCTGGCTCGGTAACCAACCGCGCAGCCTGTCTGCGCGAATTGAAAGCATAGACTTGAAGATATCCTGACGGAGCATGCTAAGCGAGATATTAAGCATCTCCAGCTCGTAAGAATAGGAAGAAAACACATCGTGCAAAATACTGCTGATGTTTTCAAGGATTGCGAGATCTTGTGTGGACTCAAGAATCCTGTTGAACACATCAAGAAATCTTCCTTTCTTAGTTATCTCGCGGAAACAGTCATGTATACCTTCATTGAGCAGCTTTTCGATAAGCACAGTGCACAACTGGACCCATTTATCGACATCCTGACCACATATTTCCATTGCAGGGGCAAGAAGTCGCGCGTCCGCGATGTTTTCGAGAATTGTTGCAAAGGCAGAGGCGCGATCTTTGTTTACAAAAACCTCCGCGCGAACATAGTCCTTAGTTTTGAGATATTTTAGAAGTTCATCGTACCAGCGAGAGTTCTCTATGATTTCTAGTATTTCAGGGGTACCCAAAAAGTCCAAAATGTCGTCTTCATCGAGGAGGCACGCATACGCAAAGACCAACTCGCCGTCTATGATTGATTTGGTAAGTCCATCAGTATCAAATCCACCTTTTCTATCTCCCACTTTCCTCAGCTCTTGCTGCTTTTTAAATTCCTCTCCCTTAAATAACTTCTCCATGTAGTCTCTCCGTGGGTTTTTCAACACTTCTCTGTGTAGATCAGGCATATACCTCTCAATGCAACCAAAAACAGTCTCTATATCTGCATCCACTAATCTGCCGAAATTCAGCTGTACAACACGCTCTACATTCAATCTGTCAATCGCCGATGGCTGCGAAAAGGCCCTTTCCAAAACCTGCTCCATATTGTTGAGTGGCCCCTTTAACCACGCTTCCAACGCCAATGAGTACTTTCCTTGGAGCGCATACATATTCATGAGTGCGTTGTGGAAACCCAGAGCTTTGAGTTTGTGTATGACTTCGTCGCCCACAAATATATGTGGCAATAAGCTCTGAAGAGCCAACTCTGTGTCTTCTTGCGAGCCGCGCAGAGAGAGCAAGGTTTCGAGAACCATATTTAAGGTGGACTCCAGGAGGCGGATGAATTGCAGGTACTTCGGGTAATTTCTGCCAATAAAAATTGCAAGTTGTGTCTTATCGTAGTCAGTAAAAACATCCTGGTCGTATACATCCAAAAAGGCCTCCACTATATACTGGCGAGTGAAACGGCCATCTTCAGAATTGAGGAAGGAATCCTCGAAAAACTCGTTCATAGAAGATAGCATGAGAAACGAGTTTTGGTGGAGAAGGTGTGCGAGGACAGGGAATATGGTGCTCTCTTTAATTTTGCAGGGGATACTGTGTCCAAAAAGCACGTTGCATATGGATTCCGATGGGTATTCGCTTTCAATGATTTCTGCAGTTGGATATTGTCTTCCAGTCAATATGAACGATAGGTAGGTGAAGACGTTGTCGTTTTTATCTTCGATATACTCAACAAACGGCGTGATATAGTCATTTAAAAGTTTGTTCCACACATAAGCTGCACAGTCATGTAGATTGTACTTTCTGCACAAACTGATGGTGAGATCGACGTCCAAGCCTTTTATGTCTACAGAGCGCAACATTTCGATGAGAATGTCACCGCGGTCTGCCTTAACGTAGTGTCTCACCATTTCCCTTAGTACCTGTGGCAGCATGGGAAGAGTTTCGTAAGATTCGAGAGTATCAAAGAAGGATTCTGGGTCGGAGTTTTCAAAAACCAACGTAAGAATTTGGGGTAAAGAAGTCTCATTTCCCCTACTATTCTCTTCTCTTGCAAGTATCGCGATTATATCAAGGTAAATAGTGAGAAATTGCTCGGATTGTTCAGACCTTAACACCCCAACCAGTTCCTTCAAGAGCTGAATAATATACGGGCGTAGCTGCAGCTTTTTCGACAACCCCACCATCGCCAACTCGCCCGAATTGGTGGATGTGTACATCAGAGTTGCGATCAAGAGGGAATTTTCGGGGCTGGACAACAGCAGCATTATGAGATCCGCCCAATTGAGTAGGCTTCCTGTGTAGACATCCCTTCCTACTAGAAATAGTTTCGATTTGAATGAGGTGAAAGACCTCGGAGTATCTGGAAGGTCAAATGAGCCCACTAAAGAGAGCAGGTTGATATTGTAATATAGAACTCTTAAATGATCTTTTTCGACTAGTGCAACCAAGTTTGATGACAACCAGCGGCACCACAAAACAATATTTTTGTTTTCGTATGTTGCAGTTTCAGTCATTGGAAGTTGTGGGGTGTTCTTATCCTTTTCCTTCATGTCGGCAACGATGCCGATGAGGTTTGGGGGAAATGCTTTGTTATCGATTTCAACTACTCTTATAGTTGACTTCCAGCAGTATACAAGTCTTGCATTGATGACTTTTTCGTTTTCTGAACAGCAAGGGTACCAGTGTACAGAGGACACCTGCTTATTGGAAAGCATATTTGTTTGAGGGGGGTTATTAGTATAATCATGTTCTCCTATGGAATTAGGATTCAGTAAATTATGTTTCATTCTTTTTGTCAAATCATCATTCACTTGGGTTGACCCGCCATTCAGTTTGGATAAATTCAAACTATTATCTATTTTGACATCTCCTGCTCCATCATCAGCAACTTTAGTCGCCACTTTCTCATTCTCTTTATTGTGCCTTTTATTTTCCAGCTTAGCAGTCGCATTAACATCCATTAATCCCAGTCGCTCCGTGTTTTTTTTTCCATAGTGGACCCTCACCTTCCCGTAATCTCCCTCTAATGACATCAGCGAAATAACCACTAATCTCGTTGCTGAGATAACCGCAAGGACGCCCATCTGATCGGTTATCTGTTCACTTGTGCCCATCGGAAGAGCCTCCACAAGTACGCTAAAGTTGCCTTCCTGGCCCGAGTCGTTTGCACCAAGCAACTTTTCACTCACAAAGTAGGTCTTCATAAACTTACGCAAGCCGTGGTGGAAAAATACCAAGCCGTGTGTGTCAGCAGAAACAATTTTGTGGTTCAGGTCGGCAAGAAAACGAACCGAGGTGATTTCAGCCCCACAGAGGTGCCCGCTAATATTTTCGACAAAGCGATTCTGGAGCGAGATCGGGCGGATCATGTGGTGGAGTTTTACTTTAGTGAGATCAAAAAGGTAGATTGTTCCGTTAGCAGTGCCAACTGCTAAAAAGGATGAATCTGATGAAAAAGCCATAGCAGTTGGATTTTCCACCTTAAACTGCCACTCAGGTGTGGACTGATTGTATCCTGTGATTCCGTGTGTAGTGGTTATGGCAGTGTAGAGAGGAGAGGTGGATATAAGGGGTGTGGTGGTCTTTTTTGCAGGGTTAATCAAGTGAGAGTTGCTTTGTTTGTTTATCTCTGGTAGTTTATGCTTGGCCAAAAGCTGTTTTGTGTGTTGAAGAGGGTCAGTGATTCCATTTTCATGTCGTTTTGGAGTGACAATGGTAATTTGATGCAGTTGAGTCATATTCTCTTCATGATCGTTTGAGTTATTATTCGTGGTCTCATTTATTCGACTTTTCTTAGTTGGTTTCTTGGTTAACAGTATGTTATTCTCATTTGACAGATTCTGGCCAAATAGTATTTGGGTATTCTCGTTATCCTTCTGATTCGGCGGTATATCAGCATTATGCCGACTTATGTTCTGATTATTAAGTCTGAATTCAGACATTTTCGGGTCTTGCCCTCGATTCTGTGACCTCAGATTATCGTCATCAACCAATGCAGCAATCGTCTCCTGTGTTTCCTCGAACTCCGCTTCACCTTCGAGGTCTCTCGACAACTCCTGCAGTTTTGACCACCTCAAAGAGTCGTAAGTGAAGCGTCCCAAGTTGAAGGTCGGCTTGCGAAGATGCCGTGGGCGGAGATTCACCACTGTGCGGTCGTCAAAGCGCTGTTTCTGTGCACTTCCCAGCGACCCGAGAGAGAGTGGCAGCACTGTATCTCGCGCTGGAATGTCGAATAGTGACATATCAATCGTTTTTTTGGTATCTGGTTGTGTTCAGGTATGTCAATTGGGGTTCAGTTTCGTCAATTGGATGTGACTTTTGGATTTATAGTGTCAATTGAAACCATTAAAATGATTTTGGTTTGATCGAGAAAATGATTTTGGTTTGGCCGAGAAAATGATTTTGGTTTGAAAGCGATATCAGTTTCATGTAAAGGTGGTGTTGGTTTTATTGGAAGTTTATTCTGAGATTTATGGAGTTGAAGACAACTATACTTGCTTTATGAGGTTTTAAAGTGGAATTTGCCCTTTGTGGTTGAGGTTTGATTACCAAGTGGCTTGTATTACATGGTGCTGGTTTTGATGCTTCTCCTGCTCATGTTGTCTCGATGCTTTCAATTAGCTGTTTTTCTCATACTTTTATCGGTAATCATTCTGAGACTTGAATCTGGTACTCTCATGCTGTCACTCAGTCACCATTATGCTATTAGTTTTGTTCTAGTTGCAAGAACTAACTCTGCATTAACTCCATAATTCGTCAATTAATTGTAATTTACTGTGCTTGATTTTGCTCTTTACCGGAACTCCCCGTTGATTGCTCAAGTCTAGAGTGAATTTGTCTTGTCTTATCGGCTGCAAAATCTTGCAAAATACTTGCAACAAAATACTTGCAACAAAATATACTTTCAACAGATTCTAATACGGAACCTCGACTCTAACGCGTAATCCATACACTATATGCGGTTTTTGAAAAATCGGTATGGATAGCGTCATTCTTTCAACAGGCTCATAAGAACAAGAACAATGTACTGAATTTCAAGAAGTACAACACTTGCAATCTGCTCATTTTACAAACCACAGAACATGACAGCTCCAGAACGGGCAAAATTAACCCCTGAGTCTAATCACAACCACCCAAAAAAGTAGACACAATCACAGTAAATCTGGTACAACTGCAATTTACTGGCTTGATACTTTTTGAGGTGTGCCCTTTACTTTTTCACATCCATTTTACTTTTCCAGATCGATACTATTTTTTAATTATACAAGACATCATTAACTCACTGCTCGGAAATAGCATTGACTGACTATCGCCATTCAGATTAAGTGAAGCTTAGTGATAGATCTGACTGGATATTGAGAATTGCCACTACAGAAAAACAAAAAGACTGAGAGCAGAATTCGCAACCTCGACAATTGCATAATCAAACAACCAAACTTCCTCAACCTTCAGCAATGAACCTCTCTCTACAAGACCCTTTTGCTGTTGCAAAAGAATACCCCGAGCAACTCACGTCCACACTCCATTATGGTGACCCCGTGGTGATCCAGTTCAACCCTCGCGGAGATTACCTCGCGTCTGGGCTTGTGGACGGGTCGATTGTGATCTACGACCTCAGCAATAATCTTGTTGTGTCTCACCTCGAGAATGACAGCCACATAAGGCCGATATCATCGCTATCGTGGTCGCCGTGTGGCCGTTACTTGTTGAGTTCGTCGCTGGACTGGTCATGCAAAATGTGGGACTTGCTGAAAAACACAGAAGCGAGTGCGTGTGTGCAGACAGTGCAGTTTGATGGTCTTGTTTTGCTGGCACAAATGCATCCGCATACACATCGAAAATTTGTGGCGTCGTTATTGGATGATGATATGGTTTTGGTAGACATGGAGAATAATGTGAATGGAAATGAAGGAGATGAGATGAAAGATGAAAGTGAGCACAATGATATGAATGAGCTGGAACATTTATCAGAACCCAAGGTAACACCTATCCCATCGAAAAACCGCACGCTCGTCACAATATTTTCCCACTGTGGAAACTATATCTTCTCCGGAACAAATAAAGGCGAGCTAAACATCCACCGGTGTGACACTCTCGAACTCGTTTACACACACAAAGTCACCAATACCAGTATCAAGAACCTTGTCATCTCAACAGATGGGCGAAAGATGGCCGTCAACTCTTCAGACCGCATTATCCGCCAAGTGGCATTGCCTGACCTTGCCAATATGGGGCTCTCGCACTGGGAATTGGAGGTGGAACATAAATACCAGGACGTGGTGAACAGATTGGAGTGGAACTCCATGGCTTTCAACTACAATGCCGAATTTCTCGTGGCGCTGACATTTGGCCAGTCGTCACACGACCTCTATGTTTGGGAGACAAGCATGGGGTCGTTGGTGAAGATCTTGGAGGGAAGCAACGAAGAGTTGTTTGACGTGAAGTGGAACTATGCGCGCTGTTGCATTGGTTCGACCGGGCTCGATAGTGGAACGGTGTATGTGTGGAGTGTACAGTTTCCACAGAAGTGGAGTGCACTTGCACCTGATTTTGTGGAAATTGAGGAAAATATCGAGTATGAAGAGAAGGAGGATGAGTTTGATATTATTGATGAGGATGCGTTGCAAAAGAGGAGGATGGAAGAGGAGGATACGGTGGTGGATATAGTAACGAGAGAGCGGGTAGATGCAAGGGGTTTTGAGGTGGGAAGGAGTTTTGTCATTCCCATAAAGTATACCTAATACTACGGACTAAAGATACGCTAAACTTTTTAAGTGTTTCGAGCCATACACTAATACATTGAGTCACTGGGTGCTATACTTTATAAGCTGACTATTAATTGACACCCGCAGTTAATTGAATTCAGTAAACCTATTGTTGACACTGCCTTCCCTTCCACTAAAAATTTGTTGAAACTGTGTTTAAATTTCCGCACGAAATAATCCCCATACAAGTATCAATAACACTTTGCATTGCACAATAGGAGAATATCTAATGGATTTCTATTACAGGCGTTGCTGCGGATTTTTTGCAGCCATTGGCAAAAAAACAGGAATGCAATGATCAGCGGGAGTATGTAAAAATGCTGCTTCTGACGTATTAGTTTACCACCAGTAATTGAGGAAAAGCACTAGTGACTAAATAAAGGTCCAGCCTGGTCATCATAGCTATGTAAGATTTGCTAAAACAAGGTACTAGTACACTAATGTACAGTAAACTTATGTAGATACTAGTTATCAATGTAATTTATTATCTGGTTGCTATCCAACTCAGGTACTACAACTAGGTAAAGCTATTGTATGGAACTAAAAGACATTTTTTTAAAATAATGTTCTATAAGTGTAGTAAGTGTTTAAATAGAAAGTGGTGAATCCATCAAAGCAATCGCAATACAGAAAATAAAACTAGTTGATAATGTGCAGGGCTACAAATTGATATGCAGGAGATTTCCTACTTAATGTGCAGGGCATCGCATTTAAACAGCTTAATGGAAGATTTGGTGAATATATTCAAGAGAATCGCACGTGATTATTACATATTATGATTATATTGTTTGAAGATGGTGTCAAATCTGTGAATGGTGTTTTTCAAACGTAATTGTTGACATCAAAAAACTAATTCCTGGAGAAATGTGACGAAAACTGAAAAATAGAAAGAATGGAGATTTTTCGAGTCTTCTTTGTTTCGAATTATTTACATTCATTTATTTAATTCCGTTTCTTTGAACCTTTCATTTACATTTTACTTCGATTACCATCCATCTATCACTCGTGACTATGACACCACTCATGCTTGAATTTTATACCACCTGAAAAACAACAAACAGAACTAAAATAAAAATAGCCAAAAACCACTAGGTGCAGGATATAATGTGGCTAATGCAAAACCTTGTGTTGTTGTAACATTCAACTCAGAAACGAGCCACCATGGTGGTAGAGTACTTTAGAGAATCTATTCACCGACTAAGTTATTGTTCATAGGATATCTAATCCCCAGATGCCTCATTATTCCCTCAGTTGTCACTTATCACTTGGTCCTTTTCACAACTCAGCTCGTCAATATCTATTGTTTGGAGCTCAGTTCAACTATCGCTTATCAATTTTTCACGACTAGTTAATCACTCGGCATTTCACAGCAAGCACATTCATAGACTTTTTTGTAACCACTGAGGCAGTTAAGCTCTTCGTTAGGTTTCGTCAGGTTTTATCAAGAGGATTCAAAATGATGTCATAATGTATGCAGACATCTAAGCCTACAATGTGAGAAATAATTACTGGACCAATTGAAAAGTGGAGAAACCGGAAATTATTAAAAATTTCCAGTTGCTCAATTCAGTTGATTTGCTTTGTTCAATTAGTACTCGAGAGTCCCCAATAAGTTGATAATGATATCCAATAGTTCTCACAAGTATCCAGTTCACAATTGTGTTCACTTGTCTAAAACCTTTCTATTATTTCTCCAAACAGTTCTTCAATATTCCGCTGTTGGTCTGTGTTCCAAACACCTCCCATTCGCCCCAATCAACATGGGACCACCGCATTTTTTGGTCCATTGTCTCCCTTTTTTCTCCACGTGACAATTACGCCACAAAATCCAACAACAACAAACAACAACAAACATTCGCATCAACATCAACATCATCCATTATCGATCATTCCAGAAACAGCGATCAATCTTACATTCTCTGATATTCTTCTGAATACGCGTGAAAATTACCATGTGCGTCACATTTGAAGTCCAAAAAAGGATATATGATATATTTCTTGATCAGTAGCTACTTAGCCCTATCTCACCCTACATGAAGTTAATTCTTAGTATCATTAGAACCAGTCCAACTTAATCTCCATCATCACCTAAGCTTATCCTAGTTTCAATTGTTACACTGGTCATCTAAGTTTCAATTGTTGTAAGTTTCCTGCCAGTTTCAATTGTTAGAAGTTATTTCACCCTAGTTTCGCGTGTTGACAACCAGTTCACCGTAGTTTCAATTGGTCCCGTTGGACTAATATTTAACAAATGGGATCTTCCTAACATCGGATTGCCTGAAGCTCGCTTCTCTATCAGTAAGCCAATCAGATATCACTCTACATAAGCAAGTTATCTCCTTAGTCCGCAGGGAAGGGTTCAGATATAAGCCTAGAGTACTTCATCAGTTCGCGATAAAGTACTTAGATATAACAAAGATCTTGCTGCCATAACTCTTCCCTATCTTGAATGTTAACAGCACAGATATTCCTGAATTTATTTGACTCACTATTAGTGACTTTGTCAGGAAGAGTTCAGATACCTCTTGTTTTTTTATTTTCAACATGTCCAAACGCGCTGGTGACGAACTCGACGACCCCCTGGACCTCGTTAACGCAGTCATCGCAGCGTTGCAGACGCCAGAAGAACGCACTAACGTTGCTGAAACCTACGCAAATGATAAGAACCTCGCGACCGAGATCCAGGCATACGCCAAAATCGCCGGACGAGACTGGACATACTACGTGAAACTGCTCTCTATTCAAATCGGACGTAACACCGAGGGAAACCCCGCGGGATCTCAAACAGATATTGACCTCGGACCGGCAAAAGTAGTTTCTCGTCAACATGCGTCCATCACTTATAACCTCGAGACAAGAAACTGGGAGTTGAAGGTTTTGGGTCGGAATGGAGCACGTGTGGATGGAGTAAAGGTACTGGTGGGACCCAAGCACTCTGCTGCGCTTCATTCTGGAGCAATTTTGGAAGTCGGAGGCACGCAAATGATGTTTATTCTCCCCGAACTGCCCCCGAGCATAGCACCAAAAATGGCCGCCAAATGCTTGAGCAGAACGGAAAAACGCCCATCTGGTTTGAAGTCATTCCAGATCTATGACAAACTGCAGTTGGCTCAACTGCCGTCATCGGTGAGTGCGACATCTCTCCAGAGCAACCTCGACCAGGATCTCTCCAAGGAGGAGGCCAAGGACATAAAACCTCCGTATTCGTATGCGACAATGATCACCCAGGCGATACTACTGAACGAAGACGGGGTGATGAGTTTGTCAGAGATCTATACATGGATTTCACTGCACTATGCGTACTACAAGTACCTGAAGACTGGGTGGCAGAACCTGATAAGACACAATTTGTCATTAAACAAGGCGTTTGAGAAGGTCCCGAGGCGCCCCAATGAGCCTGGAAAAGGTATGAAATGGCAGATTAGTGAGTCTTACAAGGAGGAGTTTCTCAACAAGATCAACAACGGTGGCTTATCAAAGAACAGGAGGGGAAGTTCTGTTCTGAGACAACTCCATTTGCACTTAGCCACGCACAAGCATCTTCCAGAGAGTAAGAGAGTGGAAAGTTCACTCGAGCTGCAGTTGCATCATAACCAGCAGAAGCAGATGTATGAGATGTCAAGAAATGGAGAAGGTGCGACAGGAGGAACAGGAGGTAGTGGGGCAGAAGGTGGTATTGGAGGTGGTACAGCCGAATCTTCAAATAATGGAACTTATGCAAACAATCCTCCTGGAAGCTACCCAAATAATGGAAGTTATCCAAATAACTCTTCGGGAAATTTTCAAAGTAATGGAAATTACCCAAACAATCCACCTGCAAACTACCCAAATCCGCCTGGAAACTCCAATTATCCGAACCAGTCTGGTAATCCCAACTTCCCCAACCCATCGGGAATGCCTGATTATCCCTACCCCTATCCCCAGAACTACCCCCCTGATCTCCAGTTCCTCCCTAAGCTTAACCAGCCGTACCGTTATCCATACTACAAGCCCGAGTCCCCGCGACAGGAGACACCAAAACTCCCCAAAGCCAACGGTAATCTCTTTAATCTTCCGCCTCCAGGACACTCGCGTCTGAACTCGTACCTCCAGGACCTGCTGAATTTTGAGACCACCACGGCACCCACGTCGCTGGAACTCCAGCTTGGGTTTACGCTGCCAAAAAAGATTGCACCCGAGGCTTTTACGCCAGAGAGGGGAAGAGGCCAGAAGTTGGTACCGGTGGGGAACCAGCTGCTGCCTGCGTTTTGGAATTTTGTGCAGTTCAGCACGCCAAATGGGCAGACACCGAGGAAAGGGAGCGATGAGAGTCAAGGGAGTCCGACTTTGAGAAAAGTGAAGGAGGAGAAGGCATAAAAGCGTTGACTAATACGAACTGGCGATGTCAATGCTACTGTTTCTTCACGAATTGACGGATTCAGTGATTGTTTGGGATAATTCACAAGGTCTTAAAAACTGATACAGTAGATATCACATTATTTGAAGGACACTGACTGACGAATGCTTCATGATGAAGTAATACTATACGATTCTCAAGGGATAATAAAGTTGCGAGTATTTGAAGATGGGGTTGATTAACGTTCGATAAACAATAGGAAGAACTAAATGCTTGTTTTACGAACAGATGTGCTTTGTATTTGGTTCTTGTTTCACGTCCTTCATTTGAGTTACTGGATTTAACCACTCCTTCAAAATAATTCCACTTTATTGTGGTGCTTAATTTTCAACATGCGGACTTTTCGCCAACTGTACCTTTTGCGAACTTAAATTAATATCGATAGCTCACAAGGAAGATATATCTGGAGGGGAAAAGATTGATTGACATTACTGATAAAACCTATTCAGAAATCTGGACAAGTTCTGCAAAAATCTTTTCAGATATCTCTTCGAGTTTGTGGTTTCATCTGTTGAAGGCTTGTTGAGTTATGAACGAATGAATTCAGCGAAGGAGTGAAAACTGCCCGACAAGTATTTCCAATTAGTCCAGGAGTCTTGCCTCAAACAAGTTCTTGAGGCCTTATCACCCACGTCACTCACTTTAATCCTGACTTTAGTTGTCGTTTCGTAGTTGAACTTGTGCTAGTGCCACTCAACGGCTGCATCGAGCATCACATTTTGGCCTGTATAATACACCCTGATCATCATTCATAAATCAGGACGTCAGTGTCGCGAATATATGACAGAAGACAGAAGTTTTCATAATGCATGTTTTTACTTGGAGATTGTAGAGGCTGGCAATACAGTATGAATCGACGGTCAAAATTTGCTGACGAGCTAATATAGAACTATTACAAAGTTGTAATGGTCGCTGAATAGTGAAGAGCGGTGGATTATTCCTGAGTCAGTTTTGGAAGTGGTAGAAGTGGCGGATTGTAAAATAGTGCCATTTGTAATTGCTGTATAAGTAATATACTTAGTAATTTTGGGAGTATAAAAAGCTAAGAAATCTGTTTACTAGTGGAGATATATGGTAAGTAACCACTGCGAGATTGTAATAACGACAACAGATATCTATTTTAAGGCCTGAATATGGCTCTGAATCAAAGGGAATAGCTGAATCTCGACATTTACGATATTTTTTTTTGCAGCCATTATCCATTCCACAACCAATTATATACTTCAATAATTGAACTTGTTACATTAGCATCAAGATAGTTCATCTTCTAACTTGTTAGTTAATATTCTATACTATGCTCAACATAATTGCTCGCTTTATCAGTTAAATACAAGTCTCTCAACATCATTTTTAGCTATATTCAAATAAACGCATACATGATTAATTGTCAAGGTGAATCGTTCAACCCATTCTCTATATTCTATTTCTTAAATCTCCCAACTTCCTCTCCACCTCCCTCGGCGACTTCTTCACCCCTCCAGCAACTGCAATCTTATCTCTTGCACTCATCTCAAAAAACCTCTCGACAAAATCTCCATCCACCACGTTGCGGACAGGACTAAACAGACTACGAAACTTGACCTGGTCCTTGCACAAAATATTTCCCGCATCCTGGAGAAACTGCTTTCGCACGCTCTCCTCTAACGAGGTCAAAAAAGCAACTTCGCTCAGCGTCATCATGGGCACAAGCACGCCAACAGTTCCCTGTAGACAAAAATACACTATGGCCTCCTCACCACCTAAAGAACCCTTTTCGATATGTGTGATAATGTCACCGACGTGAAACTCGCACATCAAATCAGTCCTCAGAACAGAACCGTTGAGAAGTGGCTCTTGGTTACGAAGAAGTGTCCATTCAGAGTCAGATTTGGCAGATATATCCGCAGGTAAACGGGATACAAATAAGTTTCCAAACTTATCACCGCCGGCAATGGTGTCGTAATCCACACTGGTCATAGAAGTAACCTGACGTTTGGAGATGTCATCAGCAAAAGCAAAAAAGGCATTTTCGCTAACGTCATACTTGGCAAAGACAGTGGCCTGGCGAACATCACTCATGACAATGCGATCTTGTCCCATGTAGCACACTCTGGAGATCTTTGACAAGAATGGGATTTCCGACGAGGATTTGCGAAGGAGCTGTTTTTGACCAAGCTCATAGAGTCGGATGTTGTTGTCAGAGGCGACAAGAAGTCTTCCATTGAATGGTATGATGGCGTGGGTTTGGTCTACCTGGGTTGAGTGAATGTACGTTAAAGAGATACCAGTTTCGTTTTTCTCAATTTTGTAAGTGTGTAGATAGCATTCGTCGTGCATGTTTGGCATGAAAGACTGGTTTTTCGACGAGGCCACAACAACGTAGTTTTCGCCTTTTTGGCGTTTGAAGGAGACACGGGTGATTGCAGTGAGGAGGTGACCCGCGGGAAAGTCCATGGTCTGGGCGATCTCATTGGAGTCCAAGTCGACTACCTGGAGGCACGAGACCCACGAATTTCCGGGTGTATACCCAAAAGCTTCGTAGTAGGATAGATCCCCAGAAGGAGAAGAAAAGGAGGAGGAAAAAGAATCAGAAACAGACTGGTTTCTTTCGTCTCCTTCATCTTTTTCATCTTTTCCATCTCTCTCTACAGCCTGCGACTCAATCACATAGACCAAACCATTATCCACCTCCATTCCTCTTGGACTATAGCGTAACCTCACCTTATCCACCTTGTACTCATTCAAAGGATCAAAGCCATTTTCACCAAGTGTGAATATGGTCAAGTTGTTGTTCTTGGTCAACCCAACAACTGCATCTGTAGCGACATCACTAGCAACTCCACATACCAAGTTCACGTCAAGCAACGGGAGGTACTTGAGAGCACCATGAGATTCGTAGCACACCCAGGAGGTGGAGGAAATGGCCAAAACCAACGAGCCCATGGGCAGTAATCTCACCGGTTCTGATCCGAGGAACTTCACACGTGTATCTGCAAACTCACCGGTTATCGCATCGACTGTGGTTCGCACGTAAACACCATTAGCCATACCAATATGAACGGAGGTTGAGCTCATCAAGAGTGATACCGCATTGGCCAGGAGGGCTTGCATAGACATTGTTTCCAAGCAATTATGTGGCTGGAGGGATATGACTTGAATGGTTTCGTCTGAGAAGGCCACAACTGCAAAAGGGGCCTTTTTCTCTGCGGTTCCCACTGCGAGTGCTGTGACTGCTGCAGATAACTCGAGTCTTTCCTGGTACTCCACAAGCTGGTCATCTACAGGGTCGATTTCGAAGTAGACCAACTCGTTGTTGGAGAGAGCGATAAGTATTTGTTCTCGCTGTGCACTCGAGCTGGTGATGGTGATGCCTGCGGGAGGAAACCACTCGGAAACGGTAGACTCTCTCACATGTCTGATACCGTTTTTGTAGATCTGAACTAATGAGCTCATTCCCACCTGCTGGATGTCTATTGTTGCTTCGTCTAAGAGCAAGTTTGAGTCTTCGACCTCCTCGATGACTTCGCCGATGGACAATATGAGGGTTTTTATGTCCAGCGAGAGCACGAGGTAGTCCTCGTTCTCAGAGGTGCTAGTTTTTTTGGTGGTAAAAATGCTGGTTGGAACGAGCGGGATTTCCAGCTCGACCATGACATCTACTGGAGCACCACGTACCAGTTTTTTGAGATGGTATTGCAGGAGGGAGATTATGGAAGAGCCGTGGATTTGGGAGGAGATTGTAGGCGAGGGGTTAGAGGAAAGTGAGACAAGGGCGAGGTTCTGGAGGGGCTGGGGATCAAATCTGCCTACCGTTGTATTTTCTGATTCCAAACCCAGTTGATTTTGGTTCAATATTTTCTCCTTGGAATCACCAGTTGGCCTACTCGAAGCATTGTAGTTTGCCCTGCCTGATGAATTATAAGTGGTCTCTCCATCTTCTCCTCCCTTGCTATTCTCATTTCCTTCTCTTTGACTGTCTGAAACAAAAGCCAATCTTTTCACCAGTTCAGCCGTCACAGAACCTCCAGATATTCTTCTGGTGAGGTTTTCCTTCCCATCACCCAAACTCTCAAACTGATAGACCAACCTGTCTCCCCCACAGTTGACATACATAAAACCAGTTTTGAAAATATTGATAGACGTAGCTGCCGGGACCGTATCAAAGTAGCTGACATAGAATCCCTCCAACCACTCAATCTTGAGCAAGTCACCCAACTGCGTTTGCGCCATCACAAAATGCGACTTTTTTAACTTGTGCACGGTATGCGCTATTACCGTGGTGCTTTTGGTGCCCGAACGCAACGGAAGAGTCCACTTCTCACACTCCTTACCGCCAGTGTAAAATAAGAAGTCATTCTCACAGCAAATCACCACTCCCCCCAGTGGAAGTGCTATAAGGTGGTTCGCCGACAGAGGGACCTCGATGGGGCACTTTCTTCGCGAAACGTGGTTCAATCCCTGATCGAGCTCGTAGTACACAAGGTAGGGGCTGGTAGAGCCATATTCCATCTCAAGCGCGCAGAATATGGGGTTTTCGTAGCCGGTGTATAATGCTGTGAGCGTGAGCATGAGTGCGTTTTTGGCGATGATCTCGATGGGCGACGATAGGGAGAGGTTGTGGGAGTCCTTTCCATTACTTTCTTCATCGTCTGATTGCTCCACTCTGTAGACCAACCTATTTCTCTCTAAGGCGCCTACGAAAATGGCTCTATTTTGGGGGTCGACTGCCAAATAGTCGCCTGGAATTGTCCGTGCGAAACCATTTTTGGCAAAAGGGTGCTGAAACACCGACTCAAAGCGTTTTCCCGTGTAGCGAAAGACTGAAATGCATCCTGAGTCACTTGTGGCGACAACTTTGTCGGCGATGAGTGCGATTTTGTTGATTTGTGCAAATGTGGGTTGGGTGAGTACGAGCTCGAGCTTTCCGGTTTCTGAATTGAGGTTGTAGAGCTGAAGGTTGTTGTTGTTAGCCACGAGCAATCCCTGCTGGGGTCCAAAAGGGCCTAGGAGGGTTTGTGTTGCGGGGGATGAGGGTGATAGTGTGAGGTTGTAAAGGTGCATGAAAAATAAAGACATTAGAGAAGTTGTTGTGAAGAGTGGCAGAGAATTGATGAACTTTGACATGAACCGAAGGTAGTGGAGAGTGATGTAGTGATGTTGATATGATTTAAGGTGATATGATTTAAGGTGATATGATGTAGTGACAGAGAGATATAGTGGCATGCTGTTACAGTGATATAGTAGTATACTGTTACAATGATATCATGATATCGTGATATCGTGATATGGAGACATGATACGATATAGTACCTAGTTAATCATAGGTTGAACTTCATGTTCTATCATATGTCTATTCATATTGCTAATGTCTTTTCATATTGCCAATACCAGTACAAATAGTAAACAATGAAGGCAATAGGTTCCAGCATCAATAACTGAAGTTCTTAATATTGCTACACTTCTTAAGGTAAGTAATACCAAAACAAATATGAAAGTACCCAAAGGCAATTGGCACGGGTCTTAACACTAATCGCATACTACTGATGACATTGCACAACTTGCTTACTTTTATTCACCCATGGTACCCTTCTGAAAAGTTGTGTATTTTCAACATAAGTGTGGACTATATGAAGGGCCGACATTTATAAGCTGTCTATATGACTTAGAGTGTATATTTGTAGCTGGAGAAAGCAGTCACTGTTGAATTTGCATGATTAAAGGTACTTTTTTCAGCCTGGCTGATTTTGAAAAGTTGATGAAGCTGGTTGAACTGAATGAAGGAAGTGTTTGAAATGAAGTGAACTGACGTGGCAAGTAACGATGGTGCACATTGACTGTGTTGTGAATTTACCAGGGAGTAAGCAACCATAAGTAAAATAGTAAGGAAAGTAACGCAGTAAGTAAAGCAGGTAGAATAGAGAGGACAGTAAGTAACAGTAAGTAACAGTAAGTAATAGTAAGTAAAAGAGTTAATAACTAGGTAAAGAACACAGAAAATCAGTATTCAACCATCTCTCTCTTGTCAGACCCGCTAATATGATTATCCACTTCACTATGCCCCATTTGCTCAAGCCACACATTTCTTACCCATAGATTTCTCCTTTGTTATAAACCCCATAGCTACGAACAAACTTCATTAATTTACCCTTCACCTCAATTACGTGGACTCGTTCTCTCCGCTCGTTATTCAGCCCCTTTAATTTGCTTGCATTTATTTTTTCGCAGCCATTCAGCCGTGTCATCATTTGCGTAGCTTTTGATTGAGAAACTAATCAACGGGTAAGTTATAGGGAAAGCTAGCATTTAAGAACTCGCGGAAGGAAAGTTGGATCAAAAAGGGATCAAAAATGGTGTTTTCTTGTATCCGAAAGTGTGATGTACAAGATGGATGCAATGTTGTATTAGAACCTATGTTAGCAATATACACAGAGAGGCGCTACTAAACACTATTTTATTTAGACAATACGATATACCGTATTCTATACCAACCAATTAAGTCAGTTTGTTGTATTGTATTTGGTTTGTACGACCACTTTCTATAATCGTTTTCTGTACACGTTCTCTGTCTCGTTTTCTGTACTTCTCCACTACCCTCTAGTCCTCATTAACAGTTTTAAACTGTATAATACTGGACTCGTACTGCCTACCCTAGTTCCTGTCTTGAAAAGCAGCACATATAGTCTTCATTACTCACCACATCTTCAACAAAACTCGCAGATCCGACAGGATGCAAGTCATGCTACAATTCCTTACTAAACTTAAATTAATCATGGATGTCTCAAAACGTCACAAAGCTCACCTAGCTTGAATTATTTAAAAAATCATGTTCTCACTCACTACGTGAGCATATTAGTTCACCTATGGCGCCTCAACCTTAGACCTCACGCTCAACAACTCATTTTCATAGGCATTGTCAAAATTGTCGGCCTCCAAGTCGGTGTGGTCGGTGATCATGAAGAAATACAATGGAGCAGCAATCACCAAACCACCGATGGACAACCCCCAGGAGGTTCCGAACATGGTGTTATAAGAAACAGCACGACTGTCAATAGCCCAGTTCACAGCAGCACCAGCAGACTGGATACCCTTGTAGAAACCAGCGTACAATGCGGTCTTCTTGGCATTATTGGACATGGCACCCATGGTCCAAAGGAGGAAAGACTGGTAAATAGCATCGAAAGCACCGTAGAACATGTACAAGAACATAGGACCAATGTAAGCACCGTCCTTGAAGTCAATAGGAGCAAGTCTGGGGTCCTTTCCAGTCACATCTTCTCTGGTAAAACCAAGCTGGAACTTGAGACCACCACCCCAGATAGCCATTCCGGTAATCATGACAAAGGCCCAACCAATCTTTGCTCTGAGACTACGGCTGAAACGCTTCATGTCAAGGAGGTAACCCATCAACATAGCACCCCACATTTGTGAAAGCCAGTAGAGAAGAGAGTTAAGCGAACGGGTTCTAAGGTTGAAACGACCAGCATTGAAGTTGTTGAACTGGTAGGTGTAAAACCAGTTGGAGGCGAAAAAAGCTGGGAAAAGAATGACAATCTTGGGCTCCAGCATCAACAATTTACCCAAGGCAAACAACTCTGTCTTCCAGTGTGGGTGGGTTTGCGCGACAACACGGGTCTTGTCGGATCTCCAAACCTTGGACATTGGCAACATAAAGAGGGCGATAACAGAACCACAGCACATCAAGACGATGAATGCCACAAACGTACCGTCCTTGACCTTGTGAGACTTGTTGTCGAGGTTACTTGCCAATGGGATGATGGAGCCAATAACTGCACCCAAGTTGAAGATAACCCAGAAAACCATAATGGCCTTACCTTTGTTTCCCTCAGTGGGGTACGACATAATGATGGTACCTTGAGCAGACCACAACACAGCGGCACAAATACCAAGCCATGCACCGGAGAAAATCACAAATCCCTTGTTTTCAGTGTGCTGGAAGCAGAGAAGAGATGCGGCGTAAACGGCATACCCACTACCACCGAAAATGAGCGATGCCCTGACACCGATGGCGTTACAAATGGTACCTCCGAAGAAACCAATCGAAGCAAATGTAGAATAAAGGGCAATATTGGCGTGGTCACTGGTTTTGACATCTGAGATCGACGCTCCAATACCAGAAAGGGCGTTGAACATACCGGGAGTCATGAAAATAACAAACGACAACATCACAACCTGTGTCATGGCACTTGAGTAGCGGAAGCGTGCGCCCAAAAAGCCAATTTCCTTATCGTACCAGCTTCCTGATGACGAGATTTCGGCCGAGGTATAGTGTCTGAGCTCGAGATGAGTATCTTCGTGATGAGGTTCGTGGGTTCCGTCGTGGGAAGACCCGTCCTGTGACG
Source organism: Kodamaea restingae (assembly GCA_003707425.3). Lineage (NCBI taxonomy): Eukaryota > Fungi > Ascomycota > Pichiomycetes > Serinales > Debaryomycetaceae > Kodamaea > Kodamaea restingae. The sequence continues at coordinate 80,557 of PPJA03000009.1, forward strand.
AGGTGACCTCGGTTACAGGGATTTTTTCAGACATAGCTGGGGGTTTAGGTTGTTGACTTTTGTGGAGAAGTTGTGATGGAGTGGGTGCCGTGGATGTAGCTCTGATGAAAGTAGTATTCCCTTTTTTTCTCAGGTGGGATTTGCTTCTGCTTTATGCGAACTTGTTCTCGACTCGATGTCAACTGGATGGATGATTTGGAACAGCTTCAACAGATCGCCCTTTATATATTTGCTGAGAGATGGACCCTGCGAAAATGTAACGTAAATTTTCGTTTCGAAAATGGGACATTGTTACATCGGACTGCATACAGGCATCACTGATAAGGACGTGGCGATAGTTCGAAACGGCTGGTTGCACGATGAGGAGAAGAGAAGTTGGCAGAGGTGGGAGGTGTGTTTGGGGGCGTCAATGGTGGCGGTACGGTGGGTATAGGATGATGATTTGTGTGTGTAGCTTGTCGGTTTTGGTGTTTTTGGTTTCCCCAGAGTACCCCACAGTAGCCATGTTGTAGAAATCTTGGTGTAACGTTGTAGAAAAAGCGAGTTTGAGAGCGTAGCGAAGGTCGCGGAATTGGGAAATTAGGTGTGGTGCTACAACGGGACTAGGGTGGGTAGAACGGGAGGAGGAGACGAACATGAATTATTTTGGAACGTATAGTGCAATATACAATAAACAATTTGCGTGAAATAATTGCCAACTAAAGTTAAGCGAAGAAATGAAGCCAGGGATTGATACTTTAAATGCAGTGTGAGGCAAATCTGGTACGCGAAGCTGACGTGCTAAGAGTAAAACTGGAACAAAGTCAACGTGCCAGCACGTAAAATTGGTAATGTGCAAATGGGCACAATACCACTTAACAATAGAAGACACTAGCACAATCAACAATGACGGATATTATCTAAAAACTTTACCTAAGCCGCCTTCATTACTTTTATTTGTGTTAGTGCAGGTTAAAAATCGACCTTATTTGAGATGCAACCATCCTGCAGTCAAGAAAAGCGAAGCAAGGTACAAAAAGGAACTGAAGGTGAAGGGAACTTTTTGCTTGATGGTGGTGATGATGGCTATGTAGTTATATGTATGTGATTATGTGATGATGGTGATGATTGGTTCTTAACCTTAGTACCATGGTGCCATAGCTGCCTCACTTCACCTGTCACATCGGTTACTTCGGTCTCGTCACACCTTCCAACCCCGCATATTGCGATGGTCCGCGACTTAGACGATGTGTAGCCAGGCTACGCCACGAGCCTGATGACATTTGCCACGTTATTTTCTTGCCACCAAACGCGTGTAGGGGTGTTCCATCGCTGAAGACTGGGCGCGCGGGGAACGGGGTGATCGCACCGAACCCATTTCTACGGCAAAGGAATCGGAAAGTGTCGTGTGAGCTACGTATGAAGGAGCGAAAGGTGACTCAATGTGATTGGGCATGGGTGGTACGGCAACACTACAGAAAAAAGGAAGTTTTGTGGTTAAGAGCTTTGGTTGATAGGAAATTGATTACCGTATTTGGTAAACGACCGATCTGAAGGGGCCATAAAGAGGGACGAGTGTGTGGATACTTGGAACGAACGTGGATGAACGGCGCGGGCTATCTGGGAGTCGAAAATTTGCACAACCTTGTGGTCACTTGGGACTAACGTCTCCTGAAAAGTGGGTGGGCTATTGGGGTCTAGTCCTGTCAAAGTTTTGAATAGTGTCTTATTTTGCTGTCAAAGTGGGTGAGGTGAGCTGATGATTGGGGCTCATAAATGATTAATGACGTGTGATGAGTTGTAAGACGTTGTTGCTCTGTTCGTAGTTTTCGTATGATGTCTATTTTGCTTTGTGTCGCTTTCTTCCCTTGAACTGTATATTCTGGGCTACCTGCGTTTGTTGGTTTATTTATACCAAGCCTTCAGTCGGCGTTTTACCATTATGTCCTACATTCTAGTGTTGCTCTTGTGTCTAGCTTTATCTATTGTCCTTCTTCATTCTAATTTTGCGGTCTTCAGAAACTATCAGTGAGGGAATCAGTTATCACTGGTACCCACCTCAACAATTCCCTCAATCAACTCATCCACATTCTTGTCAGTCAAAATAGGCGAGTTAAACACTACCCTGAAAAACTCCTCACCATCCAACTTGTCGGGATGTGGCAGGTAATCCACCAAAAACCTCCCTCTCTTGTGCAACTCACGCAGAACAATTCTTGTTATACCACTGAGCTCCTTACGGTAGTAGAAGCAAACCTGCAAACACTGTGGGTCCTTCACAACCAACTCAAAACCAGGTCTCTTGCTGATCTCCTGCTCAAAGTAGTGGACAATATCATAAGCATGCTCGATTCTCTTTGCAAATCCATCGGATCCGTAGTACAACCAGCCCAAGTAGAACTTGAACGAGTCAGCACGACGTCCACATCCCATGGTACCATCGGCAAGATCAAAGTTTTCCTCCGAATCGTCGTTGCTGTGGAAAAGGTACGGGGCCTTCAACGACATCAGTCTCTGGAAGTACGACACGTCGGGAATCAAGAGGAACGAACACGTAGTAGGCGTTCCCAACATCTTGTGAGGGTTCACGGTGATGGAGTCGGCCAAGTGGCATCCAGCCATACGTCCGCGGTACTTGTCCAGGAAAATCACATTACCACCCCAGGATCCGTCGATGTGGAAGTGGCAGTTGTACTTTTTGGCAATACGAGCAAGCTCGCCAAAGTTATCATATGATCCAAAGACGGTAGTTCCAGCAGTACCGTTGATGTACAATGGGGTGAAGCCCTTTGTGATCAGCGCCTCAATCACGCTTTCCAACTCCTCGGTCTTCATTTTACCCTCATCATCGACGGCCACTTTGAACACCAGCAGCAGGCCCAAGCCACACAAAATAGCGGCCTTCTCCACAGAGTAATGGCAGTGCTTACTGGTGTACACGGCAAAGCGCTTGCCGTTGTTTCCTTCCTCCTTGGTCTCTGGGTATCTCAAGGATCTGGCCATTTGGAGCGAGGTGATATTACTCCACGAGCCACCAGGGAAAGTCAACCCTCCGCAAGTGTCATTGTCAAAGAACTTGCGCGCGTATTTTCTTCCAATGTAGTTCTCAATCACACTCAAAACAGGCGACACAGTGTAGACGTGAGAGTTGGTGTTCAACACACTCAAGAGGAGGTCGGCAACCACTCCAATGGGGTTGTTCAGCGCGTAGAGCTTGTCCATGAAACCGGGGTGCCAAGTGTTGACAGAGTATTGCAAGACTGCGTCAATGACGTCGAAGAGGCGGTCTTTGGTGGCAGGGTCCACGAGGTTGTCGTCGTTCTGTGCCTTCAAAAAGATTCGAGTGAGATCATTTGGAGCAGTGTAGTTTCCGAGCCCATCGCTAAGGTTTGCGCGTGCGATGAAGTCGAGGATACGTGGCTTGACTTCTGTGAGGAGGTTGTCGAGTTCTTCCACACGGTTGGATTCGAGGTTGCTGGAGATCATTGTAATTTTGTGAAAAATAAAACCTATGAAGTAATGAATAAAGACCTGGCCATTCTAAGTGAAAACCCTTCGTTTATAGTCGAGAGCAATCTTAGTGAAGAACAGGCCACTTATACAGAATAACTGGTTGGGTTTTGGTGAAGACCTGATGAATCAACCACAGAAGTGCAAAATCCGTCCGGAACTGTGGATTTATACCGAGGAACTGCTATTTTCAGGCAGTACTCAAGACCGGACCAATTTTGCAGTTGCCAATTTTGCACGGTCAACAAATAATGAACAATCTTAACGGTATGTTACCATAGTTCAAATAAATTAGCACAATGACAGTAATTAATCAATGCACACTTCACGCCACGATTATCCCCACATATTTGAGCAAGGTGCTCCGGTCACTTGATTGCGAAATGCTGAGAAGTAAAGTAAGTGCAGTAACTTCTCGAATATTAGACCGATACCTGTAGGTTATTTAGAGCACTCCAATACAATCCAATACTGATCTTGAAGGGCCTCTTCTGTTTTGCTTTTGCCACATTTTTCATTCAACAGTCTTTTTACTCGGCAATTTTCTTCAGAGAAACGTCAAGTTCAGATCTTTAACGCCTCTCCAGATGGAAATACCTTTCAACATGTCCGCACTCGTAACTTCATCAGTGGAAATTGGCAAGGTTTCATTCCTAAATTGATAAGCAAAATTATGTTGCAGAAGATAAGAAAATTAATGCAACCTCTTTAACGCTTATCAATCGAATGATTATCGTATCAATCTTCTTATCTTGGAGAATGGTATCCAACAGATTATCGAACGAATGATATATGAAGCATTGTCCAACAAATTTACCCTAATTTGCTGCTGAAAGACGTATTCGAGGTTACATGTGGAATTATTTGGGGCAATCAGCTGACGTATGGAAAGGAAAAATTCATGAAGCCCGTGAGCAATTATGGATGCAACTTGATTTATCTTCAGAGAACCATGGCAGCTTTCATTGCAACAGATAACACGAGGTATCATGCCGTCGTATCGACTTTTATAAACAGAAATAGAGGTAAAGGGCTACTCAAGAGTCATTTAAACCTGCAGCAGCATCAACAAGAAAACACATGCTATTACTTGGAGAGTGTTTTAATTTCCATACCTACAAAACACTATTTACTCGTGTAACCTTAAACAAGCCAATTCCTTTATGAGCTTTAATTAGCGTCCGTTCTTATTTCTCGCACGGCTTAGTCAGTCTATTTACAGGTCGGACTTTTCTTTGGAAGCCCTCTCCAAATTTCTGTTCAACACCTCCAACTTGCGCATCTCGGACTTTGCATCGAAGTTTCCACTCACCAAGTTGTCGTATGTTTCATCGTATTTGCCTGTAGATAACGGGGCATTACCTCTCATGCGTTTGCGCATGTCAAACATACCGTTTTTGCACTCCATGAAGGCCCTGAAGCTCGCCACACAGAGTTCAGGGAGGTCCTTTTTCAACTCGGGCTTGGTGAGGCAGTCCTTTGGAGAGTTCCGCTCTATTAGCACGCATGGGGACCTCTGAAGGCAGATTGCGAGCGCCTTTTTCTGGTCGTTACAACTGAATGTTAGTATAGCTATCGAATGACTGATAAAAACTGCGAACGAAGGGGTGGAATCAGTGCGAAGTCAGGAAGTGGTGTTGAGAGCTTTTTCGATTCCAACATAAGTTAGATATGACTTATGAAGAGTGAAAATGAGTATGGGCTAGCCAAATAATGGAGCATAATGTTGCGGTGATGTCATGCTTGATATCAAAAATATCACATAATGATTGCAGGGTGCTTCCACAATCATTGCCGATATTAGGGCTGTTGGACATTTCTGTTGCAATTCCCAGTTGGTAAAAGTTGCATTTGCTCACATTGGTTATCTACTTCCTGGTATATCAGCAGCAGCAGTGCCGTAAAACAGTGTGGTCCATATGCGTTGATTATTTTGTCCATCGTATCTATTAATCAGACCTTTGACAGAACTAGACCAAGTTGTAATTCTTAAATCTGATCAGATTGATCGCAGCCTGATGGTTTTGAGGTCTTATCTTCGATGTGAATTTCCTTATACCTGATGTTTCTTGATTCCGAGAATCTTTGAATTATAACGTCCTCAGATTATGATCCAGATTATGGTATCCTTAGTTCCTATGATGTCGTATCACCATCAAGCATTCAAGAATCCATGTGCCCATTAGATCCCCAGGGAAACGGTCTATACGCTGGCAGTGGTTACTAAATCCATGAACCATAAAGATACCACTTAGATTTCGCCATGAAATCACTAGACTCTGATACCCATCAGGTATCCGCATCACTGGCATATCCCACTTATTGCACTCGCATATCCCTAATATACCACTATTATATCACTATTCATCTCAGCATCCACTGGTTTTGTTGGCAAAGTGCTCAGAGGTCACTCCATTAATCAGCTCACTCTTCACTATCTTCGAAAGAGTTCTATAATCCTTCAAATACCACCCTTCATCCGCTTCTGACCTTGACATCAAAGAGCTCGCTCTCAGTATTTATCTATATTCATGCACCATTTCACTCTTCACTGATTTCGTCAGCAAAGATCTTGGTAACTATCTCTACTCACCTAGCACCCATTTTCTTTTGCTAACATTAATTTTTCTTCATGACGATTGCATTTATTCCTGGGGACGTCAACCATCACTCCTCAGTGGTCCAAAAACGATGGAAAAATCACAATATTGTGGCCTACGGCTCGGGAAATAACCTTATAGTGACAACTGTTACTCATAATGGCAAAATTCGCGGTGATTCGCGCAATTTGCAGACAATTTATCTCGAAAGCGACCCTCTGGCAGTGGATATCAGCGCTTCAGGGCTAATTGCGGTCGGAACGAGTGGAAAAGTTACGATATTCCGTCCAGCAAACGAGTACATGAGCATCCCACAATGGGAACACGTCTTGGAGGTCGATATCGACGGAAATGGCCAGTGTGTTCAATGGGCCGAAAACGAGTTGGTGATTGGCACACAAAATCTGATTTCGTTGGTGTACATCCACAACGAATTTGGCCAATTCTCGAGCAGTGTGCGGTGGAAGTCGCCAACACTGGCCGTGATGGTGCGAGTATCTCCTTCTGCAAACAGAATTGTTTCGGTTTCTAGTGAATTGGACATGTTGGTGAAGGTGTGGTCGAGGATCAGTTATGGGGAAAACACGCTTTACGAAATGGCCTATTTGAAGCACCCAATGGGTGAGATTATAACACATGTGCATTTACGGCACACAGAAGAGAAAAAACACGAGAGTGTTTTGAATCTCGCTCGGAACCGGCGTTTTGTGGAACTCACAGAGGTTTCTGATGTGGTATACACTTTCACCAGTGGCAACACGGTACGGGTTTGGGCGACCTACGAGTTCAACGGGCATTCACATATAAAGTGTTGGAGTACAAAGAAGATAGAGGGCGACGTGGTGGGAGTGGTAGTAGTTGAGAAGGAGGAAAATGACGAAAGGGAGGAAAGGGAGGAAAAGGAGGAAAAGGGAGACCCAAATGCATATAAACCTGATCAAAACAGAACCGAATTATCTGATACGCTCATCGTGGCTCACCGTGACTCTTCCTACACCTCCTACACCATCGAAAACATCACGCAGTCTCCCCCAAACAACATTTTCTTTGTTGAAAATGCCAAAACCAAGAGCCCGCGACACTCTTTTCCGTCGCATCTTCCACCAGTCTTGATGGACGCTCTTGACACCAACTTTTCCATCTCGCACTACCCTGTTTCTCTTTCTGTGGCGCCTTTCGAGCAGAACCTCTCGCTCGTAATCCACGATCGCACGAAGAACACGCTTCGTTGCGCGTTGATTAAAAAGGCCGCGCTTCCCTGTGTTCGGGTGAAGCTCATGAATAAGTTTCAGGGGCACACCAAGTCGATTCGCGCGCTTGTGAAGTCGTCAGACAACGAGATGCTTCTTTCGGTGTCGAACTTTGGGCAGCATAACTATCTCTGGAAGCCATTCCACATCAACGAGCGGGACATTCTCTTGAACAAGGTCTGTATAGTGGATGTGGGCGAGAAGGGAGCTATTATGAATGCGATGGTTTTGAAAAGTGGAGATAAGGGGTATTTGGGGGTTTTTCTCACCAGCGGAGGCTGGATTTGCTTGATTCGCATGGATGCGTATGAGGGTAGGATGGTATATGCGGAGATGGTTGAAAGTGTTAGAAGAGAAGATACGGACAATGGCCATGGCGAGAATGAAAACGGGGGAAAAGATAACGGGTATCAATATCAACAAACTGCACAAAATAAGGGAGAAGGAAACCTTTCAGACGGTTCTTCCCCTTCGCCAGCGTATTCACAGAACATTCCTGCAAAATCATTTTTTCACTCAAACTCGATTGTCACAGCAGTCTTCCACGACGCCACGATATCGTGGAATCTCGCTAATGATTGTCTCACCCGCTTGAAAACCGCCCCCACGCCCCCAACATTAGCAAATCCCTACCGCGAATGGCTTGCCAACATCGACACTGTTGGAAATGTGGAGATATCTCACATTGCAAGCGGTGAAAAAGTCCATGTGTTCAACACCCACATCGAGAACGCGCTGTTTCTCAGGTACACGCATGACAAGGTTGCAGTAGTGGACAAGTCAAGGACAAAAATCACTTTGTGGAACGTCAAGCTGGGCACCTTGGAGTATGAGGAGACGTTTACAGAGCCTATTCGCCACCTTAGGTGGGACTTTCTTGAAGACAGCAACACTGTGCTTGCCATCGGGTTTGCGAGATGCGTGTATCTCTATGTGCAGCTACGTTATGACTACACGAACCGCATTCCCAGTTTTGCACGAATCAAGAAGATAGACATTTCGCTTCACACCAGCCATGAGATTGGTGATATGGTGTGGCTCAACCAGTTTTTGATCATTGGATGTGGCAATCAGTTTTTCATCGACGATAAGTGGATTCTGTTGGGAAAGGAGGGCGACAATTTGGTTGATTCCACTATAAAAGAGTTGATGGTGGGATTTACCAAGACAGAGAAAGATGACAACTCGTACCATAGCCAGGAAAACTTGGTGTTTGACATCAATTACTTGGCGCGCGTGCTTAATGGTCCCCTTCCGCTATATCACCCACAGTTTCTCATCCAGGCGCTTTTTATGGGGGAGTTTGACTTGGTAAAAGGCGTTTTGGTTCGTCTATTCAAGCACATTCGCACGGGCGAGGACTTGAAGTGGGATTTGGGTATCTCCTCCGCAGAAGTATTGAGTGGCAAGGTCGAAGCGGTTAAAGGGGATGATGAGTCCGCTTATTCATTGTCGATTTTTACAGGGTTTGATACTGAGCTCGCGGATTTGTTGAGTGAAAAACTCACAAAAATTACGCTTCCGCTTCTCACACGTCACCAACAGTCGACGCTAGTGAATGTGGTGGGAATTGTGCAGTTTCTCTTGAAGTACGCTGCTCTTCTTGATCCCAATGGTATTAGGTTTCTCATTAGCTTCAAGCTTTGTTTGAACACTAAGCGGTCGCTCAATATGCGTGACGTCAGCTGGGCACTACACCTGGAGAACTGTGATCTCTTGGTTGGCATTGTTGAGGAAAGTTTTGGTAGTCACAACCTTTTGTGGGAGCACATTCACCGCTTCAAGATGATGTATTGGGCAAGCACCGAGCAACTTAAGGCGTTGGTCGAGCGTGCCAACAAGAATCAGTACGCAGATCTGCGTGATCCCAGCGGTGTTGTTTCACTCCTCTACTTGCTGCTTCGCAAAAAGCAGGTCTTGGTGGAATTGTGGAAGTTGAGCACTGTCGCCGAAAAAGACAAAATTGCAGCCTTCCTCCGCAACGACTTTTCGCAGAAAAGATGGCGTTTGGCTGCAAATAAGAATGCATTCGTACTTTTGGGTAAGCATCGCTGGCTCGATGCGCTGTATTTTTTCCTCCTTGCCGGGGCCATCAAGGACTGCTGTATGGTTTTGTGCAATAAGCTCAATGATGTGGATTTAGCTGTGGCTGTGTCCAAAATATACGACCATGACTCGCTTACGGGTCTTTTCGAGATGCTGCTCATCCCTAGGGCTGTGGAGGAGCATGATCGGTGGTTAGCGAGCTGGATATTGTGGCTGCGAAACGAAAAGGAGGAGAGTGTACAGGCCTTGATAAAGTCTCCAGAGGAGATGTTTCAGATTAAGGCGTCTGATGCTCGATATGTGCACTTTTTGCGCGACGATCCTTTATTAGTGGTTCTCTTCAGGAACTTGCGCGCGAAGAAGATCTCGTACTGGTTGGGCGCAACTCAAATTGAGCCTCAACAGGAGTTTGACTTTGTGGTGAAGGTTTGCAATATTTACGCACGCATGGGCTGTGAGTATTTGAGCATGTTGTTGTTGAATACGTGGGAATTTGGGCAGAGCCAGACTGCTATTGTTAAGAAAGAAGAGAAGGTATCTATGAAGTTGGTGGCTCCGCCACAGGAGATGTTCCAGGAGCCAGATATGAGTGCATTTGATTTTGGGTTCTAGGAAAAGTTAGTAATGGGCTTCTAGATCATACAGAATTGTGAGATATAAGTATCAACATGGAGATCTGCTTAGTAATGCACGTGCGAATGCGCATATTATAAACGTGAACTAGTAGTGTCTAGCATCCTAGTTGTAGATGCAACATTCAGTAGTTGCAACAGCAGGTGTACTTAAGCCCCAAATTTTGTCTTTATAAACCAACGGGTCACGAACAATAATATCTTGAAAGCTGACAAGACAATCAACACTTTAAAAGTTTTAATACTACTTTATCATTATCACATGAAACACACGAGTAAAAGCTTTTACCTTCGGGTGCAAAATTTTTTGCAGCAATTCCCGATTCGTCGTAATATGAGGAACGGTGAAGATATTTGTTAATGGTAAAATGTTAAGCTTGACTTATTTTCAAGTCCTTGAGTGTCTCAATTGTTTGGATGAAATCATAAGCTAACTTTTGCTAAGGACTGGCGATGTCAAAAGTTGCCAGAATGTCTTCACTAAAGCTTCTTTACAGGGGTGATATACAAAAATCGGGTTTAAAGTTTAATCATTACACAGCTATTAATCATTTTTCGGGAATTCCAGCATTTACTCAAACGTACCAATACTCAGTGATACTTTTTTCGCTGAATAAGTTGCCTGAAGTCCGAATTTTACAGACCAGGTGAAGACAATTACAATTTGCCTAATTTACATCATCGCTTGTACCCGACTCACTCAGTTTTCGTTCAATATTTACTCCTATGAAACCACGATATTCAACCAACCTGTATGGTCTTAAAAGCAAAACCCATATCCAAGCTTATTTTTCCGAATATTCTATGTACCCTTTTTGTCGTCTATAGCAGTTGCTATTCTCTTACAAATTTGTTGGTAATGTACATCTGAAACAATAATGGATGCAAATTCATCATTTGAATAAAACTGAGAGCTGAAAATCAAGAACCTCCACATCCACCGCCACATCCACCGCCACATCCACCACCTCCACCTCCACCTCCACCGCTACAAATACCCGCACAGCCCACTCCCCCACTACTACAAGCACCACTACCTCCGCCTGTTCCAGTACTACAGCCCGCACCACCGGTGTTTGAGCACGAACCCAGGATCAACGTGCAGCAACTTCCGTTGTAATTACCCAGGTCGACGTATGTCATAGGGATGTATGGAGGCATAACGTAAAGACTGGGATAAGATGCTCCATACTTTCTTTCGTCTTCTTTCCATGGCATATCATCCGTTTTTCGCCTGTAGTTTATCTCCATCCTTCGCCGCTTTCTATTACACTTTGGATTGGATATCTCTATGGCGTTATGTGTGCTGAGGTGTGTCAGATCTGGTGACATGTTTGGAGTGGTCTTTTCTTGACTGAACACTCTGCTGAAAGTACCCCTTGCCCTGGAACGGTTTTTAGTACAGTACCAGCAAAGACAAATCAGATAATCCTCTCTGAAAGTCTTCTTGTATAACTCAGATGTTCTTTTGAAACCATCGTCAAGCCTCCCTGTGTCTATCTTGTCATCATGGTCAATTACAGTCATTCTTTTGGAGTTCCAACATGACTGGAAATAGAGATTTCCAGATAACTGGTGAGTGTGCCATACAAGGTCGATGTCCAAAGTCGGGACGAGCATTTTCGTGCCGCTAGTAACTAGTTGGAAAAAACGGTCATATCGTGTTGAAGCCGTCGCAACGATGTCCAGAATCAAATCTGAATGCAACCAGTCTAGATCGTTCATTTTATCTACGAAGGTCCCTTGTCTAAGAACACAACCAACAAGGTCCTCGTGGAACTCCATCACTGAGATGTTCCTCGATGTGACACTAAGGTGGATTAAGTTCAGTTGTGTGTAAGAACGTAAAATTCTGAACATGGCCTTAAAGCGGGGGTAGTAAATGAGTCTGTTCTTCTTTGTATCAAAGTCGAGAACTAAGCCCCTCTGTCCCTTTTTAGAATCACTAAAGTGCTTTGTATATTTGACGTCGTCCCATAGAGCCCTTGCTCTAACATCATGGGTAGGTGCATTTTGCAATACAGTAGAGAATATGCGTAATATATTGGGTGGAGGGTAAAAGCGGATAGCATCCTTGTATAATTGGCGTTTACGCAATTCGTCGTGCGTGATTGCAGTTGGGAAATCACATTTGCAGCCGTCGACATTTCTTTCATACAAAAACTCCGGATCTGCAAATCCTTTGCGATCATCGTTGGTATAGGGAATATTCTTGAGTAATAATTGCTTACATTCTGGACACTTAATGTCGATGAGGTAGGAGTTCATCTCGAACCTGTCGTGGAGGTGAAAGACAAAAAGATCTTGCGAGCTAGATACAGACTGTTCGTTGCCCTTGCCTTGGTAGAAAGGTTTGAGACATTCAAAATACCCCCAGACAAGCTCCTCGCTAGGGTTGTAAACAAAGGTAGCATCATCGATTGCGTTTGCGACTTTTTGGAGTGGGAAGGGATGGCTGCAAAATTCTACGAAGCGTAAGCGCATGAAGGCATCGTAGCACGCTCGCGGGTTGAGGAGAAAGGAGTGCCACACCATGAGAACATCAAGCGGAGACAAGATGCCTTCAAATATGTCAGGATCAAAACGAGCCATGCTTTCCCGAAATACTGTGGACTCCTCGTATTCTGTCGCCGTATCTATGGTGATAACACGGTTACGTAAGCAGCTGACAAATATAATAAAACGGCGCACGGCGTTGGTCACGAAGACCTGCCAGCATTTCTCGTTGTACTCGGGGTCCTTTGAGCCTCGTGTGACGGATTTCTTCATCTCAGCAAAGGCTCTCAACAATTTTAAGTGTGCGACAACCTCCACGGCTTTTGGGCCGTTTATCCAACTGGGGTCATTTGCTGTCCATGTGGGATTTTCGAAATCGGGCGCCAGCATGCCCTTCTTGATGCGGGATTCCGCACACTCTTCCCAAGATCCGTGTAATATATGCACAAACGGAAGGTCAATTGGATACTCAGACTTTTGTGCGGGCGGTAGTTGTGAAAGTATAGAAGCTTTGAAGGCGTCGGACATTTTGATGAATAAATGAATGAATGCATTCGCGTCTATAAATATGAATCACCCTTCGTTTGTTACGAAAATATCGTATTTGACGTCATGTATCTCATGTCATGGGAAGAAAAAGAGTATTAAATCATAAGATTTTATTAACAGGGATATCGTGGTTGAAAAGAGGAGGTAGCTACAATGTGCTGTTGATTTTGAAGAGAGGTGAAAGCACTTGGATGGTATAGCTGTAGAAATGTTATGACAGTAGTTTCGCAATCTGATGTTCGTATCGAACAAGAAGTTGCCCTTGGAAATTATGTAAACAACTTTTTTTTGGAAAGAGAAACCGAAGCTGATCATCTTGCAGCCAAATAAGGATATGCGCATAGCGTAAAATGAACAAAATTATACAGACATTTAATCGGCACCTCCGCGGGACGATACGGCGTAAGGGGTGTTGATAACATTTGGTCACCCCAAATAACTGGAATTAATCGAAGCATCAATGACCCAATTTTTGGAGAATAATGATAAAGGAAGACATGAAAATCGTATAGCGTAAGAGAAGGCGAGGGTTGCAATTTGAATGATTATTTGAGTGATAACAGACGGAATATTGAATTGTCCGGAAGTGTGTAAGATACTCGAATAGATCTGCTTTACTGCTCTATTGCATACATGGACGCCTGGTTGCACATTCCTGGGAAATGTTTATGCAGCTTAAACAACTGCCCACGCCGCTAGATGGTTTGAACACTTCCATTCCTCTGCATCTACGCGATTCATTATTTGTGGTCAAACCTTTCTACCATTATTTTCCACATGCGACTTCTACGTCGTGTTAATATTCAGCTGCACTACTCGGCTCTATATCAGCAACCACCGCTTACCATTGCAGCCTCAGACGGACTTAGCAGCCCTTTAATTGATGGATCGATTTGCAAACTCCCTGCCACATTTAGGCAGAACACGTCTCCAGACAAGGTTCTCCCCAGCATGGCAATATATCAACCGTAGTTCTTGGCATATCTCTAATAAGTTTTCTCCTATGTTCCTCAAACATCTACAAAAATTATAGTAAACTACAAGTGCATTGATACGAGATCTCCTTAAGAGAGGTAGGTTTGGCGGAAATAGCCTTAGATAAATATCCGAACTGTTAAAGCGGTAAACCGACAAAGTCGAAGTCAATGAATACAGAGCAGATCCAATATGGTACCGAAAGTATATTGGCTTACAAGATATGGTGCCCAACAATGATGGTGAATTTAAATGATGTATAATGACACAAAGAATAAATGGCTGCAAAAAGAAAAAGAAACTATTGAGAAAAAGTGAATAAATCAACACCAATGAGCTGAGGGAAACATTGCAAGAGCTTGGAATCCAAGTTTTTCAAATTTTCAGCTTTTGTAAGGACATTTAACTTACATACGAGAGAGCTTTGTGAGTTACTGGACAGCTGTTTGTCAATATTGAAGGAAAACATGATACAAAGTCAATTCGCAGTCAATTACACCACATCTACAGTGAATAAAAAACTTACTCTCAAATGGCAGCCTAACCTTTAATTTGCAAAATGTTGATGTTCCCTCAAAAAATTTATAAAACAAGGTTCCAAAACACTTTGGGACCGGGCACACCCACTGGGGCATGTTCACATTTGGGCAGGTGAACTTTGGGGGTCCCCACTGGTGTACCAGAATTTTTCCTTTTCATTACAGACGTACATTCCGTTTGCGCGTGTCTAAATGCGCCAAGACACGCACAAAGCTGTACATTAAAGAGCTAAATTGAAGCTTGTATACTAAATATACCAAAACAAATCTAAATAAAATAGGTCAAACTCGCATATAACTCCAAGGATACTAAAATAGGGTTCAATTATACCTCGAAGTATAAAAGAGATTAAACTGATATCTAGATATACTAAATAGAAGTGCGTGCTATTTGAGCGGCACGTCCAAGTACAAGTGTGTTATGTGATTAATATTTCTCATAAATGAGAAGGGAACCAGGAAAGCGGATTATTTTAAACTGGTCATTATATCAATAGAAATAAAGAGTATAAAGGCCACCATATGAGTCATACAATTTACATCCAGCTGTGAAATTTGGTGCACATTGACAATTTGGGAAATTATTTAATAATTTGTTCTGAAAACGCCGTCTTTATGCACTTCTTGACAGGCCAGACTCCTTAATAAAGAAGTATTCTCTTGAGTCATAAACTCATGAAACAATAAAAAGCTGCTGTCTTCTGTATATGAAGAAATGGACTGTTGACTTTGCTTCGCAACCCAGCTCTAGTAAATTCAATCATCTACAAGCCACGTTTTGGTTCTGAAAAACTGTTGTAGTGGGTGCAAAAATTAAAAATTAAACCCTACCCGGGACTCGAACCCGGAGTCTCCCGCTTAGGAGGCGGATGCCTTAACCGTTTGGCCAGCAGGGCTTACTTGTTGTAGTGGGTAATAATAAAGTGATTATACCATAGGAAGGATAATGAATTATGCAATTTTAAGGGAGTAGTAAGATATTATCAACGAACACTAGAATTGAGAAAGACAAGCCATAAAGTCTGAAAGTGCTCCAACATGAAGCAGAACAGATGGATCCTAAAACAAGTTCCAGCATCTTAAAAGTATAACGACTGTTGAAACAAAGACAACTAAAGTTTAAACGTATCCCTGTAGTATGCATTTCTATTAAAGTAAAGCATTACATAGTGGCACAGACACTTTCAGTGGATATTTCTATACGTCAGATGGTCATCTGGATGTCATTGAATTTATGGACATATGTAGGAGATATCACTCCCATTTTGCTTTAGTCAGTGGTAAATAGTTGGTCTTTCCAATCTGAATCTTTCAGCCAGGAGTCCAGATTTCATATCTCCTCGTCTCTCTTTAACTTTTCACACTTTCCTTATTCTATTTATCTTTCAATCGGCACTTTCCCTCTTTGTTCTTTTCACAGCACTTTCTTCATTTTCCACGTTGATCCTCTTTATTCCCTCTCCCTCTTCATCCCTCTTTACACTCTTTCCATCAACACTCACCTCTTCCTCCTTTACTCTCTTTTCACCTCCGCTCTTCCTTCCCCCAAAAAACAGAGTTATATCCCTAGGCTTCTTCACCTTCACCTCCTTCACCAAATACTCGCCCCGACTAGACACTTTCCCCACATCTTTCGACACCGTGTACGCGCAAAGGTCCTCCCATATCGCGCTATCCAGCTTTAAAACATCCAAAACGTCTTCTCCCCACTTCTTGCTTGGGTCCAACCACAGGTCCCACTCTTTGGAACCCGGCTGCAACATGACGGGCTTGCGCAGATGCAACCACGACAAGTCACCCTTGTCGGTCGGCTCTGCCGGTGCGGTGACGATCGTGAAGGATGAGATTTTCCTTCCAAAGTGGTCGTTGTGACTGTACAAACCAGCAAAGTATATGAGATTTGCAGACTTGGAGTGGACAAAATACGGGCATTTATCGTGGCGATGCCATTCAAAATAGCCTTTCATGGGCACCACGCAGCGTGAGTGTCTGCTCTGGGTCCACACGGATTGTGATTTTGCGAGGGTGTCTTTTCTGCAATTGAAAAACCTCCCGTGGAGTGCCATTAGCTCTTTGGCGGGGTCATTTTTAGGCTTTGCCCACGGGGGAACGAGTCCGAAACGCAGCGATTCCAAGTGATATGTTGTGCCTGACATGAATGCGATGATTGCAATATTTGAGGGGGCGATATTGTAGGATTCTGAGAAGGTTTCTGCGTTGGAGGTATCGATGCGGAGGTCCCCTGACTGGTGGATGGCTGGGGATATTTCAGTGAGGGTCTCGTTGTTTAGGAGAGCCGTTTGATGGAATTGGCTCGGAAGATCGCTTGGATCCTTGATGTTAGATGGATTTTAGGTTCGTGGGTTGATGGGGACATACTACTGGGAGGGCGAATCTGCCGCACATAATTAAAATAACTAACGGGTGGGCTGAGAAATTAAGACAGACACCGGCCGATTCACTGACAAAGTCCTTGAAGAGGGAGCTTACATATAAAGGAACATAATGACCAATGGACATTCAGCGTAGAGACTACTGAAATTTAAAGAGGGATAAAGAGGCAACTAGATATAAAGAACTAAAATGAAAGGGGATCTAAGGGATCCGAGATATGAAGGGAGGCAACTGAGATATTGGCGATAAGACTAGATCGTTATCACTAAATGATGCTGACATATAATATAAATAGCTAAATGATGACGAAATATAATAGACACAACTAGATGATAACAGATAATAAGGGACATAACAGATAATAAGGGACATAAATAGAGAAAAATGGGACGATATATGGGCATGACTAGATAGTAACAAGACAAAACTAGTTCATAATGAAGGATGAGTTAGATAACAGAGAAATAAGTATTGCCTAATAAGGAGTGGAGACAAGGTCATCTAAGACACTAAGAGAAATAACGATAATGAGCTCTAAGTGAAATAAACAGAGTTTAAACCCAATGAATAAGTGACATGGAAGTGATTTACATATGATCAAATATTGCTACCACGGTTCAGTGGGAAGATTACATATACCGCAATTGCTAAAATGAAGGTATGTTCCAGTAGTATGTACGACATTCTCGAAACATGGATTGTTGGTCATCCTTACACTATGAACTGTTCCCACTATGAACCCTTCCTTACTGTTGAAGAAAAACCTCACTATGCATGGCTCAACTTCATATCGATGCAACTCAAAATACATCAGCTTATTTTATTCCTTAACTCGCCCACTTCTCTGCAGTTACATATCAATACTTCTTCACCGCAAACTCCCCATTCACCAAAGAGTTGGGTTCGTTTGTTGGTGTTTGGTAGTGCTTAATAAAATTTTTCTTTTTTCACTTTCATCACCATGCTCAAACAATCCCTCGCATTCATTCGACCACTCTCGTCGTCCAGCCCCGCGCTCAACAAAGTGGGCAACCACCTCTCGTTCTTGTCCAAGTACTACACACCTGAGATGCTCCAAAGCATCAAAATTGCCGAGTCTGTGGTGGATCCCGACCAGTTGGTCAAGTTGCAGCGCGGTGGATTCAGAGCGCGCTCGAAGGTCGCTCCAACCATCAAAAACAGCGACTACGCCGAATCCGACCCCAAGTGGACCGAGCCTGTTGTGTACCCTAACCAGGCCAACTCCAAGGCTCCATATCCTGCCATTCCACAGGTTCGCAGTGCGGATCGCAGCGACTTGAAGATCCACTTCAAGGCTCCTGTGGTGAATATTGCAGCAGAAGAGAGAAAAGCAAAGAGCACGCTGAGCAACAACTTGGCTGGAGACATTGCCAAGCTCACAGGTTTGGACGAAAGGTACATCAAGTCGCTCTATGTGCGCCAGATCTTGATGAAGAGAGTCAGTAACAAGACTTCGAAGGGTAACATCCCGTCGTTTTTCGTGATGACCATTGTTGGTGACAGAAAAGGTACAATTGGGTTGGGTATAGGTAAGTCCAGAGATGGTATCCGTGTTGCCATTCAGAAGGCGCACTGGAATGCCATCAAGAACTTAACTCCAATTCCTCGTTATGAGGAGAGAACCATCTTGGGTGACTTTGAGTACAAGTACCACTCTGTCAAGATGTTCATCAAGGCTGCTCCACAGGGTTTCGGCTTGAGAGTCAACAGAAATATCTTTGAGGTGTGCCAGGCTGCTGGTATCAAGGACTTGAGGGGTAAGATCTACAAGTCGAGAAACCCTGTTTTGGTGGTCAAGGGTTTTGTGGAGGCTTTGACAAAGCAGCGCAGTTTGGAGGACTTGGCTGCGGGTAGAGGTAAGAGGATTGTTGATTTGAGAAAGGTTTACTACTCGAGTAACTAGAGGTGCGACTAATCATGCGGCGGCGTACCTAATGAGAAAAGATGAGTGAAGAGATGAGTGTGAGTTGGCTGATAGATATTGCACTGGGGAGGTAGTGGAAATAATGACGTGGGAGACGAAGCAGAGGTTATGTAAATAAATTGAGAGATCCAGGATTAGTATTAAGGTGTAGAAATTGTGGAAGGAGAACGGTGGAGATATGTGTGAAGAGTTGAAGAAGTATTTGAAGAAGTATTTGAAGAAGTATTGAAGAAGTATTTGAAGAAGTATTGACGAAATAGTTGAAGAAGTAGTTGAAGAAATGGTTGAAGAAGTAGTTTAACAAGTAGTTGACGAAATGGTTGAAGAGATAGTTGACGAAATAGTAAGAAATAGTTGAAGAAAAGTTAAAGAGCTATTTACTGAAGCACTCGTAGGAGAAATAGTTCTTGAAGTACTCGTTGAGAAAGTAATAAAGTACTCAGCGCCATAATTAATGACGGACACTCAATAAAACTAGTAAATAAACAAACACTCGAGGTAAAGCCGGCCTGATAATCGCTTGCTGTAAGTGATAAAAATTCAAGGTATAGTAAGAATAAGAGCGGAGATAGCGAGAACATTTCTTCTCTACTTCCTTGCCAAACCAAATTTTCTTAGAATATATAGAGGAGAAACCGTGGAAACCGTACATGTTAATTCTAGGTTAGAATGAGAAATTGAATGAGTGGTGAGATTTTGGGTGCAAAAAGATATTGAGTTCGTTTTGCTAATATACTGTATCCAATAAATGTCTCTATATGTCTTGAATCACTACATATATCATCCTTTTATTCCACTGTCACATCTCACTGACGTGCTTGTCGTGTATATCCATGAACTTGTGGTAGGACAAGCTTCATAGGAAATTGAAATAACCAGTAAACTAAGTAGGAAGATGGATTGTTTCGCAAGAGTATTTCACTAGTACATTAGTGATCACTGTTTCTCACTAGTCGGTTCTATTAGTTCTCACTACTAATTGATTCTATTAGTTCTCATTACTATCATTCCTACTAGTTCTCACTATTAATTTCCCTAATTCTCAATCCCACTATTAATCCCACTACCCCTCGCCTTCTCCCCGGTATTTCCCCCGGTAAACTCACTTTACCCCTAATGTTCTTCCACTCAAACAAAACTTTTAATGAACTCAATTCGCTCTTCAAAACCTCACTGTCGCTTGCTTCAAACTCTCCACTAATCTCTTTGCTATTTTAACTTCTTTGCAAATATCATTTGGCTCTGATATTATTCTTAATTTCATTTTCAATGCCAGTCGACACCACATACTACGACCTCCTCGGTATCAAAGTCGATGCCACGTCGCTCGAAATCAAGAAGGCTTACCGTAAGGCTGCCATCAAGCTCCACCCCGACAAAAACCCTGACGATCCACTCGCAGCGCTGAAGTTCCAGGAGGTTGGCGAGGCGTACCAAGTTTTGAGCGACGACACCTTGAGAGCAAAGTACGACAAGTACGGAAAGCAGGAGTCGATTCCACAGGAGGGATTCGAGGACCCGTCCGAGTTCTTTCTGATGATTTTTGGTGGCGAGGCGTTTAAGGACTGGATTGGAGAATTGTCGTTGTTGCAAGAGTTGAGCAAGCTGGCGGAGTTGAGTGGATATGATGACGAGGACAAGGACAAGCAGAATAAGAAGGAGGAAAATGTCCAGAGTCAAGCAAAACAAGAAAGTCATACTGGAGAAGCAAAGGTTGAAAGTAATGTTGGAGAAGCAAAGGTGGAAAGTGATATTGGAAGTGGAAAGACAGATGATTATGCTAAAAGTGACGAAGCAACAGGAACTAAGACAAACGGTCAACCTTCAACTCTCTACATAGCAGATGCCTCCACGCCATCGGTAACCCCCGAGCAGGTCCAGGAGAGAAAACGCAAGGAGGAGTTGGAGAAGTTCGAAGAGGAGTGCAGACTCAAGAAGATCGAGATGCGCAAAGAGCTTTCCAAGAAGCTTGTAGACAAGTTGTCTCTTTTTACGGAGACAGATATGCAAGAAGATTTGGCGGCGTCGTTCAAAGAGAAGATGCGCTATGAGGCCGAGTCACTCAAGATGGAAAGTTTTGGTTTGGAGATTTTACACACCCTTGGTAGTGTTTACAAGAGCAAGAGTAAGATCTTTCTCAAGAACCAGACATTTTTCGGCTGGGGTGGTTTTTGGCAGTCGGTCAAGGAGAAGGGTGGAGTTGTGAAGGATACCATCAAGACTGTTTCTGTTGCTTTGGATGCACAAAAGACGATGCAGGAGTATGCCAAGATGCAGGAGGACAACGAGTATCACATGAGGGAGGAGAACAAGGAGAAGGAGAAGGAGGGAACAGAAAACAAAGAGGAAACAAATGAAACTAAGGAAACAAAGGAAAATGAAGAGAAACAAGAAGACAAGGCAGATGCAGAGAAAAAGGAAATCGAAGATGGTGCAGAGAAGTCTACCAAAGAATCGATTCCTGTCAAACATTCTGCCGAAGAAATTGCCGAGATGGAAAAGTATCTTATGGGCAAGGTTCTTGCGGCTGCATGGTCGGGATCACGGTTTGAGATTCAGGGTACTGTGCGTGGAGTATGTGACAGCATTCTTGACGACGAGGATGTGCCTTTGGAGAAGCGCATAGCGAGGGCAAAGGCATTGCGTTTGATTGGTGATGTTTTTTCGGCCGCGACCAGAACTGAGGCTGAGGATGAGGAGGCACGTGTTTTCGAGGAGTTGGTAGCTGAGGCAAGCAAGAAGAGGGAGAAGAAGAAGACGACGACAACTACAACCGAGAGTGATAACTGAGCATGATGAGATTGATATCTGAGGAGGAGTTGATTTAATGAGATGGCTATAAATCTGAGAGCAAGCTGAGAATAACTCAATTAATGAGTGACATGAGCTTTTAAGTCAGATGCATCTTGTAACCTTTAGACCACCCTGCTAAGACGATGTCTAAGGTGAATAATTAATATGCCATGAATAATAGGTGACCAGCAAAGAAGTAATAGACCTTATGTATTCATTATCTTTATAGTATTTTGTACTGTCCGTATTTTTTTGCTATTGCAATCGGAACATATTCTGTTAACAACCATCTTACAGGCCGACTCTTTAAATGATTCGACTGAGCAAAACCAGGATGAAACAAACTTATTCACTATCGGAGATGATTGCAAGTACAAGAAAATTAAACAGCCATAATCAGTAAAAAGCTAACTTGGTGAGGAGGAAATGCGCAAACTGAGATCAAGTGCTAAATATCCGTTTGAGTTGAACAACTTTTTTTGGTGAGTTGGGTGAAAAGCAAGTTAGCGAAGGATTTGAGCTAATGGCTGCAAATTGGAAAAGAATTTGAGCAAATGCCAGATCCAAAAAAAGACAATACATTTTAAAGGGCAAGATTCAGAGCATCCAAAAACGGAATTGGTTTGGTGTCTTTTGATGCAAAAAGAGATAATCGTTTCTATTGATCTTACATTAAACATGGGGGGGAATATGACCTTTGGTGTCACAAACTAAGATTTACAAATTGAGAGACCTTATTGACTTCCTAATAAAATACTAAGAATTCATGAGTATTTGGTATCGAGAATTACTTGAGCTGTAATATTACTGAATCCGTTAATTTCATCTGACCTACTATAATGGCTATTTTTCATAAATTATCTACATCATCACCCCACTTTCATAAACCAACTGCCCTTCACCAATTCTAGTTACAAATTCAATTCGTTCTTCTCAAGTGGTGACTTTTAGCGTATCACTTGGCTCACTATAGAACTCTTCAAGCAGATTTCATGCTTCATCTCTATTCGCCCTTTAGATTCCGTTAAGCCCATGAATTCTTGGCTGGAAAAAAATGAAACGAAACTAGCTGCTTCAATGAATGTCTATGTGGTCAACATTAAGCAGATTAGAGCATTCATATAGGACTGGAGTATATTAATACCTCCTACCAACTTTCTATCATAAACGCCGCAAACAATTACACGCATCTAATACTAACACTCTTCTTCTATGAACCTAAAAATAAAGAGGTTTAAAGAACAATGCATTCAGATCTAACAGTTGGTTTTCACAGTTCAAGATGTCCTTCAAATATTGCAACATTAAAACTGTTTGAGAATTTTAATACTCTGGAATTACTGCAAATTTTCAAAAGATCCTGTCAAATTTCAAAATATCCTGTCAAAAAATCAAGATCTTAAAATTTCGTTTACCTCTAAAGGATGTCCATCTCTGAGATAATACGTGAAAAGTCGCCTAAGCGCGATCAATGCACACAGTCCAACTACGAGGCATTCAATGTCGTATCGTGCAAGCTCCACCTTGATGTTTTGTTCGACGAAAAGAGGATGAGCGGCCATGTGGTGTACCACTTGAAAAAAACAGCGCCTACCACCGAGGTCATTTTAGACACCTCGTATTTGACGGTTTTCAAGGCTGAGGTGGATGGTAAAGAGGTGGAATTCCATCTCGATGACAGGATTGAGCCGCTAGGCTCTGCTCTTCATGTGAAATGTGGAGAAAAAGATGACTTTTCCGTGACCCTTCACTTTAAAACCACCGAAAAGTGCAGTGCGGTGCAGTTTGTTGACGGAGACAGTGGAGATTTTGTGTTTTCACAGTGTCAGGCCATTCATGCTAGGTCTTTATTTCCATGTTTTGACAGTCCAGGGGTGAAATGCCCATACGAGTTCAGCTGCACATCCAAGTATCCTAGTTTGATGTCAGGAAGGGTGAAGAAAGAGGAACAAAAGGTAGAACTCGCTGATCCTGTTGAAAAGAAAACGGAGAACAAACTCTCATTCTTCTTCTCTCAGCCCATTCCAATTCCAGCATACCTCGTCTCAATCACCTCCGGAAACCTCGAATCCGCACCAGTTGGACCACGCTCGCATGTCCACTCCGAGCCACCAATGCTCCCGCGCTGTAAGTGGGAGTTTGAACACGATATGGAGGGCTTCATCCAGATCGCAGAAAAACTCATCTTTGGCTACGAGTGGTCCACCTTCGACGTCCTAGTACTTCCATCGTCTTTCCCATACGGCGGAATGGAGATCCCCAATGTGACCCAGGTGACTCCCACTTTGGTCAGTGGTGATCGGTCGCAGGTTCGTGTCATTGCGCACGAGTTGGCGCACTCGTGGTCTGGTAACTTGGTGACAAACAGCTCATGGTCGCACTTCTGGTTGAATGAAGGCTGGACTGTGTACCTTGAGCGTAGAATTCTTGCTGGAATTGTTGAGCAGGAGGCTTTAAAAGAGGGCTTATCCGCAGAGGATGCACGGGAAAGGGCCGAAATGCTGCGCAACTTCGACTCCATCATTGGATGGAATAGTTTGGCCGATGCTGTCAAGCAGGTCGACTCTAAGTACACGCGTTTGGTCTGGGATTTCACACCGGGAGAAGACCCTGATGATGCCTTTTCGCGAGTTCCGTACGAAAAGGGTTTCAATTTTCTCTTCCACCTTGAGAAGAAATTGGGCAAGGACTTTGATGCCTTTATCAAGCATTATTTCACTGTTTTCCGCTATAAGGCCTTGGATAGCGCGCAGTTTGTGCAAGAACTCTATGACTTTTTCCCTCAAAAAAGCGCCATTTTGGACACCATCGAGTGGGAAACTTGGTTGTTTGGAGAAGGTTTGCCAGTGTACCCCGAATTTGATCGCACCATGGCAAATGAGGTTTACAAGGTTGTGGATGAGTGGCGTGCAAACAATAGAGCTGGGGTTTCGATAAAGTCTTTTTCCACAAACCAGGTCGTTCTTCTTCTCGAGAGTCTTATTTCGGAAGGCTTGCCTGTGGATACTATTCGGACTCTTCCATCCGTGTACCCAGACCTCCACAGTTCCACTAACACCGAAGTTTACACGAGATGGCGTGAGTTGCTCATCAAGCACGGTGCATATGAGGAGAATGATGAGGTTGTGGTGGAATTTTCTGCGTGGTTGGGAACTGTAGGCAGAATGAAGTATGTGAGACCTGGATACAGGCTTTTGCGCGATGCTATACTGCCTGAGTACGCGAGAAGTGTTTTTGTGAGGTACCTGGAGGGATACCACCCGATTTGCAGGGGGATGGTCGAGAAGGATTTACTGATTTGATCACGAGGATTGCTGAGATTTTACAAAGTATA
The DNA here is from genome assembly GCA_003707425.3 of Kodamaea restingae. NCBI lineage: Eukaryota > Fungi > Ascomycota > Pichiomycetes > Serinales > Debaryomycetaceae > Kodamaea > Kodamaea restingae. Next base: position 105,599 of record PPJA03000009.1, read on the forward strand.
ATTAAGAGGCCATAAAGAGGTAGCGTTGAGTGTAAAGGATTGTAGGAGATGTTGAGCGAAGGAGATTACAAAGGGTTGCTAGGTTTAACAGGCATAACTGCGAACATTTTGTTGGGTGCAAAAATATGCAACATTTCCTAATTCGGAAGAACGCTGATGAAGTAATTTGGAAGAAGGAATTTTAGCGGTGGGATTGGTGATATATGGAGCGAATGCGTTTGTATGAGTGTTGATGTTCTGAGACCAATGTTTGAGCTAAGGATTAAGTTGGTGGCACTACTGAAGATCCGCTAATTGGAATTAGGGAAGGAAGTAAATCGAAGGTCATCCATAAGTTGGTGTGTTACTTTAGGGAAAAAAACAACCTGATAATATGTACAAGGCCAGATTATATTTCAATCTCAGTACATCGATCTTTCTGTACCCGCAAAATCTACGTAACTGTGAGATTTGGCGAATAGTCAAGGTATGGCATTGTAAGATGAAATGTTGCAATAAACATAATACAAGGTACTTTTAAAAAATCAAGGTATCAGTAAAGTATAAATAAGTTTAATAATACAGGTATAGTGAAATGTTTGTAATATGCAATTTGTGAAACAATCACGCTTATACAATTAATATACTTCGGTATCACAATTAGTACCGTTATAAGGTAGTTGCACAATGTACCAGGAAATATATAGCTTTAACTTAAAAGTTTGAGAGATCCGGCGTACATACCATTTTGGAGCTACCTGGAGGGAACCCAATTACTCAATGACTCTTAGCAAAGTCAAATTCTCACACAATTCAATTCCTCACTGAATAGGACCTAACTCCAAGAATTTACCCCTTAAACCATTCCCACACTATCGCAACCCTCACCCTCAACAATAGATCAAAATTCTTCACTAATTACCCCTCATCGTCACGAATTAAAACCCGTACCTAATTATAACCCCTTTACATCTTTAAACCCAACAACCCCTCCTACAGTCCCACTAGTTTTCAAGATAAATTCACATCTCTGACTTGGAATATCGAGTCCAAAGTCCCTGATTCCAACTGTCTGTCCGATCTCTGTCAATTCTTTTTTGCATCCATGTCGTTTTTCGGCCCGCTTTGCGGGGTACAAAAGTGGCGATAATTTTACCAAATCAACTATTTATCGCCGACTGCAGTATCACAGCAATCCATATAAAGAACACATCAATTCGGTGGATGTTAACATTTATTAGTACCCAGAAAGAGACACAATCCTGCCACTGGAGTTGAATCAAAATTGCAGAGTAAAAAGCAACTTGGAACGAGCACCAGACAGCCAACGTATACAACAAGGCGTACAACAAGACACTCTGGAATCTTTAAAAGACCAGGGATAACATAACTAATATCAGCCGAAACAATCGATAAGATAAACAGCTGAATTCAGCGAGAAAGGCTCACAGAACATACTACTGAACTCAGATCATACAACGGGAAAAACAGACCGCAGATAGTCAACCTTTCAAAAGCTGCGCCAAGCACAATTGAATCCTGTTCATTACATAAAATCAACACAAGGAGATACTGAAGTCAGAAAAACACACTGGAATCACATCCTGGAATATATTAGAGCATCCACCAAAGCCAACCACCGATTTACAAAACCAAGAAATGAAAACAGAAAACTCACGCCTACTAGAAAGACCCCCGCTATACTCAGTCCCGTCATCACAGCTGCTCCGGAGTGCACGCGGCGTGGAGGTGGCAGATCCCGCACTCAGCAGGTTCATCTCTAGCAAAACCCAAAACGCTCACTTCAGCACATACGAATACTGGGCATACTACCTCCCAATCCTCTCGTGGCTCCCAAAGTACAACGCCCGCAAGTCGCTTCTCGGCGACTTCCTCGCAGGTCTCTCGCTCGCGCTGTTCCAAATTCCACTCGTGATGTCTTTTGCGACATCTCTCGCACACGTGCCGCCAGTCACGGGGCTCTATTCGATCATTGCCGGTGCGTGCATCTATGCTACATTTGGCAGTGTACCAATTCTTGTGGTGGGGGCTCTGCCTGCCACCGCATTGATATTTGGTCAGACAATTGACCATGTGCGTGCAAACCCACGGTTTGCGCACTTTTCACAGCTCGAGGTGTCGCTGGCGATATCGTGTGTGATGGGGGCGATCCTTCTTGGGAGCGGGCTCTTGCGTTTTGGTTTCATTGACAGTGTGTTAAGCCGCGCACTTTTGAAGGGGTTTATTGCAGCAATGGGTATCATAATGATTGTGAATGAATTGGCCGTGGAGACTGGGCTCCCCAAGACTAGTGTACACAGTGTGGTGCAAAAGTTGACATATGTGTTGGAAAATTCGGGCAAAATTGACCATCTTACGTGTACAATCTCCGCGGTGACATTAAGTGTTGTTTTGGTAATTCGCTCTGTGAAGATGCGCCTTATGCCGAGGTATAAAAGTGCCGTTTATATTCCAGAGCTTCTCCTAATGGTTGTGGTGACCACCGTGATGTGTTTTTACTTTGAATGGGACGTGGAAATCGTGGGAAATTCCGTGCGCAGATCTGGTAACTTCAAAGTCGTCAATCCCTTGCGCATAGATAAGATTGAGCTCTATAAGAACATTTTCCTGATTGCGTTTTTGTGCACCATATTGGGGTACTTTGACTCCACCACTGCAACAAAGGCCTTGAGCGCGCAGTATAACTACCGCGCGAGCTCCAACAAGGAGCTTATTGCTTTGGGTGCCACAAATCTCGCGCTTTCGTTGTGCAGTGGTCTTCCTGCATTCGGTGCATTTGGGCGCTCAAAAATCAACATGCTAGCAGGCGCAACCACTCCAATGGCTGGTGTGATCATGTCTGTAGCTACTGGCGTGGCGCTTGTGCACCTTCTTCCTGCGTTGTATTACCTCCCTGAATGTGTTCTTGCACTCACAACCACGATTATCGGGATCACTGTTTTAAAGGAGGTCCCGCACGACTTGCTTTTTCTCATACGGATTCGTGGGTACGACGAACTTGTCACTTTTGGGGTTGTTTTCTTGACGACGTTGTTCTGGAGTCCGACCGCTGGAGTTTCCTTTGGAACCTTGATCGCTGTGATGAGGGTGATAAGGAATAGCACCAAACTGAGAATCCAGGTTTTAGGAAGAGTTCCAAACACCACCGTCTTTCGGAATGCGGATGAGTTGATAGAAGAGATGTTTGGGGGCGAGGTTAATGAGGGAGAGAATAAAATCTCTAGTTCAAGAGGAGAGAGTGGTCTCAGAATAGAAAGTAGTTCAAATTCTGGCCCTGCAAGTGGTGCAAACTCAGTTCTAGAGAATGCTGGCCCTATAATAGAAGTTTCCACAACGTCTGAAGCTCGCAGAGACTATGCTGCCACCGACCGCGAGCACACGCCAGAACCGGCGTCCTCCCCGTTGATTGCGCAAATCGAAGATTGCGAGAAGGTTCTTGTTGTGAAGATCCCGGAGCCTCTCAATTTTGCCAACGTGGATGATCTCAAGAGCAAACTCTCTCGTATCGAGCTTTTTGGTTCGTTGCTGATACACCCGTCGCAACACACGCACATGCGTGACTTCACTGTGGTGCGCGCGGTGGTGATTGACTGCAAAGGTATGAATAGCATGGACTCGCTGGCGACGCAGGTTTTGTACGAGATCGTGCGTAAATACACAGAGAACGGGATCATCGTGTGCTTTTCGCGTGTCCTGCTCAGCGAGAGTTTGAGGGAGAAGTTCAGGCGCGCAGGGATTACGGAGATGGTTAACAGAAGCTACTCTGGCTCTGTTTCGGGGGTTTCTCGGATGGGCGATGGTTTCTTCCTTAGTATAGACGCTGCCTTGAGGGCAGTGGACGTGTGAGAAGGTGGATTTACTTTGACGAAAGCATTCTTAGTTGATGACACAATGAATGAACACTTTGAGAGTAAACTTAGTAAGCCAGTAGTTTTGCTGATAAATAGTTATGTAATTATTCTGTTGGGTGCAAACGCATTGCAGCACGAAACTTCCCGATTCGGAGGATGACAAGGTTCTTTAATGAGTCCTAATATCAGCGATATAACAAAGTGTGGGAAGAGATCGGTATATTTGTAATACGTTAGTAAAGAAGCTGAAGACGGGCTTGATTTTTACTGTAAACAACAGTTCGGGTAGAAATTCTTTTCAAAAAAAAAACAATGCTCCGATACCGGGAGTCGAACCCGGGTCTGCTCGGTGAGAGCGAACTGTGCTAGCCGTTACACCATATCGGATTTTTCTTGATACTTATGATCAACTACGAATCAGATACAATTGAATGTGACTTCTTCGTATGGAGGTATACTGATATCTAGAGGTGCTTGATTGTTAACATTGAGCCATAGCTAGAATGTCTAAAATAAAACCAGTTATATGTGAGACTTTTAAAGGATAAAATTACAGTATACATCTTATTAGTTGCTAAATTATTCAAATAATGCGAGTTTTAAGGATGTGACAAAAGAATGTTAAAAGGAGTTGAGAAGTCATTGAAACAGCTAGTCTGAAATAGTCCACCTAAATACGTTTAATTGTAAGGTGCTATATAAGCGCATTTGTACTTGAAAAATATTATAAAATGGCTGCAAATTGTTTGATTCATTTCACCCTGTCAGCAAAAAGCTCAAAAAACATGATCAAGATCCACCACCACCACAACCTCCTCCACCACAACCTCCTCCACCACAACCTCCTCCACCACAACCTCCTCCACCGCTATCTCCCCCGCCTGCGCAATGACCACCACCACCACATGAGCCGTTTGCAAAAGCAGTACCACATCCCGCCCCGCCAACGTTCGAACATGATCCTTGACTCAATGTACAGCAGCCTCCAGCGTAAAAACCACTGTTAGCAATAGGGATGGGCGTGTATGGAGGCATGACATAAAGATAAGGGTCACCTGCACCATACTTTCTTTCATCCTCTCTCCAAGGCATGTCGTTCTCCCTACGCTTGTACTTTTTGGCCAATTTCTTGTGCCTTTGCATACATCTTTGGGTGGGTAGCTCGACAGCGTTGTGCGTGCTTAGATGGGTCAGGGTTGATAGACTAAGGTGCGGCACTTTTGGACTGGAGGATCTATTGAAAAAGCTTCTTGACTTCGACCTGTGTTTTGTACAGTACCAGCAAAGACAAATCAGATAATCTTCCTTGAAAGTTTTTCTGTATAACTCTGCTGTTCTTTTGAAGCCGTCGTCGAGTCTACCTGTGTCGATCTTGTCGTCGTGATCAATGACAGCCATGCGTTTTGAATCCCAACATGATTTGAAGTAGAGATTTCCAGATAACTGGTGGGTGTGCCACACAAGATCGATGTCTAAAGTGGGCACAAGCATTTTCGTACCACTAGTAACGAGTTGGAAAAAACGCTCGTACCGCACCGAAGCGATCGCAATGATTTGCCGTATCAAACCCGAGTGCAACCAATCTAAGTCGTTCATCTTTTGCACAAAATTCCCCTGTCTGAGAACACAACCGACAAGATCTTCTTGGAATTCCATCACCGCCACGGTTTCGGACAGTATGCTAAGGTGGATCAAGTTCAGTTCCAAGTACGCACGCAAGAGCTTTTTCAATCCTTCATAATGGATATAACCGGTGGACTTCTCGCGAGATAAAAGGGAATCTAATAATTCTGCCTGCCCAAGACTGCTATTTGCGCTTTTCACCGCCTTCTGGAAGTCATGACAGAGTAACTTTGTCCTTTCTGCGTTGGAGTAAGCGCTCTGTAACACAGTGGAAAATATTCGGAAAGTGTTTGGTGGGGGGTATGGAGCAACAGAATCTGCGTGCATTTGCCGTTTGCGCAATTGTTCGTGTGTAATTATGGATGGGAACTTGCATTCGCAGCCATTGCAATTTTTTTTCTGGCGGAAATTGGGATCTGCAAAGCCGGTATGTTCATTGTTGGTATAGGGGACATTGTCGAGTAAAGATTGCTTGCAAACTGGACATTTGATGTTGATGAGGTATGAGTTCATCTCGAAGGTATCGTGGATGTGAAAGACCAAAAGATCCGAGGACCCTGGGACAGAAAAGCCGTTATTGTGGGATCTGTAGAAAGGTATGAGACACTCAAAGTAACCCCGGGCAAGCTCTTTGCTAGGTCTATAAATGAAAGAGGTGTTGTCAATTGCTTCGGCGACCTTTTCGAGTGGGAAAGGATGGCTGCAAAATTCCACAAACCGCATGCGCATAAAGGCATCGTAGCACATCCGTGGGTTGAGAAGGATGGCGTGCCAAACCATGAGAATATCAAGTGGAGGCAAAATGCCTTCAAACATGTTAGGATTAAAACGGGCCCTGCTCTCCTCAAACACCGCAGACTCTACGAAATCAGGCAGCGTCGGGATGTTAACCCGGTATCGTAAGCAGCTGACAAATATAATAAAACGGCGCACAGAGTTGGTCACGAAGACCTGCCAGCACTTCTCATTGTATTTGGGGTCCTGTGACCTTCCCGTGACGGCTTTTTTCATCACAGCAAAGGCTTTCAACAATTTTAAATGGGCGACGACTTCTGCGACCGAGGGGCTTTTTATCCACATGTTGTTGGGATCCCTGTGAGTTGGGATTGAGAAGTTTGGCTCGAACATACCTCTTTTGATGCGCGAAACCGAGGACTCTTTTTGCGCGGTGAAAGAGCCTTGCAATATATGCACAAATGGGAGGTTGGGAGGGGGTAGTGGTTCATGTTGAGCATCTAACTGCGCGAGAACAGAGTCGTTGATTGTTTGTGCCATTTATGGTTATAAAAGAAGTATGCTATGTTGTTTTTATACTTCCAAAGGCCTCTTGTAGGGCAGGGTGTTTTTAACTTTCGTAAATGGGCCGTTCGTAATTAACCCCATATTATGCACGATGATGTCATAAGACAAATGGCTGAAATAGTCAGTCGAGAGCGAGGCTAACTGATATAAAGAAAGTGTTTACGGATGTTGGTTTAAGAGATAAATAAGAGATGTAGATGAAGTTAATCTAAGAAAGAAACAAGAGCGGTACGTGATGGCTTACTTGGGTGATAAACGTGCAAAGGGCGAAGTGATACGAGAAGAAGAGGTGACGGGGTGCTAAAGAATCGAGATTATACGATTTGAAGAAGCAGCTATACCTTGACGACTTATAATAGCTATCCCAAAATTAGCAGCCACATGGGATTCGTAAATTGACGGTATGGAATGTTTCTTGGCAAAGGTCATTTGTATAGAAAGAACTGGTGCATAAGGTCAATCGATAGATTTGCATACGAGTGGGCGAGCAATTGAAATAGAAGGCAATAAAAGTTGACGTCATTCAAAGTTAACGAAATAGTTTGATCTTTAATTACCATATCAGATTGAAGATATAGTCTCGTAAACCTAAATATTTTTTGATTGCAACAGTGACCATATAATATACAGGGATGTGATGCTTTTACAGAAACTGAACCAATCAGTCAAGGTTTAATAGGATCATCGTTTGTTGTTTTATGAAGGCAATTCATGTCAGCTTATTCAGCTTATCACTTTTGGTGTATGTTTGTGTGGTTGATTTTCTACTGATTCTACTGCTACACGATTCTTTCTATTGTTTATTGTTATCACTATTGTTATTCCTATTCACAGTCTGCCTATATTTCGTCGTGCCCAGGTATGTCACGGTATTCTAGTTTATGATTTTGGGTGTTTTTTGTAGTTATTTCCAGTCACTTGCCGATTATTAGGAATAAACATATAGAGGTTAAGGAAGGTTGCAAAATGAAGACCCCGCGTTGGAGTCATGATACGTATTTAGTTTGACATTCCCTACCAATTACTCAAAAGTTATGTTTGATATTTAGTGAGTTGGCCAAGTGGAGTAAGTTCCATTCTTTGATATAAGACCGATCTAAGTAAGTTCCATCTTTTTAAGTTCACTGCTCACTAACTTATTCGCTAAATTTCTCTTGACGTCCTCCGTCCGCTGCTGGTGGGTTGGTTTCAGTTCGGTTCACTATTTTTCCCCCGCCATTTCCCTCTATCTATTTTCTCCATCCTTCTCTTTTTTCTCATGCTGACCAGATCGCTTTTCACGTCAGCCTATAGGGCGTCCAACAAATACGCCTTCTATGACCTCGTGCTTGCAACACCACGAAATCTGGGCGCGCCAATAGAAGCACTGCTCATGTCTAAGCAAGAACTCGACAAACTCCGCAAATCGACCAAAACGACCTTTGAGGGAAACTACAAGTTGGACGAGCTCACTCCGGAAGAGAGAATATCCAAGGTATTTGGGACCCGAATCAAGGGAGAAACCCGGAAGTCGTCCAGCAGAATCTCACGCGGCGAACCGAAAACAATAGCGGGTGTTTTAGTTCCCGCACGTCCTGCTGAGCCAGACAACTGCTGTATGAGTGGGTGCATAAATTGCGTGTGGGAACTTTTCAATGAGGACATCAAGGATTGGGACGAAAAGAGAAAGAAGGCTGCGGCTGCTTTGCGGGAAAAGGGAGGTCGTTGGCCAGAAAACTTCCATGCTCCGGTGCTGTTGTTGGGGAAAGAAAATTTACCGAAGGGAGCGGAGAAGGTAGAAGTGCCCAAGAAAGATGAGGATGCGTGGGGAGAAGTCCCAATGACGATCAGGGTTTTTGCTGAGATGGAGAAGAAGATGAAAGCTAAAAAAGCACAGACGGCGAATTGAGGAGCTGCCGACTGCCGAGGAGGTCATTTGGAGGTCATTAGAAGTCGTTGGGAGGTCATTAGGAACTCAAGAAAGAGATTAGCGAGGAGTGCATTAGGGGGAGAAGCGAAATTATTTAAGGCACTGAGTGATGAACTCAGTAAACGGAAAGTGTATAAGAGGTGGATTGGTAATGAAGAAGCATCAATACGGACAGAAAGATAACCAAAATCTACGATGTGTTCAGGCACTGTCAAATTGGGTTCAAGACAACTGACGTGTCGATGGGCTGCTAAAGACATGTAATGAAGCGAGCTTTTTAAAAAAAGCGGTACAGATCAAGCTGAGAGGTGAATGAGGCATCGATAAGAACCCTACGTGGAACTTGAAGAATCTCAAGTTTGGCACTAGTAATAAAAACTTCGTGATTTCGGTCCACCTTGAGTCGAATTCTCCTTCGTATTCATAAACAGTCAAAACATCCTTCATTCTTGCAGTCGTCGTCAATATCCTATCATTCAGACCATTCACATAAAACATATTTACACGCCCATAGACATCACAATTAAAGGCGAATCAAACTAACCAAGACTTATAATGTAGCCTTCGTAATTACTTCAAAAATGGCCCAATCTTTCTACAAACCAACTTATGCTCGGTAAATACCCTCCCATACACATTCTTACACGCCCCTAAAGAAGCAATCTCTGTTGAATCTTATAAACAGTAAACACGCCATTAGACATCGTCATTTCTCACTCCGATATCACTTTTCATTAAGTCAGTTATCACTTAGATATCCTTTTGACTAGCCCCTTTTCACTGACTTGGTCAGTTATTGCCTAGATATCAACAAACTATTTGCTCAGTTCGCTCTTTGCTGGGAAATTAGTCGACTTCAGATATCAGTTCTTTACCCATTTCGCTCTTCGCCGAAGAACTCACTTGATTCAGACATCACCCAATTAGTCCAACTCCACTCCCTTGGTCTTGTAGAAGTCCTTGGCCTCGTCAATCTGGATCAACAACTCCTTGTACTTGTCTTCCTTGTCCTTGAAGGTGAAAACACCCCAGCCCAAGGTGGCCAAAGCGTAGGCACCGAAGGTCACCAAAGCCCACCATGGCAAGTAAGGCACGATCTCGTCGTGCACCTTGGCGGAAACTGGGAGCACACCGGTGGAGAGCGCAAAGTAGATTGCACCGGCAGCAAAGAACGTCAACGCGGTTTCTGTGGCTTTAGTCATGATACGTGTTTTTCGGAATAAAAGAAAAATAAGCGAACCAGTTAAGCGAAGCAAACCAAAAGAGAGACAAACAAGAGCAGTAAAAATTGGAGACAAAGAACATGGAGCAAAAGAGTGAAGTATAGTCAACTTCGAGTTTAGGATTGAAAACTGAAGTGTTTCATAGAAAGAACTGAACCTAGTTAGTCTGTAGTAACAAGTATAGCAAAAGTATGTCGAAAAGGCGAAAGAAACTTCGGGCTGGAGATGTAAAAAGCTACTCGCTCTAGTAAGGTGTACGAGATTGTTAATAAAGACCCAAATAAGGAGAGTAAAAACACAGAAGCAAAGTTTAAAGTCCGAGTAGCAGTGGATTGGAAAGTGTTATACATGAGTTACCTAATTCATGAGCCAGTATCAAGAGGGCTGGGATATCTGTATGACGATGAGGTAAGCTTTCAAGGATGTTTTCAAGGAGGTACTTTTCTAGCAAGTTTCTAGGATGTATTTATTGAAAGTTGCGTTTGGACATAGAAGGCCCTTAGTAACCAACCATTAAACTAATCTATTCTCTCCATCTGCTTCACCTCGCGTTCTGGTACTAAATACTCCAACAATCTAGATCAATACTCTGTCTATGATAGAGGGGATTTTTTGCTGAAGGAGCTTAGCCGCTTGTAAAACATCCTCAGCACTCTTTGCATTTTTCATTCATAACCCTCTCAGTTTGTAAATATGATCAGCACGCACCAGTGAGTTAAATTAATCGTACTTCCCTAGAAACATTGTACACACCCACTCACCCGTCACTAAAAAATCACTCAGTGTTGAGTTCGTCCTGCCTGATCCACCCCACCAACTCTCTAACTTTCTCCCTTGCACTCCCATTCAACCCATCTAACCTCTCCATCACACTCTTCTCATCTACCACATCCTGATCCTCCTCCTCGATTTCGTCGTCCTCCTCCTCGACATCGCCTGTCCTCGTAATGTCATCTTCATCCTCTTCCTCATTATCCTCAGTGTACTTAGTATTGATGATCTTCTCAACTTTACTCCCGTCGACTTTCTCCTCGCTCATAATCCTATTCAACTTGTATCTAGCAATTCGCCGAATAACCTGAATCGTCTGCTTGTTAATCCAGCCATCTTGCAAATCTACCTTTTCACGGAGAAACTCACCCTGAAGTTCATTCTGGGCTTGCTCAATCACACCACAGATGTCAGCGTCAAGAATATCACCAATTTGAAATGTCACAGTTGAAGGAAGTGCGTAGCCGTTGAAAAAAAGGTTCTCTGCTACTAGCACCCTGCTGTCCGGAATAGACCTAGGTGTAATTCTCTGTCCAGTATTGCCTCTCTGCGCGAATTTCAAGCCTGGGATACGGAAATACTCACTTTGGTATATCCAGTAAGAACTGTCACTCAAAGGATCCACCCCATACCGAATATTGCAAAAACGCCACGGGCCACTCTTGTACAAGTATGAAACATAGGGAATAGCCTGACGGAGCGACTTCGCCATCTCGCCCTTCTTTTCGTGCACCACTAGATCCTCAAGCTGCTTCCGGAGCCAAATTGGCTTAATTGCGAAAAGTTCCCGTAACCAAAGGATACATTTATAAAGAGGGCTGTTGACGGGCATGCTCTCGAGAGTTTCCTGGAGCTTTGGATGTGGTTCAGTCGGGATCTCGTTGTTGTGGACATCTACCATTTTGGTATAGAGCTTGACGGTGTTTCTTGTGGAAACAACCTTGATTTCACCACTCTCAACATCCTTCACGGCGGTGGTGTATGGATTTTTTTGGTACTTGTAGTCAAAGGGGAATCGTATAGAGGACAAAACGGGAGGAGGTGGAAAGTGGTGGTCGCCATTGCGGAAGTGCTCTTTTTCATGGGTGACATAATCTTGCATGTTCAACAAACCATCGTTCTTCTCGAAAAAAGCGTTGATTTGCTCCCAGTTGGTGGCGTTGAGAAAATCCTTCTTGAATTCCTGGATCTGCTTATTACTGCTGGTATTGATCTGGAAGTCTGCAATTGCTTTGAACAGATATGTTTTATCGATGATCGCGACGGGAGTTACTGCATGAGCAGGACCGTTTTTCTGGGCATTGATCTCAATCAACTGTTTTACTGACTTTTCTTTGTAGTCCTTTGGTAGCGATTTTTTGGGTATTGACACTTTAAGCAAGATCTTCTCGTTGTTGCTAAAGCTCGATTGAATAGGGTGATGGAAAGGGTCGTTGGGGCGGAGTTTAAGTTCAAGAACGTTGTCGGTATCTGAGTTGATTACCTGCGCAATTTTTTGTTTTCCTCCAACCATATTTGTTGCTTTGGAGGTATTGTTAACTATGAGTGGGTATTCGATAGCTGTGACATGAGGTATGTCCATGGAGAATTCTTTAGCTGTGGACATTGTGAATTTACGAGCAAAGGTACTTGACGAGCAGGCGTGTGGTAACTGACGAGTGGTTCAAGTTAGTGAGCAGTTTTTTGGGGTAATCACTAATGTTGAATCCTTTAGTGAAGTCAATCTCAACGGCGTGTAGTCGGTTAGCGATCGTTGCTTGTTGATTCTCAGTAGATTTACAAGCGATGCGAATTTATGAACTGTTAACCTTTTTAGTAGGGAATTAAAGTTGGACTTTTAGTGAAGCAATCGTGAATACTGGCGTGTTGTATTTGATTAGTGATTGCTGATTCTTAAGTCTCAAGTTAGCCTGTTGTAGCGAGCAGGATGCAACGATAGGAAAAGATCGGAGTTTGTTTATATTCGAAAAATGTTGCAAATGTTTATGCAGGATGAAAAGGCTACAGGTTAAATCAAAAGAGTGATAAAGGAATGCCTAGAAAGAAGATTCGATCAAGTGGGGAAAACATTGATAGTATGTTTATTCAAAAGCATAGTTTAAGGCTGTCATCGTGGAAGAGTAATTCCTGATACTGCAATCAGGCTTTCACCAAAGAATTTAGTGCGAAGCCGCGTGCGAAATCATAATAGCCACTTGTCAAAACATAGGTATCTTGGAAGTTTGCTCAGTTAGTCTTGCAGATTACCTTATTCTTCACCAACTAGTAATTGGCTCCATCAGATCGACTAAAACCCTTGAAAAGAGCAAGAAAATCAACAAGTAGACAGATCGGATGTTGCTGAAAGAGCTTATACGATGATTACGTGATTATTACATAACACTATATCAGTAGTTGAATCACAGGGTGCTTACAAAGATATAGTACAAGATGAAGTCACAATATTGGGTGGAATAAGAACTCGCCGACTGCACTACTTTCTTACGGATCAATCGATCCTGCATATTGTTAGTAGCAGACTCCTATATATAGCGAGATCTGGATTGGCTTGCAGCCTACACAATTGATGCGCGAATAGATGCTAAGCTGGGTGACATATAAGTATCTTGTTCATATATAGCTTGATGTTAACCTGCACTTTTATGTGATTTTTTTATCATGGTCGGTTCAAGATTCTATTCGGTTCCTCGGATATAACTATTTCCTTGATTCCGAACCTTTTCCGATTCGAACACCTTCTGTCCACCAGAAATTCCTAAGCGCACACCAATAACCGACCGTCGCGAATTAATAACTCGGCCACCAATGATTTAAAACACACTTCCAGCTCAGCTCTCACTTAGGTGGCTTCTTCAATTCATTAGTCAATTCATCACTAATTTACTTCCCCAGTTTACACGTGACCTCCACACTTTCGCGATCTGTGATTGGCCAATCAAACCACGGGAACGGCGGAAGCTCCAGACTTGACGAATCACTCTCAACACCACACACAGACTTTTTAACTGCACACAGACTACACCCCGACGCCAATTGTCCAAAAAGCTTGCCGTTGTCCACTCAACTCCCACACATGAATTCTGCAACTATGTGAAAAATCTCTGTATTTAAAGTCAACGTTTCCCCGATTTTTTTCTCCACCAACAATGTTGAGAACTGCCACCAGATCCTTTTCCGCCTCTGCCTCTTCCGCCTACAAGGTTGCCGTCCTCGGTGCCAACGGTGGTATTGGTCAGCCATTGTCGCTTTTGTTGAAGTTGAACCACAAGGTCACTGACCTCGCTCTTTACGACTTGAGAGGTGCCCCAGGTGTTGCTGCCGACGTTTCCCACGTCCCAACCAACTCCACTGTCAAGGGTTACAACCCAGACCAGATCGCCGAGGCATTGACCGGTTCCGATGTTATCGTGATCCCAGCTGGTGTCCCAAGAAAGCCAGGTATGACTAGAGACGACTTGTTCAACACCAACGCTTCTATTGTTAGAGACTTGGCCAAGGCTGCTGCTGAGCACGCACCAAACGCCGCTGTCTTGATCATCTCCAACCCAGTCAACTCCACTGTCCCAATCGTTGCTGAGGTTTTCAAGTCTAAGGGTGTTTACAACCCAAAGAAGCTCTTCGGTGTCACCACTTTGGACGTCTTGAGAGCCTCCAGATTCGTTTCTGAGGTTGCTGGTACTAACCCAGTTAACGAGAAGGTCACTGTTGTCGGTGGTCACTCTGGTATCACTATTGTTCCATTGTTGTCTCAGACCAACCACAAGTCTTTGGACACTGAGACCAGAGACGCTTTGATCCACAGAATCCAGTTCGGTGGTGACGAGGTTGTCCAGGCCAAGGACGGTGCTGGTTCTGCCACCTTGTCCATGGCCCAGGCTGGTGCCAGATTCGCCTCTGCTGTCTTGGACGGTTTGGCTGGTGAGAAGGATGTCATTGAGCCATCTTTCGTCGACTCCCCATTGTTCAAGGACGAGGGTGTTGAGTTCTTCTCTTCCAAGGTTACCTTGGGTGTCGAGGGTGTCAAGCAGGTCCACGCTTTGGGTGAGTTGAGCGGTCACGAGGAGGAGATGGTTAAGGAGGCCAAGGACACTTTGATTAAGAACATCAAGAAGGGTGTTGATTTTGTTGCTCAGAACCCATAAGCGAACATGAGCGCAGCGAATGTAAGCGATGAATATAGTAAACGAGTAATTCAATGAAGTACATGTAGAACTTGGTACCAGAGTACGGCGTTTTTGAGGAACTAAATATTGCAATTTTAATGAGGGTTAAATGAGAAACTCAAGAGTGTATCTGAGATGCAGAAAGGGGAACTAAGTGGCGCAATAACCAAGGCTTTGTAGGTGAGGTTGTGTTGTGTTGGCTGCAAATTTAAAAAGAAATTTGTGAGACAAATGGCGTGAGCAACAAATTGAATAAAAGAGTACTTGAAGAGTTCAGTCTGAGTGAAGAGCCCAGAGTCAAAAATCCAACCTGACCTTTCAATGCCTAGCAGGTGGAAGTTTGTGGTTTCAAACCAAACAATATTTTTGTCAGATATCTTATTTCGATTTTAAACTTTGGCCATGGAGAGATTATAAGCTTGTTTATTTGTTTGAGTAGTTGAGTCTATATTTGTAGGAAAAATTATCTTTTAGATTCATTGGTTTAATATTTCAGGTGGGGCCCACGTCTAGTCCTACATCGAGGAGATTTGATTGTGTGAAAATATTTATGTTTTATCTACTTCGTCTTTGGACCTTCAAGGTCCCTAAGAAGTACTTAAAATAAGCTACTTTTCTGAAACGAAGCTAGCGATTTTTAATTCAAGCCAGTAAACTTTATTGGTATGCTAATTAGACTACACCAAATAAATCCGATTCTTGACGTAGTTTAATTTGCTGCACTTGTTTATAGCATGCACATAAAACCTGGGTACATAGGTACCGGAATGTGAGGTTATTAAAGTTTACTTACATCAAGAAGCCTGTAGCATCAGTTTTGACTCTAGGCACATTGCAATAAAGCCAAACAGTTTCTCCGGTTTTTGCACCCAAATTGATGCGGAGAAATAAGAACTTATTCTTCTTGGCCTATCATTATATATTTCCGAACCAGCCCATAAGCAAATCATTCGCCAAAAAACTGGTTTACGGGGCGAATGAGTCCAGCTTCTTTGCCGTACTCTTAAGACCTTTATTATTGGGTTTTCTTTTTGTTCACACTTGAAATATTTGATATCTTAAGCCTTTTACTTGACTTTCCTTCACTATTGAAGACACGAAATACTGCAACCTTTGACAATGAACGATCTGACCTAATTATTTTGTCAGCACCTCTTTGGATATTAGATTGAAAGACATGGTCAATCAGAGGTATGTGAATAACTAGTTAGTATGAGTTGAATTGACTAGCTGTACCAAGTGTTGTATGCTGAAGCGAAGTAGCTGTTTTAGATCTACATGTGTCTCCATTCAATTAGCACTTACTTCTGGTTCAATGCTCATTGTTCTTTTAACCTTACAACTGATGCCACTCGATAACAAATCCGTTCAAATCTGATTCTATTCTAAACTATCGTGCTTATAACTCAGAGTGACGCTTATTTAAGTTTTCACTAACATTATATACTATTGGATCGGTTCACAATAAAGATATTTTCGGTTATTGGCAGCAATTAAAAGCAATACACAAGTCAATGATCCCCTCTTGACAATAAATGATACGGGATTAATGGGTATGGCCCTTACGAGATTATGTTTCGCCTCGAAACCCGTTCAAATCAGCAAGACATCATCTTTTTTACTGCAAGTCCTCTTTGTGGCTATTTCGATAGCATTGGTGGCTTCGCCAGCGAAGAGTTTTGGTCCCTCAGTGTAATTTTTCGCCAAGAGTACCCAAACCCTTGAATTAACTGTTTTCATAAAATAAAGGAGGTATTTACATACTTGTTAAGGTGCTGATGGTGCAAGAATCCACTTGCACGTCTTTACAACACAAAACTGAGAGATTTCGTCTTTGTAACTGTATGTGTATCCGAATGCCTTTAAGCAAACCCCATCAGCAATTCTTTAGCCTGTTAGTTTCTACTACGGCCAATTGGAAACCTTTAATGAAGCCTGCATTCTCTGCTCTATAAGCATTACGTAATGATCTTCGTAATTGAGATTCCCTAACATACGCCTAAGTGTCTAATTTTTCAGACAGAAAATAAACACAAAGCTGCATGGTCTACGGGATGCAGACAAAACGTGCGCGTGAATGAATACAGTTCTGGACACCAAAGTGTCTCAAATGACAGGCATTGGAACCTTGATAGCAACTGATGGAAATGTTTGTTAACGTTCAGCGGTCAAGTGAATGGTGTGTGAGAGAAGTATTATGAAGGTTTGACTGGCTCTTGTGTGCTGTGGTTTTACCATTGGGCTTAGTTTCCCATTGCATTTAGGCGCGAGGCACCAGGGGCGGATGCCGTTTGACAGCATGGTTTGTGTGATTGTAAGAAGGAGGAAGGAGAGAGCAAATATTAATTCATGTATTTTTCAGGGAAAAGTTTATTGGGGAGTGTTTTGGAGTTGGGGAGGAGTTTTTAGGGATGATCTGAAGGATTTAATCTCGAAAATACATAGTCCAGAGCTGAGTTGGCATGTTCAAATAGTCTTTTTACGTAGTTTCTTTTAGTTCATTTGTTTAAGTCAGTTTGTTCATCGCATTTTCACGGTTGCAGGTGTGACGGTTGCAAAGTTAAATTAGTACGAAGTTTTGTTATCGAGATGATTTCAAATTTGTACGGTGGTGAAAGAAATTTTTGGGCTTCATTTTAAACGTTATCATCGCTTCAGAGTTTGCCATTGTGACTAGTCCAGGTAGACTGAGTGAAGTTTTTAAGAAAAAGACTAATACTAACATACCCAATGTTAGTTTAAATGTAATCAAATATTTCTCTTTCAAAGTGGCATTTAGAATTGATGTAGACATGCCATCAAAAGGCGCTGACTATGGATTATTGGTACCTCGATACTCTATGGAGCAACCTATGAAAGTCGTTCGAAAGCGCAAATTGCTTGAGCCCGGGCCGGCAGACGGATGTGCGGCTGCAAAATGCAGCCGATTGGATGGGGTTGGGATTAGTAAGCGAGGCAGATGGATTGTGTGGAAATCGTGGTGAATATGGACATGTTGGGTGATTTAAAAGTCAAAGGCGTTGCAAAACCGTTAGTTTCTCTTCAGAAGGATACAAAATGTTGATAAAAAGCGTCGATAAAAAGTGTCGATAAGCAATATAGCGTTGGCACACAGTAATAAAATTGTTTATTCTGAAATCTTTAGTTGTATACATGCTCAAAACACCCCCGAAAGTGTATTGTGATTAACGTTCTTTTTACTTCCATTATTCTAAGGAGTCCTGCCTTTAACTCGTTCGCTGCACTCACCACAAAATCCATCTAAAACACACAAGTTCACAAAAACAGACACACAAAACTAGATCAAGCTTTTCTTCAATGAACGATTTTCGTCCTACTTTATTTTGTTGTACCTCACATAAATCCTACATTCCACATTCCAGGATCAGCAGATCTTGTCATATTTTCAACATACGTTCTAGGTTTTTACTTGCATATTTCATTAGTATATAAATCTAGATCCATTGGGAACCATTCAATCTGTACTTTTATAATTGAGGGAACTCACAGGGAAGCTGGAAAATAATAAATCTATAGTGTTATGCAGGGGTGAGAGAAATTGCTACTATTATCAATACTATTATGTATGCACTGCTATTACATACCTATGCACTTTCAACCAACAACCCATAATATACTTTAGCGCATGTAGACTTTTACTCTCGCATACCTGTATCTAATAGATGCTCACTTAGCCTACTCCTGTATCTAATTTGGAACTTAAATCACTCTGACTACCCAGGTAACTTAATTTACTCACCGCCAAGTTGTCTGTTCCCAACACCCACCAAAACTGGCAATGTTATGGACCTCTTCTACCCGTTTTCCCACAAGCTCCCTCAAACACTCAATGCTCAACCCCAGCCGCTGTCACCATCAATAAACTTCTCTCACCTTTTGGTTTTGAGCCCTGTACATGCATTGGAACATTCCGCGTGTAAAAATAGTAACGGAAATAACGCGTTTCGGCAACAGTGAAAAACGTGAAAAACTGCGCCTGAGCACTGCCATCAGAGCATCCACAAAACATCCACCATGTACGACCGCATTATTTGTCTATACTACAGCTCTATCTGTCTATACTACCGTGTCTAAGTCTTGCTCTTTCTGTAAAATTTGGCTCTTTGTCTCAATTTCCGCCCTTGGTCTGAAGTCTGTGTTCCACCTTCCCTCAACCCCTCTCACCACTTTTCTGACCGCCTCTTCACGTGAATGGTTTCAGCGTTTGCGGCAACTGAAATTCTGTTGCCAGAGTAGTGACGTGTTACCGGTTCTGCGAAGCAGCTACGCCAGAGAGACGCCGCAGAAGTCTCAAACTGCCGGGTTTGACACACGAGGTGTTCTTGGAGGCATAGATAGTCGTGGTTATAGTGAGGTGAGAAATAGTACAGACGTGGTGTGTGTCTGTTACTGAACACCCTTTAATAATACCGTGTCGATACTACGCCGTCTATCATCTACACCCAAGTACCCACAGTATTTACATTGATTCCATGTATTTGTTTCTCCATTCCCATCTCCATTCTCTCGCTCCACCAGACTTTTTATCTCCTTTTTCTTTTCTCGATCCATTTTTAACACCCATGGACAAGTATCTCATGAGCTCCCCTACACAGCTATCGCAGCCTTTTGAGATGGCTGAGCACTTCGGGGACGTGCGGAATGACGAAGAACAGTTTGGATACGTAAAATATGCGAATATCGGCAAGGAACACGCCGAAGGCGCGAACGACGTGGATCAACGACCCGCCAGCGAAGGCCAAGGAACCGAGGGATTAAATGGCTTCGATGGCTTGGAGGCCATGCAGGGGACCCTGGAGTTCCAAGGGCTTCAAGGATTCCATGGATTACAAACCCAACAGAGCAGAAGGCAACATGACTATCTCCACAGACAGAGCGATCACAATGAGGGAAGTCGAGGGAATGCAGATATTCAAGCCCAAAGAACAGAAATTCTTCAAAGTCTCCAAAGCAGTGACAGCATTGGAAGTGGGAATATTCAAAGCAGTGGAAACAGTCGAAGTGGAAACAGTCGAAACCATCAAAACACCCAAAACCTTCAAAACACCCAAAACCTTCAAAACATCCAAAACAACAACATCCAGAACACCCACGGTCAAAACATGCACACGCACAATACCTACACAGACTATAACTCAAAGAACTTGAGCAACCAGTACTCCAACGTGTACAATTTTTCAACATATGAAGACATTTCAACGGGGCCTCGTTTTGACATGGACCTTTTTGACGCGGGAGACCGGCTAACAGAGCAGTTATACCTTTCACAGAGCAGGCAGGGACGCAACATGCATGCGTCACAGCTTCTGACTTCGCTGATTGTGTCTCAGAGTGCGATGCCACCCGACTTTGGAATTGAGAGCCGCGCAGAACGAATGGGAGGGTATTTGGAGGGCGCGCGGACCAATTTGCACGACATCAGAGAGAGCATCAAGGAGAAGTCGAGGGATGAGAGCCAGAACTTGGATCTTTCGCGCATGGGAGAAGACAAGCATGCAGAAAGTGAACGAAATGTGGATAGAGCCAAGACTATGCAAAGTACAGGAAACATGCAGAATACAGTTGGCGGCATGCAAAGTGCGATGTCTAGTGGGATGTCTAGTGGGATGTCTAATATGCAAAATCAAAACCTTCAAGCTAATCTTGCTAATCTTGCTACTATACCAAGTAACCTTCCTACCAACCATCAGAATAATCACAACAATCAGAACAACCTTCAAACCAACCTCCAAAGTATGCCACAGTCCATCCAACCTTCCCCCTCGGGAATGAGCTATCCCATCATGCAAAACTTCCCTCTTTCGCAATCAACCACGAATTTCCCAGTCATCCAACACTCGCCCATGAATTTCCCAAACACCTCCACCCAGGAGATCGAAACGCTCCCTGGGCTGCCAGTGTACGGCAAAACTCACCAAACGCCTCGCCGCATGGGCCGCAACAAGTCGCTTTCAGTGTCGCTGGTAATCACACCACTAAAAGGAAATGTTAGCGCGCATGGGGGCCTTTCGCCCATCAACTTGGCTGCCACATGTAGTGCCAAAGTTAAGAAGAAAGGCCACCAGAGATCACGCTCGAGACTCCTGATGGACACGATGTTGACGCACCTGGCCTCTTTCACCAGTCTCAACCCCTTTTACACGCCTCTGACGTTTGTGCTGCCCAAGATGGACCAGATATCGACGGATTTAGACGATTTGGACACGCCGTTGCCCACTCCAGGGTCGCGGCTGAAGGCGCTGCTCAGTGGAAGTCCCACTCACAGTCCTCTCTTGGATGATGACGCGTTTAAGGCATTGAGGAAGGCGAAATCCTATCTGAGTTTGGATAGAGATGATAGGAGAGACGAGAGGAGGGAGTACAAGGATGAAAGAATGAACAGGGAATATGATGAAAGAATGAAGAAAGAGTATGAAGAAATGCACATGAGCAGGGAGTTCAATGGAAACCAGATTCAAAGAGAATATGACTCTCAAAAAGACTACGATGACAGAATTAACCGATCCTACGACTACAACCGTTTGCAGGAAAAACCGTACATTGGTGAAACGAACTACTTCCGGCCTTACGATAAAATTGACTTGCTTCTGCCGCAGGGAATGCCTCAATCAATGCCCTACACTGACCTGTCAGGCTTGCTTCCACCGATGGCGACTTTTTCGGGACCGCAGCTCCCGATGAGGAAAGAGCCCGAGCCCACTGTTCCTACGCTGCTGTTGGTACAGTTGGATTCCATGGTAAACATCGACATTCCGGTGGTAAAGAACAACCGTGGAGACAAGAGCGACCGGTTGGACCCCAAGAAGAAGCACAAGTGTCCGATTTGCGACTCGCGGTTCCAGAGGCCAGAGCATGTCAAGAGGCACATGAAGTCACACTCTCTGGACAAGCCGTTCCAGTGTGATGAAGGAGGATGCGGGAAGAGGTTCAACAGAAAGGATAATTTGAAGGCGCATTTGAAGAAGATTCATGGAAGGCAGTTTTGAAGGGACGAAGGATCTCTTCGAAGAAGGAAAGTGAAGAGTGATCGAGTGGTATTGAATGGGATGATAGAGGTCATTGATTTCTAGTGAAGAGTTCATTGGTTTCTAGTGAAAAGGTCATTGATTCCTAGTGAAGAGGCGAATTATTCAAAGTCATTGAGTCGTAAATGAGGCGATCTTATGAACACCCCAACTAATTATAGTTTCGTTGGGTATATTGGAAGTCTTCTGGAGCCATTTAATAAGAACAACGGAGTGATCCGGATTCAGAGTTAATGAACAACTCAGCGACAACTAAAAGACGAGCCCATTTCTTAGTGTTCGGCAAAAAGAAGCAGAGTTGTGTGGTATTTTCGAATACTGTTTGCGATCCGCCGCTCAATGAGATGTTGCGATTCTGTATTTTGTTCGGCTGATGAGAAGCAAACGCAAGAGAAGATCGAAAAATCGCTATTTGAAGGTGAAATTGAATCACTTTAATTATATTCGGGATAAGGGTATTTTGAGACTATATTGGAAGTACATTGATAATCTAGCGTTCTTACGCTTGAAGCTGCTGAAAAAGTGCATTGAAAGCGTTTTTTAAAAGTGGTATTTCAAAGAAGGATTCTTCCAGGTGACTTGAATGAGCAGTGAAACATGCTCCGGCAGCATGGAATAAATAGTGGGAGCACACAAGTACCCAAATCTCAACAGAAAAGCACAAACCCATGTGTACAAAACAAAAGAGTGAATTCAAAAACACTATAACCACATCAAAGCACTGATCAGAAGGAGTGCAATACAGCATACATCATGCCAAGGACATCATGAGATGATGACTATGGCATGTCATAACAAAAGGGATACCAAGGTATCATGATAGAGATCGAATCGTTTGATTCTGGATAAGCATGTGCGAAAGCACTTGGTATATATGAATGTACATTGATTCGAGTACGATAGAGAGAGAGGAGTAGAAGAAAAGGAGGAAAGAGAGAAGAGAGGGTAGGAAATGAGGAAAGAGAGGGTAGGAAATGAGGAAAGAGAGAAAATGAGGAGTAGATGAACAGATGGAGAGGGTAAGATGGTAGAGTTGAATGGTAGCAAAAATAGTTAATGCTGAAATAACGCCTCCTATCTGTGTTAACATTCTATAATTGTGATATAGAATCTTTAGATTATATCAGTATATCCTGCTGTTGGAATCCAAGTGACTTCCGTTTAAGCCTAGAGTCATATCTACTATTTTTCTTTACCCTTACAATTTTATTTCTTACAAACCCTCAATATACATAAAACAATATTTGCCCTTACTAAACCCCATTCTCTTGGTACAACCCTTCAAACTAACTGGAGTTCCTTGTGGATGAACTTCTAAAAGTAAACCCTGCAAAGTTCCTTAAACTCAGTGTGGGGTCGATGTTGCAAAAGAATTCTCGATGTAACATTCGCTCATTGGTACCAGTTTACATCACTAGTCCTCGTGCCATTTCCACTCGCGAACCGGAATCTCCGCAAATGTCAGGAATCCTGAAATAGCATCTTATCTTTGCGTTATATTTCACCCAGGGTCTAATGCACCCATGTTACATTTGACCAAAAAAATGTAACATGCCCCACCATATATATCAAGGTGATCTTCCTCTAACTTCCCTCGAAAACTAAACAAGATGCCACACAAAAACTACCCTACACTCGACACAGACGGATTCCTCGTCATCAGAAACTTTCTCACCCCGGAAGAAGTCGAAACATACCTTGATGCCTCTGAAAAGGTGATTAAACATGCCCGCGATGGAAAGTGGAAAGCTGTCAGAACCCGGGGTAAGCAATTTCCTCCATGGCCAGAAAACTTTTCTCCCGACATCTGGGGTATTTCCGGGCTTCTCCACCCGGATCTTGGCGACTTGGCCACCCCATTCCACGAAGCTTATTCCAGTGACAAGATCTTGGATGTAGCAGGAAAGATCTTGGAAGCGCCGCGCGACAAATTGAGCATGGAGTTGATGAATATGCTCATTAATCCATTGACCGACTTTGGATTGGACTGGCATAGAGACACCATCAAACCGGATGTTACACCGGAGGAAGAGGCCGAAAAACTAGCCGGGGCCAACGCATTCGCCGGAACTCAGTTCAACTTGGCGCTCACCGAGGACGCATGCCTCATTGTTGTTCCCGGCTCCCACAACCGGATTCGTACCGAGGAAGAGAGAAAGAAGATCGAGAAGGAGCCTATTTCCGGGCAATTGGTGGTCGAATTGCACCCGGGCGATGTTGTCTTTTACAACAACAACATTTTGCACAGAGCCCAGTACTCGTCCAAATCGAAGAGAATCACCTTGCACGGATCGTATGGCCACCTGGACTACGGGAAACTCCGTGCTCATGGAATTTTGCAGCATGGCGTGGACAAGTGGTTGCCGAGGTTGGAGCCTCAGACAGAAAACTTGGCTTTGTTGAAGGAAAAGTTGGTGGCTTTAGCAGAGGAGTTTAAGGGCGTCGACGTAGGATATGCTTTGGAGGGTTAAGGGTCGAGAATTAGCAAGTAAGTTGAATCGAAAGGATAGGGTTGAGCTCTGAAGACGCGGAAATTGCCAGTCCATACGAATCCAAGGGAATGAATGAACGTACGAATAAAAGAACGAAAAGACAGAGCTCATATATCTAGCTACCATACGAGTTTAAGTAAGAATTAAGTCAGTATGTGATTCGAGGACCGTAATATGTAGCAGAAACTTGGTTTCTAGCTGAAGTACCAAGTTTTGTGTAAATCGCCGCTGAGTCTGATGCGAAAACAGCGGTTATTTTTACAAACCTGCAGGTATATCGTTACAAATATGATTCAGCAGGACTTTGACACGAAACCGTTGGTTCTTGTCAGCAACAAGGTCTTACAGCAGTTTCCTGCAAATGCTTCTTTTTGGGTTGGGCTCATCCCTAAGATGCTATTTCATGAGCATATTGATCTTATAACGTTTGCAGCAAATCAACTAGTCTAGTATTTCCCCACAAACTGAAGCACAAACTGAGGAGCGAATTCTTAGTCAATTGCAGCAATTTTCAAAGACAATCACGTGTGCTGAACTATCCAAGCTGCAAAACTGATCTAAGACCATCTGTGTAAAACGTAATCTCTACGTCGCTATGATACCAAAGAACGTGATTAAATTCTACGGTTGAAGTCGCCATTTAAGCTGTAGGCCATATAGACTAGCACTAGTTACTCAGAACATTATCGCGCGGAAAAGCTTCCTCTGACAGCTGATTCAAGAAAATGTCTCTCCATTAGCCCACTATTTAAAACCACAAACTGCTCGGCTTAGGCTACCAACAAGTATACAAAAGGGTAAAGTATACAAAAGGGTACATGTATAACCCACAATCATACTTAATTCGCCTATCCCAACAACCATTTTGCGCATCGAATCTTTACCTACAGCAACATAGATGATCGTCTTTTAAAAGCTCTTTTGGTGTACAAAGGATTTTAAAAATACTTGGAGGGATTTTTAATTTTGACCTTACGTAGGGTCAGCAGCTTGGTTTGTTCTTAAACGATGTTACAAAGACACTACTAATAATATGGGGTCCACTTCAGCTTAGTCAGTACTCAGGTGAATTGTGTATTTTTTCGTTCCTTTGGAGTCGTCGGTTTCGCTATTAGAGTTGGCTGCAAAAAAGAGCGGCGGCCCAAAAATTGATAGCTGAAAAGGAAGAGTTGCGGTTGCCAAACTTTTGAGAGTATGTGCGTGGAAGGAAGCTTGGTGTAAGAGGACACAAATATGCGACAAGCATTGGACAGTATGGAAAGTCACGAAAATAGACAAGCACGGCTACTTTGGGGTCTTAACAATTGGACTTTTCTGGTCGGTAAACTGAATAGCTCAACAAATGGAACTACAATGTATGTCTGTTGTGTGAGAGTTTCATAAGTCAACTCAGAGAAAAGTAGCAAAGGTGCTTAATTTAAAGAAGCTACTACTTTTATTAAAGGAATAATGACAAAATTATCCTTAAACAAATGCTGTAGTTAATTAAAGCGAAAGTGCAGAGCTGGTTTAAAATATCTTCTCGTTCAAAACATCTTTACTAATGTCGATGTACTAAGTATAGTACCCTGTGTACTATTCAAACTGGGTGTGCAATTCAAGTTTCAAGATTCCTATTTATTCTGTTTTTATCTCGGCACAGTGC
The DNA here is from genome assembly GCA_003707425.3 of Kodamaea restingae. Lineage (NCBI taxonomy): Eukaryota > Fungi > Ascomycota > Pichiomycetes > Serinales > Debaryomycetaceae > Kodamaea > Kodamaea restingae. Next base: position 131,624 of record PPJA03000009.1, read on the forward strand.
AGCTTTTTCCTTAGGGAGACATGCTTTGTTTGAGTTAAAATATGGGGGCTACTTATTGCCCGGTCATAACTAGATCATTCGCAGATCACCTCATTATGTCAGGTGTGTTATCTCCAATCCGCATTGTAACCCGAAAACGCAACCGCCAACTTCTTATGAGATCTCGAAGGGCTATCCAAGGCCGATTGTGCCTTGGCCTTTTGGTACGAAGTGCGGGGTTTCCCGGAGCATTTCAATAAGCTTTCTCACTGAGCTGGTATTTTCAATGCTACAAAAGTTCAGGTTACACTTCGGTATGGAAGGGACACTTTTGCCCTTTTCATATCACAGAGTTGAACTCCCTCCATACACTGGTTTCACAATTCTTTATACTTTCTGTCTTGATTCAGAAAATTGTTGGAGACAAGTCGACAGACTGATCGCAAACATTGTTTCCATATTGTACCTCTACCCTGTAGTCGATTTCTATAGAGTAGTCACTAAGAATAAAGTATACTTTTATTGATTTTTTTGCAGCCATTTTGCAGCGTGGAATAGTGAGACTTGAAAAAGCACAGGTTTTCTGGTTCTTTGTCTACACATTTCCTGTCTATTTGTATCCACATTCTATTCGTTTTATCTATCGCCACTCACAAAGCTTACTCGTTGGCTTTTTCAACTTTGCAGTTACTTACTCGCTCCACCACCTGCACTATGGGAAGTTGCCCTTTCTCAACCCCACGTATCCCCCCTCGGCATCTGCCGCCTTCAACCACACATTGTCAACCCTGCGCCCTTCGACTCCCATGCTATCAAGCTCATTGCCCCACCAGTGGAGCTGAATCAGCCAGAACAGCACCGTAAAGAACATGACCAAAGCGCTGAACGCCACACCAGCCAGCATGGCAGACGTCAAGATATAGTTGTACTTTTCCCACCACTTCAAGTAGTGCTTCTTGATATGGTACATGAAGCCATACGAAAAGTAGAGCCCTGTGGTGTAGTACAGCAAGTTGTACGGGGCATAGGTCAAAAACCCTCCCAACATAATGGTAGGCTGGAAATACCGTGTAACTACAGACGGACCGTTTCTCTTAAACCACACACACGGAATCACAAGTAGCGCCCCCAAAAGAAAACACCACTTGAGTACAGGGTACACCCCACTGAACACCTTTGCAGGGCCAATCTCTCCATACTGGATACTCAGGTAGAAAAAGGTATTAGCGCCGGGGCACAGAAGCTTGTCCTTTTGCGTGGGGTCGCATATATCCGGGACGTTTGCAATTTGCCAGTTGGCGATGGCAAGAGCCACCACCACGCTGATCATTGTGGACGCAAGCTGGCCGCGAAAAATAGCACGAGGGGGGATCTTGGCATAGTGAGCGAGTTTTTGGTCGGTGATGTAGTTACTGGCTTGACTGTCGATATTGTAGCCAAAACTCTTGAGTGTGATGAGTGCAATACCCGAGTTTGGTATGGCATAGCCCACAATCAACTCCACAAGCACATTGAGCCCAAATGAAAAGCCAGTAACAGAAGCTATGGAGGTAATTGGAATGAGGAAAACAAAGTTGATGGCAATAGTGAAGAAGATGCCCCAAACAGGTGTCTCTGAGGGATAAAAGATGACACTCGCAAGTGCAAAACACGTGCTTGTGGCGAGAATAGCGAGAAACCACCAGTCGGGAACGTCATCGTACATTGCCATCATTTTGCAGTGGGGATCGGAAAAGAAATCATGCGATGGGGATTCTTGCGGCCCACGAATGCCAGGATCCTCATTGGACGTACTGCTTTTTCCCTGGTTCAATTCATCCAACTCGATGTCATTTCTCTGGTCCAGAAGACCAGTTTCCTCCTCCAAGCTCGCAAGCGGTACCCTGTCGCGGGTTTCACCCTTGCGAGTAAATGCATCCCGCACCGTCAAATAAACGTTACCGAATGCAGCCTTCATGGCCAGCCATTCCACAACAAAGTTGTACAAAATCGCAAAAGGATATAAGGCGAAATACGCCCCGTAGAGCACCAAGTTCGCAGCACTGAAGTAAGGAGGCCCAATCTCCTTGTACTTTGCGGGATCGAACTGCGACTTCTCGTTGAGAAGGTCGTGCACCTGGTACAACTGTGCCTTGTTGTTGAACAAACGGTTCGAATTGATGGGGAAGTACGCTGTCCACTTGTTGTTGGTGTAATAAACTACGAGAATCACAAAAAACGCCATCACTGCACCCAAATAGTGGTTTGCGTATGTGTAAAAAGGTAACGTGAGACACGCGCCCGCATCGATGATGTTCCAGTCAAACGTCGGCAACGGGTTGAGTCCTAGACCTGTCTTCAGCCCCGTAACGTTGGCCAAGTGCACCAGGTTGGGCGCAAACCATGTTGGCCAGTTAAAGGTCAGAAGTGCGGTGAAAAAGTATTGCGGCACCCAGTTGTAACAAAAACTGGCTGCAAAAACCACACAGAAAAAAGTGTAGCGAGAGATTTTCCACCCGTGCACAGGAGGTCCTTCGTCCTCGTGCAAAAGGGCCCTATTGAGCACAATGGTGGGCAAAATGGTGGGCCACAACGCTTTGGCAGGGTAGACACATACGCGCTTCATAATGAGCGCAAATCCAAAGCCAAGGAACTGTGTCGAAACGGCAAGAAGAAACTGGTACGTGAGAGTCACCCATTTGAGCCCGTAGAAACGCTCGAGCTTCATTACAAAAATGTTGTAGATCACATACGGTGTACCCAGCAGGCACGAGTATATAATGGTTGCCAACATCATCTCCTTGTAAGTCCACTTGCCCGGGTTGAGGTCCACAGAAATACCGAAAAGGGAAATTGTGCGGCGGGGCACGTAACGTTCCCAGATGCGGCCACTCGGCAAGAGGAGAATCTGGACGGTGTGCGACGAGAGGGATATCAGGGGTTGGCGGTGCACGAAGAAGTTGTTTACCACCAGGCCTATGATTGTCCATGTTAGGGCGATCACGTAGACGCGAAAAGTCTCGACTTTTACCAGTGGATCGTCGTAGGGGTCTGTTATTGCACGAATCTCGGGGTATGGCAGATGAAAGTGGATGAGGGAGGCCTCGAGCCGGATTTGCAAATCGCGGTCTTCGATATTGAGGTACGGTTTTTCCACGTGCGGTTCTGTTTGGCCTCCGGACACTAGTGCTTTCAACAATGTGTAATCTTCGCGCGAGAAGTTGACGTCGTCGGCATGTTCCACGAGTGCGGTACGGAGGATGTGCAACGCAGAATCAGTGGACATTTTCTCGACGCAGCCGATCATGAATTGGTTCTGGGGGGTCGGCGGATCGACGACGCCCAAACGGCGGTGGACCAACTCCAATTGGGACGCGGAGAGTTTGGACATAAAAAAGAAGGAACTGGAAGTCAGTAGTGAACGAAATTATCGAGTGACAACTGAACTCTTCGTGGTTTTTAGGGAGGAAACTGAGTAAATGAGGTGAACGACGTTAATGAGAGACCATCCTGATTGTGAGACCAACCTAATTGTAAGACGAATCTAATTGTAAGACTCCTCAATGAAGCTAAAATACATGACTAATATAACACATTTACTTATACCCATAATACCTTACTCCACGGAGACGCTAATCCAAAGGGTGATTGTTAGGTGGCAAAAGTACACTATGGTTCAACTATAGCCATAAATATGACATGGACCAATATGGCTTGACCCCAGGCAGTGTGGGGTTGTACTAACCTGTAACACTGGCATGGGACATTTGTGTGGTATATACAATTTGAATAAATAAACTGTACTACGAATTCGAGTGGAAGCCTTCAATATTGTGTACCAGTTGGGTCATTTTGGGTGATATAGTTGATGGCGGCCACTTGGGAAAATCAGTAGCCTCTAAGGAGTGCCGCCAAGTGGGTCTTATAGCGAGACTTAACTGTACAACTGAATATCTACAGACTGAAACAACTCTAGTTAAAGGTAGCCTTTCACATTGAAGATTTTCTAACCAACCAAAATCAAAGTGGTGAATTTGATGTAAGCGCTGATTTATTGAGGAAACGGCCATATGTTTCAATCCGTACATGTTACAAAGACTTTGTTTGTCCAGAATGATGATAAGGTTGATTCTACAAGTACTAAGAGGTATTTGAATGTGGTTGTTTGGAAAGGAATACTAAACAGCCTCAAGTATTCGAATCACCTTTTTTGAAACTGTTTAACCGCAATCCTTAAAACAGATAAGCGATATCTGAATCAGAGCGGTGGTAAATAAACAGATCCCAATTACTGAAAGAGCTTGGAAATCTGGAAACTCGATAATTGAACGATTACGAATATAAATACTGCCTTGTCTTCTCATGATAATTCCAGAAATACCCACAAGCTCAATTTTAAACAGTTACCAAATGAATAAAAGAAAATCACCTATGCAATCACTCATTTTCACGTTCCTGCTTTTCTGAGCTAATACTGGTCAAAACCTGCTCGTTCGTCTCAAAATTTCTTTTTAAATTGCAGCCATTATTCAAGTAACGGCTGGTTTACACGCTTTCGCAACAATTCTCTGCTTTCCCAAGGTTACAGAATATCCTCTCAAACTACACACAACAAACTAAATTAGATTTCAATTCGTTCGCGGTTAATATAGTTCTACATTTTATCAGCTTGTGTATGTCTTTTGAGCTATTTACACCGGCTTTGTAGAACTCTAGTACTCATATTTACACTTCTAATGTTGTTTGTAAAGAAAACGTAACATGTTGCATCTTGACTGCTGCTATCATAGTTTGCAATCTACAAGCCAAATTAGCAAATACCCCTGATCAGTATCTCACTGCACTACCAACATGATACAGAGTAACATTTCAGTCAACTTTTGCAGCATTTCAATAGAACACAACTTCACAATCTCTCATGTGGTAGATTCAGTACTCTCGATTCTTATAATCCGTTCGCTCATACGTGCAGCCATTAAAGTCACTCACGTTAACTACGCTTCTTTTCCCTCTACAGTCGCTCACGCTCGCTACGCTCACGTTCGCTTGCCATCCAACAAACCGTATATTACAAACAGCAACACGTGCCGTGCCGAAAATTAAAGCGACCACATTTAGTTCTCCTCGCTCTTCTTGTAGTCCTCAAAAGCACTCAAAGCATCAGCGAAGTGGCTCTCAAACAAAGCATCGTCACCCAACAACGCCAAGATGTCGTCGTTGTCCAAGTCCAACATCATGCCCGTGATCTTGCCCGCAGCCTCAGGCTCCTGGGCCTGGCCAGTAGCAACAATCTTTGGGTACAACTCCTCACCCAAGATTCTCTTCTGCTGGTCCTCAGGAACATTGGCAATCAACTCAGCCAACTCCTTGGTTGGTCTCTTGTGAGGAACAGGACCTGGACCACGTGGGTAGTAGCCACCTCTCTGGCGCATCTGGCCCTGGAAGTCAGGGTAGCCCTGTGGAGGCATGCCGTAAACAGGAACTGGCTGGCCGTTAGGACCAGGTCTAGGCCACTGCTCGTTTCTGCGCATCATCATCTGTGGGTTTGGTGGGAAAGGACCCTGGCCACGGCCGTTAGGTGGGAAGAAACCCTGCTGGCCAAAGAACATAGGAGGCATGAACTGACCTGGGACACCAGTGGCAGCAGCGTTCTGCATTCTCATCTGGTTACGGGCCTGGATCTGCTGAGACAACTGCGAGCGTCTCACGTCCTTTCTCTGAGCAAGAGCAACGTACAATGGCTTACCCTTGACCATTCTCTGGTTCATCTCAGTGATAGCCTTGGTGGCCTCCTCTGGGGAAGAGAAGCACACGAAACCGAAACCCTTGGACTTGCCAGTCTCGTCAACCATGACCTTGGCGGAGGTGATGGTACCGAATGGCTTGAACTCCTCCTCCAAGCCCTCGGAGTCGACAGTGTCGTCCAAGTTCTTGACGAACAAGTTGACGCCCTGGTACTTGGAGATCTTCTCCAAACGAGCAGTCTCGTACTTCTTCTTCAACTCCTCCATTCTCTCTCTCTTCTTCTGAGCACGACCAACGTAGATCTTCTGACCGTTGACCTCCTTGTCGTTCAACTCCTCGACAGCCTTGACAGCAGCGTCGTGGGACTCGAAGTTGACGAAACCGAAACCACGGGACTTACCCTCGTTGTCCTTCTCGAGGTGGACAGAGGTGATAGCGCCGTATGGCTTGAACAAAGCCTCGAACTCGGCCTCGGTCAAGTCAAGAGCAATGTTCTTGACGTAGATGTTGGTGAAGTTAGCCTTCATCTCCTCGAACTTGGACTCACGGTCCTGCTTGGAGACGTGCTTGCCAACGTAGACCTCGAGGTCGTTCAACAACATACCGTTGACGTTGTCAACAGCAGCCTGAGCGGCCTCGGCGGTCTCGTAGTGGACGAAACCGAAGCACTTGGACATTCCCATCTCGTCGGTGGCAACCTTACAGGACAAGATCTTACCGAAAGCAGAGAAGGTGTCGTGGAGAGCCTTGTTGTCGATGGCTGGGTGCAAGTTCTTGATGTAGATGTTGCCGTCACCGTTTCTTCTCGACGATGGGTCTCTCTGCGACCACATGATACGGCATGGACGACCCTCGATGAGAGAGTAGTTCAACTCCTCCATGGCACGCTCTCCATCCTCGAGCTTGTGGAAGTTTACGTAAGCGTAGCCAAGCGACTTCTTGGACACAGCGTCTCTGCACACTCTGATGGACGAGACCTGGCCGATAGGCGAGAAGATCTCGAAGAGGGTAGCCTCGTTAATGTTTGGGTTCAACTCTCCCACGTAAAGGGAAGCGGAGCTGTCGGCGACGCCGCTGGACGTCTGCTCGACCTCTTCCTGCTCCTCAACTGGCTCCTTGACGCTCAACTTCTCCAACGACTCCTGGATCTGATTAGTTTCAGCGGCAGACATTTTTTTTCTTTTTTATGGTTTAGGGATACGTGGTATCGGGTGTACGAGTACTGGTGACAAGAGTGGTGTGTGATTTTAAATTGTTGTAAAAATTTTCGATACTGTGAATGGTGAAAATTTTCAGGGATGAGAAAAAAGAAAGACTCGATTTAAGAGTATTTTAAGGAAAGCAGAAAGAGTGGGAGGATGGAGAAGGACGGAGGATGGAGAAGGATGGACGGAGGATGGAGAAGGACGGAGGATGGAGAAAGATGGAGAAGGATGTATGATGGAGAAGTAACCAGCGAGAAACTGTGTAAATATGGTGTAAGCGGAGACGGATGTGATTACAGAATGGAAGAGAGTATGCGCCTGATTGTGAGTGAGTTCTAAGTAAAGTCCTGATGGGATGGATATTTCACTTATTAATAAAAGCATACCGGACCAAAGGGGATGGGTGTGCAAATTGAGAAATTCAGTAGTAGGAGTAGTTCATCAAGGACCAACAGAAAATCCACTTGATGAGAACTGCCTAATCAAGACATTCTACTTACACAGTACTTAATCAGGTAACTCACTTAAACAGATCACTTACTTAAGCAGTCAACCTACTTTAGCAGTTAACTTACTTAAACAGATAAATTACTTGAGCATAACCTGACCTGATGGACAGAAACTCAGCTAAATTGAAATCCACTGATCAACAAATCAACATAAACCTGAAATATAACCCGATAACGCTGCAAACGGGCCTCACACATAGAAGACAATAATTGGGTACGTCAATGCATTCTATACCTCATCACAAAGAGTCAAAAATCACACAAAACAATCCACGATGTTCAAGACCCACACTGCTTACAGCCCATTGATATTCCTTCTTTACTAAACACCCTTGCCCGCGCCCCCGCACCGCCAATCCAAAACCTCTTCCTAATCCTCCTGCTCCTGCTCATGTGCCGTGATTTGCTCTGCATACCTCATCTCACCGTGCCCCGCGGTCCTGCATACAGAAACGATAAGCCGTGGTACAAAGATGTGACGAGCGATGAGCTGCTGAACTGAAGTGCTATAATCAACCAGTTTACAGAGTAGGTGAAGTCGATCTTTATTTGGATATCGTAACATGCCTTTAGTTGAGCGTGACACTACATAAGGTGTGGTTTGAGCGAGTCAGTCTAAATGATACTGATGATCTGATGATTAATACTGATATTTGGAAGACAATTTGGGTTTGCTTGATTATGATTTTTGAGTGATTTGAGTGGAAATGGTATTGGCTGAGGCTTCGGTTATTGATGGGTTTTACCGATGACTAAAAACGGCAGCGCCGCAAAGGGATTGCTGAGATAGTGCTTACTGAGATAGAGCTTGCTGAGGTAGTGCTTACTGAGATAGTGCGTAGTGATGAAACAACTATATATCTCAGAATACACCATGATAAAGATAAATTATACAACTTATCAGTTCATAGAAAGAACTAAAACATGAAACAAGACTGTGGCAACCTACTGAGGTAAAAATTGACTTAATCGTTGTTTCTGAGCACTTACTAATTCAGTATGAAAGCGGACAGTCGCCATGCTCCAGCTCAAGTCTGATAAAACTAAATAGAACCCAGGCCTACTATATTACCAAATTCGTGTTACTGAATAATCAATGTGCTAATCAGCAAGTCGAACCCTCTGAGAACTGGAATTTACGCGCTATCACTCCCTTGTCAAACGTAGTTAATTGCTGCTTCTGCTACGTCGGCACCCCTCCAAACTTTCCAGTATTTTTGGGCCAAACATTGCTTTATGGTGCGACAAGTCCTGGTCTGTCTGGAGCGAATAGACAGTACGTTTATGACCTGTGAAGAAATCATTAGATGAAACCCAACGGTATTTATTACTTACAAATACCCTCTAATAAATCAGACTCGCATCCGCATCCTAGCATTTCAATACTAAATTTACCACTTGGGCTGTTATCGATAAACTTGTGTTTTACTTTTTTCTGTTTCAATGCTCACTGTCCCCTTTGTGTAGAAATACCCCTTTGTACACGAAAACCACTTGAGCTGTAATTGAGATTAAACTTCGCGGTGCTTGTTGGTCCCACCTGAAGTCCTTTTTTCGGCAATTTGCAGCCACTTCTTCTCTTTATACTCAATTTCTCACCAGTCTCTATATCTGTTTATCTGGCTTATGTTTCGACATGACACCACTCAATGGGAATGCTTGACTAACCGAATAAGGTTAACCATCAGACGAGAACTTCAGGGTATTTTTTGTCCTCTTTATTTTCTTCCTATTATGTGAGAAAGAGGCATATAGAAAGGATTAGTTGTTTGGATGTTACTTCATCAACTTTGCACACTGAGGGCACTAATAAAACTGAAAAGAAAACATTTTTATAGGGCGTAGCTGAATACCTAATAGTCATACCGTACTTGCTTGCTTCAGTATCCTTCATCGGTGAAATTACAGCGCAAGGCTATCTATTCTACACCCACAATCCTCCAATCCGTGAAATACCTTCAGAGTGTGGAGAATTAAAGCTGGAGTTCAGCTCTGTCATAGCGGAAACGACAGAACAAGAATATTTACTCTCCTTAATATACACAGCACAACTAACAGATTTTGCTACGCTTATATGCTGCAACTGGCCTGTTGATGTTTGGGTTATTTGTGATTTAAAAGTAAGAGGATTTAACAAAACTGAAGACATATATACATTAATTCCTTTGACTCGTGTCGTTGAAGCGATGAAACCAAACTACACTTGTCCTGAAGTAGATCAGTTGATTGATGTTCAATTTTTACAAAAGGTTTTGTGTAAGAACTCCCAAATTGGACAGGAGTCGCACAATCCCACACAGTCACGGAATGTGGGATTGTTTGAGCAGCGGGAGCAAGACTCAATAGTACTACGATGGGTTAATAGTTCACTGTTTTATACTTTGTACACAAAGTGTCTACTCAGCCTGTTCTTTTCATTATGTACAAACAATTAGGACATTTTTACAAAGCCAAAATACACATTTTTACAAAGCCAAAGTACACATTTTTACAAAGCCAAAATACACATTTTTACAAACAGAAGCAGTATACAAACTGTTTCAAAGGGTCTCACTACTATAATGCTACTATAAACATTGTAACTTGCTGCTCTTTACTTTTAAATCAACAAACTAGAATTTGGCGAGTAGCGCCGTTTTGCGACATTTTTGCAACCATTTTGCAGCCACTTTTTAAAATTACGTAGTCACTTTGATCGTAAATAAGAAACCTTCAGAACATCACGTCAGATGAATGGAAGTATAATCATATAACCTCTTGTAGTCCTACTTTTCACAATCCTGTAAGAAGTACAAAAGCCTTCAAATCATCAAGTCCCTCTGTGAATCCCATATGCTCAATTCAGCTCAGAGGCGGGCCATAATTGCCGCCAGTAAAACCTCTTTACCCGGCTTTCTTTTTCTTTCTGGCGGCTAGTTCAAGTATATAAGGCCCTCCCTTTTCCCGTCTTTTTAAAATCACAGAATACTTTACAAGTTTTGAGAACATACACAAACATATGTGTTTCTCAACCGTATGAATGCTCAACCATATACATGCCCAACCGTATGAATGCTCAACCACATGTGCACTCAACCATATAAATGCTCAACCACATGTGTACTCAACCACATTAGCTTCATTACCAAAACATGTGCTGCCGTACCTCCACTTCGTGTGCAAAAAGAAGCCACTTGAAGTAACACCAGGATATTTACCACTAAATTTTACAGTGTACACCACTCATCATTCACAGCAAATCAGCTGAAGGCACTTTTGTTTGACGTTCTTCCGAAATATAATTTGGGTGCAAAAATTAATAGCGCAAGGCAGGAATGAGATGAAATTTGGTTTAAGGATGTTTTATATAGTTGCTAATGTACTTTTAGGTTTGGTTGTAGGGTCGAGGTAGAATGGTCCATTGTAGGGCCATTTGGTGGGCTGTAGGTGCAAGTGGTCCAGAGTGGGGCCTACTTGCGGGGAAGGAGGGGCCACATGTGAGGTGGCTGGTGGCGTGGCTGGTGTCGTGGCTGGTGGCGTTGCTGGTGGCATGGCATGGCGCGCCTGCCGCATGTGCCTGCCGCATGTGCCTGCGCGCGATGCTTACGGCCAGCGCGTTGTATCATGGGGTGCAATAATATGCACGTACATGCAGGCATCTCTCAATGCACACCCCTTTTCCAGATTCATTCCGAAAGTTGCCACTTTTTCCAAACAAGATATTCATCCCACCCACAATTTGGTATCCCTCCAGTATTGCGGTACGGTACCGCAATGGGGGCTGCGCACATTTATAAAGCGTAGTGCAACGCTCCGTCATCTGAGCAACTTGATCTACGCTTATGAAAATATCTCCGACCGCTTACTCCGCTTCTTACTCAGCCCGCTCTTTATTATACCCAAACTTCATTCTCAAGCTGGATATCAAACCCTCCCCCCTTCTTCTCCACAGCAAATCCCTTGTTGTCCTCGACCCATATAAAGAACAACCCAATAATTTGCACAAAGAATATCGATGCATGGAACCAAGTTTTAAACAACACCGCATTGCAAAATATCGAACGCAGGAAATTGGTAATAAAATCTTCATCTTGTTCCGTTGCAAGTAAGGAAGGTATGAAGTAATAAGCAAAGTGCAGAAAGTCGAAGATCTCCAAAAAAATGACCTTACCAAGGTTAAGCCCATAGATCGCGTAAATTGAGCGCCGAAAAGATGTCTGTAACTTCAATTTCAGGTCTGTACTCATGCCAGTCTCGTTCAGCGGAATAATTTGCTTAATGAGCTTCCGGGTCTTGGAATAGTACCATAACAGCAATATTACCCACACCAAAAAAAGATTAGTATCTATTTTCAGAATGACGGAGGGAGGAAAGACTTGCGAAACCTCAAAATTATGGTGCATAGTATTGTTCAAAATATATGGAATTCCCAGGTCGGGTCCGCCATTGGGTGCAGAATGAACCACAAAAAAAATGATGGTTGTTTTGGCCACAAGCGACAAGCCAAGAAGAAACAAAGCTCTGTTCCAGAGTCTCTTCGGCATCACATAGAATTTTTTCGAGTTTCTGTGTGACAATAAACCACACCGTAGCCCATACAAAACAAGAGGGCGTAGAAATTCCACGCGATGCAAAACACCCAGGACATCCACTCACTTAAATGATACCAACCCGTCAAGCCCAGGCTGTTTTGAGCAAAGCAGCAGATTAGCTGCAAAGATGTGAGTACACAATAAGGCACGAGCACATAAAATATTAAAAGTACTTCAAATGTTGGATTATGTCAGCAAGAATTTTAAATCACGTGATATACCGGAGTGCAGAACTCAGAGAATTGCAGGTTTAGAACGATTTTGATGGAAGTCAAGATAACTGACAACCGGTTTTCTCTAAACAGAGTTAAACTATTTAAGTATGTTGTTTTGGATCGTCGTGTAGCCATAGAGGACAACAAATAGCCACTATAAAGAGAGGCCTCGAGATGAGCTTCTCTTTCTTTAAATAGAGAAGCACACCATAATAGTCAATACAAGCCTGAGTATATAAGTGCACACCCTTAGCATTGCTAAATACTATTTATTGAGATTAACCAGAGCATTTGACTAAATTAGAAATAATTTGGTTATTGTCCTCCTAGGTCTTTTTCCCAGTAATGAAAATGTCAGCCCCGATGTCAGCAATGTGGTTGTCATGAGCAATCTCGACTGACTTGTTACAGAGGCTTTTTCAATCTAACTCTCACTAGCGACTTTTTATCTAACTTTCGCTAGCGACCTTCTCGATCTCACTCTCGCTAGCGACCTTCTCGATCTCACTCTCGCTAGCGACCTTCTCGATCTCACTCTCGCTAGCGACCTTCTCGATCTCACTCTCGCTATCGACCTTCTCGATCTCACTCTCGCTATCGACCTTCTCGATCTCACTCTCGCTATCGACCTTCTCGATCTCACTATCGCTAGCGATCTTTTCAGCGTCAGCCTCGCCAGTGATAATGGCATTGTTGTTTTCGACATCGCCAACAGCGGCAATTGGGAAAATTGCACCCTGCTGCCAGACGCCAGTGGCCAAAGCATGCTTACCAAAATCTTGGGCCTTGAGGTGAGGAACAACAAAATAGTAAACATGCAAGGCGAAAGTAAAGGCAAAAAACAAGAAGTTGATTACATCAAAGACAAGAAGTGCAATCACGAGGTCCCATACCCTGGGTATTGCGACGTAAACTGTTCCATTGACCAAAAACATGGTGTAGTAACCAGCATTAATAGCGTAAAGGTCTGCGAACCAGTAACGAGCAACAACTGCGAAGGATGAGAGCCAAAGTGTGAATAAAACAAACTCTCCGAAGAGTATCACCACAGCTGGTACAACAGCCAAAATTGCAGGCCACAGGGTGCATATCAAGTAAACCAATGAAAGGACACTAGTGGCTAACGAAAGGTTGAGTGAGTCCTCACTGCCGTCTAGTTGTGAGATCGCTGTGGCACTAAGCGCCACCAAAACAATCAGAAATATAGCTTGCGCTGCTCTGACTGTAAGTGAAATCTTTCGTTTGGTGAGCTTAAATTGGGACATCAATGAAGAAAATATTGGAACCATCGCCCATTAAAAGCACTCGGCCTTTGCGTCACGTGCACGGCTGAATATTTTTTGACATTTACGAAGTCCAAACAAACTCGGTGTTAAAGCGCACAAAAATGCGACATGCGTAGTTAACATTCGACAATACAGTCTCGCAAATAGACACAAAGACGGTTCGTCTAGTTGTTTCTTCCTTTGGACCGGCGGAGCGAGCTGCAAATGTCGCTGGATCATATCTCTGGACTTCTGGACTCTCGATTTTGGCCAGTAAAATCTATAAAGTCGATGTCGTCAAAAACTTATGTTTATACACAGTAAGCCAGCAAAAGTACTCCTATAAAAGCGAGCAAACCCAATGCGAGCACCCAAAGCAAACTGTCGGCTCAGCGGGGTACTTTCCCTACCTTTCAGGTTCCGTCTTAATTTAATCGAAGAGATGCTTTCACGTTCGATTCAAGACAATTTTGCCGCCATCCGGGAAGTGCAAAATAGTCTGGAGGAAAGTCCAAACCACAAACAGTGCTCGTGGGCACTTGTATCATTCTCTCAAAGTCTTAATACATTATGTTGCCGCGCCTACTACATCAGTCTTAAATACATATATTACTCTCTCTCAGCTGCTCTTTCTAATCCTTCCATACATATCCGCAATCTTCTTGCTCTCCACCTTCGCCGGCCAGTACAACCTTGCCCGCGACCACAAATGCTTCCGCTTTCTCTCGTTGCCCTCCTTTGCAATGAAATCGCCCACCGCGCAGAGCTCCCTCTTTAAAGTCTTGGCCCACTCGTGTTTCTCCAAGCCGTGGGCACCACGCTGGAGCGTTCTGAGCGACAGTTCGACGGGACGGAGCAGTTTTTCACACTCGTCCTCGTCCATGCTGTCGTACTCGGGGTTTTTATCGATGATTTTCTCTGGTTTCGGCAGATCAGACCTGAGGTCCTTCTTGGGCTCCTTCTTGGGCTTTATAGGTTCCCTCTTAGGCTCTCTCTTAGGCTCTCTCTTTATAGGCTCTCCCTTGACATTTTTCTCCTTGGTGTCACCCCTAACACTGGCCTTCACCTTTCTCTTCCGTGGGGCCGGCGAGTTGCGATCTCCCTTTGCATCTTCCTCCAAAAGAGTGAACAAGTAGTCCACTCTGCGCCCCAAGTGAACAGACCCCGGAACCTTCTTCTTGTCCTCGCCATCTAGATACAACTTGTTCTGCAACCCCAAGACCGGATCGTCGCGGATCTGCGTCCACAGCCCGTAACCAAACTTGTACACTCCCACGAGCAACATGGCATCTTCGCGAGGGCCCCACTCACACGACCACGCCTGGACCTGCTTTGGTGGTCGAGGAAGCTCAAACTGCGTGGGCCTCTCCGGAATCAATTTCTCCAAACGGCGCATATCGACTGGCCTCATGAGTACAAGCTCTGCGTTGATGTTCTTCACGCCATTGTACTCAAAAAGAACGGCTTTTTTCTCCTTCTTCTTGGCTAACCAAAGCGCAGTGGCACCATCCTCGTGCGCGCGCTTCTCCAACTCTGCCAATGCTCGTGCACGACGCGCTTCCTCCTCACGCACCAACTGCTTGGCTATGCTGGTCATCTCTGCGTAAGCGTGTTTCACCAACACTGGGTTCTTGTTGGTGATTGTTCCATCTTCCACGAGCTGCTCCCACTTTCCAGTGAGGTCTCCGAGCTTGAGAATCGCACGGTAGATTCCACGCACCTCTTTTTCCGAAAGATTGTGTGATTTCGTGCGCTTCTCGCCCTCGTCCTCGTCGACATCAAGACCCGCGGTGCTCTTGTTAGCAACCTTTCGCCTCAGGTGCATTGCAATTTGCTCCTGGAGATACGCCTCGTCAGCACGCTTCTTTTCCTCTTCCTTGAGTCGCGCGAGCTCCTCCTGCGGAATGATGTCATCCCACTCGACATCCGCCTTGTAGTCCGTCACCTCAAACTGCTTCAAGAACTCCTCGGAACCGAGAGACAGCTCGCCAAGCTCTGGCGTCGTCACATGGTCTTCTGCGTGCTTCAAGACATCGTCCAAGTTCAAGTCCTCCAACTTGCGCTGGTTCTCGTTCTCCTTGAACATATTGCCCGCTCCAAACTTGAGGATCTGCGAAAGCTCGCTGGTGGAAGGCTCGACCTTGGTCTTGGCACTGGGGTCCGTGATACCCAACGAAATGATGGCGTACTCAAGCACCATCTTTTTACGTGCACGCTCTAAAATCTGCTCTTCCACTGTGTCCTTGCTCACAAAACGGTACACAGAAACGTGGTTTTTCTGGCCAATACGATGCGCACGGGCCATGGCTTGCAAGTCTGCCTGAGGGTTCCAGTCAGAGTCAAAGATAATGACTGTGTCCGCGGTCATCAAGTTGATACCCAAACCACCTGCACGCGTAGAAAGCAAGAAGGCAAAGTCCGCGGAGTCTGGTGCGTTAAAGTGATCGATTGCTATACGTCTCTGTGTGGACGGAATTCCACCATCGAGTCTCTGGAACTGGTGACCTTTGATCAGAAGATAGTCTCCGAGAATGTCCAACATACGCACCATTTGCAGGAAAATCAACACTCTGTGACCTTCCTTCTTGAGCCTGGTGAGAAGCTGCTCGAGGAGCACCATCTTTCCTGACGACATGATGAGACCACGGAGCACCTTCTCGCGCGAAGCTGCAGAGGAGCCGTCGCGGAGGTTTTCCCTCGCAATCGCACGCTCCTCAGCTCCGTCAAAAAGGTACGGGTGGTTCAGCGCCTTCTTCAACTCACTCATCACGTTGAGAAGCGAGATCTGCGAGCCCTTGTTTCCCGCGTTCAACGCAGAGTAGTTCTTGGTGATGATGTTACGGTAGTACTCAGTCTGCATGTCCGACAACTCCACTCTCAAAATTCTCTCCGTCTTACTAGGAAGACTCTTCTCCACGTCCTTCTTCAATCTTCTCAAAATAAAAGGCTGGATCTTCTGCTGTAGGTCCTTGATGTACTCCTCTTGCTGGGCATCGGGGTCATCGAAGTCGATCTCCTGTTCGATCTGGAAACGCCCCGGCATGAGGAAGTTGCATAACGCTGCCAACTCCTTCATGTTGTTCTGCAAAGGTGTTCCTGTGATGAGAAGCCTGTTGGCCACTCTGAACAGCCGCAAGGCCTCGTACAACAGCGACTCGGCATTCTTCAACCGGTGCGCCTCGTCGACTGCCAAGTACTGCCACTTGAGCGACCCGAGTTCGCTGCGGTCCTTCAAAATATACTCGTACGTCGTCAAAAGAACGTTGAACTTGGGCTTGCCGGTGCTGCCATACCACTCGTACTCACGAATATTCTTTCTCGATACGGTATTTCCAAGATAGTACACGCAATTCACATCAGGCGCCCACTTCTCAAACGTCTCTTGCCACGCAGGAATAGTCGAAAGCGGAACCACCACAAGATGTGGTCCGTTTTGACGGCGAGCGTAGATTAACCATGAAAGAAAAGCCACGGTCTGCACGGTTTTTCCCAACCCCATCTCATCGGCAAGGATTCCGTTCTCATTACGCAGCCAAAGGAACGCCATCCAGTTCAACCCGGTGAGCTGGAAGTCACGCAACTCTCCATTCTTGATGAAAACCGGCTGCTTGACAAGCTTCTCAAACCGCGGTCGTCCGCTCGCAGGGTACGACGCACTCAAGTTCGGAAGAATCTTCAGCTTCTGTCTGGCCTGGAACCGCGTCACCTGTTCGGGCGCCTCAAGTGCAATCTCCTCGGCATTTTCCCACAGGCACTCGTCGTAGTAGAGTCGCTTCCACTTACAGTAGTACTGGAGTTGCAGCTCTCCATCCACGTCCACACGGTCTGCAGCAACAATACGCTCCACCTGTGTGTACTCGTCCTGCTCATCGCGCCTACGCTCGCGCTCAATGTCCATGGCCTCAATGTCCTCACTAGTAGTCATTGGGTCGTGGCGGATCTCCTCATCCCCGATGATATACTGCTTGATGTAGTTTTCCACACGGCGGAAACCCTTGAACGACTTGAGCGTGGCCCAGTCCTCCCACGTGTTGTGGCGGTGCGACTTGCCTGTCCATTTGACCTTGAACAAAAAGTCGTTTTTCGCAGCCGCGACATCCAAGGCTGCAGAATTGCCGTTTTGGGAAGTCCCATTCGATGCGTGTCTCTTATGGTCCAATACCAAATCTATGCCCTCCGTGACCTCGGGTTCTACCAGCTCCGTATAGTAGTATGCCTCTTCACCCTCGACATCGCTCTCCAAAAGGTCATCGTCGTTCTCTTCGACTGCGTAATTCACCAGCTTGTTGTTGCGCGCTGAAAAACGCACTTCGGCCGTTTTTGCAGGTTGCGCCCATTTTGTACTTTGTCTCTTTGCAGGTTGTCTTTTTGCAGGTTGCCGCCTCTCCTCAAAGTCGTCGTCCGATTCCTCGGATCCGTCGTAATCATCGTGTACCACGCGTTTCTTGCGTGGCATCTCTTCCTCGGAGTCACTGTCGACCACTGGTGCGGCTCGGCGCTCTCTGTGCAGTCTGCGAAGTCCATAGAGTTCCGGGTTGAGCGATGCCTCCTCTGGTATATCAACGGCCATCTGTATATGGTTTGTAGATCAACTTTTTGGAATGGTTGGACCAAAGTTCACTTCTTGTACCTCGCTTATCAGTTCAGCTGAGGTTTTTAGTCAAATTATTCAACTAATGCAGTCAACCTATTCAACTAATGCAGTCCACTTATTCAACGAATTCAGTTAATTCAACTAATTCCGTTAACTTATTCAGTTATTGACTTGACTTATGCAAGCTGTTCAGTCTTGGAGTTGTTTAGTCACCTTGCTAACTTCTTACTCAGTCAACTTTAGCTTTGTTCACTTTTCGCTGAAACTGATTCACCAAAAGGATTTGTAGTTTCCTATCGTACCACAATGTTCTATCTTTTGGTTATGTGGCTGAGTATCGACTCTCAGTACTCCCTCTGATTAAATATCCTTCTCGGATGCCTACTGGTGGTTGTTTGTTGGTGTTGGCAGAGCTCGAACCCTGCGTAGTGGACTTGTTGACAAACGAAAATTTTTAATTTGAGAAAAACACGAACAATTTCGCATTACGGACATCTTATGACTTCGGATTTGCTAGTGTATTGGTATATAGTTCTATGGAGGGCTTGTCCGAAAGAACGCGCCTTCGAAAGAGAATGTTTCAGCAAAGAAAAACCAACAAATAATCAGCATCAAATATGGTGGCATAAAGAAATGGCATTAGAAAATGCCCCCCAACTGGCTTTCCTTTTGCTCCACTACCCAGTGCCGCTCTATCTAAGTCTCGCTTGTATTATAAGACGCCTTCACGCAATGCTTGCACCGGATACCTGCGCAATGGAAACCTCCTGGCTTCCATTTTCGTTAGATACCTGGTCCAATGACCCTTCAAGTGATGCGGCACGCTCAAAGCTCCCCAAAGAGCTTGTGAGGTCCACTATTGGAGAACCAAAAAGGGGGTATGCCCTTGGGGGCTTCCTCGCAATTGGAACTCGTGTTTTTTGCAGCAATTCATATCTCAGTGGTCTTCATCCCTAATGAGACGAAACTTCCAGGGCACGCGCAGCTTGCACTGGAGAATTTGATGGCACCATCTGTAGAAGAATTCAAATATGCTGCATTTTTTGCAGCCATTGCTATTCTATCCATAGTAGCACTTTTCGGTCTTATTGAGTCCCGAATTTCCACAAAATGACACATCGCCACCGTAACTCCCGTTTACGCCTACTACAGGCATAAAAAGAGTAGTATTCAAATAGGCTCGAGCATGTTCATCTAAGAAGTCTGTAGTCTTTAAAGCGGCTCGAAATCCGATAAAACCCAAGAGCAACAGAATAATGGTACCAAGAGAAGAACACACGCAAGTTCTGCACATTCAATATATCGCCTCTCTTTCTTGCCCCTTGTTTCAGGCTATAATAGCCTCCGCTCATTATAACTGCATATGCATGGATTTCAACGGATCTTTTGAGTCATATGACCGATCTAGGTCGAATGGCTCGATCAAACTCATATTTTGCAGCCCATAGACGCGCCGGGCGCTCAAATGACCTCATGTCTGTTTCAAACCTAATCAAGAGATTAAGCTTTCAAATCAAGTGCAAAAACCAACTAAACATTCACAATATTTGTCAGATATGCCATCTCATGAAGGTTTATAACTCTTCGATGACATTCTAATGCTGATGATGCGCTCCATGGCATACGTCTTGCAATCCGCAAATCCGGACTAAACAGCGCGAATCCATCAAACTGAAGCCCGTGTATCAAACTCACAGCACTCTTCAATCACATCAAGTACGTGGATTGTTGTTGATGGTTACAAGTTTTAACACGATTCAGCCGTCATTCCCGCACGTTCTTGTAATTTGTGGACAAAAGAAGTGGACAAAATTTGTTGTTGGAAATACATCGGGTTACCCGGACGACAGAAGGAAATGCGATCCTGTATATAGTGGTGACTAAGTGGTTATGTAATCGAATAAGCGTAAGCGAGCGTTATGAGGTCAGTTCGGAGTACAAGCATGTACAAGCGGTCTAGCAAGATTTGAATACATGATCCGAAGACGTATGTATGAAGGTAATTATATATTCCCAATGCTTTTTGTTTTGTTTAGATGTAGTATTAAACCTGAGACACCCGTTCAATCTTCAAACTCAGATTATACCAAACTTGAATCATCTTTGCGAATTTGAGCTACGGCAAAACCAACCATCCAACTCTTTTTCCGGTGGTTCTTTCTCTGTACCATCATTCAGATGCTTACTACTTTTCAAACTCATAAAAACTTACGGCTTCCATATACTTGATATATGAGTCCTTTAACTGTACCTCTTTAATATTCCTCTTTGTTAACACCTTTACGACCACCGCTCTATTTACACATCAATACCTAGATCCCAGAACCTTTTTTCAAATCCTTCCATCTACATACGCACCCATCTTCTACTATTTCTCCATGATTTACTCCAAATCAGCCCTGTAAAGTCTCGTCTACGTCAATTTTAGGTACCTTGCGTTGTATGCAGGATGTCTGGATCAGCCCTTCACCATTTTACCAACCAAGTACAAATCAATTCGTGGTGTTTTTGGGACGGTCTATTAAATGTATGTAGTCATTGGGTTATGGTGTCGATGTATTTTTTATTTCAGACTCCTTCCAATGCCCTCCAATAATCTTATTATCCTGTTCAATAATCTGATTACCCTTACCAATACCTTTCCCATACAATTCCGTTACCCATGCCCTTTCCAATACCCTTTCCAATACCCTTTCCAATACCCATTACCCTTTCCAATATCCTAACTATTAACCTTAGCCCTCCCAATATCCCTTCTCAATTACCTAGCTCAGCTCTCTTTAACCCCCTCCCCTCGTCACCCTTCGATCCAATCACCTCTCCCCATTAGTAATGGACCCATATTTACACAGGGTAAATTGGAGGCTGCAAAAAACAAGTGAAAAAAAATCGATGCTCTGAAATATTATCCACAATCATGAGCGGCAAAGGCAAGAAGGCTGCGGCCCCTACTTCCTCGAAAAACACGAGAATCGCTATTGTGTCCACTGACAGGTGTAAGCCCAAGAAGTGCAAGCAAGAATGCCGTAAAGGATGTCCTGTGGTCAAGACCGGAAAGTTGTGCATTGAGGTGACTCCAGCCTCCAAGATCGCATTCATTTCCGAGACCCTCTGTATTGGTTGTGGTATCTGTGTGAAAAAGTGCCCATTCGACGCCATTAACATCATCAACCTTCCTACCAACCTCGAAAACGAGACCACCCATCGTTATTCTGCAAACTCGTTTAAGCTCCATCGTCTCCCAACTCCTCGTCCAGGCCAGGTTTTGGGTTTGGTGGGTACCAACGGTATCGGTAAGTCTACTGCCTTGAAGATCTTGTCCGGTAAACAGAAGCCTAACCTCGGTCGCTACGATGACCCACCTGACTGGGAGGAGATCTTGCGTCACTTCCGTGGTTCTGAATTGCAAAACTACTTCACCAAGGTGTTAGAGGACAACATCAAGGCCATTATCAAACCACAATACGTCGACAACATTCCACGTGCTCTTGCCAAGGCCCCAATCAAGGAGGTCGGTGCCATTCTCAAGCAAAAGTGTGAGAGAAAGGACGACTATGACTACATTCTCAAGGTCCTCGAGTTGCAGCATGTTCTCGACCGTGAAGTCGCCAACTTGTCCGGTGGTGAGTTGCAGAGATTCGCTCTCGGAATGACATGTGTCCAGGATGCCAACGTTTATATGTTCGATGAGCCTTCGTCCTACTTGGATGTCAAGCAGCGTTTGCGTGCGGCCGAGATCATCCGGTCGTTGTTGGACCTGACCACCTACATCATCTGTGTGGAGCACGATTTGTCTGTTTTGGACTACCTTTCGGACTTTGTGTGTATTCTTTACGGTGCTCCTTCGGTTTACGGTGTGGTCACTCTCCCATCAAGTGTTCGTGAAGGTATCAACATCTTCTTGGATGGTCACATCCCAACCGAGAACATGCGTTTCCGTACCGAGTCCTTGCAGTTCCGTTTGGCCGATGCTGCTGAGGGTTTGGTTTTGGACCAGACTAATGCAATGGCCTACCCATCCATGCAAAAGACCCAGGGTGATTTCCGTCTTACTGTTGATGCTGGTGATTTCACCAACTCGGAGATTTTGGTGATGATGGGTGAAAACGGTACCGGTAAGACCACCTTCTGTAAGTTGCTCGCCGGTGCTATTGCCCCTGACAACGGTAAGCAGATTCCAAAGCTCAATGTCTCCATGAAGCCTCAGAAGATTGCTCCAAAGTTCCCAGGTACCGTTAGACAGTTGTTCTTCAAGAAGATCCGTGCGCTGTTCCTCCACCCACAGTTCCAGACCGATGTTGTCAAGCCTTTGAAGATCGACGACATCATCGACCAGGAGGTCCAGACTCTTTCTGGTGGTGAGTTGCAGCGTGTTGCCATTGTTTTGGCCTTGGGTATGCCTGCTGACATCTACCTTATCGATGAGCCAAGTGCTTACCTCGACTCTGAGCAGAGAATTGTGTGTTCCAAGGTTATCAGACGTTTCATCTTGCACTCCAAGAAGACTGCCTTCATTGTCGAGCACGATTTCATCATGGCCACTTACTTGGCCGACCGTGTCATTGTTTTCGAGGGTCAGCCATCGAAGGATGCTAAGGCATGCACTCCAGAGCCATTGGTGACTGGATGTAACCGTTTCTTGAAGAACTTGAATGTTACTTTCAGAAGAGACCCTAACTCCTTCAGGCCGAGAATCAACAAGTTGGACTCGCAGATGGATAAGGAGCAGAAGTTGAGCGGAAACTACTTTTTCTTGGACAACACGGAGTTGTAGTGTATATTATAATTGCATGGGAATAGATGGTGATCGAAGATCGGATGAAAATGTAGCTAAGCTCAGTGAAGAGTTAGTTTTTAATACAAGATGATAGTTAAGCTCTTGTAAACAAGTGATTTAGAGTGAGGTTGTCAATAGTCGCATTTACACTTGTTAATGTAAGGCCGCTTTTAGTAATCACTTTCATCATATGTGAAGAGATCGTGGCCACTATTACAAGGATTCCTGGACTATCAGCTCATTGGTCAGTCACTAATCATCCAGCTGTTGAAGTTGTATTAGGCAGTTCACTCGCTCGCACACTTTTCATGATCTCTCAAAGTTAGATATTCTTACCACTTTATCAACAAGTTAATCAAAAATTTACCCTTTGGTCGATGCAAAAAATAGCTCCCTGAAATAGCTCCCTGAAATAGCTCCCTGAAATAGCTCCCTGAAATCTTTGGTTAATACAATCCAACAAAGTATAAAGAAAATTGACAAACCTTAATTTGCAGCCATCCCAAAATAGAAAATACACAAATACAACCACACACAAAATACCCATCGCAATAATACTTTGGAAGTTTTATATAGCCTTAAACTCAGGCAACAAGACATATGGATTCAAAAGCTTGAAAAATCGTAAATCTCGAAAAATTCTTGAAATCAACAGCTATGGCCTTTTTTTCCATTTTGGTGCATTTTTGGGCAATTTCACTGAAGACAAGTCCATGGTGTAAAATAAAGCTCGATGAAAGCAAAACTTTGTGTTACTACAGAACCCGATTTAAATTTAGCGGTGAACGTTTATTTAGATCATCGTGGGGTGAACTCTTGCCTGATATGCTAAAATATTATACACTAAAAGTCGATTTTCTGTCAGGTACAAAGGGTACTAGGTAGTTCATACGATCCTGTCCCCTGTTGGCTAAGAGTGCCGCCATACCCCCTATCGACCATAAGACACGCCATACCAGTGTTACTATATAATCTGTTAAAGTACCTCATTAAATAAATACGTCAGTTATAAGCTCATCGCCTCATTAAAAAGAGAAGAACCTAACATTTTCTTCTTAAACCTCCTCAGAAATGTTTCTAGTTCTCCCGTGGTACTCCGTTTCCAGCCTCGGCAACCGGTCGGATCGAATTCCGGGTGGAATTTCAGTGCTTTCTTAATTCTGGGTGGCAAAAAGGTAAATCCGTTTTTTGCCACCAATAAAAGATACTTAAATCGGCAATCTTCTTTTACAACAAGTATCATGAAACCTCAGAATACAAACAATTACGTGTCCTCCTTGGAGGGTTATGAAGTCATAGATGTTGTCACAGCTCTTGGAACTGGCGGAGAAGAAGTGGGAACTGTTCAAAGCGATACGGCGGTGGTAGAAATAGGGAAAAATGGTGGAGAAGAAATTGACACAAAACGTGGAATCACCAAGCATGTGGCTACTGATCCAAGTACAAGTACAGAGTCGTCAGAAGGAATCACCCAAATTTGGCAAGTACCTTCAGGAGACACAATCAAAACTAAAAAGGCTAGGTTAGACCGTTTGGTTTGCAGCGATGGCGCCGGTAACGAGTCGCACTTCAGCGAGCCAAGCACTCCCTCAGAGAGTGAGTGTGGAGAAGAAAAATCGCCGATAAATTGGACTACACTATTAAAGCTTTTCTATCATTTTGTTTCGAATATAGAAATACTGATTGGTGAATGTCGAGAGGGTGAGAAGCCAAGTTGCGGACATTTTTACTTTAGTTACCAAAAGAACAAAAAAGAGTCCTGTGATAAATGCAACCACTGCGAAGGATCGCTGTACGAATCGCGGAATAGTTGCTCGTGTGGAGCCCGTTTGTGGGGTGAGAGGTGGAAAGATATGAGAAATACCAATGGAGTACATCATGGTGAATATCATGGTAGTAAATATTCTTGCGGTTGCAAATATCTGAAAAACCGTGCAGCTCATCATGGACATGATGACTGTGGATGTGGTCACAATTCGCAGAGTTGGGGAGATTATAATAGTTCGCATCGTGAAAACCAATATTGGAAAGGTAGCCACAATTGGGGTGGTTGGAGCGGTGCACATGAAGGCCATAATTGGAAACATGGTGCCTGTAAACATGATGCATGTGGATGTGGTCACAATTCGCAGAGTTGGGGAGATTATAATAGTTCACATCGTGAAAACCAATATTGGAAAGGTAGCCACAATTGGAGCGGTGCACATGAAGGCCATAATTGGAAACGTGGTGCCTGTAAACATGATGCATGTGGATCTGGTCACAATTGGAGTAGTTGGGGCGATGCTCATGGAGGCCATAATGGAAAAACCTATGGCTGGGAAGGTGGTCGCAATTGGCAAGGACATGGCTGTAACTATAGATGCCAACATGGCTGCAACTACAGATGCCACTGACTGAATGTCAACGAAGCTGATAGCTGGAAGGGCCACTTTTGCAATCATGGCGGTGAGAACAACACAAGAAATCACCGTCATAAACCGAACTGTTGGAACCACTATTAGGGCCCTTCAGAGCACTTCGCCGGCCCTTGATACACTCACTGTGGCTCCGATTGTGTTTTTTTCCTAGTTGCGGGGATCACGAGTTCCATTTGAATGCTATGCAAGACTGAAGTTTGGGGTCGGATCTAGCAAAGGGGAGTTTTTTTTGAAGAGGGCATTCAACTATTGAAGGACTGTATAGATAATTGAAACGTTCTCGTTTTTTTTTGAATCTGGTGTAGATACTAACGTGTAATCGAGATGGTTGCAGTAAAATCTGAAGCGATTATGGAAGTGAAAAGTTACTGGAGAGAAGGTAACTGGAGAACGGAGGCTAAGTCCAACAGATATTTAATTAGTTTTGCAGCCAGTAATCAAAGTTTTTACTCCAATCACGACAATTTGTACTAATTATAGGCATATGACACTTTCTGTTGAAGGTCTTAGTAAGGGTAATATCAAGTAGTAGCATCTGAATCTAAAGATTAGTGATGAGGATTCTCTTGAACGTGCTCGTGGTATCAGAAAGTTAAGCTGATATACTTTGGAAAGCAGTACAGTGGTTCGGCCTAAACCTCCGAGGGTATTTTATAGGTGCCATTTAAGATGATGTTCCTATTTTGTATGTCTCTGTGGATTCTTAGGCTCTTATCCTTTAACCCCACGTTAGCCCAATTTGTATCTTGCACGTATGACTCCGAATGGTTATGCAATGGCTTACGTAATGGCTGCAAATCAGCAAGCGCGACTTTCCAACGCAGCCGGGAAGCCATTGCTGCGCAGTTGGTGTCAGTCCTATTCTGAAAGAGGAAATAGGCCCTAGTATTCAAGCAGAAACCAGTCACAAGTTCAAAGCAGGGATTATGTGGCCTGAGCAACTTTCAGTTGATCCTAGATCATTTGCACACCTTAATGATAAGGTAGTTTGAAAAGTGGGATCGACTTTGCCCTAGTATAGCTCTCATTTTGGTTACAATGGTTGATAGAAACGACCAGTTTGTTATGGTCTGGATCTTTTCGACTATATTATCCCTCAATTGGAATAACCCAACTAGAAGAATGTGAGTTTGATGCTACTGTGGTAACTAAGATTAAATTGAAAACATCTACAAATGATTAACATCCCTCTTCTCTTCGGGTTTCCCAAATGAGTACGCTGTCAAAAATAGAACGACCGATTCTAAGCCGTAGTGAATCTCAATTTTGCGCTACACTTTCGCGTTACCTTTTTGCTCGGATCTCACATGTTCGTTGCGCAAATTCTGTCAGTTTAATGTTCCATTTCTCTTTTCCAGCCACTGCCTCTTGAAAAGTCCACGTCCCTATGTATGTTTCCAGCTATCCATAGACATGTTTCTTATGCCCATGTTCATAAACATGTTCTAATACAAATATACATGGACATGAGTCCACCCCCTGCTCCCAATCGTGCTTCCTCTTACTGCACGCTTACTCTAGTTCATCTCTTCACCATTACCACTTCTCTTGCTAGTTCCCTCTGTAGTGAGTCCTCATCACTGGGTCTCACTTTCACTGAGTTCGTCAGTTCATCACTCACACTTTCTAAATTCTTTTTTTCAATTGAACACGACATGGAACAGAAGAACGTCGAGGTCCCTTTGGCCCAACAAAGATCACCAGTGGCAGTTGCCATCGCCAACTACGCGGTCGGCAACGCCATCTTGAAGCAAAGAACCGGGTTGTTCAACAACAAAGATGACATCCAGTTCTTCAGATACAAGCGTTTCGTCAGAGCCCTCTTGAGCGAGGACTACAAGAAAAAGCAAGCAAAGCAGGGACTCCCACCCATCAATTCCGAGCAGGACGCGCAGAAGGCCTTCGTGTTGTTGATACAAAACCAGATGATCCTCCCTGTCCAAAAACTCCACTACGCAGAGGTCAAGCAGGTCAGAGGCTGGAAACCAAACAAGGAAAAGCCAACTTTGCGCAGAACCGATAAGGCTGTGCTTGAAAACGACGTTTACTTTGCTTGGACATACGCCAAGCCAAACCCATACATTGTTCTCTACAGTATTCTTGCTATTGCGGGTGTGTTTGCGATTATTCTCTTCCCCTTGTGGCCCAACTTCATGAAGAGAGGAGTGTGGTACTTGTCTATGGGTATGTTGGGGTTGATTGGGTTGTTTTTCTTGATTGCCATCGTGCGTTTGTTCATATACATTGGGTCTGTGGTGGTGTTGCCCAAGCCTTTCTGGTTGTTCCCCAATCTTTTTGCCGATTGCGGTGTGATTGAGTCGTTCAAGCCCTTGTACGGTTGGGAGGAGCCCAAGAAGAAGAAGGGAAAGAAGGGCAAGGCTGTTGAGGCTGCAGATGTTGCTGCTGAGCCTTCTGCCACTTCCACTGGTGCGGAAACCAGTGGTTCTTTGCCACAAAAGAGAAAGGTTTTGTTGGAGGAGGTCGACGAGTAAGTGCGTCACAGGTGTGAAAGTATACGACGTGTTTAATCGTGGAGGCGTGCAAGCTTGAGGAAGTTCAGCATAACGATCAGGTGCATAGATGATGTTGACAGGTATAAAGATGTTGAGAGGCTGTGCTTTTTTGAGATAAATGTTGAATTTGCTTGTTTAGACATACTGGCTGCGAGCTAGACATACGGTCAAGCGAACCTGATAGAGAAGTTATATTTTGTAAAGTTTGAAGGAGATGTGATATCTGATATGATAATGAATAGACAGAGTTGGAGGATGACGTAGGGTCGGGTGCATGTGGGTTTGATTAATCAGTCTAGTAAATTTGTTTGTAGAAGGGCATGACAAGTAATTTGAACTCTTTTAGGTATTTGACCGTCTACCATGTCCAGTAACTTCTGCAAATAGGGAGTTTTCATTGACTTAATGGGCTTGACTTTTGTAACTTAGTCTTGGATATTTTGAGCTACTCGGGAAGCTACAGGTTTTCCCCCTTCTGTTCCTGTGAAAATAAGCACATTGTTGTGCACGGTGAAGTAAACCATTGAACCATTTCACCGCAATTTCTACTGCAAATATAGAATGGCTGCAAATTTTTTCGGGGGAATTGTGTACGAAGGTGGATTCTAGATAGTTTAGAATTGAAGGTACAAAGGACAAGTTTGCGAAGGGAGTGCACGCTCTCGGTATTTCAATTGGACAAGCCTGAAGTCTTAAGAAATAGTACTTCTAATCAATGTCTGCCTAAAATGTTATACCTTAGAACGTACTTTGTCTTATTAGAACGTGACATCATTTCTCAAACCTGAAATCTATGCTTAAAACTTATCTTTTCTATCCTCAAAACATATTTACTTCCAATTAACACCCGACTCCATATTCCGTAAAAATCTCCCCACTTTTTCATCCACCTAAATACCTAAAACAGCTCACTCCATATTAATGAAAGTGTATCTCGTAACACCATTGATGTATTCTTTAAAAAGTTCCTAACCCACCGTACATCATCGCATGTTCCTCCAAAGTTGGTCTCGTGTATTTCCAATATCTCTTTTCCAAAATCTTTCCCCATCATTTCCCCATATTCCGAGTCGGTCTGAACAGGCAGTTGTTTCAATTCCTCAATGATTTCTTTCGTGTCAAGTTGCGCTTATTCTTCGTAAATTTTGTCATTGACTGCTTATGAACTGCTCATTAAGTGCTCATTAAGTGCTCATTAAGTGCTCACTAACTTCACTAACCTACTCGCTAACTTTACTATCTACCCACTAACTTTACTAACCTACTCGCTAACTTTACTATCTACCCACTAACTTTACTATCTACACACTAACTATACTAACTACCCACTGCTTTACTGACCATCTCCTCGACCTACTGATATTCTCACGGTGATCCCGACTTCGTCTGTTTCCTGCCTGTTCGATATCAGTTCGGGTCAGATTCTTTTTTCTCGTCATGATCAACAACCTCGCATTCAATCAGGACTGCTCTTGCATATCTGTCTCTACCGACTCATGGCACAAGATCTACAACTGTGAACCATTTGGCGAATTCTACTCCAGTGGTTCCGACACATTGAGAAGGAGCATATCCAACTCCGAGGGCGAAAACGACGCAAATAGCACATTCGGGAGCAATGCCAATCGGCCACAACACCCCACATCGTACGTGAAAATGCTCTTTTCAACGTCGCTCGTCGTCATCGTGCCCAAGTCGCCAAACGGGGTCGATCGCCTACTCAAGATCTACAATTCTAAGCAGAATATCAAAATCTGCGACTTGACCTTTCCCAGCCACATAGTGGACATTCGCCTCAATCGCAAACGCTTGGTGGTGTTTCTCAAGTCGCAGATCTACATCTATGACCTTGGGTGTGTGCGCTTGATAAAGGTCTTGGAGGTGGAAAGCACAGACGCCGTCGTGGGTGACGTGAGCTCGGACGACAGCTCCCTCCTAGTGATACCCCTTTCCATAATCCTGTCGCAAACAGACCTTTTTGAGACCCAGGAAATCAACAGCATGCCTCTGTCCCTACAGTCGCTCGTTGTGTGGACGCAAAAGTCCAAGCTTTCGCGCAAAAAGCGCATCTCCTTGAATGACTTGAAGAGCGACGGTCATGGGTGGATCCTTGTCTACGACACATTTGAGCTTGCGCCCAAGATGATGTTCAAGGCGCATGATTCTGAGATCTCCAAAATACGCATTGCAGGTGAAAAAATCGCCACGGCCTCGGTTAAAGGCACCATCATACGGGTGTTTAATTTTGAGGATCTGAGCCTCGGTCTGGTGAGTAACTTGCGGCGTGGCCACAATCCCGCCCGAATCAGTGCATTGAGCTTCAACGCTGATGGCAGCATTCTAGGGTGTGCTTCGGAGAACAACACTATCCACCTTTTCCGCCTAATTGAGGAGAGCGAAAGTGATAGCGAAAGTGATACCACCTCGCGAACTTCCCAGGAATTGAACGAGAACTTGTCGAAGTTGTTGGTTTCACCGCCGGCGGAGGAACATGGATATCTCAGTGGCTGGAAAAAGACCATCAATAACCAGTACACGAAGAGCATCATCAAGAAGCTTCCATATAAGGACTATTTTGACAATTTGATTTGGGAACCACCCAAGCGTTCTTTTGCGTATGTCAGGCTTCCGGAGCAGGATGCGGATGTGGATATTGGATTCAGTGGCGATGTGCTTTTAGTCGCGTCGTATGCAGGGGTGTTGTATCTGTACCAGATTCCGAGGGGAGAGGAGGAGAGAGTAGAGTGTGTGTTGTTGGGGAGGAATTTTTTAAACTAAACTGATGTTGAGTGAATGAGCGAGAAGCTCGTATAAGGAACTAGTTAAGTGAATGTGAGCGAAGCGGCGTGAGCGAGAACCTGACCAATGACCTAGTTAAGTAAATCTGTGAAAATCCGACCAAAGAACGGGGATCTCTGCGAATCCGATCAATTAGTTAAACGAGCATGAGCGAACCTGAGTAAAAACCAGTTCAGCAAATCTGAGGCACATGAGCATATCTGAAAAACATCATTTAGGCGAATGCGAATGAATAAACGAGGTAGTAAGAAACTAAGTAAAATCATACGCAATACACATTATTGTCATAGGTTGGCGAGAAATCACCTAGGTGACAATATAAACAATTACAAAGACACCAGAGTGCAAATGTGATAACACATGTTTGTAACATGGGGACTTCAGAGCGACTAAGAGTTTATGCGATACCCGGCCGTGATGTCCTCAAAGACCTATTTTTTATCCAGTAAATGGCTGCAAATTACACTCTGGCTTGTGAAAATGATTCAATGTCACACTTGAATGAAGTGAAAGACAGGGAATGTACTTCTTGAAACATCAAGGGAAGGGAAACTTTAAGGGTTTTTTTGTTTTGCTTCGTCTACATATGCCTACTTTCTGCACTCTTATTAGGGTATGGTGAGTACTTCTGCTCATCTACTAATTCTACAGGAAAATACACCCAACTGTGAGAGAAGTGAAGATCTGACAATGCCAGTAGAGAGGAGAGAGTGTACTTCGAAAGTTAAAACTCATAAACTTGTAAAATAAAACACGATTGAAAGTATAAGAGGAAACATGATCATGCGTATGGGGATGAAATGACGCAGAAGTTTTTCAAAAAGTTCCTACGAAACCCTATTAAAGTTAGCCTTCTGCTGTTTTAATCCCTGGGTAACAGGGTAATTTGCATAGATGTGGCGAGGAATATGTGGACGTACACAATATATGGATACCGCAAAGACGAGCATCAAGGGAGAAAAAGTAGCTAGAACTGATAGACCGATGCATGAAAATACCATCAACGAACAAGGGTCACTGGAAGTTTCCTGTAGTTAAATTGTCGTACTGAATGTCGGATGGTTTTCTCAAAAGTACTAACCAACAGTGTGTTTGGTTGATCGGGGAAAGTTTGTAGGTAACTCCATTGAGTTCATCATTAGGCTTGTATTCACCCATAGGCCAGCTATTCGTTTTATTTTCGCTTCCCAACGGGTTCATATACCACTTGGTCCCACAGAATGTAGAATCCTAAATATTGTCTAACTCAATTGGCAGCTTTCTGTATCCCTGCATTGTAGAAGTCGACAACGTTACTACATGTATCAACCAAAGCATGGTCGTTTAATGCTAACGAAACCCACTCTAAAGAATTTAGTCATTTGGTAACACGATCAGCTCTGACACTTAGTTGGGTGGAAAATGGCTGCAAAATAAAAAGAAATTTAGATGCGTGAAGATGGTTCCAGTGTGCCCCCATTAAACAATCTATGGGTTTTTGAGCGGATTCACTGTAAATCTGAGTTTACTCTTTGATAGAGATTGTTGGAGTAAGTGTTTCTGTTTATACTGCTGTTCTATCTAACAGTATGTCTTTAACTACTCCCATAATGTCAATTGTCTTAACGACATCAAGCCACGCTTCAGTACGAATGCTTTCGATACTTCTATTTGTTTCTCCTCTTATCTTATAACGGCTGAAACATACTGATGTACAATTTGCTTATCTAGTGAGCTAAGGTGAAATATACCCATCATTGAGGCTTCTACAGGTAATCGTTCGTATGATGTACTCAATGAGTCCTCATTATTCCCAATGTGACCTCAAGCCTAGTGGACCTGGATTTTTGTGATTTGGTAGAAGGCTAAAATGTATAACGAGTTCACTAGAAACCATACACCGATAGCCATTATAAACATTTCACTAAACAATCGTATCTTCCTTTCATGTTTGAGCACTCTCTTGATACATGCTTCAACTAGTACTGCCGTGTTGATTTTACCCCTTATCGTGTGTACACTTCCTACTGCCGTGCTGTATGTAAACTCTGCTAGTAACATCAGGCGGATATACGTCAACCTAGTCAAAGTTTTGTATAGTTTACTTTACCGTGCAAATATTCACTTTCGTTCTCCATTGTTGCTCGGATATCCGGCTACCCCACCGGCTGCAAACCAAAAAAGCCCGAGACAAAGCAAGTACAACATGTTCTGACATCATGTAGCCGACATATCGCCATCTACTCCCCATCTACTCACCATCATCTCGCCATCATTCTCCAACATCTTACCACCATCTTACCATCCACATTTTTTTCAACTGCCCCCTTTTTCACCCCACTTTTAGGATAATCAGCAGGTCGCCCCTTAAAGTCTGCTAGTATCTCGGCTCTTCAACAATAGTTTATCATTCCGAATAGCCAGCCGGTTCTTTCTGATTATCAACCGGTTCATTAATGTTATCTCTACTTCAGCACATATCACTACTATTCTCTACACTGTCGCCGTACACTATCCCTCTCCCCTATCCTCTCCTCTATCCCTCTCCACTATCATCACTCTAGCCTTAACTCCGTATAACTATTGTTTGGTTCTTATCACTCTTCCCCATCCAGTCCGCCACCATCCATATCCACTGTCCATCCCACCACTCTCAGCCCTCCACTCTCAGCCCTCCACTCTTAGCCCTTCATCACTAGCCCTCCACCACCAACTCAAACACACCGTCTACCATTAACACTCACCCTGTTGCGGGGTCGTGCATTTTCACAAGAAAATTTCAACACATCGACTTATATAACTATCCATATCCCGGCATGTTGCGATACACTAGACCCCACACCATAATACGCAGAATGGCCTCTTCCGCACACCACGAAGCCGTGGTTCTCTTCGCCAACAAGGATAACGCACGTCTCATCCAATTGAACCGCGTCAAAAAATTGAACTCGTTGAACACTGAGATGGTGGAGTTGATCACCCCTCGTCTTGTGGAATACTCCAAGTCCACGTCCTCAAACCTCGTGATCCTCACCTCCAATTCGCCCAAAGCATTGTGCGCAGGTGGTGACGTCGCTGAATGCGCCTCGCAGATCTCCAAGGGCAACCCAGGCTACGCTTCAGACTTCTTCCAGAAGGAATACAACTTGAACTACCTCATCTCCACCTACTCCAAGCCATACGTCGCATTGATGGACGGAATTACTATGGGTGGCGGTGTTGGTTTGTCGGTGCACGCCCCATTCCGTGTGGCTACAGAGAAGACCAAAATGGCAATGCCCGAAATGGACATTGGTTTTTTCCCGGATGTAGGAACCACATTTTTCCTCCCTCGCCTCGACGACAAGGTGGGCTACTACTATGCGCTCACAGGAGAAGTCATGACTGGCTTGGACGCGTACTTTGCCGGTTTCGCCACCCACTACGTCTCCTCCGACAAGTTGCCACACTTGGTCAACCGCTTGGCCAACCTCCTGCACCCAGTTGTTAACGGAACCAAGACTGTTTCGGCCGAGGTGGTGGTGAACTCTGCTGAGTACTTTGCCCAGGTCAACGAGGCTATTGAGGAGTTCACCGAGAACAAGTTGCCGGAGAATTACACTCCACGCTTCACTGTGCAGAACCTCCAGACCATCAACGGTGCTTTTTCGCAGCCAACTGTTGAGGATGTCTTCAACTACTTGCACAAGGACGGCTCTGTGTTTGCTGCACAGACTGCCGAAAAGTTGGCCCAGAAGCCACTCACTTCGCTCAAGGTGGCCTTTGAGTTGTTGAAGAGAGGTGAGAAGAACTCCATTAAGCAGCAGTTGGAGTTGGAGTTGGTTTCCGCCACAAACATCATGAACCTTGCCGTGGAGAAGAACGACTTTGTCAAGGGTGTCACCCACAAGTTGATTGACAAGATCAAAACTCCATTTTTCCCTGAGTGGAACAACGAGACCGCGACAGATGCCTATGTCAAGAAGATCCTTTCGCCTTCTCTCTCCACCACCAAGCACTTGCAGAAGCCTCTCATTGAGAAGTTCTTTGGTATTGACTACAAGGCGTACCCTTACCACATGGGCTTGCCAAGTAACAACCAGATTGGTGCATTTATCACTGGCGACGATGGCTCTAACAGATCCTACTTGCCCACCCCATCCGAGGTTTTGAAGCACTTCAGAAAGACCGGGAAGTTGGGTGTTGATGAGAAGGTCAAGACTGCTTTGGCTTTGCATGGTGAGGCTTCGAAGTACGACGGCAAGTATGTGCTGTGGGTTGGATGTAAATAGATAGAATAAAATATTAAGAACTTTAGAGGCTGCTTAAGGCTCTGCGAAATCATGGAAGGGCGACTCCATCAATACTGGTATTAAGCACTTGCTTGGTGGTGGCGATGATACTGTTAACTTCTCTGTTCAACTGAGCGAATTGCATTATCATTAATAGTGACCCTAAACAAAACTCTTCGCTCATAGTAAACAGTTCTTCGCCGCTTATCATTAATGAAAGATAATGAAAGATGTCTCAACAGCCCAACTCACTCATCTACATCGCTTCATATTTCAGCTTTTCTAATAATACACAATATATAAGACGTCGCTCACTCTTGCCCGTCTCTTTTCTCCTTCCTCCTCCTCCTTGAAGTGGGTAGACTGTCAGCCGTTCGTTGCCTCACCCAGCTCTCCATTAAGCACTGTCACAATTCGGTTCCCCATTAGCTCTTATCAGTAACTCAGTTCACCACTCATCACTAACTACTTCAGTGATAAGTTCTCGTTTTGATTTGGTTACTTAAACCTCTCCTGCACCAAATCCTCTCCCATCTCCTCATAATCAGCCTTCGTCACAAACCAGTTCTCCAAAGCAATGTTCGACGAAGACGCCCCCTCGTCGTCCGCATCGTCATTCAACATGTTGGCAAAATTGCACGCACCGTACCAGCTTCCAAACAGGCGCTCCCATGTCTCGTTAGCCTCGCTCGGCGGCGGAACCGCAGCAATCAGATATGAGCTGTAGGTGTAGTTGGGGAAATACTTCGGGGTCAAAATACGCAAATCATTCAAAATGTGGTCAGGCAAGCCACTCACTAACGACAGACCACCGGTGATCAACACGTTCGACAACAAGTTCTTGAAAGTCTCGTTGAAACGCGCGTACTTGCTGTTTAAGCTAGCCTGGTGGTGCTGCGGCTGTGTGTTGGGCAACAACTGCATCTCCAAACTCTTCAACAGCGCAAAAACCAAGTTGCTCAAGCCAAGTGTGTGCGGCTTCTCGATCGTCTGCTCGGGAATCCCAACTCCTTCAATGCGGTACTGGTTCGGCTGGAACAACGCCTGCACATATTGGTTTGAGTTTGTTCCAGGAACCACCACGTGCGACTTGTTCGGGAGCTGGAAAGATTGGATCTGGTAGTTGAGCACAAGGTTCTTGTACTCGGCCAAGGCGTTGTGCGCAATGTGGTAGTGCGAAAACGACTCCGATGGCGACTTGAAGGCCTCTGGTAACAACATTGACTCGTGGAACCCTGGCTGGTTGTTCAAGCCGTGCATCAAGTGGAGGTTGAGGAAGTCTCCAGCGTACTTAGAGTGCATCAGACTCTTGGTCTGGATTATACCGTCTAAAATCGGCGTCACACTCGTCACTGCTGCACCAATGTCGATCACCAAACCTGTGGATCTGCCGGAGCGGAATAATTGGGTCAACGGCGACTTGACAAGTGAGAAAACCGGTACCTGGAAGTGTTCAAACGCGACCTCACACGCCTTGGCTTTGTTTTTCGGCGTGTTCCAGCTCTGTTCGGTGGTGACGAGTGGGTACTCTTTGGCATCGATTGCGTTGTCGTTGTCGATGTGGTCGTATATGTACTGCCAGTTGTGCACGATGTTGTCAAAATCGTAGATTAATCCGTCGTCCATCAATGTCATGACTTCGTTCTGTGGGCTGGCGTTGATTTCATAGTCCCCGACGGTTTTGGTGTCGCCAGATATCAGATAGTTCGTGTTGAACACGAGCGATGGGATGTCATCGGTTGCGAAACCTGCTTTGGTTGTGTACGAGCCATTGTCGATGACGACTGGGGGAGATTGGTAACTCATGGTGAAGAAAATAAAAATAAAGAACTTTAGTGACGAAGTCACTAGTTGGAAATAGTAACAAGATAGTAGTGATGTGATTACTGATGTAATTATTAAAAGAATTCCAGACCTAACTGCTGAAAGAATTCCAGATCTAACTAGTAAGCGTGATACTGATATATTTGGAAGTGGTTGAAGCAAACCAAGCAACCTAGGTGAAGACTGGTTGATTTTGGTTTTTGCCAAGTGAAAGCGTTGAATAGTCTACAAGCGGTAAGTGAGGGACCCTGGAAATCAAATGATCGCTCATCTCTGCCTACCAAATACAGAAATCGGTGACACGCTTTATTGGCACTCTTTCTTGATTCTTCTTTCTCAAAAATGTGCTTCATCTGTTCTACTTTATCCAATCTCCTTCAATAAGAAAGGTCCCTTGGCCCAGTTGGTTAAGGCGTGGTGCTAATAACGCCAAGATCAGCAGTTCGATCCTGCTAGGGACCACTTCTTCTGGGCGTGTGGCGTAGTTGGTAGCGCGTACCCTTAGCATGGGTAAGGTCTCGGGTTCGATTCCTGACTCGTCCATTTTTTTTGTTCAGAGTGTTGGCATTTATTAGTGTCTTAGTTGAAGGGTCTAGATGCTATGAGGTTAGTTTTTTGGTTCTTAGTGGCGATTTGTCAGCTTCAACAAATTAAGAAGAATATGGTCTAGACCGGATCACTAATCAACTCAATATAACCGGATCACTAACTAACTTAATTCTCTTTATGAAGAAAAGGTTTCCATCAAAAGTTGTTTGTCTACACTAGAAGTAACTCTAATATAGTCTGTAATATACTTATAATCTCTACATAAACCCATTAGTAACTATACTACTCTTTCATATCTCCAATATCTCCCAATCCCTAACAGACCCCTAACGTCATCGATCATAACTTCTGTCGTTCCAGTCACTTCATTCCACTAATAAATCTGTCTGAATAATTAATAAGATTTATGCGAATCTAATAATTAATACTTTTTATTCAATATGCTCCGGGCCAACCTCATCAAAGGACTCCAAAAAAGTCTCAGATTGCAACAGCGAGCATCCACAGGGGTCTTTCCAAAGGCCCTCTCTACAGCCACGCAACTTCCCGCAACTTCCTCATACCAAACAACCGTTCTCCCCAATGGAATCACTGTCGCCACAGAAACGATGCCTGGCACCCGTACCGCCACCGTGGGTGTGTGGATCAACGCAGGATCTCGTGCAGACAGCGACGAAAGCAGTGGTACAGCCCACTTCTTAGAACATCTCGCTTTCAAAGGTACCGCAACAAGGTCTCAGCTCAGCTTGGAATTGGAGGTCGAGAATATCGGGTCCCAGATCAACGCATACACCCTGCGTGAAAACACAGTTTACTACTCCAAGTGCCGTGCCACAGATATCAACCAGAACATTGCCATTCTCTCTGACCTCCTCACCCAGAGTAAGTTGGAGAAAAGCGCCATTGAGAACGAGCGCCATGTGATTCTCCAGGAAAGTGACGAAGTCGACAAAATGTACGACGAGGTCGTTTTCGACCATCTCCATGCCGTCACTTACAAGGGCCAAGACTTGGGTCGTACCATTCTCGGACCCCGTGAGTTGATCAAAACCATCAACAGGGACGATTTAGTCAACTACATCACCACAAACTACAAGGGCGATCGCATGGCAGTGATTGGAGTGGGCTGTGTGGACCACAACGACCTTGTGGAGCGTACCAAACAGCACTTTGGTAAGATCAAGAAAGATGAGGTGCCATTTGTGCAAGGAGGAGGCGAAGTGCCCATTTTTTACGGTGACGAGATCAAGATCCAGGATGACTCTTTGCCTTCGACGCATGTGGCCATAGCTGTGGAAGGTCCAAGTTGGTCTGCTCCGGACTTCTTCACTGCTTCTGTTGCCAATGGTATCATTGGATCGTGGGACAGGTCTATCGGTATAGGCTCGAACTCTCCATCGCCTTTGGTGGCTGCTGCTGCTCTCGGTGGTCCAGGAAAAACGCCGATTGCAAACTCATACATGGCATACACTACCTCGTATGCAGACACAGGTCTCATGGGTGTTTACTTCACTGCCGATAAGAGTTCCGACTTGCTGCTCTTCACGGAAGCTGTGATGCGTGAATGGGGCAGATTGCAAAAGGGAGAGATTTCCGAGGATGAAGTCGAGAGGGCTAAGGCGCAGATCAAGGCCTCGTTGGTGTTGGCTTTGGATGACTCGACTGCTATTGCCGAGGATATTGGAAGGCAGTTGGTGAATACCGGCTTCCGTTTATCGCCCGAGGAGGTTTTCAAGCGCGTTGAGGCGATTACTAAGAAGGATGTGGTGGACTGGGCTAATTACAGATTGAGGGACAAGCCGGTTGCGGTTGCTGCGGTGGGTAATGTGCGGACGTTGCCGAGTCATAAGGAAATGGAGGCAAGGATAAGGAGCTGAGCAAATGTTAACATGAGCGACAGCCTAATAGAAGAGGGAGGTATGCGCATTGAACGAGCACCTAATAAATAGTTTTTAAACGTGAGTGTAACGGACATAAGCAAGACCAAAAAGAGTATGTAACATGAGCATAGGAACCTTAAAGAGGAACAGTCAGAGGCGTAAGCCAGAAACGTGCTGAAATTTTAGTCCACCGCAAACCAAATATCTGATCTTTACAGTAATAATACGATATCACAAAGAACCTCGTACTCAGATAAAGGACCTATTGAAGTATTTATTTATAGATATTTGCAGGTGTTTAAAAAAGTGGTTTAAAGTGGCTGCAAAAAAGTGGTTCAACTCAAAATCGAAGTAGCCCAAAGATTCTCTTGGGTCCGGCAAATAACGAAACTCTTCAAAAAATGAAAAGCAATAATGACAGCTGTTTTCCTTCCAATACAACCCAACACTTTGTTTATCGCTCAAATTGTCGCTTTTACTCGCTCAAATTATCACGTTCACGTTTTCAATTAAGTTCTCGCTCAAAGTACAGTATATCACCTCTTAATGCGTTTTCTTCATAAACTCTTTGATTATATTCTCACTCAAATTGTTCCGCTCTTTATACATCTTCTTAATTAACTCGTTGTTTCTCGATCAAACTATTCCACCTCTTTATACATTTTCATTAGGTTTATCCATTACTCCTCATCCCCGTCGCCAACCTCCTCCCCGTCCCTCACTAACACGTTCTCCGATGGTACACGCTTCATGACCTCTGCAGGAGGAAATAACTTCCCGATATTGTCAATCCAGCGCCGCCTCTTCTCCAACAAAGCCCGGAGGCCGCTATTCACCACCGGCGCCACAGGAACGTTGTCAACCTTCTTCTTCTTATTCTTACCCTTGAGTCGCTTCATGTACGCCAGGTCCACCTGCTTGTCCAAGTCCTCCAAAATGGTGCAATACTCCTGGTACGCAATGTGGTCCTCGACAATCGGCGCCAAGCGCTTCTTATTTATGCGGTTGCGCGCCACGGTCTCTCTAAGCGTCTTCTGAAGTGACCGAATCTCTGCGCAAACCTCGTCATCCTCCTTGTTCTTCACCCAGTCGTCGTTATCCACGATACTGGATCGCTTGCGCAGCCCCTCGATGGTGGGCTGGTCTCCGGGCAAATTCATGAAAATCCCAATGTATTTGAGCTCTCTCTTCAATCTCTCCTCCAAAGTGCTGAAATCTGCAACCTCTGCACTGAGCTTGTACTCGTCGGCATTCTCGAGCTTGGTGGAAACGTTCTCCAGGACAACGCCGTCGCCCTCTTCGTCATCTTCCCTCACTTCAATCTCTTCTTCTTCGCCTGGCTGCTTTCCCTCGTTGACCCCGAGTATTGCCAGAAAGAGCCTACTCGAAAGAGGCCCGCATGATATTTCTTCCGTGTACAAAAGATCGTCCTGAAGGTCTTCGATCGAGCCCTTGGGTTTGTACTCCGGCTGCTGTTGGTACACCGAAGAGCCCAACTTTGCCGCGAGTGCAGGGTCCTCTTCCGCCCACACTTCTGCGTAGAACCTGCGCAATTTGGGCACTAAGTAGGGGGTTACGTTTGGGTCGTAGTTCAGGTTTTCAAATCCGGGCGGAATAACCTCGCTTTCTTCTAGAAAGTCGATATCCTCCCCTGTGAATGGTCTAAAGTACAGCTCTATGTACGTCTGAAACGTCGAAAATAGCACCTGGGTTCCTGTGTTTTTGTTCTTAGAAAAATCGATGTCGGGCACGGAACCAGGAAGCAAGTCGAGCAAGTCATTTTCAGGGTAAGATGCAACTCCATATTTTCGCTTGAGGTACTCTTTTCCTTGGGTTTCCAACCCTTCGTTTTCCTCGGAATATAACCCGAGTTCTGCAATTGCCTCTGCGGAAAGTGTTTGCAGCTGGACAAACTCCAGCTTGGGGTTTTTCAACCGCGTGTCGTTATTTTGTGTGAACGAGCCACTTTGCACTGGTGGGGGCAGCTCACTTCTTCTGCGCTTTGCCTTTGGTTCCTCTTGTTTTTCCGACATGGATGCCAACACCGAGTCATCTACCAGTTCCACGTCTCGGAGCTGTGACGAGAGGTTGTTGAATAGCTTCTTGAGATTGAGGAGCGTGTTGAGTGAGGGTATTTCACGGAGCGACTCTCCGTCTAGGAGGCCCACTGAGGGGTCGTATGTGAGCTTTAGCTCGTTGATGATGTCGTCGAGGGTTGTTGAGGCAGGCATAAATATAAAAAAAGGTAAGAGTAAAATATGTGAGGGAAGGAAAAAGAGGGGGACAAGAGAAGATTATGGAATATGACGGGAATCGGATGATTATGGGTAAAGAGAATAGAAGACTTTGGGTTTATTGAGAAAGAATATAGTAGTGTGGTAAACTGAGGATCTTTGGCTGGATTGAGAATGTTGGAAAAGATGGCAGCAAATGATATGGGCCAAAATGTTTCAATGCCAAAATAGTATTGGAATGAATGTTGGAATGAATTATAGAGTGTTGGAATGAATTATAGAGTGTTGGAATGAATTATAGAGTGCTGGAATGAATTATAGAGTGTTGGAATGAATTATAGAGTGTTGGAATGAATTATAGAGTGCTGGAATGAATTATAGAGCGTTGGAATGAATTATAGAGTGTTGGAATGGATTATAGAGTGTTGGAATGGATTATAGAGTACTAGCGATCGAATCAAAGACCCAGGGGATGAATCAAATACGACCTGTTGAGTCATGAGACTGGAGTAAGTGGCAATTTGAGGTGCATTCAGTTCAGATATGTAGCGATATAGTACTTTGAGGAAAAACCGTTTATAGAAAAGCCCTTGGTAGAATAGTTTAGTAGACCTTGTTAAGAAGTTCCTAAATAGCAAAAAAAATAGTAACCTCACTGACGGTCAAGGTGAAAATAACATGTATAGTGTTGTTGTTGTGTTTGTTATCTTCCACAAGCTTTCTATTGGTTTAATACATGCCTGCAAAACCGTATCAATTAAACTCGCTAAATGTTCTTTTTTCGCAATATCTAGCGAAATACGTAAATACCAGCTCTTCAATTTTAACATTCTATATTCTGTTATCTCCTATATACACTCGGCAAGGCTGATAAAATCTGCCTCATCCACCTGACATGAAGAGTGCGAATTGCACAACACCTTTTCGGCCCAGCTCTCGGTTAGTTTCCCAGAGCGATCGATAAAGTAGTTTACTGGTCTTAACTGGCACAACCCACAGATCCACAAATCTCGTCATTTTTCACAGATCCACATCTTCACAGATCCACATCTTCACAGATCCACATCTTTACTGATTTTCACAGATCTTTACTGACTGCCACCGAATACTCACCAATTGCACTGACTACCCACTGACTCCGTCAGTTCGTTGCCAGTGAAATCAGTTCGCCACCAGTCTCTCCCTCTTATACTCAGCATCCTTATACTCTTTCACCCGCCTCACCAATCTGTTCACAATCTGGTGCCTCTCCACAGGCGCATCCTCTGGACGCTTCCACTCCTCGGGAAACTTCGCAATGGCCTTCTTGATGTGGTTGCGCATGTGGCGCGTGTCCACGGGCACGTCGGAGAAATCGTCCTTCAAGTCTTTTGCCTCACTAACGAGCTTGTTGGCCATGTCCACCAAATGACGGGCGTTCTGCGACGCCTCGGGAAAGCTGTCCGACTTGATTCTGAAAATACCAGTGTCGAGGTTGAGCTTGTTACCGCAAAGGACACG
Organism: Kodamaea restingae; assembly: GCA_003707425.3. Taxonomy (NCBI): domain Eukaryota; kingdom Fungi; phylum Ascomycota; class Pichiomycetes; order Serinales; family Debaryomycetaceae; genus Kodamaea; species Kodamaea restingae. The sequence goes on from PPJA03000009.1 coordinate 174,432, forward strand.
GAACTTGTGTGCCTCCTTCGCTCCCAACTTCAAGTCCTTCATGTCGATGGTCAAAACAACCTTTCTGTTGTGCGCATTGGTGCTGTCGTTGGTGAAGTCCGACAGGTACGTCAACTTCAACGGGGTTTCGCTCTTTGGCCTTGGAGTGTATGCCTGACGGTACTTGGCCAACAAAGGCATCTCGTACGCGGCGATTCTCGTCAAGTTTTCGATTCTGCGTGCCTCGTGTGGTCTGGCACCTTCGTTGGTCACCACAATGCTTGTTTTCTTGGGTTCTGGAGTACGCTTTTCGTTCTGCTTCTCTGTAAGGAAGCGTTCACGGAAGTTCTCAATCTCATAGACGTAGTCGAGCGTAGGTGCGGGTTTGCGCAGCAACTCCTTGATGGTGGCGAGGATCGCAAAACGTTCCTCGTCGTTGGGGTTGTAGTGTTCGCCCATCAGAGCTTTGCGCATGTTGTGCAACTCGAAGATCTGGTCGGCGGGGAGCCCTTTCCACGCATGCGGGTTGAGGTAGAGGGGCGTCTTGGTGGAGTATGTGCGGAGCGTACGTACGAGCGACATGGTGAAAAAAAAAGTAAAAGAAGAGTAAATTTGAACGGAGAAAACATGAATTTTGATTAACTGTTTTTGAGCTCGTGGACAAAAGCTCGAAAAACAACCCGACATGCAAGCATCGCCATCTAAGCTTGCCATAAGTGCTTCCTTGGGTAAGTTTTTCCTCAGCTAAGTCCCCTTTTGCTGCATTTGCAGGTGATCTCGAAATGCGTTTGTATGCAGGTTGACCAGAAGATATTCATGTGTGTTGGGCCATTCCTGTGCGGCTTGTTTAGTTTATTGGAGTGGGACTCAAACTCCTGGATGCAACCAGGCTGATGGAACTTAATCAAGTTTGTCGTAGCTGAGCTGGTGGCTTTAGCTAATGTAGAATAAAAATGCATGAGATCATTGGTGAGTCTTATTGTTCACATGTACTATCATTTATTCGAGAGACTCATTACTGAATGAGTCTTTGTCAATTCGTCAGATTTCAAAATGCAACAAGTTATTCGCTTCATTCTCAGTTCATTCTCAGTAATTTATTTACACTCACAGTATCAGTTGATAAGTTGATCAGATAATCAGGTAATTCACCTAATTAGATGACCAGATTACTTAATCAGCTCATCATTATTAGTTCTCGGGCATTGCAGCTTTTTGCACCCAAAGTGCTCCTACTTCCAGTATATTACACTATATTACAATTAGTTCAGCACCCTTGACCAGCCAACCTTCGAGAACCTGGTTCTATGTCAACCAGCAAGACCCCGTTATTTACCTCCGTCATACCTCGTTGGTCCGCCCTCCATCTTAGAGACCTCATTTATACCATTCCCTTAATTATCATTCTCATACCTCGGCTGCAGCCCTGGACTCAAAAACTCATCATAAGGCGCATCAAAATTGTTTACTTCCTCTCCTAACCATCCCTCTTTCAACTCCGCCCTCTTCTCATTCTTGAACCTCTCGTACTCCTGCTCAACCTTGTTGGCCTCCTCATACTTTGCCTTATCCACCTCAGGATCGCACAAATTGCCATTGTGCAACTCTCCCACGAACGTGGTTCCCTCGAGCTCGGGCGGAAGATACGTCTGGTGAACCACGCCGTGCACATAGTCGGGGTTGTGCCTATAGCCCTCCTTATAGCCCAAGTCCTTCATGAGATTGGTTGGTGCGTTGCGCAAATGAAGCGGCACAGGTAATTGCATAGCATGGGGGTTTTCCAGCAAAAACGCCTGCGTCGCACGGAGTGCCCGGTACGACTTCTTCGATTTCGGTGCTCGCGCAAGCTTAATTGCGCAATGCGCAAGCACGATCTCCCCTTCAGGCATACCGACAAACTCAAGTGCCTCCTTGGCAGCAACTGCAAATGGCAAACACGACGAGTCGCGAAGCCCGATATCTTCACTGGCGATCACAATCATACGGCGCATGATGAAAAGGGGATCCTCACCTCCAACAAGCATTCGGGTGAGGTAAAACATGGTGGCATCTGCATCCGAGCCACGCACCGCCTTGTGAAACGCACTGATGTTGTCATAGTGTCCGTCGCCGTGCCGGTCGTAGAGCTGCTGGAAGTTGCGCGATGCTAGAAGGGGCTTGATTTGGGAAGCGGAAAGATAGATGACTCCGGTTTTGGAAGACTTAGTAGAGCCCGCATCAAAACTTCTTTCTTTATCGCCCTCTTTATCCTCCCTCCCTTTTTCGACACCCCCCTCTTTACTCTTTCCAGTCCTCGCGTATTCTGGTGCTGAGAAATACGCATTCACAGTCTCCAAGAGATTCAAGACAACTCGAGAGTCTCCCATCGCCAACTCAGCTAAATACTCCGTCGCGTCCTTGCGGAGTGAGATAAAATGCAACCCGTGCACGTGCTTGCGCATTCTGTTTACCAAGAGAAGCGCCCGTGAAAGCACCTTGGTCAAAGCATGAACACTCAAAGGCTCCATCACCAACGTGTGCATGCGCGAGAGTAACGCGTTGTTGAGCGTGAAGGAAGGATTATCGGTGGTTGCCCCCACCACAGTCGCGACTCCGCGCTCAATCACAGGGAGCAAGAGGTCTTGTACCGCCTTGTTGAACCGGTGGATCTCGTCCAAAAATATCAACGTCTTTCGCCCTGTGAGCCTCTTCTCGTTTTCGGCATTGGTGAAGGCCTCACGCAAGTTTTTGGCGCTACTTTCGCTGCCCAGAAGCTCGACGAATTTATATCCAGAAGTGCTCGCCAAGATACGTGCAAGCGATGTCTTGCCCACTCCAGGAGGCCCCCAGAGGAGAAAAGAAGGCATATGAGCTGCATGTGCGATATTACGAAGGAAACCGTTGGCACCGAGGATCTTTTCTTGCCCGTAGAAGTCGTCGAGGGTCTTGGGGCGGAGGACCTGGGCGAGGGGTAGCCCGGAGAGGCGCCGGAGTTCAGCCACTGTTGGAATTGATGTGGTACTGGGGTTCTGTGAGACGTGTTGAGTGGTCAGTTGTGATTGTGCGATCGGTTGAGTGGTCAGTTGTGATTGTGCGACCAGATGCGGTTGAGCGCTCAGTTGTGTTTTGTTCAGTCGCACTTGCGAAACCAGACTATGGTTTTCTGCTGGATGATTTGCACCCGTGTGCTCCAACAAGTTTGGGTCTTTTCTAACCGTGACTGAATTTGTGTGGTCATTGACATTTATCGCGTCAGTTGCGTTCTCATTTGCCGCGTCAACAGTTGGATTCTCATTTATCTCATCAGATGTATTAGCATGTCTAGAATCAGATCTTGTATTTTCATTTATAGCTGTCGCGTCAGTAGCACCACTTGCAACGCCTTCGCAATCCAAAGTCACTGTGTTATCATCAACGTCTGTATCAATGCTTTGGATGTGAGTATCTATCTGTTCTCCCTTGTTATCCATAGATGCCAGCTGTCCATCACTCTCGTTGTTTGCCCTTTCTTTTCTGCGTCTTTCCTCCAATAGTAAGCTTGTCAAGCTCGGGCTCCTTTTCTCAGGCGTCTTACGCTTCAGCAAGCCCAAGACGGAAAACGCGTCTTTTCGCTTTAGTCGCGGTGTTTCCTGTGAGTCGAGACAGCCATTCACGTGTCGTTCAAGTAGTACTGATGGGATCTGCTTGGTGCAGATCGGGCATTGGGGCATTAATAAAAAAGAAGTGGCGATTCGTGATAAGAGCGAATATGAGATTTGATTTCTGCAGCACTTGTTTAAAGAGAGATCAAAAGTGATGACTAAGGGTTTTAAAAGTGGAGCCCTTTCTGCTGATATACGACGCAATTGTGGAAGGGTTGATGATACGAGTGACACAGTCATTGAGGCGAGATGGGTACTGAATAGTTCCATGGACTGGTTCACATATTTATGATACCCTCGCTTCAAATACTCATGAATCAAGGGTATCATAAACTTTAGTTCTGCCGTATTTGATGTAAGGTGTGACCAAGTGGATAAGATGAGGTCAAGAGTTACATGACAGTCTTTTGTTAATCTTGGCAATAGGGAGTCTTCTCAATTGGTATTGAGCATTAGGACATCTGGATCACAAAAGAGCAAAACTATCGAGGAGCAATATATTGTATTGATGAAGGGTGATAGCTGACGAATGCCAAAGGGAAAACAAACCATGTTACCGCTGTATGTTGTTATCGTTTTCCCAATTACAAAAGGTTGTACAGTGGCTGCAAAATTTTGCAGACGTCGAATTATAACCTCAATTCGAAGTTTCAATTTCAGTGTATTTGAGTAGAAGTTTGAAAAGTTGAATGTCCGTTATAAATAGGCATAAGCTAGCGAATAATAAACAAATTCGGTCGTCTCAGTTACTGAGATTGCAGGTATAAGTTATACTGTAGCAGTTGTATTACAAACTGTAATCAATCAATTGCATTTAAAACACACCTTTTATACACCACTGTATCCGAGAAAACCTGATCTCTCAACACCCGTAACACCTCACAAACTACGCTTCGCTTCAAGAATTTGCTCTACAGTGTCCACAATGGTGGCCTCTGCATCGCGGAACTCAAACCCCAACAACCTCCTGCTCTTGTCGTCATTAATAACATACGCACTCGTGTTAGAGGCTGACGCAGGGTCGCCCTTCACAAAGCCTTCATTGGGGAAGTGCTTGTTAATCACATTCAAAAGGTACTGCGAATTGAATCCAATTGTACGGAGAATCACCCTCTCGTTAGCAAATCCAGGCTTTTCAAGCGGAATCAAGTGTGCACGAGCCACGTCTCTCACGTCGACAAGCGACATACCGTTTTGCGGCACTGCGTCTCCTTCCTTCAACTTGAGAAGTCGATTCAAAATCTCCACGCTGCTGTTCATGACTGGCCGCACGGAGCTGCTAAAAGCCTGTGGCCCAAGCACCAAAACTGGGTGGATAGTCGTCACCTCGTACTGTGGCTTTTCCCTCTTCACATAGTCCCACAATGCCTTCTCGGCCAACGTTTTTGAAAGACTGTATGCGGCCATGGCATTGCCTAGCCCAGTTTCGCGTGTGATTGGGTTGAATGATGTTTCGTCTTGCACCGAGCCATCCGGAGCACCCACTACGGACGCTATGGACGATGTCACAACCAACTTCTTGACACCCTGGCCATATTGTGTCGTTGAACTCAAAACATTGAGAGTGCCCTGAATCGCAGGCTCAACCATGAGCTCCTCCAACTTCTCAGTCGGCACCGCAAACTCAAGCGGAGTGGCAGTGTGGATGACGAAATCAAAAGGGTACTTTTGCAACACCTCGTCAAAAGCACCTGCTGCCCCAATTTCAGGAACAACCTCGTATTTGAAGTTGGTGCCGAAGTTTGTGGTCAAGCTGTTGCCTTTTGCAGCGCTTCTGACACTTCCAACGACCTCATATCCCAGTTCCAACAATTGCTGGATTATGTGCTGCGCAACGTAGCCAGTGGCCCCAGATACAAACACGAGCGGCGACATGAGGATAAAGGCAAGGAATCTGTACTATTTATAATTGAGGGATTTGCCACGGGCAGATTAGTAATTGTGGAGTAGAAATTAACTCCGAGATTTTTGTATGGTGACATTTTTGTGTTCATTAGAGCCACTATCGGGACTGTGCTTTCGGATGATGCTGATTCATTATGATAAACTAACCATGAATAGTCCCTATTTATGTTTGTACTCCATCAAGTTTCTTCTAATCGCTCCCACTAATTGAAACTGCTACCTCTGTTTCGAATCAGCTGATTTACCTCTACGTCGTTTCTGATTCTTTTGCTAAGGTCTATTACAAAAATGTGCTTTCTTCGCCAGCGGTGTCCGCATGGCTCCCGCTCGGCATCATGCCCCAGCCTTCTCCTAAATCTTACGTAAGCCATGACAAACCAAGAATTTGCAGCCATTGAACAAATTGTATGGAGTGGCGGAGCAAACTTAGCCAGGGAGAAGGAGCGATGGACGGACCAAGCATAATAGTACCCTGACTCCTGGCGGTTTCAGATAGAGGCTTTTACTGATTCCAGGGCCATATTTTAATTTGGTCCAACCACATAAATTTCCGAAGAGTTGACAAGTTTCGTTCGTATTTCCACTCCCTCACTTTTCTCCAGTATTCTCTGTATTTCATATGTTTTGCGTCCATAATTACCAAGCCGCCTGCTCTTTACGGTACACGAACTTCATCTTCAAACTGGGTACCACCCTCTCCGTTATCGACAACCAACTGTTTATTTTCCTTGATCCAGATCATGAATAAACACACAATCTGAACAAAGAAAGTTAACGTATTCTGCCAAAAACCTAAATATATCCTCCAAAACAGCATCCTAGCCTCGTAAAACGCATATACTGCAGCATCGTATTCGTGTTCAGTTCTGATCAGGTCGGGAAGTGATAAACCTGATATGGGCGCAACTATTGGCACAGCAATCACCACAATAATGGGGAACACATAAATTACAAAAATTGAGCGACTAAAAGCCACGCAAATCCCCGAGTTCAAGCTAGTACTGGTGCCATTTGCCAGTGGATACTGCATAATGAGTTTGCGGGTTTTGAAATAATACGAAAACAGCAACACTAACCATAACAAGGTAAGAATCTTACCTGTAAAAAAAATCACCACGTAAACGAAGCTTTGCGAATACTCAGAAGATGACTTTGAAAAGGACCTTTCTAAAGCATAGGGAATTATCAGGTCGGGTCCACCGTTGGAAGTGGGTTCGAAAAAAAAAATATGATAATCGTTTCGACCACGAGCCTCGAGCCCAGAAGACACAAAGCCTGGTTCAAGAGTCTCTTGGGAAACACACGCAAGTTACGCGAATTTTCAGCATGGTAGTACACCACACCGTAGCCCATGCAGAACAAGAGAGCATTGAAATTCCACATGTAGGAAAATAGCCACACCATCCAGCCGTCCACATGCTCCCAAAATATCGATTCCAGGCTGTTTTGAGCATAGCTGCAAATTATGCGCAAGAAAGTGACTACACAAAATGGGATAAGGACAAAAAAGATTATACCCTTTGAAATGACGCTAACCGAGCCCAAGTCCTGACAGTCCTTCCCAACTTTGAAGCGCAAAATGTAGTCCATGAGGTAGCTGGTCAACCCTATTGCTAAGAGGAGCATCCACTTGAGCTGCTTCGAGGCGATAAAAACAATGTATGGCATTTTTCCATGAGAATGTTCAAACTCAATGGGGATTTCAAAGCTTGTGATCTTCTTATCTAGTGGGGGTGCCACGTACACACAGTATATCCCCGTAGCAGTTACGTTATACGTCGCTTCCACGTGTTCCGAGTCTCTACCATCGTGCTGATCAAACTTGATGTAGCTGTTGTAGACCGGCAGAACTGGGTCAGCACCGAGAATGAACTCGTTCTTCTCAAAGTCAACAACATCTTTGAACAACTCAGCCTTGTTCTCAGTGTAATCTGCATAGTAATCCTCAATTAATGGAAGATTGGGGTACTTGTCGATTTCTTTGTATCTGAATATGAGCAAGGGGAAAGACAAACCATTTATGTGGTTTATGGTCTTCTTTAAGTTGGTTATGCTCATCTCTATGTCGTCATTCTCTATGTCGTCATTGTCTATAATCACGGAACCCATAGAAATCGATATTTTACCAGGTTTAGTTTCAGTTCCCAGGATTGTGAGACACAAGGCACCGGTGTCTTCGTATGATAGATATGCTGCTAGGCACAGTTGCACCAAGACGACGGTGAAGAGAAGAATCATGACAAGAGGATCACAATAGGATAGTCACAAAGTAATGTGTTTTGGGAAGTAACTATCATTGGTGTAAGCCGCCTCGTTTCACATTCAGTCGAGGATCGCCTCGTATCACATTCAGTCAAGGGTTGCTGGTATTGATGCCAGTCGTGGGATTCGTATTATAGTGAGCCGTGTATGACATAGTACTACAACAGCTAAGTCGTAGGCAGTCCAACATTAAATAGTCTCTCAAATATACCGACTTCAAAATGTCACTTCTTTTTCAAGTTGTACTCCTTATCAACTGGCATGCCCATGTCCTCTGAAACACGTATCAAACCTTATTTATGATATGGTAAGTGCATAAACTCATGCTGTGAGGTATCACTTCAGATCATGTAGGATACGAATTAACCTTATGCCGTTTGTTAGGGCTAACTTATTTATGTATCCTGTGTAGTGACAAATATAGGCAATATCTAGTGTTTCAAAAAGGCAACATTCCACCAGCACCGAGTTATAATTCTAGCCGTTATTCTCTTAAGCAGTCTTTCATTCTCTTCTTTCATTTAATATTCGCGAGCCATTTGATCTTCCCATATCTCCAACCACTTTCTTGCCTTTTCAGCCCGCTTTTTACTGTACCCGAATTTTTATCCTCAAGCTCGATATCAAACTTCCTTCTTCTTCCATAGCCGACCCATTGTTGTCCTCGATCGAGATCAAGCGTAAACCCACAATTTGCCCAAGTAATGCCGTCACAATTAACAACATAGTTACCGGCATCTCTGAAGAAAATGCCAAATTTTCCTCAAGTGCACTACAGCATCGAACTCTCTTCCCGTTTCGGTAAAGTTGGAGGAAAACACTATTTGGAAGAACAACACGCTCATGAAAACAACCCACGCAGCAAAGGGAAGCCCATAGAATATGTAAATCGAGCGCCTAAGACACTTCAAATCCTTTTTTCATTCGACCACGATATTCCTGTTCAAATTAATACTCTTTTTGGTCCCATGAAATAAAATCTGGGGTAAAATACGACATTTTCGTATCAAGCAAAGGGTAAAGCGGAATTTTCATTCATTCTTTCCTCAAAATGTCCGACACCTTCAAAGCTTCTATACTTTCACAACTACCGCCGGCTCGTAAGTCTGAGTATCCAGTTGACCTTCCGTTTGTGCATATACTACAAGGCTCATGGGAAGAGTGCGCGGAATCCCGCATCAAGAAGGGCATGCTGGCACCCGACTTCGAAAACCCCACATGGACAGCAAATGACCCCAGTTGGATAAACGGCCCAAAAGCCGTGGAGGTTGTCGCACACTTAAAATTGTTGAAGGCCTTTGCTGAGATGAAGAAATCCGTCACACGAGGCTCAAAGGACCCCGAGTACAACGAGAAATGCTGGCAGGTCTTCGTGACCAACGCCGTGCGCCGTTTTATTATATTTGTCAGCTGCTTACGTAACCGTGTTATCACCATAGATACGGCGACAGAATACGAGGAGTCCACAGTATTTCGGGAAAGCATGGCTCGTTTTGATCCTGACATGTTTGAAGGCATCTTGCCTCCGCTTGATGTTCTCATGGTGTGGCACTCCTTTCTCCTCAACCCGCGAGCGTGCTACGATGCCTTCATGCGCTTTCGTTTCGTAGAATTTTGCAGCCATCCTTTCCCACTCCAAAAAGTCTCAAACGCAATCGACGACGCTACCTTTACTTACAACCCTAGCGAGGAACTTGTCTGGGGGTACTTTGAATGTCTCGAACCCTTCTACAAAGGCTACGACAGCGAACAGCCTATACCTGGCTCGCAAGACCTTTTTGTGTTTCACCTCCATGACAGGTTCGAGATGAACTCCTACCTCATCGACATCAAGTGTCCAGATTGTAAGCGATTATTACTCAAGAATATTCCCTATACCAACGATGAGCGCAAAGGATTTGCAGATCGGGAATTTTCGTATGACAGAAATGTCGATAACTGCAAATGCGGTTACCCAAGCACAATCACGCACGACGAATTGCGCAAACGCCAGTTCTACTCTGATGCTGTCGATTCTCATCCTCCGCCTAATATATTACGCATATTTTCTACAGTATTGCAAAACGCATCTACCCACGATATTAGAGCGAAGGCGCTACGGGACGACCTCGAATATACAAAGCACTTTAGTGATTCTAAAAAGGGACAGAGGGGCCTAGTTCTCGATTTTGTTACACGCAAAAATAAGTTGATCTTCTCCCCTCGCTTTAAAGCCATTTACAGTATTTTACGCTCGTACACTCAACTGAACTTAATCCACCTTAGTGTCGATTGCAAAAGCGCCCTAGTGATGGAGTTCCACGAGGACCTTGTTGGTTGTGTTCTTAGACAAGGGACATTCGTAGACAAAATGAACGATCTAGACTGGTTGCATTCAGATTTGGTTCTGGACATCGTTGCGACGGCTTCAACACGATATGACCGTTTTTTCCAACTAGTTACTAGCGGCACGAAAATGCTCGTCCCGACTTTAGACATCGACCTTGTATGGCACACTCACCAGTTATCTGGAAATCTCTATTTCCAGTCATGTTGGAACTCCAAAAGAATGACTGTAATTGACCATGACGACAAGATCGACACAGGGAGGCTCGATGACGGTTTTAAACGAACAGCAAAGTTATACAAAAAGACTTTCAAGGAGGATTATCTGATTTGTCTTTGCTGGTACTGTACAAAAAACCGTTCAAGGGCAAGGGGTACTTTCAGCAGAGTGCTCAGTCAAGACAAGACCGCTCCAAACAGACAACCCCCAGATCTGACACACCTCAGCACACATAACGCCATCGAGATATCCAATCCAAAGTGTAATAGAAAGCGGCGAATGATGGAGTTAAACTACAGGCGAAAAACGGATGATATGCCATGGAAAGAAGACGAAAGAAAGTATGGAGCATCTTATCCCAGTCTTTACGTTATGCCTCCATACATCCCTATGACCTACGTCGACCTGGGTAATTACAACGGAAGTTGCTGCACATTGGTTCTGGGCTCGTGCTCAAACACCGGTGGTGCCGGCTGTAGTACTGGAACAGGCGGAGGTGGGGCTTGTAGTAGTGGGGCAGGGGGTTGTGGTGGCGGTGGTGGATTTGGTGGTGGATGTGGCGGCGGTGGTGGTGGAGGAGGATGTGGTGGTGGAGGAGGAGGAGGAGGAGGAGGATGTGGTGGTGGCGGTGGTGGATGTTGAGATGATGATTTCCAGTTTCCAGTATTAATTAAATTTGCAGCCATTAAAAATACATAAAGTTTGTACAACATCGGGAAAGGCAAAAAGGTTGTTGGAATTGTAAATCTCAGGATATGTTGTGACAGTATCAACACAGAGAATTAGAGGTTTAGAGCTATACAGATGGAAGTCAGGATAAACAACAATCGGTCTTCTTTCAGAGTGAAACTAATTAACTATCCCATTTTGTATGTTTTTTAAGTTTTACCCCTTATCAACTGGCATCTGCGCTTATGTTGTTTGTGTATCAAACATTATTTACAACACGTACCTAATGTCATGCTATGACTCTTACATATGGGCAATATTCAGTGTTTAAAAGGTAAAATGTCACCAGAGCCGAGTTATAATTCTAGCCGTTATTATCTTAAGCAGTCTTTTATTCTCTTCTTTCATTTAATATTCGCGAGCCATTTGATCTTCACATATCTCCGAACAATTTCTTGCCTTTTCGTTTACTCAGCCCGCTTTTTACTGTACCCGAATTTTATCCTCAAGCTCGATATCAAACTTCCTTCCTCATCTATAACCAACCCATTGTTGTCCTTGATCCAGATCAAGCATAAACCCACAATTTGCCCAAAGAATAACGTCGCATCTTTCCACATATGCACCGACACCTCTGAAGACAACACGAAATTTTCCTCACGTGTAAAGATTACTGCATCATACTCTCTTCCCGTTTCGGTAAAGTTGGGCTGTGAGGAAAACACTATTTGGAAGAACGACACGCCCATGAAAACAATCCACGCAGCAAAGGGAAGCCCATAGAATATGTAAATCGAGCGCCTAAGACATGCATCATATTTCAACTTCAAATATGTGCCAGTGCTGCTCGACGGTACAAATTGTGCAACGAGCTTTCGGGTCTTGATATAGTACCACAACAGCAATACCATCCAGAGTGGGCCAAGAAAAGCTTCTGTAAACAAAATGACTCTCGAAAGAAAGCTTTGTAAAGACTCATAAGATGCCGCAAACACGGATTTGTCCAAAACATATGGAATAGACAGGTCAGGCCCGCCATTGGGATTGGATTCAAACACAAAAAATATTTTGACCGTACTAGTCATGAGCGAAAAGCCCAAAAGGAACAAAGCTTGGTTCCAGAGTTTCGTCGGCATCACACGGAATTTTTGCGAGTTTTCCGAGTGATAGTAAACCACACCATAGCCCATACATAACAATAGGACGTAGAAATTCCACGCGATTCCATAAACAGGCTCCATCCAGTGGTACAAATATTCCCAAAATATCGAGTGCAGGTTGTTTCGGGCATGACTGCAAACTAGCTGCAATAAGGTAAGTGCACAAAAAGGCATGAGCACGAAAAAGATTATACCCTTCGAAATGACGCTAACCGAGCCCAAGTCCTGGACGTCTTCCCCGTCTTTGAAGCGCAATATGTAGTGCAAAAGGTAGGTGGTCAACGCAGTCGCTAGTAGGAGTATCCATTTGAGTTGCTTTGAGGCGATATAAGCCCCGTATGGCATTTTTCCATGAGAATGTTCAAAATCAATGGGGATTTCAAAGCTTGTGATGTTCTTATCCACTGGATGAGCCACATATACACAGTATATTCCCGTAGCAGTGACTTTATACGTTATGTTCACGTGTTCTGGGTCTTTGCCATCGTGCTGATCAAACTTGATGTAGCTGTTGTAGACCGGCAGGACTGGGTCAGCACCGAGAATGAACTCGTTCTTCTCAAAGTCAACAACATCTTTGAACAACTCAGCCTTGTCATCAGTGTAATCTGCATAGTAATCCTCAATTAATGGAAGATTGGGGTACTTGTCGATTTCTTTGTATCTGAATATGAGCAAGGGGAAGGTCAAATCTTTTATGTCGTTCTTGTTTGTAGTCACGTTGTCGACGTAAAGAGAGATCGTTCCTGGTTTATCTTCATTTCCCAGGATCCCGAGACATAAGGCGCCAGTTTCTTCGTATGATAAATGTGCCGCTAGGCACAATTGCACCAAGACAAAGAGGGAGAAAAGAATCATGATAAGAGTAACAAAATAGGATTTTCACAAAGTAGTGGGTTTTGTTAGATAATGTATGGTAGTCGCCTCATTATTGGGTTGCCTTATATCACAATCAGTCGAAAGTTGCTAGTATTGGTACTAGTCGTGGGCTTGTATCATAGTGAGCTGTGGATGAGACACTACCACAGCTGCTAAGTCTTAATCAGTCAAACATTGAACAGACTCAAATATAAATACGGACCTTGAAAAATCAGTTCTTTTTTGAGTTTCACTCCTTATCAGTTGACATTTTTGTGCTCCTGTCGTTCGCGTATCAAATCTTATTTATGACAGAACTTAGACCTTAGAAGTCACCAAAATCCATGCGGGTTAATACAATACCTAATTAATAGACCTTAAGTCCTGCTAGTTTTTTATGTCCTATAGTCATGAATGTGTGTGCTTAGAATGTGAGTGTTAGAAAAAGTAGCATTCCACCAGAACTAACATTCTAGCCATCATTCGAAAATGATCTCTTCCGTAGATTGGTCTTTCATTTCATTTATTATCGTTCCATTAGATATTCACATAAGCAATGTTCCTCCGCTTCTTCGTCACTCAGCAGGCTCCTTACTACATCCAAATCTCTTCAAGCTCGAAATCAAACTTCCATCCTCATCTACAGCCAACCCTTTGTTGTCTTTGGTCCAGATCAAGAATAAACACCTGCACAAAGAACATTAACACATTCGGCCAAATAACTACTAGCATCCTCGAAGAAACCATGATATCCTCGTGAAACGTAAACATGGTAGCATCGTACTCGCGACCTGTTTCAGCCAGGTTGGGCAGTGATCGGAATACGCTCGCCACAACAATGTTCGCAACAAGGGGAAACACCATAATTACGTAAATTGAGCGCCGGAAAGCCACGCCAATTCCCGAGTTTAAGCTTGTACTCAAGCAATTAGATGGCGGAAACCGCAAAATGAGTTTGCGGGTTTTGAAGTAATACCACAACAGCAACACTAACCACAACAAGGTAAGAATTCCATCTGTAAACAAAATTATGGGAACAAAGCTTTGTGAAGACTCAGAAGATGACCTGAAAATGGATCTGTCCAAAACATAGGAATTATCAGGTCGGGTCCACCATTGGAAGTGGGTCAAACATAAAAAACTTGACTATCGTTTTGACCACGAGCGCCGAGCATAAAAGAAACATAGCCTCGTTCCAGAGTTTCTTCGGAATCGCACGGAAGTTGCACGATTTCTCAGCAGGGAGTATCACCCCATAGCCCATGCACAACAAGAGAAAGGCGAAATTACAGATGTCCGAAAAGAGCGACACCATCCAGTTGTCAACATGTTCCCAAAATATCGATTCCAGGCTGTTTTGAGCATAGCTGCAAATTATACGCAAGAAGGTGAGCGCAAAAAAGGGAAAAAGAAGAAGATTATACCCTTTGAAATGACGCTAACCGAGCCGAAGTTCTGGAAGTCCTTCCCGACTTTGAAGCACAATATGTAGTTCATGAGGTAGATGGTCAATGCAATTGATAGGAGGAGCATCCACTTGAGTTGCTTTGAGGCGATAAAAGCCGCGTATGGCATTTTTCCATGAGAATGTTCAAACTCAATGGGGATTTCAAAGCTTGTGATGTTATTATCTAGTGGATGAGCCACGTATAAACAGTATATTCCCGCAGTAATGACTGTATACGTCAAGTCTCTACCACCTTGCTTTTTGAACCTCAAATAGCTGTTAAAGACCGGCAGAACTGGGTCAGCACCGAGAATGAACTCATTTAAGTCAACAACATCTTTGAACAACTCAGCCTTGTTCTCAGTGTATTCTGTAGAGTAATCCTCAATTAATGGGAGATTGGGGTACTTGCATCTGAATGTGAGCAAGGGGAAAGACAAACATTTATGTGGTTCCTGTACTGGAAGGCGATATCGCTATCGTAGGTGGCGCCCACGGAGCTGATATAAAGGGATATTTTTCATGGTTTCGTTTCAGTTCCCAGGATCCCGAGGCATAAGGCACCGGTATCTTCGAATGATAAATGTGCCGCTAGGCACAATTGCACCAAGACCAAGAGGGAGAAAAGAATCATGATAAGAGTATCAAGATGGGATACTCACAAAGGTGCGGTTTTTTTGAGATAAAGTATGGTAGTCGCCTCATTATTGGCCTTATATCACATCCAGTCGAGGATTCTGTTGTATAACTTTCGGTAGTGGGTCGCCTTGCATCACATTCAGTCAAGAATGTATAAAATTCAGTGAAAGTTGCTAGTATTGATATTAGTCGCGGGCTTCGTATTGAGTAATGACATACTACAACTACTAATTCGTAGCCAGTCTAACATTGATCAGTCTCTCAAATAATATATATGGATTGCTCCATAATACCAGTTCTTTTTCAAGTTGTACTCCTTATCAACTGGCATCTGTGCTCATGTCCTTCGAAACACGTATCAAACCTTATTTATGACAGGGTACGTACTTAAGCATTAGAAGCTTCTACAATTCATGCGGGTTATACAATACCTGATTAGTAGACCGCAGTCAGTAAAAGACCTTTGCAGGGCCAAGTCCTGCTAGTTTTTTATGTATCCCGTATAGTCATAAATTGGTCACATCTAGAATGTGAGCGTTCAAAAATGTAAAATTCCATGAGAAGCAAGTAAAATTCATGGTAGTCCTATTCTCTTTAGTATTCTTTCAATCTCTTCAGTCTTTTTTTCGCTAGAATAATTCTGTGAAGATATCAGGTTTTCTCCCACGCTTCCTCATTTCCTCAGCTTGCTCCTTGCTCATTATATCTCATCCTCCAGCTCCACATCAAAATCACTTCTCCCGTCCACAACCAACCCGTTGTTGTCCTTTATCCAGATCAAGAACAAACCCACAATCTGCGTGAAGAACATTAGAGCGATCGCCCAAATAATAAATAACAGGTTCGAAGGTTGCATCATAGCCTCGTAAAACACAAACATCGCAGCATCGTCCTCAGGTCTCGCTGCAATTAAGCCAGGCGGCAACGAAGTCATCATTGGGTAGATATTTGCTACCGCAATAACAAGTCCCCACACAATGGGAAGCACAAAGATCACGTAAATCGAACGGCGGAAAGAAGTGTCAATTCTCGAGTTCAAGTCAGTGCTGCTTAGACTGGTACTACTCGATGGCGGGAACTCCGCGATGAGCTTCCGGGTCTTGCGATAGTACCAGAACAGCATCACTGTCCATGATGGGATGAGAATGAAATCCAAACTCAAAAGAATATTGGAAACTAAGCCTTGCGAAACTTCATAGGTCTCCATAAAGATGGAACTGTCCAAAACATATGGAATTGTCAGGCCAGGCCCGCCATTGGAAGGACTATTGACAATCAAAAGTTGAGTGCACGTACTGACCACGAGCGACACTATCAAAAGACACCCAGCTTTGTTCAAGAGTCCCTTTGGAATCACACGGAAGTTGCGCGAATTTTCAGCATGGTAGTACACCACACCATAGCCCATGCAGAACAAGAGAACGTAAAAATTCCACATGTGGGCAAACAGCGACGTCATCCAGCCGCCCACACGTTCCCAAAAAAACGATTCCAGGCTGTTTTGGCCATAGCTGCAGATTATACGCAAGAAGGTAAGCGCGCAAAAGGGAATGAGCACGAAAAAGATTATACCCTTTGAAATGACGCTAACCGAGCCCAAGTTCTGAAAGTCCTTCCCGACTTTGAAGCGCAATATGTAGTGCATGAGGTAGATGGTCAATGCAATTGATAGGAGGAGCATCCACTTGAGCTGCTTTGAGCCGATATAAGCCGCGTATGGCATTTTTCCATGAGAATGTTCAAACTCAATGGGGATTTCAAAGCTAGTGATGCTCTTGTCCACGGGAGGTGCCACATACACACAGTATATTCCTGTGGAGCTAACTTCATATGTTACATCCACGTGTTCTGGGTCTTTGCCATCTTGCTGATCAAACTTGATGTAGCTGTTGTAGACCGGCAGGACTGGGTCAGCACCGAGAATGAACTCGTTCTTCTCAAAGTCAACAACATCTTTGAACAACTCAGCCTTGTTCTCAGTGTATTTTTTATAGTATTCCTCAATTAAGGGGAGGTTGGGGTACTTGTCGATTTCTTTGTATCTGAATATGAGCAAGGGGAAAGACAAATCCTTTATGTCGTTTTTGTTGGTGGTATCAACGTAGTCGATGTAAAGTGAGATCTTTCCTGGTTTCTTTTCAGTTCCCAGGATCCCGAGGCACAAGGCACCGGTATCTTCAAATGATAGATGTGCTGCTAGGCACAATTGCACCAAGAGGAGTAAAAGAATCATGATAAAGAATATTTAAATTTAACGCACTGATAAAGCTTTTTTGCGGTCACGCTGGGACGGCTTATTAAAAATTGCCTGGCCATGCGGTCCCGGCAATTCAGCCAGCTAAAAGACATGATGCCCCCTTGAAATACAGGTTGCCGCCGTTACTAAATCATATTCAAGGCGTGCTCGTGTACATGATCGGTATGTTCTATATCACCTTATGGCTTTTTTATAAATAGAATACGGGCAGGGCTTAAAATGTGGGCAGGGCTTAGAATACTGGCAGGGGTTGGGATGCGGCACGCAAAGAATGGTGGTTTGTACAATGAGTAGATAAGGTACCTTTCTAAAGCTGGATGGGGCCAGTAGAATAGTTCATCTAGTATCAATACTTTACAAATACGTTCTTACCTCTCTTGACTGCAAATTGACATTAACTAGCGCTACTAATTTTAAAGTAGTTTTCTTTTGTTACTTGTTTGTTGTTCCACAACCACTTAATCCTCGCAGTCACTACATTTTCAAGTCAAACCCAGTTCGTAGCCCTCTGTCTCAGGTTTACAGCTTCCTTCAAGTATTTCACCTCTACTTTCACTTGTGGAGAAGTTTGGTCTTTCCCCAGCATAGTAGGATTCAATTTGACCGGGAATCTGGCCCGTAGGGTCTTCACGTTGTCTTTGAACTGGGTTTTCCTCCACCTCTTTCCCCCAAATAGCAGCACCACGACTATTTGCAACAGAAAAAAAGTCCGCTGTTGTACGCGCAAAGAAATCCACCTTAACCAAAGACACACATTCTTCCAGTAAAGACTCAATAAGTGAAACTTTATCCATCTCATCACCAAATCACAAGATGGACCGTCGAACACCCACAGAAGAAGACATATCTACGCGCTACAAAAAGTTCAAGTCGGCGGCAAAGTATAACCTCAGCTCCGAAGAGGTCTTTTGCACATGTCGCCAGCCCGACCACGGCGGAAAGCTCATGGTGCTATGCTCGGGGTGCGAAGAATGGTTCCATTTCAACTGCATGAAGTTGAACACTGACTGGCTGAACCTAATCTCGCAGTTCTTTTGTATATTCTGCGAGTGGCAGCAGAAAGGGACTACCAAGTGGAAGAGGCGATGCAGACTTCCAGGGTGCAACTCCCCAATCAAACAGGATCTGAAATACTGCAGCGACGAGCATGGTTTGGCATTCATGAAGCAAGCCTTACAGAGTAACCATATCTCTCAAAATGACATAAAACAGGTGATTGAGCGCACTGAAAACGCAGAAGAGCTTTATAAACTTGGAAGCGTGTTCCCAGAACTAGAAACAGTGAAGGCATACCGAGCTGACGGTAACTTAGAACATTTTCCAGTGGAGACAAGACAGCTTGTATTGAAAATCGATGGAAAATTAGAAAAGGTGGACGAAAAGACCAAAACTTTGGAGGAAAAGCAAAACTATTACGCAAGTGTGAAGG
This sequence comes from Kodamaea restingae, assembly GCA_003707425.3. NCBI lineage: Eukaryota > Fungi > Ascomycota > Pichiomycetes > Serinales > Debaryomycetaceae > Kodamaea > Kodamaea restingae. The sequence goes on from PPJA03000009.1 coordinate 193,202, forward strand.
AAAAGCTTAAGACGTTGAACGAGAAGTTGGCCTCCACCATAAAAGTGCCGGCAAAGAACAAAAAGAAGGGCTCCAAAAAAATCGAAATCTGCTTGTATGATCGCGAAACCGACGCCCATCATGTCGACGATCTTCTTGCGGACTTTGATGCTTTTGCAGCTGCAGTGAAGGCGCGGCAGGAGGAGTCTGGGTCTGATTGGTACGGTACGGTTTGTGTGAAGGACCATAAGAAGTGTGTGCGACATAACGTATGGTGGCATTTGAAAGTGGACCAGCTCGCAAAGGAGTTGGTGCAGTTGAGTGTGGAGAGGGCTGGTTTGGAAGAGGAGAAAGAGGCCGTTTTGAGGGCGTATAGTGTGGGTGTTTACGAGCAGAGCTCCTCACTGACGATCTGACACGAACTACAGAGGCACAGCCCCACTAATACATAGAGAGGTGTGAATGCATAATCATAGATTGAATCATAGGTGGGATTTTCCGAGGCGATCAATGGGTGTGGGGCAATAGCCAATCTGTTTATGAAGAGAAACCTAATGAAGTGAGAATCGACCTGGAGATAACTGTGCTATCACTAATGAAATTTATCTACCGTCGTAGCTGCAGGTACCACCAGCCACAGTTTTTCCAAAGAAATGCCCTTCTATTCTCTTATTCAAGACAACAATAACACCACTTGTTCATTAACAGTGCTCCAAAAAGATCTGGGGGAGATCGTGGACCTGTTGGAGTGCAGGGTAGGGGTTTGAGGTAGATAACGTTGCTCCCTATCTGAATGTCTTGGTTTAATGGGTTTCGTAAGTTTGCTGGTCTGGTAGGTCTCTTGAACATTTGCAGGCTTGGCTTTGCACGGGCTGAATTTCCAAGCTTCTGGAATAACCGTGAAATGAATAAGTCTGAGATCTCTTTCAATCTTCAGTTTGTGTTTTCCGCGGTGTCTTCGCCCCTTTCCGACCAAGGCTTACCATATTACAAAAGTCATAACGTTCTACCGAACATCATACCACAGTCTATACTTGTTTATACCACAAACTAATCAACCAGTCACAAAATTAGTCTAAGCAACTGATACCTATTTATAAATCATTAGTCCATCGACCATGCACACCTTATGGCCTTTCAATCCCTATACAAATCCACCATTTGCACACATCTTTTGTTATACATTCATTGACTGAAACATCCACGTGGAGAGCTGCCGAGGCCCATGGTAGACACAATTGAGAATTTCCCCACAAGATTTGTTTTCCTTCGCAACCAGATAGCAAGAAATCTAAATCGTTAACCACATAACACCTTGCAGTTATCTAGCACTTGAGTTGATACCTCTAGTTGGACGACACGTACTTCAAAAGTTTATCAAGATGTTGTGATGGAGAGGCGATCTCCATGCTGCTATAATAGAGCTGATAAATATCAACATCTTCTATGTTTTGAAGGCTGTTGAAGCAGAGAGTGGAACCACCGTCACGGAAAATCGATGATGGCAAACCGTTTCAATTTTTCGCAGCCTAAGGGTACGAGATTCCTTTACTCCTCAACAAGAAAAGATAAAGGCCTCGAAACATCCTTTTTGACTATTTTGTGATTCATGTAAGTTCCAGATGTTCTCGCCGCAGCAAAAGATGCCAAGGTTGTTGCAAAGAGTGGCTTGCGATGACAAAAGAGGAGCTAACATTGGAATTGATGCATAGAGGTTGTAAAAACTTCTTGTCTTGCCGGATCATATCACATGGCCCGTGTTTGAAAATGAGCACGCTATACGTTTTTCAAGTGGGGTGCGCTCGACTATCGAATGTATGCACATTACAACAACACTCAAGCCTAGAACCTGCAAATGCGAAGTTCTTGTTAATCCTGCTATGAACGAATGCGGTCCTGTGAATGAAGAATCTGCGCTCATAAAATTCAAACTGGAGTAGATTCCGTGAGTGAAGAACATCGAGAGGCTGCTCGTCAGAATTATTTACATAAATGACAGTCTTTCTGTGCGCAGACAAGTCCGAAGAAAGTTGTCGCGTCCTAAATCTTCACTGATTCTCAGCTTACTACAAATGTGCAGCATCCATCTTTATGCAACATCACGTATCAAATTGTAGTAGTCTTTTTGTGACTGGCTTCACTTTCTCATGTAGTTTCTCAGCCCGTCGAACTCAATGCTTACAATCTAGCACATCAACTACTTTATTGTGTACTTGTGCTAATTCTGTTCACAGTAAATACCGCTACTTGAGATGTACCACCCCACAAACAACCCAAGTCCGTTAACTGCCTTAATTGGGTCCCTCAATTGTTTCAGCTACCCACTGATTCTGGTAATATCCTCCTACCCTCAATCTACACAACCCCTCTAATCTCTCTTCTTACCGTTGATCGTAGCAACTATCCTCCTTGCGTGCTTGTATGTTCTGAACTCGCACAACCAGATGCCCTGCCAGGTACCTGTGGCTAACCTCCCGTTGGTAATTGGAATGCTCAAGCTCACACCAACCGTGCTCGACTTGACGTGACCAGGCATGTCATCTGGACCCTCGTCAGCATGGACGTAGAAATCGCCTTCCGGAACCATGCGGTCCAAGGACGCGGTCATGTCGGTACGCACGTCAGGATCGCAATTCTCGTTCAAAGTGAGACCGGCCGAAGTGTGCTGGAGAAAGAGATGGAGAATACCAACCTCATAGTTCTTGATCTGTGGGATGTTGCGCAAAACCTCATCGGTGACAAGGTAGCTGCCTTTGGAGCGAGCCGCAAGGGTGAATTTAACTTGTTCCCAGGACATGGAGACGAATGTGTAATCAATTTAGAATTGACTTGATTTGAAGATCGAAAGCAATGGCTTTCTTTGAGAGATCATATTAAACCATACGCAAATATTTCTCGTATTGGGCAACTTGTCCGAGTGGTTAAGGAGAAAGATTAGAAATCTTTTGGGCTTTGCCCGCGCAGGTTCGAATCCTGCAGTTGTCGTTTTTTTGCAGATAATTCTTTTGAACATATTTAACGTTTACCGAAATGGCTGCGAAGACCACTTCTTTTTTGTGTTTGCAGCCGTACTCTCGGCATTTTCGAACGTGTCCTCAAGCATGCCCTCGAACATGCTATCGTTTTGAGACCCTGACTATAGTGTCGACTAATTGCACTTTTGCACCCTCTTATTTGCACTAATTTACCCTTATTCACTCATTTCCGCTTACAATTTTTTCAACCATTTCCTCACTATTTCCTCATCTCCAACTAATTTCCCCTTAACTCACACTATTTTTCAATTCCGCGATTTCCAGCTCTTCACTATTCTACCGCCGCCTCTTTCCTACAGTAGTCAATTATGCCTTCGTTAATCGATAGATTTTTTTTATCAGTCTCACAATCTCTCATCCATACCGTTATATCTCTCTCGATAAAGTAAAGATCAGCATACATCACTCGCTATCCCCCAAACATCCAAAACTCCCCACACCCGTTCATAAACTCATCTCTATCTTTAAATATTCCCTTTACCATCCCCTTGGGTCCCCATAAATTCCTCGATATCCTCAGACTTATTTTTTTCCTCATCTCATCGAAAAATCATCACGATGCCCAAACCCCAGCAGCAGCTCGCTGTCCACCAGGACGATGCCGATATCCTCCTCAAAGGGCGCAACATCCTCAACCCTGAGATCGTGGCAAAGTACCGCACCGCCGGTGAAATCACTCAAGCCGCTCTCCAGCACATTGTTGGCTTGATCAACTCAGCATACCACTTGAAGACCACCGACACCTTGTACACCGTGCAGCAGTTGTGTTTGCTCACCGACTCGTTCATGAAGACCATGTTGGATGGCGTCTACACGTCTGGTGTCGCTGAAAAAACCATCGCACAGCCCACAGCCATCGATGTCAACGAGCTCATCGGAGGAGGCTTCTCTCCCGAGATCGACAACGCCACTGAGTTCACTTTGAAGGCCGGAGATGTTGCCACAATCTCTCTCGGAGTGCAGATCGACGGTTACACGTCGCAGGTTTCGCACACTGTTGTGATATACCCACCAGGCCCATCTCCAGAGGGCCCACTTTTGACCAAGGACGCGGACGCCGTTTGTGCCACGCACTTTGCCACCGAGACTGTGGTGGCGCTCTTGGGCTTGTCCTTGAGCCCGGAGAAGATTCCTGCCGAATTGTCCCTGCAGTTTGGCCAGCAGGTCAGCGGTACCATGATCAGAAACGTGGTGGACTTCATTGCCGAGAGCTTCAACTGCGTGGTTTTGCCGGGCTCCAAGGTCAGACGTGTGCGCCGTTTCTTGGCAGGCCAGTCTGAAGGCATTGTTGCAGAGAGAGACTTCAAAGGTGTGGTGTGGGACGAATCGCACCAGGAGGAGCGTTTGTTGGGCAAGAGCGAGTTGAACAAGGAGTTGGTCGTTGGAAACAAGCGCGTCCAGCCCAGACAAGCATCCACAGAGAACACAGTGCCAACAGACGAGTTTGTTGTCGACGCAGGCGAGGTGTACCAGGTGGACCTCAGAATGTCGTCTGTGTCGCAGATCGACAATGTCGGCATCATCACCACACAGGAGGTGGACGAGTTCCTGGGCAAGAACCACAAGAACGAGTTCAACGCCAAGAGCACTGTTTACGTGAGAGACGTGGTGATCAAGCATGCCTTGAAGTTGAAGACTTCGCGCAAGTTGTTGGCAGATGTCGACACCAAGTTGTCTGTTTTCCCATTCAAGTTGTCGCACACCTGCAAGAGCTTCCCTGCAAAGAACGAGGAGGATTTCGAGGCCATCAAGTACGAGTTGGGTAGGAGCAAGATTGGTTTGACTGAGTTGCACAACAGACATTTGGTCAAGGCCAAGCCGATTTTGGTCACCAAGTTCGTTCCGCTTGAGAAGATTTTGTTGACTGCCAACCGTACTGGTTCGCATGGTATTGATGCCACCAGACAGGTTTTGCCTGGTATGGAGGTTCCAATGCCCAAGCTTGGTGTTTCGCAGTTGTTGTTGCAGCAGATTGCTAAGTCGGGTACCAACATCTCCAATGTTCGCGAGAGCACCACTGTGCTTGTGGACAAGGACGAGAACGAGGTTTTGCGTTTGAACGGTGCTGCTCCTAGCTATGTTCACTCTGCTTATAAGTTGAAGGGTGGTTTGACCGACGCACTTGAGCAGGTTGTGAGATTGGGTGCTGACGAGCGTTTCGGTATTAAGATTAGAAAGGTTGGAGCTCAGTAAAGGACAGAATAAGAATGAAGTAGGGAGGATGGAATGGGGATGAGACCGAATAAGGTTGAAATTGAATGAGATCTTTGAAAGAGGTTGAAAGAAGGAGAGGTTGACACATTGAATAAAAGTTAAGGAGTGAGTAATTTAGAAATGGCTGCAAATTAAAAGAAATTTTCGTGAAGTAACAGAATAGAAAGTGGTGGAAAGAGACACAGATGTGGGGAGAGTGGAGCGTAACTGTCGTAAGAGAATTGGGAAATGGATGGTCCTAAGATATTTAGAAAATGAATGCCGTAAGACTACTGTACAGTGAATTGTAGTAGGTAATGTCAGCAATATGAACTTTCTATTTGATTCGTGAAGTGCATCCTTTAGGAAAAGATGAATACGTTTGGTCATATTGCAAAAATATCAGAATTCACAGCATCTGGCTTGTCGAGTAGAAACTTTCAATTGATAACACAATCATATTCGGTAATCACTTTACTCATAGGTATGCAATTATCAGGTGGTGGTCCATTTAAAACCTAAGTATTAGTATTACGGTATCGTATCGCAACTCTTACATATCTTATCTGCTGGTCAGTAAGAAGCGACGCCATTAAATTGTTGAACTAACCTTATTCTTGGTGGCCTGATCAGACACCCAATTGACACAGGGTCTTATTCATTTTTGGTATCTAATATGTCAGCATCATCCTGCCTACCGATAAAATCACTAGTTCTTTAACTCTCCCACATTTACTTGAATTCTGTTCATTTCACCATGATTCTGTTCATTTCACCATGATTCTGTTCATTTCACCATGATTCTGTTCATTTCACCAGATCCTCTTCATGCCACTCCACTTTTTGTGTTCAGCTCCCAAAAAGCTTCCAACACTACTTGGCCCTTCCATCACCTCGATCTCACGCTCGATTACCGGAATAGGAAATCAAGGCCTTGCTACGCGTCCGCGCTTGGCGGACACACGACCAATCGAACTCAGTAGCAACCAGGCAGTAGCAAATAGCTTGTCACAACCCAAAATTGCCATTGTGTAATGTTGTTCTGTACCATTATTAAACAGTTACGATATTCCCATCACCAACCCTGTTTTGGCGTATTTGATCGTAATATCGTCTAAACACGGTATTGTCTGAATACGATATTGTACGAAATCATTTTTAATCCATTCTTATTATCACGATTGTGCCCTTAGCGGCCCAAGCAGTCTCGACTTCGTAAATGTTACCATCCTATAATCAGGCTCAACTCAATCCAATTCACCACTTAATCCACTACATCAACCCACCAATGCCTCGATCAATCTGTCCATCATCTCAATCCATCAATACCAATCCACTACTTTTCAATCCATCATCACTCTATCAATTATGTCCTCCACGTCACCCTTTTCTTCATCTTATCGGCGTTCTCACATTCTTTCACATTCTCTGACATTCTCTACATCCCTCTGACCATCCCTTCATCCGCATCCCTCGCACACACCATCTCCTCGTATCCTCAATAGCAGGTGCGTCCTCATCCCATCCTCATCTACAACCTGCCACTCCAATCACCCCATCTTCCCCCACAGCCTTACGGACCCTTTTTCTCTTGATTCACGCACGCCCTTTTTCAAGACGATTGCTGGACACGGTTTCAAAAAAACGAAACACTGACCCCCCTATTTTGATCAATCAGTCCAACATCCTAATTCCATCCAACAAGATATCACAGTACGTATACTCCCGGCAGTTCGGCCACACTTGGGACTTTGTTATTGAACGTCACAACGCATTTGAACCGGTAATTGGCAAAATCGGAACGCCACCATGACAGGGTCGTCCGGAACACAAGCACCGCATGAAACCGTACAATTGAAGAGCATAAAAGGTATACGAGTGACCCGCAGGTGGTCACCGCATACCCATACATGGTCTGTACGAGGTAGCTTTGCACTAGCCCCTTGTCACCGTTGCAATTTGCCACCGATTTGCACGAACGCAATTATTTTACGAGATGTATACTTTGACAGCACACGAGTTTGGAAGAAGACGCTAATTTGCAAGAATCCCGGCCCAGTCTGGACTTGCCTATTACCTCAGTATTGAGGGGACAGGGATTAATTGCTTTTTCGGTATCATTTTTTTCGTCGTCGACCCAAACAAAACCAAACAAAGTCCCGGAAAAAACATCCCCAGCAATTGCCCCCAATTGACGAATCAATCATACTAACCCCCAGAATGCCAGCTTCCCGTGAAGATTCCGTCTATCTTGCCAAATTGGCAGAGCAAGCCGAGCGCTACGAAGAAATGGTGGAGAACATGAAGGCGGTTGCGTTGTCCGGCCAGGAGTTGTCTGTCGAGGAGCGCAACTTGCTCTCTGTCGCGTACAAGAACGTTATCGGTGCCCGCCGTGCTTCGTGGAGAATTGTCTCCTCCATCGAGCAGAAGGAGGACGCTAAGGGTAACGAGACCCAGGTCTCCTTGATCAGAGAATACAGATCCAAGATCGAGCAGGAATTGTCCAAGATCTGTGAGGACATTTTGGCCGTGTTGTCGGACCACTTGATCTCGTCCGCACAGACCGGCGAGTCCAAGGTCTTCTACTACAAAATGAAGGGTGACTACCACCGTTACTTGGCCGAGTTCGCCACCTCGGATAAGAGAAAGGAGGCTGCCGACTTGTCGCTTGAGGCTTACAAGAGCGCCAGCGATGTTGCTGTCACCGAGTTGCCACCAACCCACCCAATCAGATTAGGTCTTGCCTTGAACTTCTCGGTCTTCTACTATGAGATCTTGAACTCCCCAGACAGAGCCTGCCACTTGGCCAAGCAGGCATTCGACGATGCCGTTGCCGACTTGGAGACTCTCTCCGAGGACTCCTACAAGGACTCCACCTTGATCATGCAATTGTTGAGAGATAACTTGACCTTGTGGACAGACTTGTCCGAGCCACATGTGCCTGCTGACGAGGCTGCTGCACCTGCAGAGTCGAAGCAGGACGAGGAGTAGAAAATGTGTTTCCATGTATATGTATAGATATGTATGCAGTATGTTTTTACAGTAGATATATGACGAGGAAATGCGCATGTTTGAGCGAGCTGGCTATCTTAGAAAGCCTGCTGATCTGGTATGTTGATGAAGAACACAAAAGAAAGAGTGAGCTGATAATAGTCGATGGTATGAGACTTTGGCGGAGCAATCTTAAATATGCGGCTAAGTGAGCTGAGACTGATTACAGGATGTTCTAGTAGATGAATTAGGTTAATGGGGGAATGAAGCTTCTTGAGCATTCCTGGCGTGGAAGAGAAAACAGGAAAGAGTAAGAAGAGAAAAGTGTAAAGGAAGGGTGAAGTATGGAGTAGTGTAGGAACATTGAATGAACAGTGAATGAGTTTTCCAAATGTGAATGAGAATTCCAGTAGTGAATGAGTTTAACAGTGAATGAGAATTCCAGTAGTGTATGAGTTTTCCGACAGTGAATGAGCATTCCAACAGTAAACCCAAAAAAGACTCAATAGGCACAGTAAATACAATAGTTGCCACTTCCTCGGCCTTCATTTGATACCTTCATTGATAGACATTTCAACTCATTAACATTCTTTCCTCGTCTTGTTTACTAACTCTTCAAGTTCCTCTTTTCCAAATATCCTTTTCATAGATTAGAGGTTCAACTTTGTCTCACCAAGTATGCATGTCTCTGATTAAAGTACCTTGTACAAAGCTGTTTCTAATTTTGTGTCGCACAAACTGCGTACAAATCTCTTACCCCGTGATCATCCTGACTACCACATCACCCACACCTGGGTGACTATCGCTCTCAATTTATTTCATATTGGACTTTTTATATCATTCGCTATTTATCTCGTGATAATTCTGATTATTCTTTTCTCGTGACTGTATGTAATCCTGATCTCGTGACCATGACTAAACCTATTCATTCATGTTCCTTCTTTTGATGCAAACTCACTCCCATAACACTTACACCGCCTAAAACACCCACCCGTTCGGCCAATTCAATCTCCATTACATGCGTTCACCATAGCCCCAGATAACATAGCATCTATATGCAGGTTGCAACGGTCAGCACCGAGACATTTAGTTATGACTCAAACCACGCAAATGCTGCACTCGACTAGCTTTTTCTCTTATGCTTTCAAATCATCCTCGGTAGTGGTCCAGCCATATACAGACCATCGACTACCCTACAAAATCAGCCGGGGCCGAATTGCGTTTCCTCGCTCCGTTATCGCTTGATTTGTATGCAGGGCGCGAGGGTCTGTATCACGAAACCAGCGACTCAGAAGTGAGTCAAATGTAATCCAAGATTAAAGAGTTTGAATACATTTTCTTTCCCATTCGTGTTGAGCCGTATCTTTGTTACCTTTTCAATTAGCTAAGCAAGCGTGTTCCTATTATCTTTGTAAGCGGAGTGACACTTTCTGACTCATTTTTCTTATCGTGAGTCTTTTTTTCCACTACTTTTCTTATGAGCTTCCCAGTGTTACCACTCGTTTCTGGCGCCAATAAGGCTGCCATTGAGACACTTTCCGTGGTTGGACAGATCCTTATCCCACTTGCTGATGTTAGTGGCGACAAAAAGCACTTTGTTCGCAATTTTCCCCGTGAAGTTGCCATTTACGTTGATGCCAGGGCAGCCACCAACCTCGATCAGGTAGTTGAGTTGCTCAACATTGGAGTTTCGCGCACAATTGTGACTGAGTCGCTCTTTGAGGAGGCTCTCGAGGCAGGTTTGCCCTCGTACAGGTTCATTGTCGACGGCAAAGTCGAAAAAGTGTCTTCGAACGATGCTAGTGTGATTGTGAAGGCCGAGGTCGATATCAAATCCACAAGCCAGGGCGGAAACAAGGCTGTCTACATTGAGGGTGAATTTACACAAAAGTCTGCAAATGAGTATGCTGTGAAAGGATATACGCCGGTCATCGATTCTTCTCGTTTGAGCACCTCACTGGGTGATTTGATTTCGATTTCCGAGATTTTTACTTCTACACTCACAACCGATCGTCCAGACGGGCTTTTCACCACGCTTATCTCTGGTCCTGCGCCCTCCTACACTGCTCTTGGTGTGGTTTACTCGTCTGTGGAGCTGATTCACGCGAGTATTGCTGAGAATGCCGGTGTGTACCAGCTGCGCAAACGCCGTGATGAGTTGTGGTACAAGGGCAAAACTTCTGGAGCCACGCAAAAGCTCATCAAGGTGCTGAAGGACTGCGATAACGATGTGGTCAAATTTATCGTGGAGCAGAAAAAAGGTTCGGGCTTTTGTCACTTGGATAAGAACTACACTTGTTTCCAAGACTTGCAATTGCACGAGGACGCGCCAGGTTCAGGGTTGTCAAAGTTGGATGCCACTTTGCAAAGTAGACTTGAGAGCGCACCACAAGGGTCGTACACCCAGAGGTTGTTCAGCGACGAGAAACTTCTTGTTGCTAAGATGAAGGAGGAGTTGGATGAATTGATCGAGGCTGGCCAGCAGAAGGACCAGGCAGAGGTCGCCTGGGAGGCTGCGGACTTGTTGTACTTCGTCGTCGCATGGGCTGTGAAGCACGGCGTCACCTTGGCAGACATCGAGAAGAACTTGGATGTCAAGAGTTTGAAGGTTACCAGAAGAAAGGGTGATGCAAAGGAAAAGTATTTGGAAAAGGCCGACAAGGTTGAGGAGAAGAAGCCTGAGAAGAAAGAGCAGACAAATGACAGCTCGCTCTCGTTCTCTATGGAAACCATTTCCGTCACACCAAGTACCAAATCTGCAGTCATTGCTAAAGCCTTGACGAGACCTGTTCAGAAAACCGCGGACATCATGAAACTCGTTCTCCCCATCATCGAGCAGGTGAAGAAGGATGGCGACAAGGCTTTGATTGACCTCACCGCAAAGTTCGACGGCGTGCAATTAGACACACCTATCTTGTCCGCACCTTTCCCCCAGGAGTTAATGGACATCTCTACCGAAATGAAGGCCGCCATTGACTTGTCCATGAAAAACATCGAAAAGTTCCACTCGGCACAATTACCCAAGGAGGAAATCTTGACCGTGGAAACCGCACCAGGTGTGTTCTGCTCCCGTTTCGCTAAACCTATAGAAAACGTCGGTCTCTATGTCCCTGGAGGTACCGCTGTGTTGCCTTCCACCGCCATGATGCTTGGTGTCCCGGCTATGGTTGCTGGCTGTGAAAACATCGTTCTTGCACTGCCTCCAGCACGTTCCACCGGAAAATTGACCCCGGAGGTGGTTTATGTTGCGCACAAGTTGGGAGCCAAATGTATTGTGATGGCTGGTGGTGCCCAGGCTATCACCGCGATGGCGTACGGAACTAAGTCTGTTTTGAAGTGTGACAAGATTCTCGGTCCAGGTAACCAGTTTGTGACTGCAGCCAAGATGTATGTGCAAAACGACACCCAGGCATTGTGCTCGATCGACATGCCTGCTGGCCCTTCGGAAGTCTTGGTTATTGCCGACGAAAAGGCGGATGCTGACTTTGTTGCCTCTGATTTGCTCTCGCAGGCCGAGCATGGAGTCGACTCGCAGGTGATCTTGATTGGTGTGGGCTTGAGCAAAGCCAAGGTTGCTGAGTTTGACGAGGCTATTGCCAGACAAGCCGCTGTTCTCCCAAGAAAGGACATCGTTGCCAAGAGTTTGGCGCACTCTTACACCTTGTTGGTGGAAACCTACGAAGAGGCTTTCAAACTTTCGAATGACTATGCACCAGAGCACTTGATCTTACAGGTGGAGGAAGCAGAGAAATACGTTCCAGGTCACATTGAAAACGCGGGTTCTGTCTTTGTGGGTGCTTTGTCTCCTGAGAGTTGTGGAGACTACTCGAGTGGTACCAACCACACCTTGCCCACCTACGGATATGCCAGACAATACTCGGGTGTGAACACTGCTACTTTCCAGAAGTTCATCACTGCGCAGAATGTGACAGAGGAGGGATTGAAGAGTATTGGTAATGCTGTGATGACCTTGGCTGCTGTCGAGGGTTTGGAGGCGCACAGAAACGCGGTGCAGGTCAGAATGGACAAGTTGGGTTTGAGTGGTAACTGAATGATGAAGTCAGGAGTAAGAAAAACTAAGTGATGGCTGACTGAACTATGTCGCTAGGACTATAGGGATGGAGATGTTGTTCAAGAGTTCGCATTCTGTGGAATGTGTTGAGACTAGAAAATATAGGACATGTAGTCACAGTAAATAGAAAGATTACACGTTGTATGCAGGATTTGCAGCCACATCATCAGAGCGGGTATAACGGAAGCGAAGACATGAAAGTTAATGGGGGTTATCAGTATTGGTTTACAGTGATGGTAAGTTTGGTGGACCCAAATACTCATATCACTGGGAAGCAGAGAAGTTCGTACGGAACTTTATACTTGTGCAGATCCAAGATTATTCTCTTGACCTAGCTCCAATACTGACGTTCTAAAGAAGCATCGACTATTTCGCGTAAAGCCTTTTGAACCTTTTTCGGTTTTAGTCTTGAGTGCATATCGTAATATCAGTCTGTTCTACCTTACTCGTCCTTGCTTTGCCAATATAGAGCTTAGATTTAATTAAATATTCATTGATATCAAATATTTCCACTATCCTTACCCACTCACCATTCCTCGGTCTCAACTACCAGTCCATTCCCTTATCTCCGCTTCCACACTCGACACTTGCGCAGATTTGCTCCAACTCTTCCACATCTGGGTTCTTAGCAGAACGCCCAACAAAGGCAGGGTTGATAGGAGCTCCAGCACTCTGCTCAGCTGCAAAATGTTCTTTCACCATGTCTCTCACAAGACCCTGGTAGTAGAGGACACCCTTCTCTTTGGTTGGGTGAAGGTAACCGGTAGAATACACACCCTGCTTCAAGTTCTTTTGTGTCAACTGGCACAAGTTGAAGTCTTCCAATTCCACCAATTGCAAAAAGTCCACAAACTCCTTTTTGGTGGTCTCGTCCAAACCCTTCTTGGTGTAGATGTCATACTGCAAAACAGTCTTGTTCGCTCCTAATGGAAGCACTCTGATGGAATACCATGCAGGGGAGTAACAGTTGATACCGTTGTTTGGGTAGAGGTACACCCATAAGCCGTTGAACTCACCACCTGGGTTTGCTTTCTTTGGCTTTGGCTTGGTTTCCACCTTTTTCTTTCCGAAACCAAACCACGACGACTCTTCATCTGGATCTTGGTTGTCATTCTCGATGGCAACCTCTTCCTTCACGATCTCCGCATAGTGACGACAGTATCTTGTCTTTGGCACCACCTTGTAAGTTTCCATTTTGAAGGCGGAGTTCAAGCCCGGGTGTGCGGTAGGACAGTGGTAGCACTCCTGGTAACCATCCATCAAAGTCTTCCAGTTGAAATCACCGTTGAGCTCGTAAGACATATGGTACTCATAATCGGAAAAGTCAAACTCGTTCATCTCGTTGTTCAAGCCGGAGAACCAGTCTGCAAACGGCATCACATCTTCTTGCGAAAAGTTGATAAAAACAAGTCCTTGCTCGGTAACGTGAGTCTTGATCGCATACAAGGAGTTCTCCTCCTTGACAAAACCCTCGACATTGTCAAAGTGAGGAGCCTTGGTCAACTTTCCGTCGCTGTTGTAAGACCACCCGTGGTACTTGCAGCCAAGAATTGTAGATGAACCTTGGTCCTTGCGAACAATGGGGTACGCTCTGTGGCGGCACACATTGTGGAAAGCCTTCAACTGGCCGTCGACCTTGGACTTAATAATGAAAAAGTTGATGCCAGCCACTGAAAAAGCATAGTAGTCACCGGCCTTCTTGAAGCGCGAAGAGTGGGTACAGTAGAGCCACGATTTATAGAAGATCGCTCTCTTTTCCAACTCGAAAACGCTCTCTGAGGTCCACCAACTGGCAGGGAGTGTGTGCTCACCGGCTAACATCTTTTCGCCTGGAATATCAGCAGGCGGTGCGCTGGGCATTACTGTGGTCATGGTGGTTAATTTTCAATAATTTATACAGTGGTAAGCACTCGATGAAGTGTTGAGCTGTTGATGTAGTAATCATATGGTTCCGCTCCGCTATATATACAATTGCTGCAAACTCTTATCTTTGGAAAAAACGTCCTAATTGGGACAAAAATCGGAACCTCCGAAAAGAGGGGTATCTGAGTGTAGGATATTACTTCCAAATTGTAGCGGACTCTATTGATGGTATGAGGTCGGCTTAGTTGATGAAGTCTAATTTCTTTATGCAGGTTTACTCTTTATGGCCCAGTGCTGCTCTTTATGTTATCCTTATTGTAGTCTGATAGTATCTTGTATCTAGAGCTCTTAGGACTCTCACTGTACATGGATGAAAATGCCCTGTTTTAACCCATGAAAAAGTCCTTTTATCGTTTTACTTCTTTACGAACAATCTACTTTCATAAGCTTTCTATTTTACCTTCGCTCCTACGCGTTCCTGGTATAGCGGTCCTCTTTGGCTTTACACCGCCTACTACAACAGATCACTTTGTTTGTCACCGCCCGCCGTTTTTTGTCTCTTTTTGGTCATAATATCCCACAAAAGAAAACAAGATAAGCAATTTCGCGCGGATCGTTAGACAGACTAGGGCAGAATGCTGATTTCATGGAAAGGACGGTATATGATTGGAAAATCAGGCCACCTATTTCCACATCGAGTGATTAGATTTCGGCTCCTTGTGATTTGCTCCTCAGATAAGTGATATTTTCTCCCCAGATAAGTCGTTTGTCCAAATTATGAGCGGACCGGATCACCTCAAATAATCGGCCGCATTCACCACGGATCGTGGCTTTGCTCCGCTTCTGGGATTTGGCAAGATTGAGTATTGGAGGTCTGTATACTGTATGCGCGCTTTGTCCACTATTGATCTAGTAAACTTTTGGCTTGTCTCTAGCTGTTTATGGGATGTTCGACGATATAGCTAACTATCTGAATTATCTAGCGTTGGAAGAGGAGCAATTTTCTTTAGTTCCGATTGGATTAGTATTCGTTAGGATTTAGTCAGTTTTTTATACACTTTGCTACCTCCTTGACTTGTTTAGGTATTAATTTGCTCCCCATAACTATTTTACACACGTTTACTCCATCCCTAACTGAAAAAACTCTGTCCTCAGTTCTCACTTATAATTACCCCTCACTCTATTTAATTCAATTCACAAACTGTTCACTCTATTTAATTGCTCGCTTCCCTTTTCACATTATCTAATAGTATCGCCACGGTTCCACATTCTAACTAGAGACAATTGATAGTGCATTGCATACTAAAAACAACCTGTCAAGCAAACGCAAAAGCTTCAATCCGGAATTTTCAATACATAAGTCTCCCTACATATTTGCAGCCAGTTTTTTGTGAAACTGTTTTGCAGCCACAGTTGGGAATTCCAATCACCTATAGCTTTTAGCACGCACGTTACTAAACTTGCGTTTTGTTTATCGGTCAATCACTACAGCTTATTACAGTATTCAATTCTGGCTATGATCTATTACGAACTTTGTAATTCTCTTAGATCAGTCCACTCGTGTTCACTTGGCTCATACAATATTCCCATACGTGCATCACATTCAACTAGCTCGCCCAATCCTCCTGTTCCTCCATTTTACTTGAATTTAGTGTTACTGATTCTTAGAAAGTATCTGAAGGATAAGGAACCCACAGATTTGAAATTGAATTAGACTTTGCGAAAAAACCGGAAAAACTCATCCATTCAAGTATCACGTATGTAATTGCAACATTTTTATACCAATTGCAACTACAATAGCACTCCTCGAACATTTGCCAACTTGTTCTTACACCTTATTCTTTCTTTTATATTACATATATTAACTCAGCTAATTTGTACTGTGTCATCACTGTCAAATCACTTTTCATTACATTAGATCCTACTGACTTCGTCAGTAGATCTCCGAAGATCTTAATGATCACTCTCTCTTAAGGCTCTCTCCAAACCTAACAACCTCAAAACCTCCTTGCCCAACGTCGAATCGATCGACGGCGCAAGAAAGTAGTCCAAAGCCAACTTTACATCCGGAACGACGCGTGACAACAACCCGAGCAGATCAATATTTGCCAAAAGCCCCGAATAGTCTCCCTCAACATCACCGCTTCTGATCAAAGTTCTCGCTCCAACAGCACTGGCCAACAACGAGTTTACCACCACAAGTGACTTGGTGAGAATGAGCGTCAACACACGGAACTCGCTCAGCTCAGCAGGATACTTACCGGTCTCAGAAACCGAGGCCACGGCAAGTTTCGCGTAGTTGTACAATAAGTTCTTGTTGTTCAACAACCAACATGACGGCATATCACGGACCTCGTCATGTGGCACCATATCGATTAAGAGCTTGGCACCAAAGAGAGCCTGGGAAACAGCCGGCGCACGTGCAAAAGCAAAGCTTGAGAACTCGTAGCTGTTGGCGTGGAAGGGAATAACACTCATGGTGAGGTAGAATGCACGAGTGTGAAGTTCACCCAGAGAGAAGCGATCAGCAGCAGTGGAATCGGAATCGTACCCTTCCAAATAAGCTAAGCAAAGCTTTTTGGTGGCCTCGGCATCCTTTGGATCAATTTGGAACGGCCTAGTGTTGGCGTATACCGACTGTGACGAGATTGCGAGCGAGCCACTCAACACCGCATACATGAGCGACCTGTTGTGCGGCTCACGCACAATGATTTTGGTGAGAGCATCAATTGCATGTGGAAGGTAGGTATAAACTTCCAATGGCAGGTTTGTAATGTTTCCTGAAGGATTGACCTCCGGGCCAAAAGCACACACTAACGCAAAAACAAGGAAAGCCTGCTCCAAACTGGCCAACTCAATGAAAAAAGCGATACTATCCAACATCATCAAGGCGTCCTTGAGCAACGCAAGCCGTTTTCTGTGCGAGATGAAACAATCAGGATGCATTGCCAAGCTCTTGACAAGCTTGAAGACGAGCGCCTTGTAGGGCTTGTTGGCGGATATCAGCTGTTTGTTGACATCAACAAACGAAATGTTGCGCAAGATCATCGTTGCTGTGACCAATTGCTCCACCATCATGACCTGGTTATCCACTGCGCTCTTTATCTGGGATTTGCTGAAGTGGTGCTTGTTTTCGCGGCTGAAGTTCTGGATAGCCTTGAGGTAGTCGGGGAGTGCAAACACGGTTGGGGCTGGGGTTTCTTGCGAGCTTGCGGGGGTTTGGACCTCACATGGAGAGAAAACATCGTCCATGTCATCGTCAGAATCTTCCACAACAGCGCCAGTAAGGGAGTCGACAATGAAACTCACATCTTCGGTGCGTTGGGTGGAGTATTTCCTGAAGACGTCATCGATGGTGGAGTTAGTGCGCATGCTTTCGCTAGTTTTGAGGTAGGCCGAGCTCTTGTCCAAACCCAGCGATGTCTCACCCAAAGTCAGCGACTTTGCGCCCGAAGACGTCTCTGAGTGTACTATGTTCTCCAACACCTTGAATCCAAATGTCGAGAGCGCATCTAGCAACTCCGGACAATCGTCTATCCGAAAGGTGTAGTTCGCGTCTGAGGTTGTCACCAACAACGTGTTCAACGCACTCGTCACCTCACTGCTGTGTACACCCTCGTATGACTTCAAGCCCATGATAAGCGCCTGCATGTTTATGGCACCCAACTCGGGCGCAAAGAGATATACCGGTCTCGTAGCCTCCATCTCGCCTGCAAGCTGCGAGAGCTCCTTTACGGGGTACCCACCGTGCGTCTCTGTAATCCTGCGATATGGAACGTAGCTTTTGATGACGTTGGGCTCTTCAGGATCCAGCGAGGGAGTCTGTGTCTTTTCGGCCTTACCTGTCTGGAGGTTCAGGCGAGAGCGAAGGGAGGGTGTTTGCGACTGGACATTTGGCGAGTCGACCCGCGAAGTTTTCCTCTGGAGCTGTGGCGTGGCCAGCGACAGTCCTGGCGAGGGCTGAACCGAAGGGTGTACAGATGGCGTGGCGTTAACTGCAGGAGACTGGATACCCAGGTGGGGAGACATATGGGATATGTGTGGGGTGTAGGAGACCGAGTTTGAGTGCGAGGGAGAGGGTTGTGGGTTTTGTTGGTTGATGTTTTGTTGGTTCTGTTGAGCCTGCTGGTTCTGCTGGTTCTGCTGAGTCTGCTGGTTCTGCTGGTTCTGTTGATTAATGTTCTGGTTTGAATTTTGTTGGCCAAGGTTCTGGTTTGTCGATTGGTAGTTCTGGCTCTGGTTCTGGTTCTGATTTTGCTGATTGAAATTCTGCTGAAAACCCTGACTTTGGTTTTGACTCTGGCCTTGGCCCTGCTGGTTGAAATTCTGGCCCTGCCTCTTCTGAAGTCGTCCCAAAACTTCCCTTTGAAAACGTATCTTTCGCGCCTGCAAGTCCTTCGCTCCCTCTGGAGTCAGCCCGTATTGTTCATACGGGAACAATTTGGTTGCATAGCACATGCTAATCTCCTTATCAATTGCCTCGCGTGCATGTGTATCCTGCAAGTTCACGCCCTCGTACAAGCCCAAACGATGTCCCACAAGGAACCATGGGCTCTGCTGCGGGGAGCCTAGCGTGGGGTTCTGCACCCACTTGACCAACTGCTGTGGACCACCGAGCTTCTGCGTCAAGAGATGGAAGAAGAACAAGTTGACGCGCTTGCCGTTGATGACGGGCGGTGGGCCAATTGGCGTACCGTTCTGCGTCATGAAGTCGTTGAGTGTCGTGAGAAAGAGCTCGATCTGAAGCTGTGTGAGCTGCTCCTGCAGTGGTTTGCGGGGATTGGAAAACTGGTTGCCCTGGTTGCTCTGGTTAGATTGTTGGCCCTGCTGGTTCTGTAACATGGTCTGCGACTGTGGGTTCTGCGAACTCTGCAAACCCAGGCCATTTAGGCCAGACGCCTGGTTTTGGTTAGCGTGCCCAATCTGCGACTGGTGTCCCATGCGATTCTGCATCGCGCTTTGGCCGGGGTTGATATTTGGGTTGACGTTGTTTTGGTTTGGATTCATAGTGCTTTGGTTTGGGTTCATATTTTGATTCATTACGGTCTGATTCAACCCATTCAGGTTCATCCCATTTTGATTCATGCTCTGGTTCATGCTCTGGTTCATGCTCTGGTTCATGCTCTGGTTCATGCTCTGGTTCATGCCCTGATTCATGCTCTGATTCATGCCCTGACCAGATTGACCAGATTGGCCCTGACCAGACTGGCCCTGACCAGCCAGGCCCTGGCCAGATTGACCCTGACCAGCCAGACCTTGGCTCATCTGCCTCTTGTTTCCCACCTGTGGCGACATCATGTTCACCGGGCTCACGTAGTTCTGCTGCTGGAACTGCGGCGTGGGCGCGCCCGACTGGTACTGTGGTGTCGGCGCGTTCGATTGTTGGCGGCGGAGGTACATTTGCGGCGAGATGCCTTGTTGCTGGCCGAGGATCTGGGCGGGACTCACATCATTGACGGCGGGGGTGAATGGCTTGTCATCGAAGTTGAAGAAGTCCTCCTCGTTGGACTTTTCGAATGCGGTCTCGTTGAGCCAGTAGTCGGACATGACAAAAAAAACAAAGTTATTCTGACGACTTAAAAAGATTGATATCTGAGGGTCGGCGAGGAGTCACTAGAACTTTTTACTGAAGTCAGCGAGGAGTGACTAGTAATGTATATGATCTGAACTTTTATGGGGTTAGAGTAACATGACATTCCAATTGTCATCAATGATGAATGGTATTGTAGTGCTTCAGTTTACTTGATGAATTGTATCGTAGTGTTTCAGTTTACTTGATGAATTGTATCGTAGTGTTTTACTTGATGAATGGTATTGTAGTGTTTCAGTTACTCGATGAATTGGTATCATAATTCCTTACTTTACTTGATGAATTGGTTTCATAATCCCTCTCCTTGATGAATTTTTGCATCTGACCTTACTGAAGTTGCAAACTAGTTAATCGTAAAAGTTGCAACAAGTGGAAACTCGGATGTCTGAGCAAGCAGAACCAGTGTTGAGTAGAGAAAATATGCACCTACACCAGACAATCTGAGTAAAGAGCTTGCTGCTCTTAGGGATATTTGAGACAATATAAAACCACTATTTAGAATCTCTTGGTGGCAGATTTCTCCTATCTCGACAAGTGAGTATAAAGTGGATTAAAAGTAGATGGATTGGGCAATAGGGGAGTAGCGCATTGGCAGCTGGTTATTGAATTGGGAGATGTTTAGAGTTGTATGCAGCAGAGCAAAAACAACAAGTCCCACAATTAGTGAGAAAATATGGCCCATGCTCATGGACTTGTGGTGGCAGCGCTGATATGTAGTCTACATATGAGTGATCTCACCTTTCTACCCGCTTTCCACACACTATACTATTTATTCTAGGTGAAATCCTCTGAAGGGTTAGGATTGAATCAGCGTGAGCTAACAGAGCTAGGTAGGGGTTTTAGGTGATAGGTATATACAGTTTGGTGAAAGGTAACTTATTCGTGATTCATAGAGTCTACCTCATTCAAGTGTGGAAAGAGATGAGTTATGTGCAAGTCCATGAACTTGTTTGTCAACTGGGTCAAAAAGGTGCCGAGGGTGTTTGTGAGTTTTCAAGGGAGTGTTCATATGTCTTGAAAAAAGTGGGTCTGTCATTATACGAGTTTCAATGTCTATGTGTTGGTCCTATTTGTCTACTTATGGTAAGAGTAGTTGTGAGAAATGAAATCACTAAAAATCAGTTCCTCCAAAGTCGGTTCCCTTCAACAAAGCTTCCACATTTCTCATTATCTTTTCTCACTTCTCTTTTGTCACTTCTCTTTTGTCACTCTCCAACTTCTCCCAATCATTCAACCCATTACCCACTCACTTTTCTCTTCCTCTCACTCATCCTCTACACATCATCTATAAGGCAGAAACATTCAACTTACGCTAGCTACTCCCTAGACTCTATTCACTGCTCCAGTTTATCTGCTGCAGTCACGCTATCAGCAGTTCCCCACAAGCTCACTCAGATACCAGTTTTGCAGACTAATCAGCAGGTTCTGATTGCCAAAACTAGTATGTGTTACCAATCGTATAACATAGCCAACTATTCAAGCCCGCTCTTCACGAACACACTCAATGCTCACAATCAAACGGGTTCATTGCCTCCCCAAAAAAATCATCTTTTGGCTCAGTTATAAATCAGACGCTATCTTCTTAGCAAAAGGCTCATTGTCGATCCCCCACTAGTTTGCTCCTCACTGATATCGACAGCAAAAAACTCGGTCAACAGTGTAGCTCAGTCAGCAGTCTCCCTAGTTACCAAAACTTCCACCACCTCTTATGCAACTTCTTACTCAACGCTTTGTAATGCTCCATCTCGCCCCAGCAATCTCTTCCATACTCACATCCCGCCATGTTGACAACGAAATCATTGTCCTTGAAAAAGTACTGCGGATCGTCAGCCTGGTCATTACAGGCTCCCGGTGGAAAAGCATTGATCTTGCGCAACGGCAAGAACGCAGTGCGCTCTCGCACCCACGACTGAGTGCTATAGAGCGTCTCCAACGCATCCTGCTCCTTGTGCTCCCACTGCATGTGCATCTGCTCATACATGGCAGGATCCCACCACACATCGAGCAACATCTCCGACCACGCCAGCCTGCGCATCAAGAACGACCCAAGGTTGAACCCTCCACAGTCCTGCGTGACAATCAAGTCGATGGGCTGTGTGTAGTCAACGTAAGGGATGTCAATGGGCAATCTCAACGGATTGAATGTCTCCAAAGTTCTGTATGTCGCATTTTCCAAGTGCGACAAAAAGTGCTCTTCCAACGAGATCTGCGGCTCCATGATGTATGTGTGGAGATCCAACCACCAGAACCACTCGGTGCCTGGGAACTGGCGCATGGTCTGCTTCAAGATGTCCACCTTCTCCCACGACTCGCGCCATTCGTGCGAGTATCTCTTTTTGATGGTCATGTCCTTGATGGTCAAGCCGTAGCCGTGTCTTTTAGCGTAGTCCTTCTTGTTTGCGATCGACGAACGCTCGACCGACCACTCCTGTGGCGACTTCCAGTAGAGCACTCCTCCTCCCTCGTTTGCCGCGAGGATGATCACCACCTTGGGGCTGCTGGAGCGCCAGTGTGGGATGAAGGGCACCAGTGTGAAGAACGAGAGGAAGAGGAGCGTGAGAATGGCAGCCGCAGTGCGCTTATAGCGCACTATGAGGTCGGCCGCCTTTCTTCCGAGCGACGAGAACGGTCTCTTGTTGGGTTTGAATGTCTTGGAGTAGCCATCTTTCTCCAACGTGTTGGAGTACGGAAGAGAGAGTCGTTCTGACATGAGGAAAAAACAGAAAAAGAATGTGAATAATAAGCGCGGACGTGGCGACCTGAGAACCTGAAAATGTTAACGTAGGGGAGGTTATGACGTGGCAATAGAGCATGGAATAAAGACATGGAATAAAGACATGGAATAGTTAGACATGGAATAAAGACATGGAATAAAGACATGGAATAAAGACATGGAATAAAGACATGGAATAGTTAGACATGGAATAAAAACATAGAATAGTTAAACATAGAATAGTTAATCATAGAATAGTTAAACATAGAATAGTTAAACATAGAATATTAGTTAATATAGTACCTGGATATAGTACGTGCGTTTAGTAACAATAACACCTTTCAGGGGATAATACCATGGTGGTATAGTTGTAAAAAGTACTGTTAGTCTAATACTGTTATTAGCCAATAGTACTATGTCACTCAAGTGTTCCTACTGGTAAAACTAATTGAAACAGCCAACCTTTACTAATCATACTATTAGCAAGTTGACACTCATTAAACGTAGTCATTGTATCTAGGATGATCAATTAGTAACTCCTGGTTCCCTCTCGTATTCGCAGTTGACATAGTGATGCAAGAATACCCCTTCATCTGAATACGCGGTAAAACCGACGCGTTTCGCTAAAATTTCTTCCAACCCAATCCTTTAGAGTCCAATCTTTCTACTACCTGACCTCCCTCGCGCGCTCATCACTGCATCGCTGTGCCACATACCGAATACGGGTGTTTCGAGTGTCCAGACAAGTCACGTGTGAAACGTGATCGCATATCATTATATAATCAAGACTGCATATAGATATGATCTTATATCGGCAGCACTTGCGGTATTACAACCCGGCTACTGGTCGGCGCTCGCCTGTCCGGATAGCGTTTATCCTGAGTAAAAGCAGCAAAAATGAAAACATTGTTTAGCAATGGTTGCAAATCATTCATATCCAACTACTCAAATCACTTCAATATTTTACAGACACAGATTATGTAGGTTTGAGTGACATTGAGCTACCGCATAGGGGAGGAGCATAATGGGCTTAATATGATTATAGTTTATACAGTGAATGATTCAAGGTGAATTGGAAGCAAATGAATTATATAAAAACTCTAGTAAAGACTTCTCCGTGTTTAGCTTGGGTTGTTAGATTATCCATTTTCTGTATCTTCTGTAGCCATTTATATCATCCGACCCTTGGGTAATTACCTTCTAATAGTCTCAAATAATACAATGTAGACACTCTTAATTTCCAACCTCTATTCCACCAGCTCTTCTTTTCTGTCTCCATATCCTATGACCCTCATAAAGATTCTACAACATTTGACCTTTCTCCACATCCTAAACCCTCATCTTTATTTCTAAAACACTCGACCTTTCCTATGTCACCCAGAAGCTCAAATAAATCCCTTCACCTCTCAAGCAAACACAGTTGGCAAATTCCCTGCTGACTTAGTCATACCTCTCTTCACTCCTTCTCCATAACCTCGTTCAAAGCAGCACTGATGTCTACCTGCGACCGACCCTCAACACCGAACCCCTCCATCAATCCTATCACCTTTCTAACAGCCGCCAGCGAACCCTCTGTGGCTACGTCGACGTCGATTACGTAAGCAAACCCATCATCCGGCGATGTCTTGGTGTCCACCGGTTCGAAAACCTTGATGAAGCGGCGCATTACCATGATGGTGGTTTTTGTGTGTGCGTTGTATTGCAATGTCTGATGCTTATCGCCGCGTTCCTTCACGCGTTTGTGCGTTATTTCCCACAATCTCTCCTTTGGCGCGCTGAAACAGACGGCAATGAACCTGATGTCGACACCAGGCAACACCTTGTGCCTTTTCTTTTCAAAGTCGGCAAATAGCTTGGCTCTTTGTTTTGGCTCGTGGTTGTTTTTGTCTACCAAGACCACATCCGAGTCTTTCAACGCGTTTAGGCTGATGTCCACAAGGCGAGTGGACCGTTTTAAGTCGTCGTTTTGGATGTGTGGCCACCCGTAGAGTGTAGAGAGTGCTTTGAATGTGGTTGTTTTGCCACAACCTATGGTAGCGACCAGGACTATCACGTACTTCATAAGAAGCTGGGTGGCTGGAACCTAAATAAAAGAGTGAGATTAGTGAGCGCGAGGGCCGAGTAAAACAGTTCAAAAAGTAGTCAAGTATTCAAGCAAGTAGATGGGGGATTTGATCTGTGTGGAATTAATGCCTACAAAGTCGATGTATGGTTGGAAAGTTCTAACATTTTAGACGTGCATTGCGTGCAATAAAACGCCCATGCACGTCTATGCGGGATGCCAGGTCAGAATTAGCCGGAGTTAGGATCCAGCAAGGTATTGACTAACGAGGATGCTGCATAATGCACTGATTGGGGATGGCGAAGCTTAAACAGCTTTTACAGAAACCTACACAGTTCGAGCCTATACACAGGAATTGTACGAATATGGATAAAGTACTGTTCAGGTAACTGCTGTCGTTAGATATCATTAAGGATGTGTTGAGAAACACTCTTCATCCAGGGAATATCTTATAACTAGCTTGTTTAAGGTATATGGTAAATAGCTTGGAATGTGGCGGAATTGACGGTATGTGGAGTATTAGTACTTTCCCACAGATGAATGGGGCTATAGGCCGATGCGGTCATAGGTCAGATGAGTAGGTCGACTTCCGCTTGCATCTATGTAGGGCTTTTAGGCGGACTCCGTATTCTATGGCACCATTGGAACCTTACATGATGACGTTGGTTATTTTACGTTTGAAAGTTGTGGATTGTTCAAGTATCTATCGTGAAAAGATTCACTACTACTTTTTCCCAGGGTTCGCCATGTTGCTTATGTCGCTCATGTCGCACTTGTTCATGATAGTTCTCGCTAAACGAACGGCAAATTTGATTAGCCAACGGGCCACGGTTACTAGAATTAGATCTCCCTCAAGGTTTTCGTGTTTAGACTAGGACCTCTCAGGCGTCACATTCAAGTTCACTTCGTTCACCACTTCAACTTATTTCAGGCTTCTCGCTCACATCCTTGACTAGTTCAACCTCTTTCACCCCTCACTTTTCCCTACTACCTCAACGGCAACAAATTCTGCTCGCTGCAGCTCTGACGACATAACGGACACTCCGGATGCTCCCGTATCCAGTCCACGATACACTCCCAGCAGAAAACATGCCCGCAGTTTGCAGCAGCAGGATCTGTCATCGCAGACAAACACAACATACACGTCCTCGAGTCCGCTGGTATATACGGAAGCGCATTGGGGTCGTCCAACTCCACCAGACCCTTCTTGACGGCCTTCAACTGCGATATGTCGGAAACCACCGTCTCATCAATGGATTTTTCGCGTGGCTGGTCGCTGGATTTGCGCTTTAAGGAGATCAAGAGTTTGACAATGTACTGAAGGAATATGATTCCACCGAGAAACGAGTAGTTTCCTGCACGACGTAAGTGTTTCTCTTCTTTGCTGTGACCAAAGGCGTACCTCATTCCGAAGATGCGCTTGGAAAGTGAGTAGAACTCTCCACGAAAGTAGAAAAGCGCAATGTGGATGTTGAGGAAAGTATCGAGGACCTTATGGTACGACGACAAGCCCTGGAGAATCCACTTTTTCACAGATTCTGGCTCTTTCTGCACCTCCTCATCGTCCTTGGGCCTGTAGCGCTTCACTATACGGGAGATTGCGTAGGGAACGAGCGCGTATGAGAGTATAAATCCCATTCTCTGGGCAAGGCGTGGGAGCCGAGTACCTGAGCGCGACACATAGACCAAATCGACGTATTCTTCGCCGAGGGTGCGTGCACCAATGAGGGTGGTGAGGGCGAGGTAGACTGACTTTGTGAATACAGTGATTTCCTCGGGATATGTGTTGACAAAGCGCTGGCCCTTGATGAACTGGAGCACTTCCTGGAACTGCGAGCGGTAGGAGGATTCGAAGTAGGCGTCTTTTTGGTGTGCACGGACTGCTTGTTAGTGGGTGGGTGTGAGATGCTTTGGCTACTTACCTATAGTTGCTGCGTCAGCGAAGGGCAAGGCCCTGTCGTTGACCTTTGACATCCGAGGGTTGAAAAATGGGGTAGGAAAATGGGGTAGAAAAAAGATCACTATAGACGTGAGCGAGTGGTGGACGATAATATGGGAGGCTGGTTTATTTGCGGGATGGTGTTGGTGAGTGAGTTACTGAGGTGATGAATGACTTAGTAAAGAGAGTTACTGGAGGTGATAAATGATTTGATGAATTGAGTTAATAAAGTGAGTTGATGGAGGTGATTTGATGAAGTAGTGGAGGTGATTTAATAAAGTGAGTTACTGGAGGTGATTGATAAATGGTTCAATGAAGTGGATTATATATGACACAATAAAGTGAGTTAATGGAGATGATTTAATGACTTAATAAAGTGACTTCACAAACTGACTTCATAAACTGACATGATGAATGTTGGGCTAAGTAGATACTTTGTGATTGATTTTTACTAAGACTCTAAGAATTGATTGAAGGATACACGATGAACTCCTTAGGATACTGGTTGATTTGTCGAGTCAACACGCACTTACCAGTTGATAGTCCTCGACAGCCGAACAATGCAATGTAATCCTTACAAGTCCCTAACTTATCCTATCGTTCCAACCAGAATATAAGCAAGCCAGTGACATGACTGGCCGTGTTCAGATCAGGACTACACGGGGCAATGTATTGATGGATGTATCAGGTGCAAAGCCACCCAAAATCCGTATTAGCTGCGCCCATATTTGCCTGACAGTTGCAAAAGATGCAGTAAAAAGATGAGTTGAGGATCCAGATGGGATGAGGTAAGAAGTTTGCGCTGGATTTTGCTGGCGGATTGAGTTGGAGAAAGAGGGAGAATCCCGCGACGCAATGCCGCTCATTTGGGTTCGAGTTCAGTCCAGAATGTTAGAAATATCCACTGGCCACGAGGGCTGCTTATGTGCTAATGTTAAAGCTTGACGCGTGCGATTGAAGCTTGAAGCGCTCATTAAATTCGCACTTAACGAAAGCCCGACACTCGCTTAATTGTTCTCAAGCGAGGCATGAAATTCGTTCTCAAGCCCTACGCGCATTAAATTCACAGACTGGCAAATTGACACAAGCCATCCCTCAATCCACGTTAGCCATTCTAGTGGTTTTGGGGGAGGCACTCATGTCTATTGTGTTCATTATGACTTTAGTATAGTTTAGTGAGTAATGAGATGCTTTAGCATATTGCGAGGGTCCAGTAAATCCTTCACTTTGTTTACTTCTGGAAGATTTTCTATGCAGACTTGCCCTTATGGCGCTATACCTTTCACCAACCTCTCCAAATCTCCAACAAAACGCGCTAACTATAATTCTGTTTGTCTAATATTCTGATTGTCTAATAATCTGATTGTCTAATAATCTGTTTGTCTAATAATCTGTTTGTCTAATAATCTGTTTGTCTAATAATCTGTTTGCCTTTGATATTCTGTTCGTCTTTAATACCCTCATTAATGCTCTCAATAATCTTTAATACCCCCATTAATACCCTCAATGCTCTACGGATTCGCGTCGCGTATAATCTAAACCTCACTTCTCAACTATCTTCACTTGGGTCGCCCATCAGGTCATTACGACAGCCAATAGACCAGAAGAAGTCTTTGTTAATCACAACTTTTCATTCTTTGTTAATCACAACTTTTCATTCTTTGTTAATCACAACTTTTCATTCTTTGTTAATCACAACTTTTCATTCTTTGTTAATCACAACTTTTCAGTCTTTGTTAACCACACTCTTCACTCTATCACTCTATCACTCTATCACTCTATCACTCTATCACTCTATCACTCTTCACTCTTCACTCTTCACTCTTCACTCTTCACTCTTCAATCTTCACTCTTCACTCTATCACTCTTCAATCTTCACTCCATCATTCTTCACTCTTCACTCTTCACTCTCCACTCCATCACTCTCCACTACTTCATCGTCTGAAACGTCTACATCTCTGTATCCCTCTCAATCATATATTCTACCTAATCCAACTTCGCAATCAATCCCTCCAAAGCCTTACCGAAATCCAAGTTCTCGTCCTCCCAGTTGATCGAACCAGAAACCACAGGCTTAGGTGGGTTCAACTTCTTGTACTCGGCCTTGGCCTGTCTGATCAACTTCTCCTCCTCAGCCCACTTCTGCGCAACAAGCTTCTGCTCCTCAGCAGCGCCAAGGTTGTATCTGTGCACAGCACCGTAGACAATGCCGGCGCCCAAAGCGGAGTATCTCAAGACGTTAAAGGTGCTCATGTTGATGAAGATATTTACAAGTTTTTTCCGCAATCTTTTTTCTCCTCATTGGCTGCTTGTGTGAAGGAAAAATGAATCGAGTCTTCAAATATCTTGTGGTGATTGTGATTGCAATGATGATGTCGGTAATTACGAGAAGCACGGTTCGCTCGGGCCTTCGCGCAGGAGCCTACTACAGCACGCGCATGTTCAGCATCACGGCGCCTTTCAAATCGCTGTCGCTGCTGTCTCTGCTGTCGCTGCTGTCGTCTGCCTACACCAAAGAATTCGAGGCTCCGCTGGCGGTTTCAGCCTCAGCGGCCAATTTTGACGAGAGCTCCCAGTCGTTCACTCAGTACAACGTGGCCGTGGCGTTCCAGCCCAAAGACCGCGAAGAACACAACTTGTTCAAGAAGAAGCACAACAAGCCCAGCCCGGCCTTGTTGTCGCCCACAGGCGAGGACAACCTCTTTGTTTCGCGCGAATTGGCCGACGGCTCCATTGCCGTAGGCGTGGCTGACGGTGTGGGCGGCTGGTCCGAGGCTGGCTACGACTCCTCGGCCATTTCCCGTGAGTTGTGTGCGCTGCTCAGGAGCAAATTCGAGCTGAGCCCGGATATTTCGCCAAAGGACATGTTGACGAGTGCATTTGCGCAGATCTTGGACTCGCCCAAGGTCGAGATTGGCGGCACAACCGCCTGTGTGGGTGTGTTGACGTCGGATCGCAAGTTAAAGGTCGCCAACTTGGGTGACTCTTGGTGCGGGCTTTTCCGCAACTACACGTTGGTGCACGAGACTAACTTTCAGACGCACAACTTTAACACTCCGTACCAATTGGCCAAGATTCCTGAGCCCATAGTCAAGCAGGCTGAACTGGAGGGTCGCCGCTACATCATCGACTCGCCGGGTGCCGCGGACGAGTACTCGTGGGACTTGGAGCTGGGTGATGTGGTGGTGTTTGCGACCGACGGTGTGACTGACAATGTTGTTCCGGGCGACATAGAGAACTTTTTGCGCGACAATGCCGACAGCGATTTGGGTGCTGCCGCGCTGTTGTTTGTGCGGGAGGTTGTGCGTGTGCTGAAGGACCTGAACTTTCCGAGTGCTTTTGCACAGGAGTTGAGCCGGTTGACGGGGCAGAAGTATTTGGGGGGTAAGGAGGATGACGTGACTGTTGTGATGGTGAGAGTAAAGTAGGTCCGACGGCTCCGTCTGGAACTTCTGACCTGCTAGTCGGCGAGCAGTAACTTTCGAACTGGCTATTCATTGATGATGTCGGGAAGAATGAAAACTTCCAAGCTGACGCTCAACCGACGCCCAACTGACGCCCAACTGACAGAACCACACACGATGAAGAGCGAGCACCAAATGAAGGCTTAGCCTGACAGAAACTCACTTTACTGGCTGCTAATGTGGCCGGTGAGTGCTTGCAGTCAATAGTGATAATTAGAAATAAAGAGATTATAATAAGGAGGTATTACATAAAGATATTCTGCATGGGGAGACACTAAGTTGGAGGTGCTGAATAAGGAGCTGAATAAGAAGGTTATATCCGGGACTAGAAATAAAGGAACTAAATAAAGGAACTAAATAAAGGAGCTAAATAAAGGAACTAGATAAAGAAACTAGGTAAAGAAACTAGATAAAGAAACTAGATATAAAGACTAGATAAAGAAACTAAATATAAAGACTAGATAAAGAAACTAGATAGAAAAACTAGAAATACACACCAGGCTCAACCGACTCAATTGAAACAAATGCGAGATAATTGACCTTAATTGATCCCGACTAGAGCCGACACTACTCATACAACCAACCTAAATATCACTAAAAGACGTCGCACTCCCACTAAACATCGCATAAAAGTCAAAAAGAGTTTTTTCACCGCTTTTTTGGGTGCAAGATTTGCAACATTTCTGAATTCAGATGCCCACACTGCTCGCCCTCAGAGTCGAGCTTGCTACTATTGGAATGTTACAGAAGATCTCAAAGTAATGGCATACTCGACTGAACAAGAAAGACCAACTGATGAGCAGGTCAACATAGATGGGTCTATAGAAGTTATGGTTTTGTAAAGTTGTATTCCTTAGGTCATAAAACCAGAACTAGAAACATTGACAGAAAGAAAAGCCTGCTAGAGAAAACTTATATATGCCTGAGGTCAAGTGTACTTCCAGTCTCCCACTGCCTTATTAAACTCGGCCACCTCGTACTAAAATAAACCACTTTAATAATACGCATGCGGCGCTGTAAACTCAACTTCAATAATACGCATGCGGCGCGTAAACTCCAATCTACTGTAATGTTACCTTATGATTGTTACCAAACACGGTAAGTGATCAAGTAAGAAGGGTAAAAACTAACTTGGCGATATTTCTCAATAGAGAGCTTCTTTATCTCCTTATCTTTGTAATGTCACTGATGTTACAACCTATCCACACAAAAAAAGTGAAGTGACACCCATGTAACACATATATCGCCAGATACTCCAGCATCCTAGTTCATCACAGGCCTATCTTGACACTTTTGCAAAATACAAGAATATCTTAATTTGTTGCGGCACCCTGCAACATTCTCTTCTCCCAAAGCCTTACGTGTTTAGCGCAGTGTTCTAAAATGAACTCTCTAACGCCACCGTTTTCATCTGAATATAAATAAAGCCGAAAACGTTATCAGGGAGGGTAAAAAATATGGAGATATGCCAAGAAATCAATTAATTACGAACGTGCACCCCAACTTGCGCTCTCGTTTGCTTTCCTTTGCTTAATAATTAAACTTGTTGGCATCCAACCATCAGCCTAAACCAGCAGTATACTATTCATCTTGTCTCCACAAGTTTTCTAAAGCTATTCCCATTAAGTGGATTTTTTTTGAAAATGTCGTATCTGCTTCACAACTTATTTTGTTCAGAATTTTGCCGCCAAAAAAAACACTCTATGAATTCCCCTTTTGCAGCAAAACTCCGCCACCAAGCATCCATAGTATAAAGTCTGCAAATCCCCTCGATACTGAACTTAAATAATAACTTATTGATTAATTGATGTATAGGCACTAGGTGTTTATTGAACCAACTACGCAATGGAGAGCTCCTTCCAAACACACGATGAATCAGAAAGGATATCGCCATTTTGAGCCTAAATACGAAAGATCCACTCATAGTCTTCGAAATCGTGGCTCCAGCTTTGCCAACGTGAAGGTTTTCCTTATGGGTAGTGGCCAATTCTAGGTCCGAAATAACCATCTGGGGCAGATTCGGTAGCATTCAAAAGAGACAATCCAATATAATCAACACCTTCATAGTTCACATTGTTGCCCCACCAGGAGACATTCTTGGGGTTATACTGAACAGCAAAGAAAATAATGATTCCTGAAAAAGCTATACCCGCGGGGATACCGGAAGCCAAAATATAGTTGTACTTCTCCCAGAAAGCAGGGTACCGTTTCTTCAAGTATAACATGGAGAAGATACCACCATAAAGTCCACCAAGCAGGTAAGAGATGTTGTATGGTGCGTAAGACATGACTCCACCGATAACAATAGAAGGCTGGAAGTATCTTGTGTATTTCTCTGGTCCGTAAACCTTGAAGGCTGCGCATGGGATAGCAAGCAAGAATCCGAGAAGGAAACAGTACTTCAAAGTTGGGTAAAGACCATTGAAGACTCTTTCAGGGCCAATAACACCCCAAATGACAGACGCATTGAAGAAAGTGGTGGTACCAGGACAAGTGAATTTCTGTGCTTGGTCTGGAGAACAATAGTCCTTGATCTTACCAAGCTGGAAATTAAGAATCGCCAAACACACAAAACTGTTCAAGAAAATAGAGATGATCTGAACACGGAACATAGATCTAGGAGGGATCTTGGCATAGTGCGCGTATTTCTGGTTGGTGATATAGTTCTCAGCCTGCGAATCAAGCATAGTTCCGTAAGACTTGATGATTGACAAAGCCAAGCCGTTACCTGGAATAGCATAACCAATAATCAACTCCACTAACACGTTAAGTGCGTACGAGAAACCAGTGACAGAAGCAAGTGTCACCATTGGAATAATGAACAAAAAGTTGATACCAATAGCGAAAAAGATACCCCACACAGGCGTCTGGGTTGGGTAAAGCTTAACGGTAAGGATTGCCAAAACAACAGAAATGACCATCAACACGGTGAAAACCCATTCAGGAACTTCTGGGTACTTGCTCATCATTCTGCAGTATGGGTCATCGAAATCCTCGTAACTCGAGCGATGGAAGTTACGGAGTCCCTTAATCAAGGATTTGAGCGAAGCCCACATAACCTTGTAATTCGTGGCCACTTCAAACACAAACACAAATGGGTACAACATAAAAAATGCACCATAGTTCACAAGGTTACCAGCACTATAGAATGGTGGTCCGATTTCCTGGTACTTGTCATTATCGAAAACTCCCTTGGAATTGATCACTTCTGTGACGCTGTAGTAATCTCCAGTGTTTGTGAACAACTCGTTACTGTTGATTGGCAAATAAGCAGTGCCCTTATAGTTGGAGTAGTAAACACCGACAATTGCGATAAATCCAATCATGAGCCCAACAAACAGACTCATAGATGTGTAAAAGGGCATAGCAAAGCCACCAGTTCCAAGAATGTTGAAGTCGAAGGAAGGGATAGGGTTAAGACCCAAGCCTGTCTGTGAACCGGTAATGGTTGCCAAATTAAAGTTGTTAGGCTTGATCCAGGTCAACCAGTTGAAAAGGGACAAAGCTGTGAAGAGGTAGTTAGGGAGCCAGAAGTAAACAAAAGATATGGCAAAGACGACGAAGAAGAAGTGGTATCTTGAAATTGTCCACCCGTTGATGTTTTGCTTCTTCTCTTGACCTACCAATGCTTTGTTAAGTGCCAATGTAGGTAAATAGGTTGGCCAAACCGTGTGTACTGGGTACACGGCAAAACGTCTAATAACACCTGCAAAACCGAATCCCATGAATTGAGTCGACAATGTCAACAAAATTTGGAATCCCCAGGTAACCCATTTCTCGCCATAAAACATAGGCAATTTCTGAATAACAATGTTGGATGCTGCATATGGATTACCACCAGACACAGAGAAGAAAAGAGTGGCCAACATTTGCTCCTTTGGAGTCCATGGTCCTGGGTTCAAATCAATGGTGTACTTCCAAATCTTGAATTTCCACTTGGGAAGAATGTATGAGAGAAAGATACCGGATGGGTACATGAGGACTTGTGCGACACTTGAATCAAGACTGATACCTGGTTGTCTGTCACTGAAGAACTGGTTAATGACGGAACCAATCACACACCAAATAGTTCCGACAAGGTACACACGGAAGGTTTCACACGGGATAGTGTGGTCATCAAATGGATCAGCAACAGCTCTGACTTCGGGATAAGGAGACCAGAACTCAAACAACGATGCTTCCAAGCGAACTTGCAAGTCCCAATCAGTAATTTTCAAATACTGATGTTCACCCAAACTAGCCACACCGAGCGACTCGTCCAAAGAAGTGGAGTCGTAAGAGAAGCCCTGCTTCTCATTGTTAGGGTCGGTTTTGAGTACTTTCTCAATATTTTGCTTCTCCTGCAGCCCCTTCAAATATTCAGGAGCACGAGCAAGTAACCTTTTAACGAGGTCCAAATCATTAGGAGGATAGTTAGGATCCTTCAAAAAATCAGGAAGATTCTTTTCAAGAATCGCAACAGCGTCGCTTGCATTCAATGACTCGATCTTTTCAATCATGAAGAGAGCTGAAAGTGGCAAGTCGTCCAACGACAACAAACCACCCATATTCAAACGCTTCAAGATAAAGTGTT
Source organism: Kodamaea restingae (assembly GCA_003707425.3). Classification (NCBI taxonomy): domain Eukaryota; kingdom Fungi; phylum Ascomycota; class Pichiomycetes; order Serinales; family Debaryomycetaceae; genus Kodamaea; species Kodamaea restingae. The sequence goes on from PPJA03000009.1 coordinate 227,676, forward strand.
TTTGATCGTCAGTCAAGGAGGACCCAACCTGTCCAATACTAATAGGGTTAGATGTCACCGCATGAATATCGACTTCGTAGTCCTCAGCGTCAACATGAGAAGCGACACTTCTCACGCTTGTGATCCCATGTTTATCCTTTTCAGAACTCATCGTGGAAGTGTTAGTAAACGTTTCTTAATCAGAAAACAAACTTGGTCTTCAAAAGTTGGCCATGGTCGCTTCTTTTAAACAGATCTTGGATAATCTTTTGGTTCGCAGCCACATAAATTTCATAGTGGGGCTTAATTAATGTGTTACGAGCTCCGTTCCTTATCTTCTAGCCAGATTATAGATTTATGGCACAAAAACACTGGAATTGATACCACGCCAGAATTGATGACTTCTTTGCTCCTCTACCCCAGTACCAGAATGGCACTAAATAATTCGTCAGACGATGTTTCACTTCATATGACCAATTACTTGATTTTGATTGGTTGCTGCCCCTCGACCGGTTACGGGGGGCCACAAATTCTTTTTGATTGCCAGGATTTGTGCCATACCATTACACGGAATAAAAATACCTGAAAAATGAGCGAAAGGATTTGCAAAGAAAAACCTTGATGCTGTGTTTAAATGGCATGTATTTTGGATACCAGTGATAGCTGGACACGTTTTTCACATGCAAAAACAACTTACATGTGTCCAAGAAAGTTTGCATCTTTAACAAATAACGGTATTACAACTAACCGGGAATATTTTGACATCAAAACACAAAAGTGGAATTATTATTGTGATAAGTGTGGATTTTCATAAGCCGCTACGCAGAGGATGATCCAGCGAAATCAATTGTCGAGAATAGTACATTGGAAAGTAAAGGGCACTTCACAACGGCATGTTATATTTTTTCAGTTAGAAAAGAAGAACTAGTGCCTTATTGGAAGTTAAAACCAGAGAGTGGTAATGATGGATAGCCTTTGATTAAGCGACAAAATATCAACAGCGGCTGAAATTAATGATAAACGCGCGATAAGTATCAACTTAGTGTCATTAATTGATGTCTTATTTGGGAAATTACATATCATGGAAAGGGTTTATCGATTCACGGATTTCGAGAAAATACGAACCCTTATCAGCAGCTCATGGTATTCATTTGCATGCAATATACGGCAGCTCTTCGTTTGATATACGGCACCTATTTTCATGATAAATGTCCGCTTTTTGCTTGATGGCGGCTTTTTGTTTGAAATGTGGCCGCCTATTTTTTTGATTTACAGCGGCTTATGATTATTATTCGACAAGTCTCGTCATGTTTATTGAATTAATTATGGGAAATGGCCAATCCTTGCGCCAAAGTAACCATCAGGAGCTAACTCAGTAGCATTTAAAAGAGAAACTCCCATAGCATCATAACCTTGTGTGTTCACGTTATTTCCCCACCAGGAAATAGGCTTAGGGTGGTATTGTACTGCGAAAAATATGATGACGGCAGAAAATGCAATACCAGCGCCAACACCACCAGCAAAAAGATAATTATATTTATCCCAGAAAGCGGGGTATCTCTTTTTCAAGAATACCATGGAAATAAGTCCGACGTACAAACCACCAATTTGGTACGACAAATTGTAAGGAGCAAAGGTCAGGAAGCCACCGATGATCAACGAGGGTTGAAAGTACTTCAAGTACTTTTTCGGGCCAAATCTCTTGATGGCTGCACAAACAGGGGCAAGTAAGAAACCGATTAGGAAGCAGTATTTCAAGATTGGATAGAGACCGTCAAAAACTCTCTTTGGACCAATGACACCCCAGATAACGGAAGCACTGTAAAAAGTTGCTGTATTTGGGCAACTGAATCTTTGAGCTTGGTGAGGCATACAGTAGTCCTTCACGTTGTCGATCTGGAAATTGAGGATGGCCAAACCAACAAAGGAGTTGATCAATACGGCCATGATTTGTGCACGAAACAACGAACGAGGAGGAATTTTGGCATAGTGAGCCATTTTCTGGTTAGTGATATAGTTTTCAGCCTGAGAGTCAAGCTGGGTACCGAACGATTTGATGATTGACAAGGCTAAACCGTTTCCAGGAATTGCATAACCAACAACCAATTCAATCAACACGTTAAGTGCATAGGTAAAACCGGTAACAGAAGCAAGGGTAACCATTGGAACAATGAATATGAAGTTCATGCCAATAGCGAAGAAGATTCCCCATACTGGAGTCTCGGTGGGGTAGAGTTTGATTGCAAGAATACCCAACACAATCGACACCAACATAACGATTGTGAATACCCACTCGGGAACTTCAGGGTACTTGCTCATCATGCGCGAGAAGGGATCGTCAAAGTCGTCGTAGGATGACTTACGGAAGTTGCGAAGACCTGTGATAAACGACTTCATCAGAGCACCCATAGCTCTATAGTTGGTAAGAACTTCATAGAGGAAAGCGAAGGGGTACAATGCAAAGTAGGCACCGTAATTGACGAGATTAGCTGCCGAATAGTATGGTGGGCCGACTTTTTGATACTTTTCATCATCGAACAAGCTGTCTTTGTTAATGACCGACCTCACATTATAGTACTCGCCGGTGTTTGTGAACAACAAGTTACTGTTAATAGGCAAGTACGCCGTCCACTTATAATTGGAATAGTACACACCAGCAATAGTGAAGAAACCGAGGAAGGCGCCAAATACTGTACTGGCAGTGGAGTAGAAGGGAGTTTGAAAACCACCGGTACCGATAATGTTGAAGTCGAAGGATGGAATAGGGTTAAGGCCCAAACCACTTTGAGAGCCAGTAATAGTTGCTAGGTTGAAATTATTAGGCTTTATCCATGCCAACCAGTTAAACAAAGACAAAGCTGAAAAGAGGTAATTGGGGAGCCAATAGTATAAGAATGAACCGCCAAAGACAGTAAAGAAGAAGTTGTATCTTGAAATTGTCCAACCATGAATGTTCTGCTTCTTTTCTGGAGACACCAATGCCTTGTTGAGCGCAAGCGTAGGCATGATGTAAGGCCAAACAGCGCGAACTGGATAAGTTGCAAACCTTCTTACAAATCCCGCAAAACCAAAGCCCATAAACTGTGTTGATAAGGTTAACAAGATCTGGTAGCCCCAAGTGACCCAGGCATTATTATAGAAACGAGGCAGCTTCTGCATAAGAATGTTGTAGTGGGCATAAAATGTGCTAGCTGCAACGGAATAGAGAAGAGTGCACAACATCTGCTCTTTAGCAGACCACGGTCCAGGGTTGAGATCAATAGTGTATTTCCATATTTTGAACTTCCACTTGGGCAATATCCAAGACATCAACACACCACTAGGGTAGATAAAAACCTGGACAACGGACGAACTCAAGTTGATGGCGGGTTGTCTCTCAATAAAGAACTGGTTAATTACTTCACCAATTGCACACCAAACAGCACCAACAACGTATACACGGAGCGTTTCGCAAGGAATGTTTACATCGTCAAATGGGTCTGTGACAGCTCTGACTTCGGGATATGGAGACCAATACTCAAATAAAGCAGCTTCTATTCTGACCTGCAAGTCCCAGTCGGTAATTCTTAAGTATTGCTTTTCTCCGTACTCGCCTTTTTTAAGGCTTTCCGACGAAGTATCGCTTTCCACAATAACAGTGACCCCTTCTTTGTCGAATACAGTACCAAGCTTCTCCTTAGTTGCACCTGCTTGTGGTGCAGCTGCAATCAATCTTTCCATCAAATCCAAGTCGTATTCTGGGTAGTTAGGGTCGTCAGAAAACTCTTGTGCCGCTTTTGTGATCACTTCAAGACCTTCGTCGACACTCATCATCTCAATTTTCTCGATCATGAACAGTGCACTGAGCGGCAAGTCTTCTAAAGTCAGTAACCCGCCCATGTTCAAACGCTCTAAAATAAGAAACTTTTGATCACTTGTCAATGAGGCCCCCACGTCATTGATACTAACAGGGTTCGATTGAACTGCGTGAAGGTCCACCTCATAGTCATCTGCGCATAATTGGGTAATGCGACTCGTCACCTGATGAACAGGAGTTTCTTTGTCGTTCATTTGATGGTGTAGTTGACTTCAGTGATTTCGGGGTCTTATTATATGTACCGAAAGCTTATCTCTGCGATGCTATCATGACCTTCACCGCGTGCCTGAATGGCTTCAAAATGGTCGCTAATTGTTTGGTGTGGGGTAAAAAGTTGTTATTTGCAGATAAGGCAAAACAGCCAATCTACGGATGTAAGTCATTGGTCAGTTTCGTACCTCGCTTGACTATTTTTGATAGTTTTCTATTTTTAAAACTAGTTTAGCGTGCCAAGCCGCGGATAATTTGACAGCTTTTCTAAATTGACTTTGCGTGACATTCACTAAATATTTAGCAAACATCGATGCTTCAGTCTATGACACTGAATGGACCCTCATATATTAGTATATGCCCCCGGCGTATGGTAGTATGCTATCCACCCCAGAAATTTTGCAGTGCAGGCTACACCTTACATAAATTACCCCATTGGGAGCGAGGCAATTAAATTTGTGCAAACAATTCCAGTTGTGATTGTTTGAGAGATAGCCGCTATAAAAAGGACGATGCGTTAAAACACGAGGCCTTAACAGAGCCATCAGATGGGATGGCACAAAAAACATGAAAAAGTGACAATATAGGATTTGACTATCGGATGCCCAAGGAGAAAGATAACAGCTTCTGGGTTACACTTCAATACCTATAAGCGCTTACTAAGATTGCTGTAAAGGGCCACAGAACAGTTATGATATCGCAGACCTGTAAAATTGATGTGTGAGCGCATAAATCCGATTGACAAATAAAATGTTTTTGTAAACCAATGATGTGATTTAGCCGATTTTGATGACCATAATGAGATGATAGAGACTACAGCTGGTGATCGTGTATATCCATTTGTCCATATATCTATAAGTTCAGCAATTTATCCACTTGCCCATTTATACATGTAATCTATTGCTGATAGGAATTTCTCAAAATTATGGAGTTCGATAATGTCAGAAAACACCCCAATTTTTCATCAATAAGCCTACTTGCTCCCCGTCAATACCCGAAATTCTAATCAAACGGGACCACCTTGCCCCTCTTCAAACTTTCAGAAGCAGCCACTGCACTAGGAATCTTGATACCGCAGCAGTCACCCCAGGTATTGATCGCGTGGACGTGCCCACAATCATCAGCCTCGTGTCCCTCCTCAATACCCTCCGGGCACATGATCAAGGAGCCAAACATAAAGTGCTGCATGATAGGGAGTTTTGATAGAACTTCCGCCTTGTACATCTTCACCATGCCCTCCTTGATTTTCAACCACGACTTGGCCAGCAGGATGTCATCCAACATGGGTGAATGCCACCTCAAACTGAGCTTACCCTCTTGGTTTGCGGGCAAGGTCTTGATGTTATTGATAAAGTGAATACACTCCAAGTACATGAACTGTTTGTAGAACATGTCAACCAATTCCTCATTGTGAATCAGCTTGGGCTTCATGTGTGGGTGTTTGGAAAGCTGTGATGCTCCAAAAAGGAACGGAAGGAAGTGGTAGTCGTCGAGCCCCCACACGCCGTGGGAACCCGCGGGCTCTAACCAGTACGTCTTTTGCAAACGGCGCATAATGCTGATGTACTTTGTGAATGTCTTTAGTATGAGCAGTGGGTAGTCTTCCTTGGCTATAACATTGAGTTTCTTGAGGCAGAGGAGGAAGCAGATAAAGTTAAGCTCGTGGCCAGAACCGTAGTCAATACGCGTGCGATTCCCCCACGATTCAGTGAGGTATGTAGCGGGGTCTAAAGTGCTGTCCGGGATGTCTGTTAATGAAGATGATGTGGAAATTGCCAAAATGGACTCCACCAACTGCTGACTGTCTTTCTCAACCTCGTCGTAGAAGTCTCTGAACTCGACCTTACCAAAGCGGGAGGTATCTTTGTCTTGAACGACAGGGTTTTTATCTATGATGGTGTCGATTTTGTCCAAGACGACAAGAATTGCAGTAGTGGCGGGGGATTGCGGAACCTCGGCGTCATTGGGGAGCCCAGCCACCAGATTCTGGAGGTCCTCGACAAAAGCAACAAGCTCGGCAAATTGCTCTGAGGCTTGAAAGATACTCAAGTCTTTTTCTGTGGTGATCCTTCTGGAAGGTTTGGACATGGCAAGTAAGTTTGTGGGGTGGTTAATGTTCCTTTTATGAGGAAATCCAGGTGTGAAGTAGCTCTAAATGAACTTCAAAGATGTTTCAGCGAAGAGCGGTAGAGTTCTTGTCGTTTGAACTAAGCAGGTATTTCAAGCCTTTTAAGGTGGACGTTCCAAGCTGTTCAATGTTTGAGTTGAGGGTAAGCTGTAACTGTTTAATTTGTAATTTATTGCCAGTTTATTTGTTGCAAACTGGCACGCTGACTAAGCTATTTAGTCATTAGGTTATTCAAGTTGTTTGAGACGTTGAGTTGGTTATTTAGCTGTTATTGATGCCAATCCGTCTGTACTTTGAACTGCACTATATCTTTAAACCTCAATGTCTTATGTTTAAATAACCCCAACAAATAATTGCGCCTATAATTAGCATCAAGAGTCACAATCCCACACTTGTCTGCCATACTAGTCACTTCACTGCATCTTTATTCTCGTTAATTCTCCTTTCCACCAAATCCCAGGTCTTTTTACTATCCCGTTGGCTTCGCTGGCCTATCTCACTTTTCATACCAAACCTCAATATCTTTTTTTCATTTTCCATGTCTCTCTTTGCCTTCCCAGCTCTGCGAGCTGAACTCCTCAAACAGGCCAAAAAAGTACCTGCAGTGGCGTCGCTCTGGCGGTCGTTCGATGCGGAGACCATCAACGCGCCAAAGACACTCCCTGCGCCCCTCAAATCCAAGGCGGAGATAAACAAGGACGTCGCCGCTGAAAACAAAGGGTCCTCGCTGCCTGTGCTCCACTTTAAGCAATCGGTGGCCTTTGCTAAAAGCCTCGTAGGCTTCTACAAAGTAGGCGTCAAGAATGTCTACCATAACAAAAAGGAACTCAACCTCTTGCTTAAACTGCACAAGTTGACACACGTCAACTCCAAGGGAAAGGAAGTGGACATCCGCATCCCCAGCTTCCAGAAGCTCACCCAGGACCTTGCACAGGCCATATACATGGACAAAATCGAGCGCACCTCGAAGTCAGAGTCCACAGTGGTTCGCCACGACGATTCGCAAACTCCGGTGTTCAATTTTTCGCGCTACCAATTCCAGCTCATGCGCAGAACGCAGGCTGACTTTTACAAGATCCCGATGTTTGGGTTGATATTCATGATCTTTGTTGAGTTTACGCCTGTTGTATGTTATGCGTTCCCGAGTGTGGCTCCGCTGACGTGCATTATGCCTAGTTTACTCCCCAAGGTGTGGCGCTCGCAGCGTATGCAAGTTGAGAAGGACCAAGTGGACGACATTGCAGTGAAAAACGCGTACAATCTTCCTTTGGAGGATGTGCGTATTCTTTCCAAGAACTTAAACTTGGTGTCGCGCTACTTGCCTGTTTGGGTGTATCCGGAGTCGTATCTCCGGAACCAACTCCAGGAGTATAGTAACTACTTGACGGTGGACAACTACTACTTGGCTGGGTACAACGGGGGTGGAAATGTGTGGAATCTTGACAGAAAAGAGTTGGAGGTGGCGTGTTTGGAGAGAAGTATGGTTGGGGATGTCAAGGGATTGGCTGAGGTTGGTACCGACGAGTTGCGCTTGCGTTTGTTCAGGTTTGTGGTTGACTTTGAAGGTAACGGAGTTGGGTATTTGAAGGCACAGCATGGTTTGGGGGGTGTTAATGAGGATATAGCTGGATGGAGAAAAGAAAAGAGTGACATTAAGTGATGAGCTCAAACTAACGGACTCAGTGAACAGAAAATTGTTGATGTTGTGATTGGGTAACTGATTGATTACAGGTTAGTGAAGACCCAGCTGGTCTGACCGATTTCTTAAAGTTGCCTGGTGGAGGAGTGAACTTGTATATAAAGAGCAAAGGAGTGCATGGGAACATAATGATTGAGGGAATCATTCAGATAAAGTCAAATTTAAGGGATGACTGGCGAAGTTAGTGAAGATTGGGATAATTCAAATCTTGGGATGACTGAAGCAACTGCCTCGTATAGAAGGTTTAGAATATAGAAATCGATGAAAAGGTCAAACGAAAAGGTTTTGTTAGATTTTTCATTGGGAAGGCTGAGCATTGATGTATTGAGCGAGGAAATACGAGCGAAAAGAACAAGGAGTATGAGGTTTCTGGACACTGAGTAGCTACATGTAGTGGCGTATATTTGGTAGCAATATGTAGCTATCGTATCCTACATATTGAAGCCGATTAGTTGAACTGAACCACTGAGTGCTAGCCAGGATATTACGAGGCCTTGATTCTGTTCATCCCTCAGCTATACTTTCAGCGTACCTTCACGACATTTACTTTTTTAAAGTTTGAATGAAAGTTCTGTGGAATAACGACTGTAGAGTAACAACGATGTGCTTATTCACGAATCACTCGCAATATGATTGAAAGTATTAGTATTTGATTTCTGCCAGATGGTTTTCAAAATTCAATTGACACGAATAGTCCAAGCAAAACTAGAATTATCTTGTATTTAAAGAGGCGCTTATTAACACAGAGTATAAGGCGCAATTGACCGAGCAACAAATAACTGACCTAACCTAAGAAAATTAAACATATTAGTGAAGGATAGAAGCAAACACTGAGGAACTGGAATCCAAAAACCCTAAAAATAGTACCTCAACTCCAGGTGAGTTACTGCAGCGATGGGGAAAACTTTGTAATACGTTCGTAAAACTTCGTGTACACTAAAACTTTGTGCTACAGCAAGTAAAACTTTGAATAAAGTATCTTCCAGCCTCATGCTCCTCTCATAATCAGTCCATTCACACCCAAATCGTTCACACCCAATTCGTTTACACCCAATTCGTTCACCCCGAACCATCCACATGACTACATCATAGCCAAATATCCTACAGAACCTCGTCACTGGCCATCCACTCTTTTTTGTGCTTTCTGTCAAATTACCAAGCCTCGTTTTAAACCTTCTTTATAGCGTTTTGCATCTTCGGATACTCGTTTTTTTTTCCGTGCCAAGACTGCCCATACCACAAAAAGGTTTATTGGGTCACCCGACTACGCCACGAAGCAAGAACGTTCGTAAAGCACTGGTCCACAAACCATATCACCGTTCGAATTCTACACTTACTGACTTCGTGATCATATTCCTTGGAAAATTCAACCCCCACACGATCTTTTTTAAATCAAGAATATTCCATTTTTAGAATGCTTCCATGTTCCATAACACAAAACTTAATAATGAACCTAAAACATCATGACCCAGGACACATCTCGCTGCTCAGCTTCATCGTATCTGGGCTCCTTCGGCGCCAATTCCCTACCATGGTGCTTCACTTAGCATTGGTTCACTTACCATGTGGGATTACGTAAGACACCATCAAGTGTCGTTTTAACAAAACCCACCAGACCATCCCATGTATTAATTTGTGCCACCTTACTTCCTTTCCTTTTGCCAACCATCAAATGGCCCATTGGGATATGTTGTGAAGGGCACAAAAACATTTGCAGACCACAATATGCTACGCCACAGGTCATTGGGGGTTATTGCCATTAATAACCACAATTCTTGGAATGAGCTCTTGTGTAGCAACAAACACAAAAAGACATCTCAGTTGCCCACGTAGTATAAATAGGCAAGTGTCCGTTGGTTCTACATTCCAACAAATAACCACATACAAAATGAGATTCTCTACTATTACATTGATCATGGCTGCCACAACTGCCGCCCAGGCCAGCATCTTGGGCCACAAGGCTGATGCTAGCGATGCTAGCAGTGCCGCTTCCGCCGGCCAGGCTAAGGCCTCTAGTGCCGCTTCTGCTGGTAGAGCCAAGGCTTCCAGTGCTGCTTCTGCAGGTAGAGCCAAGGCTTCTAGTGCCAGGTCCTCTGCCTCTTCTGCTAGGGATGCCCGTTCTTCCAGTATCGCCAGCCGTATTTCTACTGCTAGAGCTGCTTCTGCTACATCCGCATCTGCTTCGTCTGCTGCCTCGTCTGCTGCTTCGTCTGCTGCTTCGTCTGCTGCTTCTGCCACTTCTGCTTCTGCTTCTTCTGGTGCTTCTTCTTCGTCCTCTGCAACTGGTGCCGCTGCCAACGTTGCTGGATCTGGATTCCTTGCTGCTGGTGTTATTGGCGCTATGTTGCTTTAAGGATTTACGGAGATAAGAGGGATCCTCCCTGACAGTCTGAAGAGCGAACTTGACTAAGAATTATTTATAACTAAGGGCATGGGTTAAAAGTTAAAATACAATAAAGGGTAGTTATGAATAGTGTAGTTGGATTTTTTGGAATTACACGGTGGAGGGGTTATAGGTTTGGACCAGTTGAAATTGAAGACTTCTTAATAAGCTCGGAGATGTGACAATTCATTATACGGCAAAATGGGCTTAGAACGATGGTACCTTGAAGGTATCACTAGCGAAACTGACACTAGCGGATGAGGGTGACCAAAGATCAATTGAATTGTCTAACTTGTAACTTGTTGAAAATAGCTGCAGTTACGGAATTTGCATGTTTTCGCCGAGGTGTGAAAGTGAGACGGGCAGTCTATACTTTTTGGGCATTCAGTGTTTTTCTGGATACTTTTGTTAAATCCTCGATATTCACCCACATAATGTTCATAGATATACAATTAGTGGGAAGTTTTCTCTCACCATTACTATCACTGACTTCCCAGTACAAGTTGTAGACCGCATCCAGCTTCATTCGTTTTTACCCAGATGATTTAATACTCGGTGTCACTATGCAAATTTGAAGTGCTTGAGATTTTCCAATTACCATTACCTCGCAAATATCTCAACAAACTCACTACTTCCTTTACAGGTAGTATATTTTTATTCAGATGGCTGCAAAAAAGTCCCAAAATGTGAAAAAATAAACCATATAAACAAGGTGCCACTCATTCACCCAAAACGTGCCTTCAGTAACCCATAATTCAATTTCAAATAGGACATTTCACGCCATTCGCTTGCGTGGAGTTTTTCTGATTGTTGTGGAATGGGATTACAGTAGTGGATGAACTGATCGGAAGTTTTTACAGATTCAGGACTAACATACGGGGAGAGGTGGTGTGGGAGCGTCAAAACTTCAAAGTTAGCTGGAGTTTGTTTACAAGGGTATTCGGAGCGGGAAATTCCCTAGGTCAGTTTGGCGTGTTGAAATTTAAAAGTTATGAGAATATTTTGTGTTTGTGTTTCCAGACTTTGATGATAGGGGTTTCAATTATTGCTCTCTGTCTGTAATTCCACCACCATCACATTCCATCGCAACCCTTACAACTAAAAGACTTTCTATAACTACTGTATTCTTATGAATACCCAAGATGTTCCTTCGGCTTCATATGGAGTCGCTTAAAAAGGGCTCTTCTGCAGTTGGTAACTTTTCTAGTCAGGAACAAGTCGCTCGATTATTTTAGGTGGAAAAAGTCCCAAATTTCACTCATTAGGTTACGAACCAAGTTTGATTTCGCAAAATTAGTGTCAACGCATGCATGGAACAAGGCTCGCACGTTGAAACTTACGATAAGGGTCTTTTAAACACCAACCCAACAGAAACAAGTATACCCCAATTCTTCAGGAGTATAAGCTGCCTACAGGTTCGATCTGAAGATTTGACTATCGAACTGCATGCAATTCTATAGGCTCCACGTATATATATTTCAATTTGATATATTTCGCTGTTATCACGTTATATCTAGTTAGTTGTTGCCGCACAAGGTACGGTAAAATAGATAACAATTCCTTGCAAAATAATATGGCCGCAAAAAAAGCAAAATAGAGCAATATATAAGCACAGCAAAATGTTCAGATTATATCCTTAACATGCTTTCTTTAGCAGAAGTAGGTAATGCATCCACGTCTATAACATCACCCCCACTTTACTAACACCAGACATTCTCGTTCCTAGACAATCCGTCCATCAATTGGAAACACGTTATTCTTGGCGTCACAATCGGCCAGTATGTTTTTGAAAACTACTTGGAGTACCGCCAGTACCAAGTATTGAAGCGCGTTTCTCCGCCAGCCAGTATCAAGGCCGAAATCTCCCAGGAGACCTTTGAAAAGTCCCAAGAATACTCCCGGGCAACGGCCAAGTTCAGCTTCTTCCGCAAAACTTGGATTCTCGTGCAACGTGTGGCCACAGTGCAGTTCGATTTGCTCCCATTCTTCTGGAACGCAAGTGGCTTGCTCATCAAGACCTTGGGTCCGGTGATTCCTAAGTTTGCTGGTGGCATCCTCACCCAATCTGTGCTTCTTTACCTTCTTCAGTCGCTGGTGTCTACTATTTTGTCCTTACCTTTTGAGTACTACGAGAACTTTGTGTTGGAGGAAAGGTACGGTTTCAACAAACAAACTGTTTCCTTGTGGCTCACCGATACCTTCAAGTCAACTCTTGTCTCGTGGGGTCTTGGCGGACCTATTGTTGCTGGATTCCTCAAGGTTTTGGCCTCTACTGGTGATTCTTTCATTACATACTTGTCTTTGTTTGCTCTTGGGGTGCAGATGTTGGTCATGACTATTGCACCATCTTTGATTTTGCCTCTTTTCAACAAATTTACCCCATTAGAGGATGGCGAATTGAAGACTGCCATTGAGGACTTGGCAAAGAAGGAGGGTTTCCCATTGACGAAGTTGTTTGTCGTTGACGGTTCCAAACGTTCATCTCACTCCAACGCATACTTTATTGGATTGCCATGGTCCAAGCAGATTGTCTTGTTTGACACTTTGATCGAGCACTCTACCACAGAAGAGACCGTGGCTGTTTTGGCCCACGAGATTGGCCATTGGCAGTTGTCGCATTTGCCACAGAGAATTGGTCTTTCGCAGTTGACCATGTCTTCGATGTTCTTTTTGTTTTCCGCCTTCATTCACAACAAGTCACTCTACAATGCATTTGGTTTCACCAAGGTGCAACCTGACATCATTGGTTATATTTTGTTTTCGAACGTTTTGATTCCTGTGAACTCGGCTTTTGCCTTCTTTACGAACTGGGTCTCGCGCAAGCACGAGTACCAGGCTGATAATTACGGCAAGGAAAGGGGATACGCGGGTGAGTTGGCTCTGAGCTTGATTAAGTTGAAGACTGAAAACTTGGGAGCTATGGACGCAGACTGGTTGTACTCGGCCTACCACTACAGCCACCCACTCTTGGCTGAGCGCTTGAGTGCTTTGGGATATATCTCGGAGGAAAAGGTAGCCAAAAAGGATTAATAACACCTGAATCTTTTCTGAAATGTTCGATGAGCGAGAATAGTAAGTGTGTTTCAGCCTTGCAAGAGTGATATCAACGAAAACTAAGAATTAACGACTGAATAATAGGAACTGTAGTTGATAGTTAGCGTATTGGGGTGGCAGACCCAGTATTTTCTTGCATGGGATATTTCTCTGAACTGGCTTAACCAAATGAAAAATCAAAGAGGAGCTGACTTGATGAGTCTTTGGGTGAAAAATGAAGAATGCATTGATTGTCTCGGAGTACCTCGTGAATAACTGATAAAGACTGGAAAGAACCTGAAAGGCTGGGAATTGAGATTGGAAGATTACAAGTGAAAAAAAGAGCACCCCTCAAGTGAAATATTTTGTCTTTACCAGGTGCCAAACTTTAAGAGTAGTCGGTCTTTCTGGGAAATGAGATAAAAGGAAAACCCTCCCTAGTTACCTTTTTAGTGCATTGTGCAATGTAAATCAGGTTTTGTTTTATTTGAAGTCTGATAATGTCTGATTTTCCAGTCAATAAGTAGCTTAACCAGAGCTTACTCTACCTCGCAGTCAACAAAAACAACATAACTTGGGTTTACCCTCCAACTAGTGAGTTCATCAGACCATGGCCTTGCAAAATCCACAGTCTTTTCAGTCATATCCTACTTTTTTGCAGCCAGTCGGAAATTCTATCAGCAATACTGACGGAGGCCAGAAGAAACGTTTCTCCACTTATCAAGAAATATTTTGGAGAGCCTCTACAATAATCATGTTATACTTAACGAACTTCATTACTAAATGTCCTAAGCTTTTTCCTCAACTCCTGTTATTATCGAACGACTTCCCACGTTCCTTTATTATTTCTACTTCCTCAACCTCTTTAATTCTGCTGCTTAGGTTCTCAGTCATATCTATCTCAATTTCACATCGTACGCATCCTGCTCTATACTTTTCGGCACCTCCACTCTCTTCTCACCACCATCCACTTCGTACTTGTATGCAATCTGCTGGTGTGTGTGCTGGTCCACAATCAAGTATATTACGTCGCCATCGGCGAGCTTGATCTTGCGGCCCTTGCCCACCTTGGTCGCGTTCACCCTACACGAGTTGGTGCTCACATCCAACAACCACACGTCGTCGGCGTTATCTGTGTTTGCACGCCGCGCGAGAATGCAGTGGGTCTTTGACATGCGGTCGTCGTGGATGATGGTAGCACAGTTCGGCGTGCGGCCAAAAGTATGTGGCATTCGGTCGTAAGGGATGGCCACAGGCTCCTTGACAATGGAGTCTGCGAGGGGGGTGAGGTGGATGTACGGTGACTGGCGGCGTCGTTTGGACGGTTGGTCCTCACCGGGCGGCGAGTGTGTTCGCTTGTCGGTAGACTGGTTGCGGGTGCCCTTGGAAGTTTCGGAACTACCTCTTACACGGTTGGTATCGTTGAAAGGATCACGAGAAAAGCCATCTTCAAACTCGCCAACAAAAGCAGTATTTCCACCCAAAGGTATTTTGTTTCCGTCACTCGTATCCTTGGTCAGATCAATGACAACTTTTGTCTCGCCCTTCTTCTTCTCAGTTCTGACTTCAGCTCCCTTCCCATCCCTAGTGTATCCTCCCTCCTGCGGCAAAGGAACAACCCTCTTTGGAACCTTAAACTCTTCTCTCTTGCGCAACGGCCTCACCATCACATCCTCGTCGATCCTATTCATCAGGTCAATCGGGATCCCGTTGTCCACCCTTCGCAGCTGCTGGGACTGCGACTGCAGCAAACTCAACGACCGGTCCTGTGACTCCTCGATCGCCTCCATCACCCACTGGTGCCGCAAGGCCTCGTCAGCGGTGATTCTCATGCGCGGATTTACCTGAAGACACCGCCTCAAGAAATCGCGCCCAAGGTCGGAGACTTCATACAGCTTCAACGGAGCTTCGTGGTACTCGCCTCGCTTGATCTTCAGAAACATCTGAGCCTGTGTATTTCCATTGAAAGGAAGATGCAGGGTGAGAAGAACATACACCAAGCATCCTATCGACCACAAGTCCACGGAACTCAGGTAGTTTGCGTCCTGCGTGGCCTCGAACTTCCCTGTGATCACCTCGGGGGCCACGTACGCGAGCGTGCCGCAGAAAGTCTTCATGAAGGTCAGGTTGTCACTGAACTTGGCCAAGCCAAAGTCGGTGATCTTGACGAGAATCGGATCGTCCTGCATAATCAATATGTTATCCGGCTTCAAGTCGCGGTGTGAGATGCCCATGCGATGCACGTACAGAATACCTTCCAAGATCTGCTTGGTGATGACTTGCGTGGCGTCCTCGCCAATGGCACCGTTCGCGGCAACAAAGTCCATCAAGTCGCCTCCTGGCACCAACTCCATCACTATATAGTAGTTGTCCATATCTTCATAGAAGCCCTTGAGACGCACGATGTTTGGGTGATCCAACTTACGGAGGATCAGGAGCTCGCGGTCTACTCCCACTAGAGCGCCTCCGGTGTTCAATGCTTTCCTGCGGTTGATCATCTTGACTGCAAACGCATTTCCCAGTTCTCTCTCTATGCATTTTTTCACTGTAGCAAAAGCGCCTTGGCCTATGACCTCGCTCTTGATGACAAAGTCCTTGTAGATTCCCTCGGAACGCACCACCTCGGGCTGCTGCTGGCGCGCCGGGTTGTACTCGTCTGCGAAAAGCACTACAAAACGTATCACGTCGTGCGGCACTCCTACCCCCACTGCTATTTCGTCGCCTTGGTTCAACATGTAGTTGGAACCCTTGACCAATCGCACGTTGTTGAGGTGCGTTCCATTCGTGGAGATGTCCTGAATCCACAGCGAGTGGTCTGCGGCGTTGTAGATAATGCGGAAGTGGCGATTGGAGAGACGTGATGACGAGTTGAGGTGGAAGTCCGCGTCTGCGCTCCGGCCGAACGTGTACGTGACTTTGGGGCCTTTTTTGGGCAAAAGATCAAAGTGCGTGTACTGTCCGGTTGTGCAGATGAGGCGGAGGATACGAGGGGGGTCGGTCGGGGTGTCTTCAGCCTGGGTAGGGGGTGACTGCTGGGTTGGTTGGGTGGCCATAAAAAAGAATAATATTTGGACCGATGTATTTGTGAATAACTGAGGTGCGAACCAAAGCCCGTTAAAGGGCATTCACTGGGGATGGAGGTGGGATAAGCGATAAGGGGTTTTTAGTACGCTGAAGGATGAGTGAGGATAGGCATTGCTGTAGGGGAACGAGCGGATGATTGATAGAGTTAGTCGCACGCGTTGACGAATATATGGCGCGTAATTAATAGTCAGCTGAGATTTCTGGCCGAGAAGCGAAAGGTTTCCGAGCGATTGTATGGGTACTGTAAGGGAGCGAAGTGAGGTAAGACGGCTGAAAATCGGGTGACGTGAAAAATCGGAGACGCGTAGAAATGAAAATTACACCTTTTAGTGTGGTGTGGGAGGATTGATGTGCCGAAGGGACCCAAAGCGGTTATTGAGGGATTGATTTAGGTCAGGGGTGGGTGGAATGTGAGTGTGCAAGTGATGCAAAACACGGTCGGATGGAGGTATACTGGGAAGTAGAGTAGGAAGAGCTAGTGATGAGAAGTGGCAGCTGACTTTACATTGACAGAGTACGCGAGAATCGTAAAAAACCCGAGAATTGGAAAGTTTTTCCTATGAATTTATGGGCAATGAGAACAAGTGAGATAGATTTCAAGTAAAGGTAATACTGCTTAGTGCTTTAATAAGTGGTAACGTAGTTAGCTCTTGAGTTACTCTTTCTGACTTCTAACCGTAGAGACTTGCTAATTGATGCTGGGTGGATGTTTACAAAGTGATGAGTGATAGTAGTCAACAGTATAATGCGGACTTTAAAGTTTAATAAATATACGGTAACATCGATATCGATAATTGAGTTCTGATAAATTAGTGGAGTGTAATTGCTGGTCATAGAATATTAGATATCAATGACATCTTCAGCGTAAAATGTTGACTTTGGCAGTTCAGCCAAGATGTGGATTATATCATCAAGGTTATGTTGGATATGCCAAAGCTACCTTTCATGAAACTGGCAATTAGTAATCCCGCAACAGTTTATATGCACCCTCCAGAGCTCAAAAGTTTTCAACAGAGCAATGACGCCCTATAATTCGGATCTCCAAAGCGCGGCGTTGCATTTGTTGAAATATCTGCCAAGCAATAATGGCTGCAAAAAAACTCTCTTTTGGGTAATCCCCATCACCAATCTCTGCAAACAAACTCGTTGAAAAGTCCTCATATTGAATCCCAGAAATCGCTAAGAACAAATCCACCAAGAATTCTACTTCCGCTGCAGAAAAGTGGTGCGAGGTTTTGAGGGCACGTACTTCAGAAAATAGCTCTAAACATGTTACTGGCCGCGCACATTCGTGAATCCAATAAAAGAATCAACATCTCCAAGATGAATCGAAATATATTCATCTATAAGTGTTGATCTGCACGGTCAATCCGCGCCAAAGTATTTTTATCTTAACGTCCTTACATGCACATGAGATAATGGAACTTGACTTTAGCAAGTATTTGAATTTGGGTTCCTTTTATAGCATGAACTGGGTTCATTACTTCCGTGGTGTTAGTTATGTGACCACATAAACAGCTTATAAAGGGTTATTTCCTCTTCTTCTGTACTCTTTAATTCTTATTTCTGACTCAGTTTGCGAGGCTTCACTTACTTGTGGGTCTCTCGTTCATAATTTTCTGACTACGTTTCTTTTCTTTGTGCCTTCCACTTTGCCGATTCCCTTATTTTATCCAGTGTTCTCATCTGTTGACGTTTACGTTCAAAGAGCTGAAGTTTGCTCGCAGAACTTGTTCAAGTTGTAATGGTCACGTCACTGTAATTAAAAGTCACGAAAGTTGTTGAGTTTAATGGCGACGTAACTTGTTGAACCCAGTCACATAATGTCTTTGCATGCTCGCTTGTTTACACTCGATTTACTCCTGCTATATTCATTTAATTCAGACTATTCAAGCTTAATTCAGACTATTCAAGCTTAATTCAGACTATTCAAGCTTAATTCAGACTATTCAAGCTTAATTCAGACTATTCAAGCTTAATTCAGGCTATTCAAGTTTCTTAATTCAGACTATTCAAGCTTAATTCAGGCTATTCAAGTTTCTTAATTCAGACTATTCAAGCTTAATTCAGGCTATTCAAGTTTCTTAATTCAGATCATTCAAGCTTCTTAAGCCAGACTATTCAAGTTTTGTTTATTTCATTCACGGTCTCTTAATATGAACGCAATCATCTGTTCTCGCTCACACTCGCTTTGCTCATGCTCACTTAATATAAACAGAATTCATCTTTTCTCGCTCACATTCGCTTAGCCATGTTCGCTTACAATTCATCTTTTCTTGCTAATAATATTTTTATACACTCATGCTCCAAATCAAACGCCTAAAACACTCGTGCATCGGCATTGATCTCGGAACAACCAACTCCGCAGTCGCCCACGTCACTGCAGGAATTGCACGCATCCTTGAAAACGCAGAAGGTGCTCGAACAACACCCTCCGTGGTCGCATACTCCGGCGGCAAAACCCTAGTCGGTAGCCCTGCCAAACGACAGGCCGCAATCAACCCCCAAAACACCTTTTTCGCCACCAAGCGTCTCATCGGACGCAAGTTCACAGACCCAGAGGTTCAGAAAGACATCGCTACCCTCCCGTACCGCATTGTCCCCAGCCCAAACGGTGATGCGGCGCTCGAAACGTCGCAGGGCAGGAAAAGTCCGGCGGAAATCGGGTCGCAAATCCTCGAATCGATGAAAAAAATCGCCGAGTCGCACCTCGACAGCCCCGTGACAAAGGCCGTGGTCACCGTTCCCGCGTACTTCAACGATTCACAGCGTCTGGCCACAAAAAACGCCGGTAAGTCCGTGGGTTTGGAGGTTTTACGTGTGGTCAATGAACCCACCGCAGCCGCACTCGCGTACGGACTCGGGAAAACGAGAAAAAACGGGATGGTGGCGGTTTTCGACTTGGGAGGAGGCACCTTTGATATCTCCATCTTGGACATTGAAGATGGCGTTTTCGAGGTGCGGGCTACAAACGGAAACACACATCTTGGTGGCGAGGACTTTGACAACCTCCTTTTGGCGCATATCTTGAGGAAGGTCAAGGCTGAAAGTGGCATAGACTTGCTGAACAACGTTGGTGCGGTCCAGCGTATCAAGGAGGCTGCGGAAAAGGCCAAGATCGAGTTGTCCCACGTTAAGCAGACCGAGATCAACTTGCCGTTTTTGGCTGACGGCGTGCATTTGCGGTTTTCTTTAACTGAAGATGAGTTGGACACCATGACCTTGGGCTTGATCGAGCAAACCATTGGTCCTGTCAAAAAGTGCATTCGTGACGCAGACCTCACTGTGGACGATATTGATGAAGTGCTCTTGGTGGGTGGAATGACCAGAATGCCCAAGATTCGCCTGGTGGTGGAGGACATCTTCCGCAAAAAACCGTCCACGGCTGTGAACCCTGACGAAGCCGTCGCACTCGGTGCTGCCATCCAGGGAGCCGTGCTTCTGGGGCAGATCAAGAATGTGTTGTTGCTCGATGTGACTCCGCTCCTGTTGGGCATTGAGACCTACGGCGGTATCTTTAGTCCGTTAATTCCGCGCAACTCGCCTGTGCCGGTGAAAAAGGAGCAGATCTTCCTGACTGCCGTGGACTCGCAAACCGGTGTGGAGATTAGGGTCTATCAGGGTGAGCGTCAGTTGGTGCGCGACAACAAGTTGATTGGCGACTTCAAGTTGTCCAACATACCCCCCGGACCTAAAGGCAGTCCGCAGATTGCGGTTCAGTTTTCCATCGACGTTGATGGCATCATCGACGTGAGTGCCACAGACAAAACAAAGTACCCCAAGGATCTGCCTTTCCACAACACCAACAACTCGGTTTCGATTCAGGTCGCACAGCAGGGAATGAGTGAGGAAGAGATCCAGCAGTTGGTGGCCGAAAGTGAGGCACGGAGGGTGCAGGATCAGGAAATGGTCAAGCTTTTCGAGCATGCTTCACGTGCGGAGATCTTGTGCACTGAGACTGAGAACGTGGTGCTGCTGTTTGGCAAGTTCATGACTAAGGAGGAGGTGGACGCTATTGAGGAGAGGGTCGCAGAAGTTCGGAAGATGATTGGGGAGATGAGAACGGGTGAGTTCAGGGATACCAAGTTGTTGACGGAGGGCTTGAATGTGATGCAGGAGAGATGTATGGGGGTGGTGAAGAGAATCGCAAAAGAGCAGCAGGAAGCTAATTGAGGGCAACGAGGGGGCAAGTGTTTAGGGCAACGAATAGAGTGGTGTCTGAAATTGGCTGAGGAACTCATTAGAGTGAGCTCAAAGTGAGGTAACTCTACGGTTGCTCCCATTTGATCTGGCTTATCCAAGACCTGGCTCCAAGACCTGCTTACCCATAATGAACTCGCGAATTGCGAAATGAGTTTACGAAAAGTGACAACTCGGTGGTGGCTCAGCAATAAAGACTGAGCTATTCGAGTTAGTTTGTATATAGACAATTGCAGAAGAAGAACCAAGTAGAACTTTTTTGGGTGCAAAAAAAACTTGGCGATGAATCGATCAACAGCGGACCGAATAAACGAGAATGTGTCTGAGCTTTTGGGATTGTCGAAGTTCGAAGTTTGCTTGAATCAGTGAAATGCCATAACTTCCATATAAGACACGCTAGTGCTAAATGTAGGACTTAATTTATTATTTAGAGAGCAACTTCCAATTAAAGACCAGAACATATTACTTACGAAAGTTTACATCTCCAGTATACATTAACAGTCAATTGGAGTATGCGCTGGAGTACAAAAAGATATCCCAGAGGTACTGCGAAGCTTGTGGAAACACCTGATTAGGGCACTCATTTTGATAACTATCAACAGTCATAGTTCCATTAAAGTGAGACACTCTTTCATTCTAATAAAAAGCTCTCTACATACTTCATATGTATGTCGATTCGTATTGTACACCTATGTCGCATTCACTTATTTTAAACCTACTCTATCACTGATCATCTTCTCAACTTCAGCACTACACTCATCGCATTAATCATCAATATAATACCACTGATCACTCAATAATGCCACGATCATTCATCATATCACCCCCATCAAACCACACCCTGTAGCCTAATCAGTCTCCATTCTGTCGCCTTCCCCCTCGCCAGCGTCGCCAGCATCTCCTTCGGCAGCCTCTGTGGCCTCGGCGGCCTCTGTGGCCTCGGCAGCCTCGGCCTCCTTATCACCCTCTCTCTCATTCGACACCAGGTCCAACTTGTCCAACCACTGCTGCACATTCTCATCGTCGTAAATCTCAAATTTCCTTTCCTTTCCAAGCACACTCACCGAAGTGTTCTTGAACGTCAACTCCACGTCCTGCGACAAAGTGTCTCTCAAAGCATTCAATCCATGCACAATCAACTCCTCCACGGTCGCCGACAGCCTGATTGCGTCCAAGTTGCGCTCCAAGTATGTTCTGGCAGCCTGTGAACGTGCGCCGATGGCCGCACCATAGTACTCCAACACCGATCCCAGAGGCTGGAACTCGTACAAATGAGGACCAGTCTCGTCGTATCCAGCAATCAAAAGACCGACACCGTATGGACGGGAGCCGTATGATTGTGTGTTTTCTTGGGCTTTGTCGGCAATCAGTAGCACGGCCTTGGACGTCAGCAATGGTCTTCCAAAAACCATTTTCGACGACATCGCCTGTTTACGCAAGTAGTTGGATAACACACGGGCATCAGGGGCAAGTCCTGCGAGCGCAATGCCGAGGTGGTCGTCGACTTTGATGATTTTCTTCTGGTAGGATCCGAGTTCTTCGGCGTTACGTTTGAGCGCGACAAGCACGATATTGTCGTTGGAAACGAGGCCTACTGCCGCACTTCCCTGCTTGATGGCCTCGAGGGCGTACTCCACTTGGAAAAGACGTCCTGTTGGCAGGTATGTGACGGAATCGTTGTCGTAGTTGTTTCTGAACATGGTGGCGAATAAAAAAAATAGAGGAAGAGAGAAGTAATCAATACTGATACCGGGCTCTGGAAATAATTGACGATCACAGAGTTGGAATTGAGGGTAGCTGAGTGAACAAGTGAGTGATAGGAAAGTCGTAGTAGGTCCTAAATAATTGAGGATAATTGAGTACAGGGACTTATAAACTCGGTCAGGAGCACTCAAGAACCTAAATAAAGTGATGAGTGAGTAATCAAGAATTCAGGAAAGCTTTTGTGGTGAAGATTGATTATTTGAGGACAGGCTTGCTGTTTGGGAACGGTTTACATCAAGGGGATTTGGAGATTGAAGAATTGGTCAGTTAGTAAGTAAGAATGAGCTAAAAAGAGTACACAAGGAAAAATATGCATAGTAAGCGATCACTGCAAAGGTATGTCATGAGTCAGTATATATGTAGTTGAACCTTTGTTACCTACTACTTTCATCCCTCTTCATGCCCTCTATTCTCTATTTATTAAGCTCTAAAAAACCTCCAGTCTGTCATTTCTCTTGGAAACTACAATCCTACTTTCTCCCTCACATAGTCATCGGTCACCATCTCACTAAAGCGGTCCCCCATCTCGCTCCTCACAGCCCCTACCACTTCACCCAAAAACGCCAACAAATTCACGCCATTCACAGGATCGTTCCTCATCAACTCCACGTACCGCTTCTTCTCGCCATGTGGCTGGATATTCTCGTCCAAGTAGCAGTAGTCGTCAATGTCCTCGTACGTCAAATCTTGATTGTAAACATCGCATGCCCCAGAGTCTGTCTCCGCGACCTCCTCAGTGAAGATAAGCGCAAGCTTAAGTCCCTGGGTAAGAAGTCCAGGGTCAACGCGGACAAGGACTTTGATCAAACCCAACAAGTTGATCTTCTTGTTGCGCGGGTTGCCATTCTTCCCAAACTTGTCCATCCACAAAATCAAGAACTCCCGCGCGTCCACGCCCACATGCCCCAACAAACTCACAAACATACCGGGGTCGCTATAAGCAGCACGCGACATCACAAGCAAAAGCTTGTTCTGCTGTGGCACACTCTGGTTCTCGGAGTGCACATACTCGAAAACAGCAGCGAAAAAGCCACTTTCGAAAAGCGTTTGAAGTATCGAGGACGTGCTTGAGAGAAGGAGCACATCCAACACAGTGACCAAGACGTCAAAGGCATCGTCACGCATCGTAGGAAGGTACTTGGTGAGTGTTTGGAAAGCAGAAAGTCCATTGGGACTGGCGAAAACGTCTGGCGAAAGCAACGCATAGCTTCTACAAATGGCCAAAATAGTAGGGAGGATTTCAGTGGAATTCTCCAACGCAGGTGGAACCAATTGGAATAAGGAAACAAGCCCGGAGGAGTCGTCTCCCTGGTAGTAAACCAATACCGAGGCCCATAAATCGTATGCATCCTCGGAAAACGCGTAGTTGTCGGAGTCCTCCGCACAACAGCTGGCAATGAGAGGAAGAGCGAGCTCGTACGTCTCGAATGACCGCTCGTTCATCACAATCACCAAAGAACGAATCACACGCACCAACGCGCCCTTGAGGATCGGCTCATTGGCCTCCCAGTACGCAGGAATCGACACAAGCACACCACGTAATGTGTCTATGTCGACCAATGGGTTGCATTTATCCAACACCACACCTAAAGTCTGCAAAAGGAACATGCGCGTGTCCACCTGCTCAGCCTCGGCAAGAAGTGCAAGAAGCCGCCTGACAAACAGGTCAATGTATGGCGCGAACTGGCGCTTGTCAAAGTCCCAGTCCTCCACAACTGCCTTCAAAGTCTGCGCTGCAGTGAGCTGCACCACCAAGTCGTTGAGCTCCAGAGGCTCCATCAAACTGTGCAAGAGCTCAAATACCGGCTGTTGCTGCTTGATCTCACCGCACCACTCGCCGACGATAAGACACACACGACGCTTTACTATGCGCCTCTCGGAATCACCGTCCTTTGTAGCTTCCGGTGCCAAAACATCCTGGAACACACTGTTGAAGTCGACCTCCGACCGAATCGCCGACCGCAGTAACTGGAAACAGCACAACACTGCGTCGCGCATCAATGGGTCGTCTGCACCCATTCCCGCAGAGATCCGCGACATCACATGCGCGCCCATTTGCGGGAAGTATTTGACCAAGTCCTGGAAAAAGTTCTCTGCACACGCACGTACGGAAAACTCCCACTGTGACGCCGACGCCATCTCTTGCGCGGTCCAATCCTCAGGATCAAGACTCCACAGCTCGATGTCCTGTGGCCGCAAACGAAGGTACCACTGAATGACTAGATCACAGAGCTGTTCGACTGCCTCAACGGTGAACACGTCTGATCCGAGCTTTGCAATTGCTGCCGCAATAGCTTCGCGGTCTGTATCGGCCTTGAGAGTAATTGCCCCACGCTTGTGTACGTACTGCATCACGCGCTTCAAGATGATGAAGGCCCTGATTGCAAGAGTTTCCCAGAACTCCTCGCTGCACGAGTAAACTGTTTGAGCGCGCTGCTCGAGAAGCGCAAGGTACGTGCGCACCATCTCAGTGCAGCAAGGCATGAGGATAAAGTACGTGGCATGTTGTTTCAAGAGCGCGTCGTAGAGCTTAAAGTATTGCCTCACATACTTTATCAAGGTACCACAGTCACGGAAGTCGGTATCGTACGCGCGGCACAACACTTTCATGTGCTCTACACTCACAGCCAAGAGCTCCTGCATCGCATCGCTGGAAAAGCACTCGGGAACAATACGGCGCAAGTTCTTCAATGCAAGGTAGCAAATCTCCATCATCTGCAAGTCTTTGGACTCGACCCATGAGAAGGTCCGCGTGTAGATTTCCCCAAGCTTGCGCACCAACTTTGGCGCCTTTTCCGCCAACGCGTGTCGTGCACGACCAACTCTCACCGTGGACACCGTCTTGAAGACCCTGTTCAATACCACTAGCACGTTGTATGTACACACTACATTGTCTGCATAGCGGTCCAAAAGATCGTACATATCGTCCACCAATGTGGGCCACTGTGCGGGAAAGTCGTGGCGGGCAATCTTAGCCACAGAGTGCGCATTTTGCGCCACCAACTGGTTGTTCTTTTCGTGAAGAAGGTCAAACAATCGCAGACGGATCACACTTTTTTCCTCGGCACTCACGGCATTGGGCCGCGACAGCCTCCAGTACTTGTCCACGCCGTTTTTAAAGCAGATCACCGCGAGCCACCGGACCTGGAGCGGTACTTCGGTGTCCAGGTAGAGCTGCTGGAGAAGCGAAAGATAGCCCGGTGTGGTTTCCCACGATTGTAAGGTTTTTTCCGCTGTTGGGTCACGGCCGGTGGCCGATGCAGAGAGCGTTGCGATGAGCGATTGCGGAGTAAGCGACATGATGCTTTAATGTTCTTTACGTTTGCAATATTGGTCTACCAAGTTGAATAAGACCTGATAAATGATGTTTGAAGGGTAGTAGAATCACCAGTTATGAATGAATGTGAGATTTTTTGATCTGTGCGACAAGTTAATGAACTCTTTTGACAATTGTTAGCTCTTGATGAATGTACCTTGTGGTGGATGGGTACTTATTTGGGTTGACTACCGTTTTTAATGTATTGTCGATAGTGGATATCTTTAGTAGTTGTATTGTGCTCACTGTACTGGATGTCTCAGTGAGATGATGTATGCCTGTGTCACCGGTGATGT
Source organism: Kodamaea restingae (assembly GCA_003707425.3). NCBI lineage: Eukaryota > Fungi > Ascomycota > Pichiomycetes > Serinales > Debaryomycetaceae > Kodamaea > Kodamaea restingae. The sequence continues at coordinate 253,624 of PPJA03000009.1, forward strand.
AATACGTATGGTCACTTGTGATGCAATTTGTGCTCTTATTATCAGCTTCTTGTATGTATAGTGCAGAATACCCGCACTTGAAACGATTTATCAAATATCTAACCTTACTGATGTGGTGCTGTTGACGAGGTCGACTAGTTAAAAATCATTTGCAACGAAAATTGGATCAAAAATCACTGTTCACAAAAATATCGCGATGAACAGGGAGAGTGAGTAGGCAGTATTTTCAGTGGTGAGGCTGTAGAGAAAGTAAATCGGGGTAAAGTGTTGGTGAGGAGTATGACAAGGTAGAGCATCTTCTAAAGAGTCTTCTAAAGAGTCTTCTAAAGCGTCTTCTAAAGCGTCTTCTAAAGAGTCTTTTAAAGCATCTTCTAAAGCGTCTTTTAAAGCATCTTCTAAAGCGTCTTCTAAAGAGTCTTTTAAAGAGTCTTTTAAAGCATCTCCTAAAGCATATTCAGCATTAACAAAACAGAGCATAACCTATACCAATGGACTAGGTGATCACGCAATTGGGTGCTAGTGATGGATTTATGAAGAATCGGTGACGATTAAAGAACTAAACTAAATGACTTGAACTGGTGACGAATTGAAGAATAACTTAGTGGTGTGAGTAGACAAGTTTGAATAATTGCAGCTTAGCGTGAGTTATGACTCTAGTGAGAAAAAGATAACTTAATGATTGCCATTATTTATCTAACTAGTGAAGAAGTGATTGCTTAGTGTTGTTCAAGTTGATGAGGAGCAATGACTGATACACGTCTATGTTACCATCACCTTCAATATTAAACTATCTTTACTTTATGCCTCATTCAAACTCCTAGCTGATTGTAGGCCATTTCTAGTGCAAGTATACAACTGGAATATCATTTATTCACCTTATATAAAGTAGTATATTTTCAAGCATGCATTCTTATTGATTCCTTGATCACCATCAAGAAAGAAAGAGAGCACCATTATGGAGCGTAAAAAGGAACTTTGGTCCTCTTCCGAATTTGGAAGTTTTTTGCAGCCATGGAAGATAAAGATGCAGATTTAGTACAGCATAACTTTTAGAACACCGACATATTTACAAAAAATGATTGCGATAAAAGCATAAGTGGATCGGTCTCTTGTTGAATGTATTTTATGTTAGAATTTTAGATTTGCAACCAGTTTCCAACAGAGTTAAGTGGACGGCTGGTGGATTTCATTTCTCCTAAACAAACTGACGGAACCAGTGCTAGGTTGAAAGTTGATTTAGGGTAAGAGTGATTTGACGATATCGATTTGCTAAGCATAGTAGTATAATAATGCATGCTTGTGCTTAGTTGATTTGACCATTTTCAAGAGTCAAGAGCCACTTTCAATTACTAGATCAACGGATGGCTCATTATAATTTGTAACCTCATTAAGCCACTTTATTTAATCTTAGCCAACTTCTCCTTGTAATTAATTAGAAACTTCATTTTTACAGTCAACTTCTATACAATAATAGAAATTTCAATTTTACTCGGTTCATCACACATTCATAACTCTCCTCAGCGAAAACTCATATAGCACCACTAATTAGCACATCTATCAATTGCTTTTCACTCTTCCTGAGAAGCTCAATTAACTTTTCCATCTCTTTGTCTCATCTCCCTCGCTCCACTCCCTCTCCTCATACCCCACCTCCTCCTTCACCCTCTGCAACTCAGCCTCGTCCCCCATGTGCTTTCCAGCATTGTCACTCAACTTCACCGCAGGAACTCCGGCAACCTGTGTCAACTTAATCACAATGTTCATCGGAGCCAGCTTTTCCCCTGCGCTGTTCTTGAAATCATTCGTAAAGTACGTCCCCACACCAAAGGTCGGAAGCAAACCGATCTCTTCCGACGCAACCTTGTACTTTTGGCACTTCTCCACATCTAACGAATCACTGTAGCAAACCATCTTGGAGTTCTTTGGGTATCCCAAGCGCTCATAGTGCTGCGCAACCTTCTTCGCGTATTCCACGGGGTCTCCCAGATCCTGTCTGACACCTGCATAGTAGTCCGAGTATGGCTTCTCGAATACACGCAAAAACACATCCGTGCCAAAAGTGTCCGTCAACGCCAATCCCGCGTACTTTTCGCCAAAAGTTTCCAACCAATAGTCCATCGCATACTTGTTTGCATTCTTGTAGTCCTTTTTGATGGCTGCTATGCCCATGTACCACTCATGTGCCACTGTTCCAATAGGACGCAAGTCGTACTTCTTGGCCAAAAACACGTTTGAAGTACCGAGAAACTCGGCCCGGGAGGCCGCCTGCTCCTTGAGGGCACTGACCACAAGCTCTTGCGTTGCAAAAGACCGTCTTCTTCTCAGCCCAAATTCACTGAATATGCATCCCGACGTGATCAACTCTTCACACTTGCGGGCAGCTTGTTCTTTCTGGCCTTCCAAGCTCCATTCCGTGTCCACAAACTTGAAGTACGCCTCTGAAATCAACAGAAGAAGCGGAATCTCATATAAGATGGTGTTTGCCCACGGCCCACTAACCTCAATACCAAATCCGTCCTCGGACGTGTAGGTGACCTCATTGACCGTGTCAAATGAGAAGCCACGGAGGTACTCAAGGTACTTTGCAGGCAATTGAGGCAATGTGGCCTTCAAATACGCAAGTTCGTCCTTCTTGAAGGTCAAGTTGCCCAAATGCGCCACCTGGACCTTCAACCACCGGATCGCAGCGGCATTTAGCTGCATCGAGGGTGTCCTGTTTCTGAGTTTGTACGTTACGGGAACGTCTGCAAAGTGTTCATGCACCGCTGCATGCATGAGAAGCTTGTAAAGGTCGGTGTCCAAGAGGGACGTTATGCTGAAGTCCTGTGACATGATGACTCAAAAGATAAGAAAAAACAAAATCAAGAGAATAAAGAATTCCGAGAAACAATCGGCTGATGCTCAACACACATTGCTAGCGCTGAAAGCAGCCATGTAGCTGTTAGACCATCCACAGACCACAATTGGGTAGGCAACTTGTAAAAGTTGCAAAAAAAAATATTGACTCCTAGGCGGTTCGAACGCCTGCATCTTTACGATAGTAGAACTTGAGTCTACCGCCTTAACCACTCGGCCAAAGAGCCACTTTATATTGGTTTGGACAAAGGTTCAAGTATCTTCAATAGCTGGATACAAACTCTTTCCTCTTCTTTGAAGTACAGGAAGATTATAGGAAATCACAAGTCCTTTTTGTAATATTAAGAAATGGGTTGGCGTGTGTAAACGGGAATTAAGGTATATTTAAAAAGTTGTCTTTTAGGATAGAATAAAACACAAACTGGGATTCTCATCTGCTTAAGCCCTCGAGTAATTCTATGGCTCTGGGGGTTGTGGACTGGAAATTGTATGTGTTGTATCCCTCCTAACTGGTGCAAATTGAAACTCACCACAATAGTTATTAAAAGGGGGGATTCTCCACTTTACAAGTCTGTTCTTCTACAGACCTCCGCTCATTTATATAGTAAATATCCACCCAGCGGGTCAACTTCATTCATGATCACATTGGTCTTATTTCTATCTCAATGCATATTTATATTGGTTCATATTGTTTGGGATATAATAAATGACTGGATGTCCAAATTGCAATACGTGCGAATGCACAATCGCCAAATCATAAAACCTGAGAAACTATCATAAGGTTGGGCTTCGTTCTGTTTTAGTCTCTTTCAAGGACCTAATAATTAAGGCACGGGCGCGAGTAATAGGCTGGATGTAAATTAGCTCACACATATTTGTTCATTCTCTAGCAAGCAGGAATAAAATTCAACAATCTGGACCTGCTAGACCTAAAGTAACGTCGACAAAATAGTCAGCATTAATCGTTATTCTCGTCTCCCAAAGTTCATGCACCTCACGATCTTTCTATGCAAAGGTCAAAACAATTCAGCTTCTCATACTCCAAAAGCGTTCAGTACTTTTCATCTTGGTTGTGTGGTTAATCACTCTGTAATAAATAAATTTGCTGGTTGTCACTCCCAACCCATAAACACTGTCCAATTACCTTTCATCACTCAATCGTCACTTAGCAATAGAAATTTCCGGCCCTCGCTCCTGGCCCTATTTACCTTCACCTCATTTCCTCCCTCAGGAACAACAACAATGCTCCCGTCCAAGCAAAATCGCCTGCTTCTTCCCTCTGCCTTTTCCACAGACAAAACACCGTGCGTCACTTGCTCATAGGTCACCTTCGGGTTCTCCACATGTACACCCTTGTTATATGCCTCTCCCATAATGTCAATAATGTACTTGCCACTCTCGTCATCCTCAGTCCTGAAAGCAATCAAGTACAACTTGTCGTCAAAGATGCTTCCGCGCGGCAGAATCTCAAAAGTAGGCTCAAACTTCTGCGACGGTGTAAGCAACCAGTACGCAAAAGGTCCCTCCATCTCAAAGTCCCCACCTCGGAAAGTCCCAGCGTACTTCTGCTCACGTTTCAAGTTCTCTATAGCTGCAGCCCGGAAACGCAGAATCCCCATCTTGCGGAACTCGGTCGTGTCGCTATCGGCCACCAACAGCGCATGGAACCCCCAAGACAACACAATGAAGAACTTGAGGGAAAGAGAGGACAAAGCCTCGGTCCGCTCTTGCACCTGGAACTGTGAGCCTTCGGGAAAATGTGCCTCGTACAAATTCAAGGGGCGCGTCTTGGATCTGGTGAAAAGCTTACTAATGGCGTCCCACTCGTCAGCAATAGAAAGTGCGAGTGAAAAGCTGTTACCAGTACCCAAAGGAATCGGATAAACCGTGATAGACCCTTTTCCTTCGGTCAACCCGTTCAAAAACTCGTTGATTGAAGTGTCGCCACTAAGAAACACCACAGTGGCGTCCTCATCCCCAAGGGTATGTGCAAACTCCAGAACGCTCGATGGAGAAGTGGTTCGAATGTACGTGTAGTCGACTCCCCCCACCAAGTCCAATGCCGGCTTCAATACCTGTTGCCAAACGTCCTTGTTTTCTTGTCGTCCAGTGCCTGAATACACCGAATCAACGACATACACCTTTTGCTGTAGGTGGGTGGGTAAGGATGCCAATTGAGGGACCCCTTCGACATACGAGTTGCTGACCACCAATGAACACGTTTCAGAAGTGTGGTCCACCAGTACCAATTGCGTGGTTTGGGGGAGGTAGAAGAGGTTCATTAATGGATTTGCCACTATTTACAATTCTTGATAATTATGGGGTGTCGGAAAAGACGATAGGAAAAGGTCGCAAAAAAGATCAAAGATATGGGCAATGGATACAAGATAAGTGAAAGAAACATAAGCACAAAGAGGAGGAACAGACGGCGGACACGTTGTTTGATCCGAATGCACGATGAAGAAGCGCAAAAAAAGAAGCCCGATACGGGGGTCGAACCCGTAGCCTTTTGATGTCCTCTTTAAGAGTCAAACGCTCTACCGATTGAGCTAACCAGGCAGTTGTTGATAGACTTCGTGTATTTCTCGTTAGGAGCTACACAATACTACTTCTTAAACTCCCGTCACAAATTGGTCTTCCCTTCTTTGGGTTTTCATGTATTTCCTTTGCACTGCGTAAGACCTGAGCAGGAATGTGTAATCAATACGAAAGTTTTTACTAGAGTTCTTGTCGTTCTCTGATAAAACCTTATTGGCTTTTACTACGTTTACTTCATCGTAAACTTCTGTACAAGATGGAAAGTAACAGATGAAATGAATAGTGTAAAATGAATTTGAAGTGTGCATTGGGAGAAAAAAAAAAAAACAAGCCCGATACGGGGGTCGAACCCGTAGCCTTTTGATATCCTCTTTAAGAGTCAAACGCTCTACCGATTGAGCTAACCAGGCACTTTTTTGATCAAAAGTTTATGGGGTTGAATCCATTTTGAGCATCTAAATAATCGCAAATAGCAATCCTACATTATGTACAACAACAATGGTGCATATTACTTTTTACCAAAGTAGAACAATATCGCTTACATGTCCCTTTACTAATGTATAACTATATCGCGAAGATAGTTTGGCAGGAGTTCACTGGAGTAAATAAAAAACTAAAAAAGAAGCCCGATACGGGGGTCGAACCCGTAGCCTTTTGATGTCCTCTCTAAGAGTCAAACGCTCTACCGATTGAGCTAACCAGGCAACTTTTATGAAAATAAATGTGTATTTTAATTCATTTACTCGTCTTCAAAATTCTAAGCCGAATAGCAACTAGAATCAGCACAACATCTTCACATAACAGGCTTGTAGCATCAAAAGGTAAAAGATAATATACATTATCGTGCATTATTAGATACCGAAGAATAGACACATGCTACCACAGGGAACACTTATAAAATGATCCATGTGTATTTCGTAAAGCTTCCAACCCAATATACAAATCCAACGTTCACATGATTGTAACGATGTCTATAAAGGAGATGCACTGGTGGATTTGTGTATACCATATCTTCTTCTAAGCAACTTCAAACAACCACAACAACTTCTGCTTCATATGGACGAGTTTAAAAAATAAAAAAGAAGCCCGATACGGGGGTCGAACCCGTAGCCTTTTGATGTCCTCTTTAAGAGTCAAACGCTCTACCGATTGAGCTAACCAGGCTTTGTACATGATTTAAAACCTCCTCAAATTCTAAACCATCTATTGTAGATAAAATCTTTAAAAGGAAAAAAGAAGCCCGATACGGGGGTCGAACCCGTAGCCTTTTGATATCCTCTCTAAGAGTCAAACGCTCTACCGATTGAGCTAACCAGGCAGTTCTTGTAGAAAACGAATCTAGTAAGTATTTTGTCGTCAAGGTTTTAATAAGTAAGGCAACACTGCTCAAACAATTTTGGTATCCATATACGCCTTCACCACAGCATGCTCAAAGATCTACAAGATTGTATAGTTCAACCCAGGGAAATCTTACTAGAAAGGAAGATCAAAACGCCATAAAGAACTACACTGCTTGGGAACTGCTCACGGGAATAAATTGTTAATCAAGCAGTTTCCAGACGCTTTTCTGTTGATTTTGTCATGCGATAGATGAACAAATCAGCCGTAAAGAGTGAATCGATACAATAATGTCTTGTATAGAAATTGTAAATGGTAATCTTCTTGGTGTGTGAAATCTGTGAGATTAACATGATGTAAAAACTAAAAACTGTTGCACTTTTCTAAAATGGTTGCGAAAATTTGAAATATTATTTACCAAGCCGTTAATTCTCATCCATCGGCTTGTTAGACAGAAAAAAATTAAGGAAGCTTGAGATCTTTCAAATATAATCCCCGACAAAAGTTCCAGAAGCTACTTTATAGGCTTAATACGTTCATAAAATATTGCAACCAAATATGCCTGCGTGAATTAACTAGTATTTAGCCTGAGCAAGAGATGCTTGGTTGTTCTCCAAGTCATACACAACGTAAGCTCTTCTCAAAAAGTTGTCACCCAAGATAGACTGGCCATTTGCGTAAGCAATGTTGAGAACACAAGTGTTTTCGATCGGGTTTTCATTATTATCATAGGCCTGAGAGATGAGCTCACTGTAAGGAACAGTGATGGAGCCACCCGGGAAGTCGTAACTCAAGCCTCCAGATGGCGCCGAACAATCAACTGCGTAACCTTGATAACTGTCGACAAACTCAGGGTTGGAGAAAAGTTGCGAGATGCTGTCTACAACATCCAGCGGCAAGTAGGTGATGGTCGTGCCTGAGTCCAACAAGACATCAGTGGATTCTGCATCGATTGGAGACGCTCCTGTTGGAGTGATCGTGTTGAGGACGATGGTAAAGCGGGTGTCACTCTGGAATGGAAGAGTGAACAAGCTGCCACTGTACTTGGTGGAGTCAATGGCACCGAAAAGAATGGAACCAGAGTCGGCAGTGGCACTGTCCAAGTACAAGGAATACAAGTTCTTCGAGATCAAACCCTGCAGCTTCAACTGGTATGGCAAGTTGGGGTACTTATTCGCAGTTGACTCCAAAGAAGAGAAGCCAATACCAAGAATACCACTAGCTGGAACAGAGGACTCAGAGGCCACTGCAAACTCCAAATTTTTAATATGACCACCTCCAATGACCAAGTTATCGGTATAAAATTCACCAACAGTCAGGGAACCATCACCGTATTGGATGTCAAACTGTTCGTTGAGATCATTGGAGCTTGAGGAAGTGGATGGGTCGAAGCTTCCTCCTGCGGTACAGAGGTTCAGTTTTCTAGCTTGGCAGTCGACATTGGGGCTAGTGACCCACAAGTCAGAGGATCCAGTGTCAAGGATGACGGTGACCTTCTGGCTGTTGGATCCTAATTGAATATCAACACCATAGTAACTTTGATAGTTTTTCAAAGTTGAAGTGACAGTCTTGCTTTTTGAAACTGCAGCCAATTCACCTAGGGACCCTGTGGAATTAGTGTTCTTCAATACCTTGGTGACAGTAAAGTCGACTTTAAGTCCCCCGTCCTCCCGAGCGACCAAGGGAAGTACCAGTGCCTGTGTTACACAGGAAGCAGCGAGGGCGATTAAGAAGTTTTGAGTGAAGGAAACCATAGTATAAAGTTGATCTACTTCGAAAGAAGCTCTCGCAGTGTGCATTTATATACTAGTTTGAAATGGTTGCGAAATGCGTGAACTATTTTTTGCACGTACGTAGTGGGTAATATTTCTGTACGTCGCCCTATTATGGAACATTGCGTTGCTGCCGTAGATTGCACGGAATTCTTCTCTTATTGTCCTGTGCATTAAGGGTCCTTCGAATGGCTCGGTTGACCTGAGCCATATCATTGTGTATTTTCAGTTTCGAAGCTCCAGTGCTGTTTATCACATTTGGGCCTGATGACAAGGACTTGTCAAGCATTCATATAAAGCCTTCTCAAAGGTCTCGTTCTTTAGTCCTCGGGATGCTTTTTACAAATGGACCATCGTTCAGAACCACGTTCATCCTAAATAGTGCTTTTGTTGGGGTGCATAAAAAGCCCCTGCACTGGTCAAATAGCACCACCGAAATAATCGTACCAATGCCAATAAGGGTTCAAAGATATAGGAGAGTAGGGGTGTGTATGCCTTGCGATGTGTGGCAAACGGCTCATAAATTTTTTCCAAACCTCGCTGAAACCTTTATAAGTCATTTTCAATCTCCATACCTCGTATTATATGTGTGTATGCTTTAACCCAAACTGAATACCGATATTCTCGTCTCGCAATCGATGCCGAATCTTGGGCCTCACATTTTGCGCTTGTTAAATAATATGCCTTTTCCCACAGACCCTTATCAGTGGCGTGCACATAACCAGCGCATGGCTTAGGCGTTGAAGAAGGTATTCGCGAAGCGCTTATTTTGATTGCAGCAAGCCTGTGCTGGCAAATATAAACAAGAAAGGCAGAATTGTGGACGAAAGCAGATGGAGCCACTTAATCATAAGGGTAACATTTGAAAAATTTCAATCTCCAGACGGTTCCAACCTCCAGACAGCTTTCAACTTACGCTAATGAAAACGCTGATGGGCTGATGATGGGATCACACTATTAAATACTCTTAAGCCAGTTTGCAGTATGAGGGGCTTCACTAAAAACTTTTTGAATGGACTGATCTGTGTAGGAGTAATTGGGCCGGTGCCCAAACAAGCAAAACAAGTGAATTTTTGGTGTAGATGGTAATGTCAGAATCAGAATATAACAATGAACTTTTTTTCAAGAAAAACCTTGGATGCCAAGTTTTGTTATGCTGTTACTGTGAACTCAACAAGCCTGTTATTTCACAGCTCCAAAGATGGTACTTAAATCCAATCAATGGAAATTAGAAAATGATTCATACATACAAAACAATCATATTGTGTTGTTGAGAGTGGATGGCGTGGTTGCAAAAAATGACATTTTTTGCAGCCATTTACTTTTCAGTTGTATTGAACATCATATTTTCTAAATTAACGGATCAAGCTATAAAAGCCTGAAATTTTCTTTTGTGGGTACAAGGTAAAATTTATGTCTTGAACCGTTGAATACCCAACTCTTTTGTCAAATATAAGAAGCAATTAGCGAGAGCATATTGAATCCAGAGTGTAATCACGAAAAAAAAAAGCGTTTAACCCATTGTGCCACCCAAAACACCACCTAATAAGCCGCCTGGGCAAGCGAAGCTTGTTTGTTGTCCAAATCATACACAACATAGGCACTTCTAAGGAAATTCATACCAAGGGTAGGATAGTTGCCCAGATATGAATAGTCAAGGACGCATTTACCCGATTTGGTTCCATCCCAATGGTAAAGATAAGACATGAGATCTGTGTAGGCAATGTTAATAGTGCCGCCAGGAAAGTTGAAGTCTATGCTACCGGCTGGAGGGACACAGCTGACTATGTAGGTTCTGAAGGATTCAGAAAACACTGCACTCGGGAAATTTTGTGCGATAGAGTCCACGAGCTCTTTCGGCAAATAGCTCGCGCTTGTCCCACTGTCTAAAACCGCTTGGACAGAACTTGCATCCACATGGGTGCCATTCGATGATTTGATAGATTCAAGTTTTACGTTGAATCCTTGAGTGAATGGAAGAGTGAACATGTTTCCAGTATACTTGGAGGAATCTATGGCACCAAAAAGGATTGAACCAGTGTCTGCAGTTGAACTGTTTAAGTACAAAGAGTATAACGCCTTAGATATAACGCCTTGATCCTTCAATTGGTAAGTCAAGCTGGTGTTGCTGTGCTTCGAGTCGTCCCAACTGACGCCAATGCCAAACATGGCACCCTGCTCAACGGAGCTCACGTTGGCCACTCCAAAACGAAATCCCTCAAGATCAGCGCCACCAATGGAAACTCTGTCTGTATAAAAGGTTCCGCTAGACCCTGAACCATCGACATAACCGATACCAAAAGGCTCGCCAAGGGTTTTGGAGGTTTTAGAGGTGGAGGGGTCATAAGAGCCTTTGCGAGTGCAATTTCCGGGGGTTCCCGAACCAAAACAGTTCACATTAGGAGCATTTACCCACAACTCTTGGGAACCGGTATCAAGCTCCACCAAGACTTTCTGAGAGTTAGATCCCAATTCAATTTCAGTGCCATAATAATAGTCGAAGTTCAGCAAAGTCACAATGACCGGGTCAGGATTTCCTGACAATTTGATTTGCTCCGAAGCAATGCTACCATTGGATTTCTTTGCAACCTTCAGGATAGAAAAATCGATATTCAATCCACCGTCTTCTCTCGTGGCAAAGGGAAAAGGCAATGCTTGTGCGCAACAAGATCCCACAACAGCAACCAAATAGCTTTTATGAAAAGAGACCATCGAATTGTTTTTTGTGGTTCTCATGTTTGAAGGAAATTGAGGGAATGTATACTTATAGTTTCTAAATATGGCTGCAAAAAGTGTGGATATTATTTTTTAGTGAAAACAACCAAGCGCAAAAAAATTGACAGGCTGCAATGCACCTTAAGAAGAACGCCGAAAGCATGTACGGAAGCCACTATAAGTTACATTTATAAAGGTTTTATTTTATGGATATTCCGCATATAGTGATGACAGTGTCTGTAATGTAATCGTAGTGTTTATGTGTGCCTTATCGTACGGGAACTAAGGCTCTACAACAAGGCCTATAATGAAAATAGTAAACAAAAATTGACGCAGTCAGGTTGTTTTATATGCAGAAAGCCAAATGTAACATGGATGCAATCTCTTTTGGTTCACGCATGTATCGGATAAGCCAATGAAGTGATCCAGAGCCACATATACGTCATTATTGGTGGTCATTGAGAGAGGAATATGGCCCACAATGTTCCTAAATTGTATTTACAGTGGCAACAAACAAGTCCTTTCTATTTTTATGGTAGCTTGCTAAGATACATATTAGTTTCTGTTGCACTGTTTTTTGTCAGTCTTATACCAAATTGGAAGACACAGGTTTACATTGAAAAATGAATATATATGTTTAAGGTGCCAAAAGCAGCCAAATTACATGGAAAGGAAGACCGTACTAGCTATTTTGGCAAACAATTGCTTCAAAAAAATACCAGACATCTGCATATTCCGAGATTATTGTGGTAATAAAATACGTTACCATAAGCGATCCGTGAAATCAACAGTATAATTAATTTTCTACTCTCCTTCGACATTAATGCATGCCATGTAGAGTCTATTATCTTAGAAATAAAAGAATCACTCAAAGCCTTTATTAGAATATATCTTTGTTCTTAATAAATTTGCAGCCAAGTTCTGCCAAATTAGTATTTGGCCTGCGCAAGGGATGCCTTCTTATCCTCCAAGTCATACACAACGTATGCTCTTCTCAAGAAGTTATCACCCAAGAAGTTCAAGTCCCCAGAGTAGGCAATGTTCAATAAGCACCGTCCGGGAACCGGGTTTCCGTTATCGTCGTAGCCTGTACGAAGAAGCTCCTTGTATGGAACACTGATGGAACCACCATTGAAGTTGAACTTCAAGTTGCTGGAAGGAACTGCACAGTCAACAAGGTAGGTTGCATCTAGAGATGAAAAAGTGGCATTTGAAAAATGCTTAGCGAGGGAGTCAACAGTGTCCTTTGGTAAGAGAGATACAGTAGCACCGGAGTCCAAAATCACTGCAACTGACTTGGAATCAATGGGATCAGCACCCTCGGGAGTAAGCGACTCAAGGTTCACTGTAAAACGACTGTCACTTTGCACAGGGAGAGTGAACAAGTTGCCAGTGTACTTGGTAGAGTCAATGCCCCCAAAAAGAATAGAACCAGTGGTTGAAGTTGGGCTGTCCAAGTACAAAGAGTACAAAGCTTTTGAGATCAAGCCTTGTTTTTTCAATTGGAATGGGAAGTTAGGGTATTGTGTGTCGGAAAACTCCAAAGCAGGGAACCCGATACCAAAGGTACCACCAGTGGTGACCGAAGTTTCAAGCGCCACTCCAAATTGGAAGTTTTTGACAGTGGTTCCCCCAACAAAAACGTCATCGGTGTAGAATTCTCCAAAAGTAGAACTCTGATCTTCGTAAGTGACGGAGAATACTTCACCGAGGCCCTTGGATGTCGAGGAGGTTTTAGAGTTATATGAACCATGTTTGGAACAGCTTCCTTTGTCGTGCCCAGTGCACTGGTCATTAGTCCCTTGAACCCACAAGTCGGAAGATCCCGTGTCAAGAACAACCTCGACCTTCTGCTTGTTGGACCCCAACTCAAGCTCAACACCATAGTAGTAGCGATTGTTGTTCAAAGGAACAGTGACATTGCCCGGTACTCCAGCATCACTAATAGCGGAACTGTTCGCGTCTGTTTGTTTGATGTTGAAATCAAGCTTGAGTCCACCGTCTTCCCTGGCGACCAAGGGGACCACCTGGGCCTGTGCAACACAGGAAACAGCAAGAGAAATTAGGAATTTAGGGGCGAAAGAAACCATTGGGATGTTGAGTGATGAGGCAGAAGCAGAGATCGTGTACTTATATATGAATTTTTGGTAATGAAGCAGAGCGTGTGTGCTTATATTTGCATTTTCGATAATGGTTGCGAAAAGTGTGTATAATTATTTTTTTAGGCACTATGCGCAATGTATGACTTCTTGTAGCACTCACGTGGGGACATAACCTGTGAGGGCACAATTGCGCTTAGACTTGTCAAGAAACTCAAATAGAATAACCTGTGGTAGGCTGTGGCTATGCTATACTGCTCAATTGGGAGGTCGGAAGTATCGTGTTATTCCTGTTTGTTTGTGTGAAATTAGACTCCCACCCATGTACTTATCTGATCAAGGCTCTCCTGGTCCCATATGACGCTTGAAATGTGTCAGAACAGCCACAGCAATTGACAGGCACAGGGCTCTTATTTCCCCGGGATCATAACCTGAAACATCAATACCAACCAGGTTACAGTTGTGCTCATGGGGCAGTAAACTGTGGTTTTGACTGACTAAATCAGTCCGGCTGGTGTTTATCCGAAACGACTTTTCAAATTGCAGCCGTGCTGGAAAATAATTGTGGGGTGGGATTGCGAAATACCATTTGAAGAGACAAAAACGGTCGAAAGGAACACTTATAGGGGTTTGTGAGGAATATAAGATTACAGGGAAGAAATACCTTTGTGATGTTGCATCAAACGTATGAAATGATTTTATCGGCATCCTCTTCACACGGCTTGCTAATTTAGACTAAATATTGGCATCCCTTTCACACGGCTTGCTAATGAAAGTTTAAACTATTCAAAATCAACGGCAATGCTAATCCACGAATTTTTGCCAGTGAATATTCATGTATTTATGAAGTCTCAAGCACTGATCCTAGGGTTTTGGAAACGAACTACCTCACCAATGTCTCCGTTTTTAGTTGATATTCAGAAGAGAACTGCAGCTTCGACAATGTCTCTAGATTTAGAAGAAGTCGGGTAGTAGTGTTGGTGATCTTTTTCAGTCTTCTTCAGCTATTATTCCTGTTTATTTTCCAAATCGCTTCGAAGCTTTTATGGAAAAAACCATCCCTTGAAAGCCATTCTAAACCGTAAAAGTCATTATCAGAAGATAAATAAAAGAATCGATAGAAAAAGTTAGTGATATGGGGATTCGGCGTGCTTTGTGTATGCAGAAAGCCTTTCTAAGAATTTTCTCTTTTTTGAGTCATTATAAAGGACAATCTTTTCAAACCTTTTCCTGAAAAGATATTCTCAGATGGTCAAAAATATTATTTACTGGCTCTTGATGGATTCTTAAATGCCTCTAACGAATCCTCAAAACAATGTTAACAAATAAAAGACCTTACCCTGTCTGTTGACTTCATCGGGTATCAAGAATTTTCAGACTACAATATTTTCAAACACAATTTTTAAACAGAACTATAGAATATTTGCAGCCACTGGAGCAAATAAAAATTTGAAATCAAGCATCTAGTACTTGGCCTGGGCAAGAGAAGCCTGCTTGTTGTCCAAGTCAAACACAACGTAAGCACTTCTCAAGAAGTTGTCACCCAAGATGGCCAAGTCGTCAGAGTAGCCAATGTTAAGGGAGCACTTACCGGAGATAGCGTTTCCGTTGGAGTCGTAAGCCTCAGCAATGAGGTCAGAGAATGGAACGGTGATGGAACCACCGTCGAAGTTGTAGGCCAAGCCACCAGATGGTGCGGTACAACCGACAATGTAGCTGCCAGCGCTGCTGTCGTAAGAAGCACCATCGAAGGACTTGGCAATGGAGTCAACAAGGCTCTGTGGCAAGTAGGTGATAGTGGTACCGGAGTCCAACAAGACCTGGGCGGAGCTGGCGTCGATCTCGCTGCCGCTACCTGGGGTGACGGAGTTAAGGGTGACAGTGAAACGAGTGTCACTCTGGAATGGAAGAGTGAACAAGCTGCCGCTGTACTTGGTGGAGTCAATGGCACCGAAAAGAATGGAACCAGAGTCGGCAGTTGGGCTGTCCAAGTACAAGGAGTACAAGTTCTTGGAGATCAATCCCTGCAGCTTCAACTGGTATGGCAAGTTAGGGTACTGGGTCAGGGCGGACTCCAATGAAGAGTAACCAATACCGAAGACACCACCCTGGGCGACGGAAGTCTGGGAAGCAACACCAAATTGCAAGCCCTTGACGGTTGCACCACCGATAACAACGTTGTCGGTGTAGTACTCACCGGTAGTCAGAGAACCGTCACCGTAGGAGATGCTGAAGCTCTCACCAGTGTCCTTGGAGGAGGTGGAGGTAGAAGAGTCGTAGGTACCGGCCAGGGTACAAGAGCCGCTCAGTGCCTGACAGTCGACGTTAGGGCTGTCGACCCACAAGTCGGAAGAACCAGTGTCGATGTCGACAGTGACCTTCTGGCTGTCGGAACCGATCTCAATGTCAACACCATAGTAGTACTGGTAGTTCTTCAAAGAAGTAGTGACGGTGTCGGAAACGCCAACAGACTTCTGTTCAGCTGGGGTGGCGCTCTTCAAGACCTTTCTCACAGAGAAGTCGAGCTTGATTCCACCCTCTTCCCTAGCGTACAATGGGATGGCCAGGGCCTGGGCGACGCAAGAAGCGGCAAGAGCAATCAAGAAGTTTTGGGCAAAGGAGACCATGTTATTGGGAGTGTTGGATGTGAATGAGTGTTAATGATGAGAACAAGTGGTTCTTTGTCGAGCTTTATATACCTTGTTTTTGAAATGGTTGCGAAATATGTGAAACATTATTTTTTCAAAGAAAGGGGTCTGTGCGCAATCTGCTGACAGGCTGCACGTCACAAAGGCATTATTGGCGTGACTCTAAAACGTCGGAGTGCCGCAAATTGTACGGAAGAATTCTTACGTTCTAGGGTGGTGGCGTCAATTTTCGTTACATAATGCGCGTTTTGGTCAACGGCGTTCATCAACAATGGTTGCTGTTTGGGCGACCCTTTCATCAAACGGCGAATGTGGAGTCTCCATACCGGTATGGCGTTTCGAATGTCCACTGAAAACAGAAATGCATCGAGGTTTGTACAGCCAATAATGGCACAAGGAGGGAAATTTGCCCATCTCTGTGGCCCATCTGCCCTCACTACCAGTTGAATTTCACCCTTCCGGCTTTGGACCACGAAGATAGGTGTGCTATCTGCAAGATACACCGTAATCACGATCGAACATTCTAAATCGGGAATAGCGCGGGCTCGTATCCATTCTTTGTGCGGGGCTCGTGTCCTGTACAATGACGAAATTTCAACCGATAGCGGTGGGATATCCTGTATCGGGGCTTCGGCAAGCGATAACGAAAGAACGTGAGAGGGCTTATCCACAATGGGTTGCTAATGTGGTTCGAGGCCGTTCAATGAAGGGCCCACTCCGACTCAGCAAAGGTATGGCGGCCACTCGTGACTCACTGAACGGTCGTGCGTCATGAAGAGAATCGATCGGATATTTTTTGATCGCCCTAAATGGAGATAGGCGCTAGATCTACATCGGGAGGGGTGAGTGCCAAGCAAACTTACGCCTTTTTGACAGATGCGTAGAATTCGGTTAACTAAACGCTAGGCCAGGCAGACTTCTATTGTGGCTGCTGTAGAATGTATGCTTAGAATGTGCTCATGAGGTTATCAGTATACATTCCTTCAAATGTGTGGAATGTATGGAATTTCAGGCCGTGCGTTTTGCGCTTATGTCAATAATTTATGACTGCCGTTCCAATAGCCACGGAATGCACCACCCAGCCGGTGTCCGTAACCGGACTGTGGCTCGAGTTGAATTTACGACATTGTATCGGCTACTTGTGATATCGACTTCGAAAGCCTCGGATGAAGAGAATATCTGGATGTGTGCTCTTGAAACCGGAAATAACGCAGATCTGCTCCAGCGATGGCCCGCGTTTTACAAGTATTCTACTGCATATTATGCTGACATGTCTCAGCCAAGAACGTCTCAGCTGAAAACGTATCGTGATGTGAGTATTTAGCAACGAATGATAGTGGAATGTTCCATCGAAAGAACAAGAATAACCGGTAAGTGTAATTAGGATGTTTTGTGTAGCATAATTTACGCACAATTTATCTAAAAATAAGTGCAATCTAAAGCCTAATTTACCTAACAGCGGATAGAAGTGAAGGTGTTACCGAGGAATCGGACTGCCGTGTATTATGTGCGGCACTATATTTGTGCAATCGAAAACTCTAGGCCGGTCACCGGCTTGATGGCGGCCATGTGAAAAACAACAAATGCGCTTTGGTTTTGTACTACTTCCCCTGATAAAGACATCACGATTAGATTCGGCCCACTCCAAAATTCACGTGCCGGATGTGGGGAACGGAAAGAAGCATTCTTGAAACTTTTGCCGGCCCTGTTTGCACCTGGTACATTTGCTGAAATTACGGAATTCCATGGTAAGCCAGACTGGTTAGATGGTAGTTTTAGTGGATGAGCTGATGTTCACATCAATAGCCACTTTAAACCGATCGGCGCACCACGCGCCGGCGCTATATGCAGGACGATCGGATTTCTGCGTCAACAGCTCGACCTAAATGCTTGGCTCGGGATTGACAGGAGAGTTGGGTTTAGTCGAGGGTGTTTGGCGTTGCTTAGTTTGATGTGTTAGTTTTAGTAGCAGTTCAAGTGAGGTCCGACCAGATACTGGCTTTTTTGATAAATGCGTGAATCAACGAGTGAAGTTTGAGCGCTGAGAATTGGTGGTTGGGGATAAGATTGTTGTGGGGAGAGTAATGAATGGATAAGACTTAAAGAGTCAATACTTATGTATTGTGTAAAAAGGATAGCTGATGGCTGCCCCTCATCACGTTTATGCTCCATCAAACGCGACTAAATGTTTTTGAGGTTTGATCGCGGGAACCACAACATGAATGTTTGGTAGTTTCAGAAATACAAAGTTCATACATTGTTAATCTTCTATAACCATTTGATATACTTCTATAAACCTCGTGGAACGTGGCCATATTTCCTATTCAACGCACATTTCTCTGGACAGTTGCCAATTCCATCGCTGGGTTTTTCAGGATTCGTTGCAAATTAGTATAATATTGGACAATCCACTAACACAACTGTTGGACCGACGAAAACACCATTACAAAACAAATCCTTTTCATGAAAACCGCTTGTCGATCTACCTCCGCTCGATAACAATATTTTACCGTAAATGTGACAGTTTTGCGCTGGTTGAGATGCAAAGTAAAAAGAAGAGACAAGTGCGCTCAGATAAATAAGAAAAAGCAACGGATCAAGTGCTGCCAAAGTAATAGACTAAGCCTTACTGGCAAATGGCGACAGCACTCGGCTACTGATGTATTTTAATATCCTTTTGCTACCATTTTTCATACATATGCATGTTCTTTGGCAAATGCAATGAGGGATGCAAAAACCAAACCTAAAATAAGGAGAGCTGAAACGAACAAGAGCCTTAAAGACTAGAATTTGGAATGTTTGCCAAAAACACACATCAAATGAATGCCTCTTTGCCACCAATTGTATATGTTTGTTTCTAACTATAGATTGAAGCAGAAGTTTCTCGTCTGGGGTTTCAAGATTGTTGCCATCAGTCGATTTCCTGTTTCTGGTTTTTGCAGCCAACCTCCACACATTCAAAAAAACATAGCTTTACAAGGGTTTGGGTATATCAGTGCTTTGGTCTGGTTTCATGATTTAAAAGAGCACGACTTGTTAGCCTCAGATAACAGTTACACAGGGGCAGTTACACACGGGTTTACTGGAGGGGAAGTAATTACCGTCTAATTTATCCGAAGCCAACCACAGCATTCAAGGCCATATTGAGCTGAATGGTTGCCGTGGTGTATTTCCCCGAAAGAACTACAAAAGGTGAATAAAAGAAGTATAGTTTTACACAGCTGTCTTCACTTTTCGGGACCACTCTGCTCTGCAGTAGTCAGAAGATCACTGTTATATATTGAGTATCTCAGCAATCTCCCATAAACCCAAGTCGAGTTTTGAATGAGATCGATAGCAAACTCACTTCTCGTGGATATTTGAGGAAAGCGTTCCATGAAAGATGATCACTTGTCATAGAAGTATTGTGCAGACAAAAAACTCTACCGCAAGTAATCATTTCACACACTATCGGTGTGGAGTTCCATCAGTCAACAAATTGACCACTCAGCACAATGACTGCCAAGGGCCAGCAAAAATAACGCTCCAGTTTTTGATAAAGGGATGCAACTTTATCTGAACAAGCGACCGATGACATGTAAAGCTACTCTAAAATGGGCACAGCGAGATCAAATGTTTAAAAAAGGAAAGGCTTTAGGCATTGGAAACTCGCCGACATGAAAAGCTATTCTAGCAACGAGCACAGCGAGATCAAATGCTCAAAGAAGGCTTCAGGCATTTGCAAAAACACCAGCGCTGCTTCAGAAAAATATACCCCAAGAACAACAAAAATAAAGCCCGACGCGGGGGTCGAACCCGCAACCTTGTGATTTCTTAAGAAACTCTTAAAAGTCACACGCTCTAGCCATTGAGCTAGCCAGGCCCGCTATGTCTTTTCCATGATTATCCCCGATATACTCCATAGACCAGCCTTTTCTATCTCATCGCATCGAAAATCAACTCAAAATTAATTCCACACAACATGAACGAGTGCACATTCAGCCTTGAATATGCACAGCAGACGCTCGTGGACCACCCCCACGCAGCAGTGCCCCCGTTCGACACTAATGTGTCCATTGAAATGAACTTTAACAGGTTGGCGGCCGCCGCGTTGGCGCCGCAAAACACGCTCGCATGTCTTGCAGCCTACAGGCCCATTTTCCTCGACTTGGTGGCGCGCTGGATATCTCATGGACCGCAAATGGAAGCCGAGTGCGCCAAAGAGTATGGCATGGATGCAAACGTACCAGGAAGCATCATCCTTGGTGCCTTGGCGAGAATCGCCGGAGTCGCCCAGGAAAGTGCAAGCCTAGTCGAGCACTTTGTGGAGAAGAACAACATATTAAAAGCGGCAAGTGGGCATGGGCCCGAGGAAACCGTCCCGATTCTTTTGGCATATTATAGACTCATGAAGTGCGATGCACACAGGTTTGGAAGGTATATCCAAGTGGAGTTGTTGGAGAACGCAGAGACAGATGGTGCCTGTGGGTATTTGAAAAGACAGGTTTTGGCTAGTGTTTTGGGTGTGAACGCTTTAGGCGCCGAAGGTGCATTGGCTGAACAGCAAGACGAACACGCCCAGAGTGCTGTACCATGCTTTGGCGACTACGACAACCAAACTCTCAACTACAACTTCCTCGGCCTTGCCGAAGCAAAAAGAATTGCCAACTTCAAACAGATACCCCCACCTACAAACGAAGGCGAGTTAATAAAAGTGCTTCCCGACTCCCTTTCGCCCCTCGTCACCGCTGTGTGTGGCGTGTTGGTCCCAGTCCTCTCGACCCCAAACCCACCAACGCTCGTCCCGATTGCTTCCACTGTGAAGGTCCTCGGGGAACTTGCCACGCTCCTCCAGGCCAGCACCCCTATCATGCTCTATGGCCCCGCTGGATCAGGAAAAACCGCGCTCGTCAACGAGCTTGCGAATGTGACGGGCCACAACGATGCACAGATTGTCAAGATCCACCTTGGCGAGCAGACAGACTCAAAACTCCTCCTCGGAACATACACCTCGGGCGACAAACCAGGCACGTTCAAGTGGAAGGCCGGTGTGTTGACCAATGCCGTCGCCGGCGGAAAGTGGGTGTTGATTGAGGACATCGACAAGGCACCTACCGACGTGTTGAGTGTGTTGCTCACGCTCTTGGAGAAGCGCGAGTTGACCATCCCGTCGCGTGGCGAGGTCGTGCGTGCAGCCAATGGGTTCCAGATGTTTGCGACCGTACGTGCACAGAGCAGCGTGAAAATTCCCGATATGATTGGAATGCGGTTGTGGAAGGTGGTGGAGGTGGAGGCACCCCTGGAGAACGAACTCCAGGCGATCTTGGCCCACAAGTACTCGCTGCTTGTTGGTTTAATCCCCGCCTTCATCCGCATGTACAACGAGATTGCGCGTGTTTATGCGCTGAGCCAGTTTCTCGCGTTGAACCGTGGCGCGCACCCGCGAACCATCTCTCTGCGTGACTTGATCAAGTTCTGCGCACGGTGTGAGCGCATGTTGCGCAACGAGGGCGTGCAGGCGTCCGCAGGCCAGTTGATGCCGTCGCTGGTGTACGACAACATCTTTGCCGAGGCCATTGATACGTTTGGGTCATCGATCACGGAGCTTGGTGCACTCGAGGAGGTGGTCAAGGTGGTAGGAGAAGTGCTTGAAATCCCCACGTCGAGAATAAACTTGTATTTGCGCAAGCATGTGCCGGTATTTGAGAATGGAGAGGATGTCTTGAGAGTGGGAAGAGCCAGATTACAAAAGGGAGGTGCGCCAGGCACCAAAGGCAAAAGCTCCAATGGCACAGTCTTTGCCTCCACCAACCACTCGCTCCGCCTTATGGAACAGATCTCTGTCTCGCTTCAGCTTACCGAACCCGTCTTGCTTGTGGGTGAGACAGGTACAGGAAAAACCACCGTTGTCCAGCAAATCGCGCAGATGATGAACAAGAAGCTCACCGTCATCAACGTATCGCAGCAGACCGAGGCCGGTGACTTGCTCGGAGGGTACAAGCCCATCAGCACCAAGATGCTTGCTGCGCCGCTCATGGCAGAATTCCGCGAGCTCTTCGCGGCCACCTTCAGTGCAAAGAAGAACGAGAAGTTTGCGCTGGTGATGCAGAAGTGTTTCAATAAACTGCAGTGGAAGAACGTGGCAAGGCTCTGGCGCGAGGCGATCAGGATGGAGAGAGAGTTGCGTGAAAAGAGAGCAAAGAAAGAGGAGGAGACAGCCGCTCAACAGGATTCTCAGGAATCCTCGCCTAAAAGACACAAGCTGTCGCTGGTGTCTTTATGGGACACTTTTGCAGACAAAGTGTCCGCCTTCGAGACCCAAGCGGCACTGGTTGAATCGTCCTTTGTGTTCAACTTTGTGGAAGGTTCGGTCGTCGAAGCCGTGCGTAACGGCCACTGGTTGCTCTTGGATGAAATCAACCTTGCGCTGAGCGACACCTTGGAGTCGGTTGCCGACCTCCTCCTCAGTGAAACACGCTCTGTGCTTCTCACCGAGCGTGGTGATCTCGAGCCTATCAAGGCACACCCCGACTTCCGCATTTTTGGATGTATGAACCCGAGCACCGATGTCGGAAAGCGCGATCTCCCGTTGAGCATCCGCTCGCGTTTCAGTGAGATCTACGTGCACCTGCCGGATCGCGACATCGCAGACCTCCTCATGATCATTGATAAGTACATCAGGAGATTCTCCGTTGGTGACGAGTGGGTGGGCAACGACATTGCGGAGTTGTACTTGGAGGCCAAGAAGCTCTCTGAAGAGAACAAAATTGTCGATGGGTCCAACCAACGCCCGCACTTTAGTGTGCGTACGTTGACCCGTACGTTGCTCTATGTGCGCGACATTGTGCATGTGTACGGGTTGCGCCGTGCCCTTTACGAGGGATTTTGCATGTCGTTCCTCACGCTTCTTGACGCCAAGAGTGAGACGCTCCTCCGTGCGCTCATCGAAAAACACATTCTCGGGCGCTTGAAGAATGCACGCTCGGTGTTGGCGCAGACACCGCCCGCTCCGTCGCCACAGCACATCCAGTTCAAACACTACTGGATGGAGCGTGGTGCAAGCGAGCCTGTGGAGCAGCCCAACTACATTATCACGCCGTTTGTGGAAAAGAACATGATGAACGTGGTGCGTGCCATTGCGGGAAAGCGCTTCCCTGTCCTCATCCAGGGTCCTACGTCTGCAGGAAAGACCTCCATGATCCAGTATCTTGCCGCGATCACCGGCCACACGTTTGTGCGTATCAATAACCACGAGCACACCGACCTCCAGGAGTACTTGGGCACCTACATGTCCGATAGCCTGGGAAGGTTGGTGTTCAAAGAGGGAGTTCTTGTGGATGCGCTTCGTCACGGTCATTGGATCGTGCTTGACGAACTCAATCTTGCGCCTACAGACGTCTTGGAGGCCTTGAACAGATTGCTCGACGACAACCGTGAGTTGTTCATTCCTGAGCTGCAGGAGGTGGTGCGCCCACATCCCGACTTTATGCTTTTTGCTACGCAGAACCCCCCAGGAATGTACGGAGGTAGAAAGGTGATGTCGCGCGCCTTCCGTAACCGTTTCCTTGAGTTGCACTTTGATGACATTCCTCAGGATGAGTTGGAGGTGATTTTGCGCGACCGTTGTAAGATTGCCCCGACTTACGGAAAGAAGATTGTCGAGGTGTACAGACAGTTGCTGGTCCAGCGTCAGCTGTCGCGGTTGTTTGAGCAGAAGAACTCGTTCGCCACGCTCCGTGATTTGTTCCGTTGGGCACTTCGTGATGCAGTGGGCTACGAAGAGCTTGCGGCCAACGGGTACATGTTGCTTGCCGAGAGGGTTAGAAATGAGGAAGAAAGAAAGATTGTTCAAAAGACAATCGAGTCGGTGATGAGGGTCAAGCTCGACATGGACTCGTACTACTTTGACAAGCTAGAGGACAAGAGCGTGCTTGAAATGGACTCGGGTATAGTGTGGACCAAGGCCATGAGGAGATTGGCTGTTCTTGTCGAGACCAGTATCAAGTACCACGAGCCTCTTTTGCTTGTGGGAGAGACGGGTTGTGGTAAGACCACTGTTTGCCAGGTTTTGGCCGAGTTTTACGGCAAGAAGTTGGTGACGGTTAATGCGCATATGAATACAGAGACGGGCGATATTTTGGGTGCGCAGAGACCTACCAGACACAGAAGTGTTGAAGATGCCGAACAACAGGGAGAGGCCAATGCCGAGGACGGCAACGCCAGCAAGGATAATGCTTTGTTCGAGTGGGTCGACGGTCCTCTTGTTCAATCGATGAAAACTGGTGACTTCTTCCTCTTGGATGAAATCTCCCTTGCCGACGACTCCGTGCTTGAGCGTCTCAACTCCGTGCTCGAGCCAGAGCGCAGCCTCTTCCTTGCCGAGAAGCCCGGCGCCGACGCAAGCATCACTGCTGCTGCCGGTTTTGAGTTCTTCGCCACGATGAACCCCGGTGGAGACTACGGAAAGAAGGAGCTTTCGCCGGCTTTGCGTAACAGATTCACCGAGGTGTGGGTGCCGCTGATGAGCGACTTTGACGACGTGCGCGAGATTGTGCGTGCGAAGTTGAGCGACGAGATGTTCTTGGAGGGCATTGTGGGTTTTTCAGAGTGGTACGGAAAGACCTACGGGGTAGTGAGTTTGAGAGACGTGTTGGGCTGGGTTGACTACATCAACAAGGCCAGCACTTTACTGAGCGAAGCGTCTCCAGCGAAAAACTGGTCCCTCCTCCACTCCGGTGCCTCCATGGTGTTCATCGACGGCTTGGGAACAAACAACACGGCGCATCTCGCCGAGAGCGAGGAGCGCTTGCGCGCGGCCAAGCGCGAGTGTGTCGAGGTCTTGCAAAAGTTGAGCAGCATGGAGGGTGAGACCGAAGAGGAGCTGAAGATTGAGGTCACCGAGTCAGGGTTGAGATGCGGGCAGATGTTTTTGGCAGCTGCTGAAACCAGTGCCAAGGTGGAGTTGGAAAAGGCAACTGCTGAAACCACTGCCAAGTTGGAGAAGGTGGAGTTGGATGCCACGAGAGCCAAGCCAGCCGCTGCTGGTTTCTCGTTTGTGTCGCCCACCACCTCGCTCAACACCATGCGTGTTATCCGTGCGCTCCAAATCAACAAGCCCATCCTTCTTGAAGGCTCGCCAGGTGTTGGAAAGACTGCCCTTGTGACTGCGCTCGCCAAGGCCACGCACAACCCCCTCATCCGTATCAATCTTTCGGAGCAAACCGACTTGGTCGACCTCTTTGGTGCTGATGCGCCTGCCGAGAGTGGCGAGAGCGGCCAGTTCGCATGGCGTGATGCGCCGTTCCTCCGCGCCATGAAGCGCGGTGAGTGGGTGCTTCTTGACGAGATGAACCTTGCGTCGCAGCTGGTCTTGGAGGGTTTGAACGCCTGTTTGGACCACCGTGGTGAGGCATACATTCCCGAGTTGGACATGTGCTTCCCCAAGCATCGCGACTTCCGTGTGTTTGCGGCACAGAACCCGCAGTACCAGGGTGGTGGCAGAAAGGGTTTGCCCAAGTCGTTTGTCAACCGTTTCCTGGTGGTTTACGTGGATGTGTTGAAGCAAAGCGACCTTCAGTTGATTGCGACGCATTTGTACGGAGACAAGGTGAGCACAGAAGTGATTGGTGCTCTTATTTCTTACGTCTCGCGCTTGGAGCACGAAGTGCTGGTGCGCAAGTCGTTTGGGTCCAGTGGTGCTCCGTGGGAGTTCAACCTCCGTGATACCTTGCGTTGGTTGCAGCTTTTGGCAAAGGAAGGCGGACTTTCTTCGGACTACTTCGACATGATTGTCAGGCAGAGATTCAGGACCGAGGAGGACCGCAAGATCGCCACCGACCTCTACGAAGAGATGTGTGGAACGATCGTCAAAAGAGACCCGTACTTCATGGTCGACAAGAGTAAGGTTCAAGCTGGCCGTGCCCTGATGGCACGTAAAGAGAGTCGCACGACCACCTTGTGCCCACTCCAGTGCAACAGCACTGCTATGGAGACGCTCACACGTTGTGTCAACAGCAACGTGGCGATGATTCTCACGGGTCCCGCCAACGCGGGCAAAACCAGCTTGGTGCGGTACATGGCCAGCGTTGCGGGCGCCACACTTGAGGAGTTTGCTATGAATGCGGATGTTGACCTGATGGATATCTTGGGTGGATACGAGCAGGTGGACTTGAAGAGAAGAATCAGCTCTTTGGTGGCCGAGGTGAAGAAGTGGTGCAGCGGGGAGATTGTCAGAGGCAGCAGAAACGCTCTCTTATTCTCCATGTTGAGCGAGGACCCCGGAAATGAGTATGCAGCTTACCACCAGAAGTTGCAATCTCTTGGCTGTCCTTCATCACTCCTCGTGCAATCCGCAAAGCTCGTGGAGCTTTTGGCTGCTCCGCCGTCCGTTCGGTTCGAGTGGTTCGACGGGCTTCTTGTCCAGGCCGTCATGTCTGGAAGCTGGTTGGTGTTGGACAACGCCAACTTGTGCAGCCCATCGGTGCTTGACAGACTCAACTCGCTCTTGGAAACAAACGGTGTGTTGATCGTCAACGAATGCAGCGAGGCTGACGGCTCGCCGCGCACCATCAAGCCGCACCCCAACTTCCGCTTGTTCTTGACTGTGGACCCACGCTACGGCGAGTTGTCGCGTGCTATGCGTAACAGAGGAGTGGAGGTTTTCATGGCGCTGTTGGAGGACAGGGCCACAGAACAAGACAAGGCCCTCTTGGCAGGTGCTCAGGCCGCAAGCCACGTTGGCACGGAGAGCCACGTCTGGGGACATGTGGACAGGTTGGTAGGAGATGATCTTTCCATCGTGCAGGCAGCGTACGCCACGCTTCCTCGCGAGCAGAGGGAGATGGTGGACGTGTGGGCGCAGTTTGTGAGGGACAGCAGGGAGTTTGGTGTAGAGGCGAAGGCGTTTGCAAACGCCTTGGCAGAGATTGTCAGAGAGGCACCAGCGATGGAGCTGGCTTGTGTATTTGGTGAGTTGCACGGAGGCTGGGGAATCCCAAAGGAGGGAGAGCAAGTGAATGGATCGTCTGCAGGCCCTGAGGGAGAGCAAACGAATGGATCGTCTGATTCCTACAACCATCTCTTCTCCGCCATCCACTCGTCGATTGGCCAGGCCAAATCTCTTACTCACCTCGAGAACACGGCGCTCCACGCACCACTTAACCTGTTGAACTACCTCCAGCGCTCAGCAGCGTTCCATCTTGGCCGCAACATCAAGAACCCACCGCGTTTGGATGTGTACCCATTGGTCAAGGGTGTTTTCACGCACATTTGCCGCAACCTCGGGGTGGACACAGCCACCCAGCTTTTCCAGCTCCAGATCATCTGGACTGTGCTCTTTGCAACCAGTGCCGAGCGCAACGAGTCCAAGTTGCGTGTGTTCCAGGAGCTTCTCTTGCGCTGGGCCACGGAAAACGACTCGCCCGAGCTCCTCAAGCTTGCGCGCAGCTTCTACGCAAAGTTGGAGTTGACGAGCGGTTTCTGTATCGACCGCATCTGGGAGAAGGAGCGTGGATGTTATCCTCTGAGTGCTGAGAACTGGAGCGAGCACAAGAAGTTGCTTGCCCTTGCGGAGCGTTTCGACGAGGTTGCCGCCGAGCAGTTCCCAGATACCGCAGAGTCGGTGGTGCAGTTGAGGGCCCTTCTTGTGGAGGTTTTGCAGAGCTCGGCGCTGGCAAGCAAGAGTGATGGTGATGCAGAGCAAGACTTGGACTACAACATGTTGACCCAGAGCATCGACGTTTTGGCTGGCGTCTCTAAAGACTTTGTCATCAACAGACAAAACGTGTTTGCGGCAGAGTTTGCACGTGTGCTGGAGCTCATGGAGATGCACGGCGTCGACACCCTTGCGCTCTCGGTGTACACCAACGTGCTGACTGAGAGTTTTACCAAGAGACTGTACCCAAGAATGTTGGAGAGAGTCGACGAGGATGTTTTCGGAGCTTCTTTGGTGACCTCTACCCTTGCTAAGATGAATGGGTTTGGAGGCCAGCCTGGAAAGTATGTGGAGCAGGCGTTGGGCGACGCACGCAGGCTCTCGGAGGTGATGGTGGAGAATGCAGAGAGCGTGTTGGCGGATAAGATTGGCGCTGTGCGGGAGATGTTGGTGAAGGAGATTGAGAGGTTGCTCAGCGATGTCGAAGATGCCGACATCCCACAAGAAGACATTGCAGATGAACCAAAAGGAGAAGACACAAACATCAAACATCTCTTGTCTCGGATCTCGTCGCTCTCCAAAGAATCCGCCATCTCGGGCATTCTCTCAGAGTACCTTGCACCTGCGCTTGTTATGGCCGCACAGGCCACCACCCCCGCACACATCGGAAAGGCGTGGGTCATGTACGCCACGGGAGCCGTCCAGTTGTACGTGCCCAGCTCGCCGTACGACCCTGCTATCCGTGAGCACGTGGTGTACCTGGTGTTTGAGGAGCAGCAACTCCGGGCCAAACTGCTTGCCAAAAACTGGCACGAGGCCAGAGTTGCCTTGAGAGGCGAACAGCCCTTGGAGTTGGAAATGTCGATTGAGCAGCCTGTTGAACTCGCCAGACCCCGTGTCTACCGTCCTTCCGAGAGCGTCGATGCGCTCTTTGAGGAGTGGCGCGCGTTTTTGGACAGCACCATTGACGTGCAGCCAGTTCGCGCGCTTGTCAACAGCATCGAAACGTCCGAGGCACTCGCACCTGCCAAGATGCACATGTTCACCAACAACGCACGCCAGTTCTTGCGCCGCATGCGCAAGAACTACGTGGAGTACCTGGATTTGAACGATATCTTGACAGGATACGTGCACTCGTTGCGCTTTGGACTTGCATGCATGCAGGGCTCTGCCGACGCGATGGACCGTGTGTGGATGGTGAGTGCCGGCGATATCGCGCGCATCGATGCGGTCAAGGCACACTTTGCAGAGGTCCGCACGGCTGTGCTGCGCATGGGTGTGGATAAGCACGAGGCCGAGGCGCTTTTGGCGTTGTTTGTGCGCATTGCGCTCGCGCACGGCTCGGACGATCTTCTCCAGCAGCTGTTGCAGATGTTGCACGAGAGGTGGAGTGTGAGAAGGGAAAAGGAGGAAGCCGATGCTGCTCAAGAAGGCAGCTTGTACGTTTTCAAGGACGAGGACAACGACGACGAGGAGATGGTGAAGATGTTTGGCGAACACGAAGACCAGGAAGGTGATGTCAAGGTAAAGGAAGAAAAGAAGCCTGTTTCGAACCTGCCTTTCGAGAGCATCTACCACGAGATTGCCGGCCTTTTCGTGGAGGCATACGTTGATGGAAAGGTGCCAAGTTTGGAGGAGTTGGTGGGATGTGGCGCGCAGTTGGCGGCCAGTGAAGCAGGCGGCATCTCCGCCATCACTCCGTCCTCCCTTTCCGGGCTCATCCTCCACATGAAGAACACCACCTCGTCTTTCGCCACGCCGACCTCGTCGTCCTTCTACCACAGCACCAACCCTGCGGAGGCCAAAAAGGCCATTTCTGTAATCTGCAACATCCAGACCGAAACACGCAAGCACCTTGCGCAGTGGCCTGAACACGCCACCTTGCAGGAGATTGCCACCGCGTGCGACGAGTACCTCCTCCTTCCTGTGAGCACACCGCTTGCGCGTCTCTTGCAGAAGGTGGAGCAAATCTACACCTACATCGCCGAGTGGGAGAAGTACGCGCTGCGCCAGGTGTCGCTCAAGGCCCGTTTTGACGAGCTCACCTCGGTGATTGTCAGCTGGCGCAAGCTTGAGTTGGCGACCTGGAAGGCGCTCTTTGCGCTGGAAGAGCGTGCATGCGAGCAAAACATTGGCCGCTGGTGGTTCCACTTGTACGAGGTTGTTGTCAACGAGGACCAGGACGCGTTGGGACTTCTTTCGGCCTTGAACATGTTCATGGCACAGGCGACGTACGGAGAGTACGCGCACCGCTTGGCATTGTTGCGTGCGTTTATGCGCGCACGTTTGAACCCGGCGTTGCACAATGCGCTCGCGAACTTTGTGACCTTCTACGCGCAGTTTGTGCCCGTGATAGAGAGCTTCATTGCCGAGCGCAAGAAGACGCTCGAGAAGGAGATCAACGAGGTGATTTTGTTGGCTTCTTGGAAGGACGTCAACATTGACGCCTTGAAGCAGAGTGCAAGGAGGTCGCACGCGGCCTTGTTCAAGGTGGTGAGAAAGTACAGGACCCTTTTGAAAACAAGCGCCGCCCAAATCATCGAGGCCGGCGTCTCGGAAAAGGGCGCCGTCTCGCCGCTGACCACTTTGCGCATTCCAGCCGCACACGCCGGTGCTGAACGCACGGCTGAACGCACGGCTGAGGCCCTTGCAATCTGCCTGCTTATTCCGCTGTGGTCTTCGCGCCCACAGAGGTTGGTCAACCCCAAGACCCCAACAACCATGTCCCGCTTTGTGGACGAGATCGCGTCCGCGTCGCTCCCGTCGCTCTACCCCTTCGCCAAGGAGCTCCTCGCCAGCATGCAGGAGCTTCGTGACGAGACGCCCAAGACGCTCAAGAAGGACAACAAGAAGGTGATTGCTGCGCTCAAGACGCAGAAGCGCAAGCTTTTGAGTGACACCTTGCGCGAGTTGCGCCGCATGGGCTTGAAGGCGGCTGTTCTGACAGAGGTTGCTCAGTCGCAGCCTACAGTCAACGCCATTTTGGCACATGCCGAGGCGTTTGACGGCACCGCTTTTGAGGGCTGTGATGTCCACTTCTTCCGTACCTTGGACTTGTTGCCGCGCATGCGTGCGGCGGTGTCGAGTGTTGCTGAGGATGTTCCACCGATGGACGCCCTGCGTGGTTTGGCCATTGCGGAGAACTTGGTTCACCTGATGGTGGCGCAGAGAGAGAGAATGGTTGGCGCTGCTGAGGGCATCAAGGAGGTTGGCGAGATGGTTTCGTCTTTCGAAGCCGCGGCATCGTCGCTCACGCTGGACAATGAGAACGTCCAGGCAGAGGGTGAAGACTTTGTCTCGCTTAACCTTGTCTGGCTTGCTTCCATCATCTCGTACTCGTTGGAGGTGCTTCAAGCGGCCAACGCCGACTCTGCGATCATCGCATCGATCCACGAGCTCAAGGCTGAAGCTTCCCAGCTCTCGGCTGACTTCCTGGCCTTGGACAAGAACGTGCGCACAGTGCAGCACGACGAGTTTGCCCGTGCCGCGGGCGTGTTCAGGTCTAAGTGGAGTGCGTGGTTGAGAGGATGGAAGGGTAAGTACAGTTTTGTGGGCAGGGTCATTTTGGAATTTGTTGAGAGGGAAAGTGCGGTGAATGCTGGCGCAGTCGAGGACAAGAAGGCCGGCACAGTCGAGGACTTGGAGAAGGCTTTCCGTGACCTTGCAACGTCTACTCTTCTTGCTGTCCAGCGTCTTAAGACGACTGTCGAGCCCGTCTCCACTGACGATGACGGGTGGTTGAAGACCTCGCAGAAACAGGTGTTCCTGCTTGTGAAGGCTCTCCACTACCGCCAGGTTTCCAAACGCATGAAGCAGTGTTTGGCACTCGGTTCTACCGGCAAGTCTGTGTTCACGGCTCTTTGCGCCATCACGCTTCCATTTGTGCGCGAGTACCACCGCATGTCTCTTTCGATCATGCAAAAGACGCAGACCAACTACGTTGAGACGTCACACGCAACCTTCATTCTTGCGAGCGCATTGCACACGCTCAGCACCCAAGGTTTCTGTTCTCCAGAGCCTCCTACCGAGCAGAAGGAGGACCAGAACATGACGGACGGAACTGGTTTGGGTGACGGTGACGGTGCGGAGAATAACTCCAATGACGTTGGCGACGACGAGGACTTGAGCGAGCAGGCCCAGCAGGAGAACGAGGAGAAGAAGGACCGCGACGAGGAGGACGAAGATGACGATGCCGTCGACATCGAAGGTGACATGGCCGGTGATATGGAGGAGATGAGTGATGACCAGGCCGACGACGAGGAGGGCGAGGAAGAGGACTTGGACGAGGAGGTGGACGACATCGACGACGCCGATCCGAATGCTGTTGATGAGAAGATGTGGGATGAGGAGAGCAAGGAGGAGAAGGAGAAGGAGAGCGACGGCATGGACGGAAAGCAGGATGAGGAGATGGCCGAAGGAGGAGACGACGACAAGCAGGACGACAAGAAGGACGACAGGAAGGACGACAAGAAGGAGGGTGACGACGGAGAGAAGGATTCACAGGAGAACGAAGACGGAGAAGACGGAGACGAGGACAAGGAGGACGGTGAAGACGGCGAGGAGGAGGATGTGGGAGAACAAGAAGACGAGGTGAAGAACGAGGAAAACGAACAGATGGACGAGAATGTGCCTGAAGCCGAGACATTGGACTTGCCAGAGGACATAAACTTGGACGGCGACGAGAAGGAGAAGGAGGACGAGGGCGATGACGAGGAGTTCGAGGACGGTATGGATGATGACGACGAGAAGGACGGAGAGAATGACGAGAATGAAGAAGCAAATGGCATGGAGAATGTCGAGGATGAAGGCGACGAGGAGAACGAGGAGACTGAAGAGACCGAGGAGAACGAGGTTGAAAACGGACTTGACAACGACAATGAGGAAGAACAAAATGAGGAGCAAGGCGAAAATGAGGAGCAAGGCGAGGACGCGCAACCCGAGGAAAACGAAGACGAGAACCTCGGCAAGAACCAGGAGCCCGAAGACGCCAACCCTCAAGAAGCACAGGACACACTCCCTGCTGAGGAAGGAGTCGATGGCGCGAACGAGGAAACCGACGACATCGACAACGACGCCGCTGCCAAACAAGAGTCCGGCGAAAAGGGCGAAGGTGCCGACAACCAGGCCGCAGAAGAGGAGAACGACGTTGGTGCTACCGGCGGCGCCTCAGCAGAGCTTCCACAAGACAACGAAAACAACGACACTCCCGACGAGGCGCGCGAGCAGGCCAAGGAGTCGCTCAAGCAGTTGGGTGATGCATTGAAGGAGTTCCATCGTCGTCGTGAGGAGATCCAGGACGCGAAGGAACGCGCCGAGGAGGAGGAGGAGGAGCAGGCTGGTGCACGTCCCGACGAGTTTGAGCATGTTGATGGAGAAAACGCCGACTTTGACACGCAGGCCATGGGCGCTGCCAACAAGGATCAGATCCAGAAGATTGACGAGGACATGGCAATCGACGAGGAGGAGAAGGAGGTGAAGGAGGAGAACGAAGTCGAGATGAAGGAAGAGAATGTCGAGGCCTCTGAAAATGCTGAAGATGTCAAGGACAACGACGACATCGAAATGGAAGACGAAAACAACAACTTTGAAGGAAAGAATGGTGCTTTTGTTGGTGAGCGCAAGCCAAAGGATGAGTTTGACGATGCCGTCTTGAACACAAACAACCTCGACATCGATACAGACGAAGAGATGGACGACGTCCAACACACAGAGTCTGCCGACGACACGGACGCGCCCCTTGATATGGAGACCGCACGTGCCTTGTGGAAGAACTCCGACCTCGCCACGCAGGAACTTGCAAGTGGCTTGTGCGAGCAGTTGCGTCTTATTCTTGAGCCCACGCTCGCCACCAAGCTCCGCGGTGACTACAAGACCGGTAAGCGTCTCAACATGAAGCGTATCATCACCTACATTGCGTCCGAGTTCCGCAAGGATAAGATTTGGTTGCGCCGTACAAAGCCATCTAAGAGGCAGTACCAGATCATGATTGCTGTTGATGACTCCAAGTCTATGAGCGAGTCCAAGAGTACCGAGTTGGCGTTGCACAGTATTGCGCTCGTGGCCAAGGCCTTGACCCAGTTGGAGTCCGGCGGTCTTTCTGTCGTTCGTTTTGGCGAGGACATCAAGGTTGTTCATCCGTTTGACACTCCTTTCAACAACCACGAGTCTGGTGCTCGCATCTTCCTGTGGTTCGACTTCCAGCAGACCCGCACGGACATCAAGAAGCTTTGCCAGAAGTCCCTTGAGGTGTTTGAGGGCGCAAGATCGGCGTCTACCGCTGACTTGTGGCAGCTCCAGATCATCATCTCCGATGGTGTGTGCGAGGACCATGCCACCATCCAAAGAATGGTGCGCCGTGCACGCGAGGAAAAGGTCATGTTAGTGTTTGTCATTATTGATGGTATCCTGTCGAAGGAGTCTATCTTGGACATGTCGCAGGTGAGCTATGTTCCGGATGCTAATGGGGGCATGAAGTTGCAGGTTGACAAGTACTTGGACAGCTTTCCGTTTGAGTTCTACGTTGTTGTGAGGGATATCAACGAGTTGCCGCAGATGTTGAGTTTGATTTTGAGGCAGTACTTCTCGGAGGTTGCAAATGTATAACAAGGCCAACTGATGGCGCTTGATATCGCTGAGTGAGCGTATGAGGTGATAATTGTTTAAATAAATGTATGACTACGTAAAGCTGGATGTATTGGCAAATCAAGGAAAATTAGCTGAAATGAACGAAGCAGCTCTTATTTGCCAACATAATTGGATTCTTTAAATTGCAGCATAACCGTCTTTCAATGTTCTCTAGAGGACAATTGGAAACCAATTGCTAATACCCTAACGATATAAAATAGCCTCCGCATACGTTATCTACAGTCTCAATATTCCGTAAAGTACTTTCTCCATACATAACTTTCCTTTCTATATTATTCCTTTCTCCTTGCCTGATTCCCATCGGCTCCCATTATTTTTGATCCTTACAGCTTTCACTGTCCATACTTTTATGCCGCAGCACTATCAATGCCTATTCGGTTGTATTGTGTATCCTCGACACGAATGTCCCGGCCCGGTGGTGTCATTATGAAGTGTCTTGAGGCGATTGCCCTCGATCCCCATCACCACCTAGTAGAATGCGGCTCCTGATGAGAGGGATTGATTTCAGATAACCATGCAACTTGACACCCATCACAAATCATCACTCGAAACACTCTTCTTCTCCTCTCCATTCACCGCCACACGCGCAACACATACAGAGATATCGTCCAATTTACCTCCTTGACTTGCGTTTTTTCCGTACCTCTCCGGAAGCGCATTCACTTTCTCATTGTACGGGGTGTACGCATAGTCATCGAACGCAACTTCCTTGGCCTTCGCAACCAACTTTGATGCCACAACCCTCAAGTTGCTTCCCGCATTCTCCTCTACCACACTCAAGATCTCACCCTCGTACAAATTGTCGGAAATACCATCAGAGCAGATAACAATCACGTCGTCTTCTTGTATCAACGTTGAGTCCACCCACGCAACATCCAGCGGAAGCTGCCCCAAGGTCTGCGTGCCTATTTGCTGCGGGCACAACTCAGACACTAATTGCTCACTGTTGCTCCTCACTATCTCGCCATTGCGGATTATGTACAACTTCGAATCGCCAATGCTGATCATCTTGAGATGCTCGCCAGAAATCATGCCAAGCACCAAGGTCAGCGAGCCTCGTAAGCCCTGCAAATCCATGAGGTGCGAAGTGTGGAGAAACGAGTCGTTGAGAATCTCCTCGATATCACGGTTGTTCAACTGGTGCGGGGAATGCGAGAGCTTGTACTCAGTCATTAACCGGCTCAAAGTTTCCACCATGGACCGCGCCCAGATTCCACTCGAGCACTGTTCGCCTTTGCTCTCCCAGCCAGAGACACCATCGGCCACGGCAAGCACAGTTGGCGAAACCAACATTGCGTCGTCACCGGCACGGATAGATAACGTGTCTTTGGAGCTGCCATGCGGACGTCGTTTGGGCAAAAGGGACGTAAGGTCTGTGGGGACGGTCAAGTCCGAAAGCGAGTGAATCATGGGGCCCAGCCGTTGCGCATGGTGAGCGTACGAGTTGTATCCGAATTCGAACTTGTACTTTTCGGTGTCGATCTTTTTGAGCTGTTCCGTCGTGACCACCGGGTAGTGGATGTATGGGTTTGACTGTGCCTCTGCTGAAGGCTGTTCATCGTCATCACTTAGAGACGAGCGGAACGACGTGAGGATGGACCTTGCACCAGAAAACATCGAGTAGTCGCGGCGTCCGCCTCGCCAAAGTGCACTGTGCGCGCTAATGCCTCTTATTAGTCTCATGAGGTTTGTAATACGCTTGGTTTTCTTTTATGGCATCGGTAGTTTCTTTTTGTACGGTGCTTTTGTACAACTATCAAAGTCGGACAAAGTCGGCCAAGTTCTTGAAAGATTCTTGAGTGAAAAAGAGACAAGCTCGCTAAGCGCTGAGCATCGTATTGAAACCACCGTTCATTCGCGTAAAACGCCAAAAAAGAAGAATTATGCCGCTTCTTATAGTGGCAAAAACTACTGGTAGTACACGTACTGCATACACCGCCCTATAAACTTTAGGACGACCCCACTTGCCCCCCGAAGGAGGTTTCTAAACACCGGCATTATTATGGGAGGTGTAGCTGGGGGAATTAGCGGATAATCTCGGGGGTTGGTGTATGGCGGGGAATCCAGTCAAGAGCGACCCCACCAAGGTTGAAAGTGAGCGTTTCGTGCGAGTCTCCATCAAGGGCAAAAAATAGTGTCGCTACGCTAGTATCTTCTAAATAAAGTATACTTGTTTTAGTTATCAGCATAGGTAAGATCGAGTCTCTGGGCAAACAGGGTGCTCTGTTTGCAATTCCTTGGTATTATTAGGCACGAGTTGCTATGTATTCTAAGCCTAGATGACAAAGTGACTCAAAACCATGGCTGCGAAAACCGGCCTTTTGTGCAAACAAATGAGAGAATAAAAGCAGCAAGAGAACCCGTTGTTTTTCCATTTTTGAATGCTACTAAGCAGATTCAATAAAGTAATTATAGACTTGGTTGCCGTATCACATAGCGCAAAGATCACACATCTTGTATGTTGAAGAGTATACTTGATCATACATTGAAACCATTAAAGGCAGTTCTTTCACACTTGCTTGCCGAATAACCCAAGGCTTCTGTCACATCCATTGTGTAACAGATTTTCACTGTTTGTGTCTTCGTGATTGCTTTCAGTTTGTAGCATAATTTGCAGCTACAGAACTCTCTACTTATTTTCTCTTACAATTCGGCACCACCACGCTTAACTCAATAGATCCATGTACTATACATCCCTTAACTTCACTTCCTCTTAATTCGTATTTCTCTTCACGTCTCCGTACGGTCTTAGTTTCCGAGAACACCATCACGCGCAGTCTTGTACAGCGCCCTAACACCAGTGTGAATACCAAACTGCTTGACTCCCTGGTTGACCAACATCTCCACGCCAGGCACAGTCTGCCATCCAAACTTCTCTGCGACCTTCATCACCGGAGTCACCAGAGGCTTGTAAGCAGCCTCCAAAAGCGTTGGAGTGAAAGAAACACCCAGCTTTGCTCCAGCGTTCAACAAGCGCTCAATCTTGCCAAGCAAACCCTCGTCAATGGCCTTGTCCGCAGGAATGCACGACACAACCACTGCGGCATCAACCTCATCGGCATTCTCGACAATCTCAATGTTGTAGTTTGCAGGGAAAGAGTCCTTGATCTCTTCCAACTTTGACTTGGTGCGGTTCAACATGAAAATCTTCTTGCATCCCATCTGGTGGAGCGCATACACAGCGGCGCGCGCAGTACCACCAGCACCAATAACAGCACCGTTGACATTGTCATACTCAATCAGAGGCACACCAGCACGCACAAACGACTCAGTGATGCCGATGTAGTCGGTGTTGTCACCGAAAAGCTTTTCGCCTCTGGGCACCAAGGTGTTGATGGCACCAATAGCCTTTGCAGCAGCGCTCAACTCATCTGCGTACTTCATCATGTCGAGCTTCAATGGGATGGTGATGGCCAAACCACCGAACTTTGGGTTCTCCTTGATGAGCTTGGTGTAGACCTCGCTAGCATCGGCTGTCTCGTACTTGTGGAACTTGTAAGGCAAAGCCAACTCAGCATAAGCAGCGTTGTGCAATGCTGGGGAGCGCGAGTGGGAAATAGGAGTTCCCACAACATACATGTCCTTCTCGACTATTCCGCCAATCTCGGCAAAAGCCCTGTTGATCTGCGCAACAGTCAACTGACCAGGTGCAGCCTTGAAAGGCAATAAGTCGTGGGTGACTGGGGTCAAGACGGTGTTCAAAACACGCGAGAGTTTACCGTGCTCACCCATGTTGATGGCAATCAATGGCTTGCTAGTGTGCTGAGAGCGGAACTCCTCCAACATAAGGTTGTCCTGGAGAGAGTGGGCAAAACCCACAAACTTGACAACATCTGCGCGCGCAGCCTGGTCGAACTTGGAGGCCCACTCGGGGTTGTTCCACTTGAGCGAGCCGGAAAAGTCGTGGTGCGACAAGATGATGCGAGTGAATCTCTTTTGGCGCAATACCAGCTCGATCAACGATGGAGGGTATGTCAACTGCACATCGAGGTACTCAACACCCAACTTGATTCCGAGCATCAACAAGCGCTCAATAGCTTCGTCGTCGTCGGCGATCTTACCTCCTTGCGACTTGGTTCTCACAGTGTAGATGATTGGAAGCGAGACATGCTTGCGCAAGACCGCTGTTTGCGAAGCGACGTACTCGCTGGAATAGTTGTTCAACAAATCCACACGCAATTCAATGGCATCACATCCCAGAGTGATGTCTGCAAGAGTCTCAGCCGCCTCCAGCAAGTCAGGGTAGGTCAAGGACACAAACGCAGATCTGGTGGTAGGGACATCCACCACTCTCAAGCCGGTGATGGTACGGATGTAGTTGCCGAAGGATGCACGCAAGTGCTGGAACTCAAGCTCGTTCTCACAGTGGGAAGAGTAGAAGTGGTGGTTCAGACACTCGCGGTACCAGCCTTCTCTCCTCTGCCAAACCTCCTTGACCTCGCTCACATATGCGGGCCTGGTGGTGTCCTGGGAAAGGAAAGTGACTGTCTCGTCAATGTCTCTGTGGAGGTGCAAAACAATTCCACCATTCTTGCCGTACTGCTTCAAGAGCTCGCGAGATTGCTCTCCTTCAACAATTCCACCTCCAGTAGAGATGACGTACTTGGACGAGTACTTGGTCAATGCCTCAGCTGCAATCTTGGCTTCCTCAGCACGGAACTTGTCCCACCCGTGCTCTTTGATGTAGGAACGAATGTCAGTGCCGACCTTTTCCTCAAAAAGATCGTCCAAATCAACAAGTTGATAGCCCACCAACGACGCAATCCACTTGGAAAGCGTGGTTTTACCTGCGGCGCGCATACCAATCACCACGATAGAGGAGCCCTTAACAAAGCCACCCTCGTTACTGGTGGTTTTCTCGTGGCCGTCAAGCTCGACCTTGAACTTGCTGTGCAAAGTGTCCCACCATCCAGGCCAGGTCTTACCGGTACATGATCTCTCCTGGATCATCACTGGCTTAGAACCCTTGAGCAAACCAGCCAAAAGAGAGAAAGACATAGCAACTCTATGGTCGTCAAATGTCGTAATACCTTCTGGACCTGGAACCTTCAAGTCGTCGATGGAAACACCGGAAATGGCGATTCCATCTGGCAAACCCTCGGCTTCCACACCGAACTGTGCCAATCCTTTGATCATAGCAGCAATACGGTCACACTCCTTCACTCTTTGGTTTGCAATACCACCAATCTCTGTCCTGGTGCCCTTACTGTTGGTGGCGACCGCGGCAACAACCGAAGCAGTCAAGAATGCGTCTGTCATTGGCTCCATGTCCACAAACTCAAGCGGACGAAGCTGTCCACGAGGAGGTCCAGTAACAGTAGTGGATGTGGCAGTCTGCACAACATCGCATCCCATGGGCCTCAACACATCCACAGCAAATCTGGCATCTCCCTGAAGAGACAGCGAGCCAATGTTGGGAACAGTACACGAGGTACCGGTGAGTGCAGCAAAAGCCAAAGGATAGGTGGCGGACAGCGCATCCAGCTCCACAACATACTCAGCAGGGTTGACATACTTTGCCTTTGGAATGTGGTAGGTGTACTCCTCAGTCGTGGACTTGGTCACCTCGACACCAAATGCCTTCATCATCTCACAAGTCATGTCAATGTACAACTGCGAAATGGGCTTTCCACCTACAAGGGCTAAGGTAACCTCTTCGGTAGCGTATGGCGCACACATCAAAATCAGCGACACGTACTGAGACGAGATGGTGGCTGCCAACTCGATTCTGCCACCCTTGAATCCTCCAGAAGCCTTGATTTCAAGTGGAAGCGAACCCTCAGCATTGAGGTACTTGATTTCGGAGCCGTTGGCACGAAGCGCGTCAACCAAAGGCCCAATAGGACGCTCTTGCATTCTTGCATTTCCAGTCAACACAACATTCTCCTGGTCGCCCGACTGGTTCACCAAAGCAGCAACGGTAGTGAGGAAACGAGAAGCAGTACCGGCATTTCCCAAGTAAATCTGCTCGTCGCATGTCTTCAAATCTCCACCATTGCCGGTTACGACCACAGTCTCACCGTTATCCTCTGTGCTGATCTCAGCACCACGGAGAAGCGAAACAGCATCCAACATGTGCTTGGTGTCGTCAGAGTGCAAGAGGTTCTTGATGCGACAAGTACCCAGCCCTAAAGCCGCGAGAATCAATGCTCTATTGGAAATGGACTTCAGCCCTGGGGGTATACAAACACTCTCTTTTGGCGTCTTTTCCTCGCTGAAATGATGCACGAGCACCTCGTCCGTCAAGACGAAGCCCAAGTCCTGTTTCAGCACCTCGTGTGCCTTTAGCTGGTAGCAGCGCCCAATACGCTCCAATAGCACACATCTGATCTTCGATCCATCGTTCTTCTTGTCGATAGCCATTTTGGCCAACAAGACATCAAGACGCAACTCGTGTCTCTTTGCTCCCACTCT
Source organism: Kodamaea restingae (assembly GCA_003707425.3). Lineage (NCBI taxonomy): Eukaryota > Fungi > Ascomycota > Pichiomycetes > Serinales > Debaryomycetaceae > Kodamaea > Kodamaea restingae. Next base: position 294,281 of record PPJA03000009.1, read on the forward strand.
CTTACAAAGCACCTTATCGTCAACGGAAACTGGCAAGCCGTAGGCAGAAAGACACTTCGACAAGCGTGCAACAGCAACAGGAGCCAAAACCCCCAAGTAACGAGCCAACTCGGCCTCTAAGATCAGTCCAATAGACACACACTCACCGTGAAGAGCCTCGGGAGTGAGAACGGCCTCGATGGCATGCCCAATAGTGTGGCCAAAGTTGAGTAAGTTACGCAATCCGCCTTCTTTTTCGTCGGCAGAGACCACTTCTGCTTTCACTTTGATTGAACCGTAGACTGTTTTAATGAGATCCGCCTTGATCTCTGTCAAGTCCTTGATCTCGTCGTTGTTTACTACCTCCAAGAAAGTCTTTGCGAACTTCTCTAAACGCGTGAACTCGCTCTCGTCCCATATAGCTGCCGTCTTGACCACCTCGGCCATACCGTTAATAAACTGTCTTGCGGGCAAAGTCTCCAAAAATGAAACATCCACGAAAACATACTCTGGCTGGTGGAATGCACCAATAAAGTTCTTACCCAACGGCGTGTCAATCGCGGTCTTGCCTCCGACACTCGAGTCCACCATTGCCAATAATGTCGTAGGAACCTGAATCACGCGCACTCCGCGCATAAATGTCGCCGCGACAAAACCTATCATGTCACCAATGACGCCACCACCCACTGCGAGGATCACAGTATCACGGGTGCATCCTTGGAGGAGAAGGAAGTCCTCGACGGCTGCTTTGGTAACTCTTGACTTGTTGTTTTCTCCGGGGGGGACGTTGTAGGTGAGCAAGCGCGACTCCGGTCTGAGTTGACGGAGTTTTTTTTCGAATTTGTCAACGAGTACCTGGTATGGCTTGGTAGCCGCCATGTTGTAGTCACTGATGATGACATATGTGGAGGATGCTTTGTTTGTGATGGTCTCCTGGACTATGTGGTCCTGGATGCCGTATCCAATGTGGATAGTCTCCTTGCCCAAGATGGGCACTTTCTGGATGGACATGAAGAAATTCGTGGAGTTATTTTTCTGGTGAGTCACTTTGGCAGACTAAAAAGCGACACGAGCAAAGCGACACGAGCAAAGCGACACGAGCAAAGCGACACGAGCAAAGCGACACGAGCAAAGCGAGTGTAAGCGACCAGCCAAGGGAACAAAAGATGAACTAAGCGATGAGCAAAGAGAATATGGGCAGAACCCAAAGCACAAAGAGTAAATCAGTAAACATAAGCAGAGTGAAAGCGCTATTAAGAGTGCTACCGGTAAAAGAAGAGGCTAGACCGGTCAAAAGCACTACCAACTTGAAAGTAATACCGGTATAAAGAGTAATACCGACTAAAAGAGTAATACCGACTAAAAGAGTAATACCGACTAAAAGAACTACTTTTGATTTTCCAGAGTAGTACAGATGTGAGATCATCACTTTCGTTGCACTCGTCGTAGCTCTAGGTAAGATTTTGTCAAACCAATCACTTAGCATATGCTTGTAAGAGAAGTTGAGGTTATTTGGGTACCGCAATTTGTGGAGAAATTTTCACCGGAGTTGGAGATAAACGGACTGCCGGATACCGCAGGAAGTTCAAACCACATAGAGCGTTTTTGGGTTTTAGGAACCTACAAGTGTTTTGTTTATGTGTCTAATGAACCTATAGGTTCACTGTTGGTAATGCTCGGAATCAAGGGGTTTAGTTCGAGACACTGATGATTGCCGGTACCGGCGAGATGTTCGGACTGCAGGCGACAATTTGGGCCTTTGCGACATTGTATGGAGCATTTACGACATTGGCAGATTTTTGCGACATTCAAATTACTAATAGGGACTTTACCTGAGCGGTATATGTGGTGAAGATTTTGCAACTATCAATTTAATTAATTGCTATTGCATAGTGATCAAGTTCGCAACACTGGGATAGCGCATTTTGTAATCAAGTGATTCTCAATGGTATCTTCTTCAATTATTTACAGGTTCTTTCTGTTTTTGTTGGCTTGTTCTTTTCTCTTGTCGTATGTCTGAATCCTGTAGTCTATTTTGCTTATCAGTCCAGAGTTGAGTCCAGATCAACGTCTTCAAGATACATCCATCCAAATTACACACACTTTTATTTTGACTTCGTATTCCACAGCCAAACGGAAATGTCATAATTTCTTCATTTTAGTTACTTTTGCCCTACAAATATATTCTTCGTCGTTCTATGATTTGAGGCAACACTCGATCTCCCCAGCGTAATGCTTCAGTTTTATCATTCCACATTCCCCCCTTCACTTTTAGCAGGCTCCTCAGTAACTTCCCAGAACCGTGCGGCCGTCAAGTACTTCTACCTTACTTCAAGGCTCATACAAGCTCCTTGTTCTTTTATTAAACTACCTAACTATCAACCCCCGAAGATCGTGCGGCTCAAAAATCACCTCATTGAGCGTTTTCTTCTTTCCTCCAAAGTGAAACTCCTTAAAGTGTCTCAAGTAATTGGTCAACGGGCGGTGCCCCTTGGTTGCAATTGAGCAACTTGCCTCGATGATATGGTAACAGCACGGGCAAACAACCCCGGGTCGAGGATGCGGATGGGCAACGCGCGTGCGCGGAAGCGATCTCACCTCGCTCTTTGAGATTAGATATATGTTGGGGTACAAAGGCACCGGGGTTAATAAGTTCAAAGTAGAAATACCATGAGCAAACGCCAAATGCTGCGCGTAGGCGGAAGTCTTGATGTTGTAGAACTGGATTTCCGCGCAGTATGGGCACAAGCCGTCTCTGGTTTCCAGGATTTGCTTTCCATCGTAGACGAAAAATCGCACAATTTGTGGATTATAGGGGTACCTTGTGGTGAAATTCTCAACCTGGTAGATGAGGTTGTCGACCTTGTTGTTGCGAATAAACTGCTTGAGATCGCGCTTGTACCGTACCCGCTCGATGTACACACATGGGATAGCACTTTTACCTGGTATTTCACAGGCCTTCAGCAGGATGTTTTTGAGAGCGCCTTCTGGAGGATCTTGTTTTGCAAAGTTCAGCGGGAGGATCCGTTCCACCACACTGCTGTATGAGCTGCTATCGTAGCTAGTCGGTGGTTTAAAGTTACACTTGATACGTACAGACACCGGTCTCTGTTTTTTGGATCTCTTCAACTCCACAGAAATGCTCGAATACCGTTTTTCCCGACCAAACTTGTCGCCCTGGTGTTTATCACAGCAGCAAATAATGGGTTCATGTGACACAAAAGCATTTTTCGCAGCCAAATCTGCATATAAAGTTTTGCCTCGAGCAACAGCAAGTCTTTGCATGTTCCGAAATGGGGGTTCTTTTTGGTGGATCTTTCTCGATGCTGTGGTAGTAGGACTGGGCTCGAGAAAATCAATTCTTTTGGTGAAGGCTTGTGTTGTGAAGGTCTGCTGAGACTTTTCTAGAGTGTGGCTGTGCACATTCACAAGAATTCCGCCCTCTTTTTCATCATTTCCTTGGTGTTGCTGAAAAGTCCGTTCGTCATCATGCTCCCAAGTAAAAGCAAAATTGGAATCGGAAACATCAATGCAAAGGTTGTGGAAGTCGCTCTTGAATGGTTCGGTTTCAGTTCTATAATCGTAGAAGGTTTCGGCCTCTCTATATGTTTCTATTCCTTTATTTCCGCATTGGTAAGCTTTGATTTCTTGAGTCTCATCTTTGCTTAAGGTGTCAGTATTAAATTGGTTAACGACTTCTGTTTCTTTACCTCCGTTGATGGTTTCGATTTCCCCAACTTCCATCGCATTCAACCTTTCAAATTCCCCGATTTTCACCCCATTCAAGCTTGCGATGTCTTCCGCAAATCCATTAATATCAAATCTTTCGTCTCCAATCTTCATCCCAACGCGAACAAAGTATTCCTCAATCCCTTCGATATTCATTCCATTTCCGAATCCAGCGGCCATCCCTAAATCTTGCCTGAGACCCTGAAAATCGCCAGACTCTTCAGCGCCCAACTCAGTACTCTGTATATTTTTTCCAAGTTCCTCGGTTACTTTGTGTTTATCATCACTCAAAAAGGCCTCCGACAGTGTCAAAGCCCAGAATCCTCCTATCTCATTCACTCCTTTTCTCTTCAGTCCGGGGGAATCGTCTGATGAGGTGTCCGGCGTAACGAAGGCCCAGAAGTCATCCGCCACCTCTTCATACTTGCAGTTGGATTCTAACCCGAAAGCACTCAAGAACTCATCTGCGTCAAAGAGCGGTGGGATCGCATCTTCTGCAGAATTCAAACGGAACTCGCTCCGGAAAGAGTTCAAGTCGAGAAAAGCTTCTAGCTCGCTGGAATTAGGCGCCAAGTAAGAAGCGCTCATGTTTACTGGGTTTCATCACCGGGAAATCGTGTGCTTTTTTATGGTGTCCAGGCATATTTGTTTATTCCATCAATAACTTTGTATGCGCGCAGGAGCTTCCCTAATTACGGCAGAAAAAATTGCAGCCAAAAATAATGGAAAGATACGCAGGAAGAGCTTGTCCTAGATTCCAGTGAGGGCGAGAGATTACTATGGGAGATGTTCCCCATTGGCCGGCGGTAAAAGGAGATATAATCGAGCTTGAGTCCGTTGAGGGGGCAAGTTAAGGCAGAAAAAACGGAACAAAGCCAACCAAAAAAATGCGCAAGCCCGGAATCGAACCGGGGGCCCAACGATGGCAACGTTGGATTTTACCACTAAACCACTTGCGCTCGCTTGTTGAAGGTATCGGAGAAAATATTATAATATTCTGAAAGGAGTTTTATTCTCAAGTGGTGACTTTTTTTGAGGAGCCACCCTCGCGGCCTGCAATTTTACTTCGAGTCTTAATATACTCGCAACCACGCTGTCGGTGGTGCTGTTATCATGATTTTGTAATTATTGACTGGAGTACATAACTTCTTGTGGGCATTGGTACAGGATTGGCTGTGCCTTCAATGAGCTGAGTAGAGAATCTAGTCAGCTCAAGTATTCCAACTCAATTATCCAAGATCAAATTGCTATCCCATATAGCTTACATCAGATATATTATCACTATAATTCCCGCTTGCACTTAGTGACAGTGAAAGCTTTTCCGTAGGTTTTTCTCGGCAAAAGCTCAAATCGCTAATCTTTATACAGCCCCTCACCAAAAGCTCAATTCTTTATCTATAAATACCTAGGCAATATATCCTTCACAAACGCCAAACACTCCTCTTTGGACTTTCCCGGATTGTCCAACTGCCAAACCAAAATCTCATTATTCACTTGCCCCATCCATGGGCCCGGCTTCAAGTTGAGCTCCCTAGAAAGCTGCTTCCCGTCAATAAGAATCTTCATCAAATGCACCTCCTCCAACCCTTGCTCGCGAATATACTCCACAATCTCCTCGTACTTTTTCACTTCTTGCTGCAAATGCTGGACAACGTCACCCTTTTGTTTTATGATCTCCTTGTTTGGCGCAGGCACATCGCTTTGTAAGTTTAACTTCATCACAGGCAACAAGCAGTCAAGATATAAGTTGAACAACACGTTGAGACCTTGGAAGTTGCCAAACGACTTGAGAAAGAGCCCCAACTCAGACCGCTTGTTTTGCTGCGTACTCAACATCGTCAGCGAAGCACTCCTGTTGTTGATGAGCGTGGCCACCTTTTCAAGATCGGCGTTACTGGCCTTGAGTCCGCCACGAAGAACCATGTCCACAATACGCCCCGTGGCCTGCTTCTTCTTACCGTTTGTTTGCAAAACAATGTCCAGTTCAAACGGGTAAAGCACGATTGCGTACCACCAAGCTCTCCAGAGTTCAGAATTTCCCTTTATGCTGCGGTAGATGCGCGAGACTGGCGAGCCCAGGGGCAATTGCTCCATGTACGACTCGAAAATCGGGTACAATGCAATGACGTCGATCAAGTTGGATTCGACATTTGGACGCATGCCTTCAATCTCCAGCAATACACTTTCGCTATTCATTTTGTTGATGGACTCCGTCAAGTCTCCAAAGCTGAAGATGCTGTCGGTGAGCCCCGTATAGGCTATAAGCTGGAGACCGTACTCAGGGTGGGCACTGGCAACGATCTTTTCCACCTCGATTCCAACTCTTTCTCTGCTGATTTTGTGAATCAACGCATGCTTGACCTCGCTGGTGCCCATTGCAGCCAAGGTGTCTGCGGCAATTGAAAAGTTCAACCTGCTCGCAAAACGAACCAAGCGAAGGACACGCAACGGGTCATCCAAAAATGTCTGCAATGGTGCTAGTGGGGTGCGGAGAACTCCGTCAGCCAAGTCCTTCAAGCCCTTTTCAGTAAAATCTTCAACGATATCCTCGTTTATATTATAGAATAAGGCATTCAATGTGGCATCGCGTCTCATGGCGTCCTCTTGCGGTGTTCCGTACTCAATAACAGGCACCCTGCTGTCCTCGGTATACGCCTCGGAGCGCAAATTGACAAAATCAACGTCCAAACCGAACAACTTGGTAGTGCAAGTCTCCAAATGCTTTGATTTATCGGGGTTTTTCTTGATGGTGTGGATCGAGCTGTTATCGATAGCCTCGTTCTTGACGTTTGCAAGGTACTCTCTCAATCTGGTGGCAAAATCCTCTCCAGAAAGGTGGTTGATCGCGATGTCGATGTCGTTACTCTCGATTCCAAGAAGCTTGTCGCGGACCCATCCTCCGGTAAAGCGGAGCACGAGGGGTTTGGTGGTGTTGTCGTGGTTGTAAAAGTCGCAGTACTCTACCAACAAGTTGCGGATCTTTGTTTCAACAGGATTGAGGCTGATTCGAGTCATATGGCGTTTACTTAGAACTCTTAACATAATGATTTTTTGCTGATGAGAATAAGCAAAAACGGGCGCTACGGGAGTCGAACTGGCCGATGGAATTGACCAACCACTATTGCTAAATGGTGACAGGGGTGTGTGTGACAGTACGTAAAAATAGGAAGTAGTTGTTACTAGTTTGGTGGTATATTGGAAGAGTCCGCAAAGATAAACTAAATAAACTCATTGAAAAAAATGAGCGGTACGGGAATCGAACCCATGGCACCTGCTTGGAAGGCAAATATGTTAACCACTACACTAACCGCCCGGCTGTTGACCAATCAGGTAAAAAGTGGTATAAGATAAAGAAGGATACATTCTGCCTATACTGAGATAAACCAGAATCCCGTTATATTACAGTTTGTCGAAGAGTCCAATGGAGACTGTAGTTGAAAAAATGAAGGAACTGCAAATCACTTCAGTGAAATATTTTTTTAAGTGTGGTTGGTGCCTCTTTATTCTGTTCAACGAGGGTTTCAAATGCCAGTTAACTGGTTCAGCTTCGGATCACCTCGCCATTGCATCAACTGAGAAAAAGAATGAGCGGTACGGGAATCGAACCCATGGCACCTGCTTGGAAGGCAAATATGTTAACCACTACACTAACCGCCCGGTTTTTGACTAAAAGGGAAATCACGTCATCACGACCCATCTGTGTTATTCTTAACACAAACACAAAACAACACACATATCCACTCACAAGTATCAAACTAATATCTCACCTCATACTCATAGATCAAAGCGGAATCATTCTATCTGTCTCTCTATCTTTTCAAACCAATAGCCTGTGGCCAATTTCCTCGTTTTTTGACTAAAAAGCTGCAATATTCACCAACCCTATGCAAACTACCCTTTGACACCATCATCATGTCTTTCTGTATATTCTGCCGCTCGAAGCTATTCCATTAGTTCAAATTCCATTCTTGCTCCATTTGCCATTGAACGGGCTTTTTCTACTGTTTCTGTGTGCTCCATACCTGCACCCTCAAATCATTTCACGAACACGCTTAAAAACCACCGCTATCCTACCTGCCCAAAGATTCCTTTAGAGTACCCAAAAGGCTTATCCCATTCCATTCGACGTTTTGATCTTGTCAAACCGCACAGCCCTAGAAGAACTTCGGTGCCACAATTCAAAAAAGTCGTTCTTTTAGATGTCCCTTCACTTTTGTCACTCTTGAAAACCTCTCTGGACTAAGTATTTCTATCGCCGCAGAGTGGAGCGCACGCCTTTGCCATTTCCCCGATTTAGAGGATTTGAGTATCATAATCAGAACCGTGTACAGTCCCATATCTCGACGCTTTAAGTCTCCCAAAAAAGCTTGTGAGCTTAAACTTAGACTTTGTGGCCTTCATGAACGTCGGCAAAATACCGTCGTTCCTCAAACATCTCAGTTTGCAAAGGTGTGAATGGGATTACGAGGTTGATTCGAGGCATTTACGGCTACAGACCTTGTGCATTGGAGCTATGCGCGCGTTTGAGTTGGTCGGCTTCCATCTTCCAGACACTGTGACTGAGCTTGAGTTTTATACTAATCTAGATCTCGATGGGATTGAGCGGTTTTCGCGAGTTAAGCGTTTAACCCTTCACGAGTGCTCTTAGACCACCCCTTTTCCCCAAGTCGTTGGAGGCTCTTGGGTTGTCTTCCATGGTTAATCGTACATTTGAGTGCGACAAGTTAACCGAGGTTACGATATACAATGCTACTCAGTGAGAGTATGCCTTAAAGAGCACCCGGAGAGATACATGGCCTTTGGAAATTCGGGGATCGACATCCTGAAGTTTGAGAGTGGCCATAGCCGTGAAAGACAGTGAATTTAGGAAATGGGTTTAAACTGTTTGATAAGCGTGCATTGATCCATTTGTCAGGTTTTGGGTGCAAAAATTCCCTTTTCAGAAATGCTGCAAAAAGTTGAGACAAGAGAACTAAAGAGTTTTTTCAAGGCTTTGGGATGATGGGTACAACCGAGCATCGTGTTCGGATACCCGGGAATTCTGCACGTGCGCATAAATTGATAATCTCATTTGCAGGGTGTGATGGAGATAACTTATGAAGCTAAAGGTCTATATAGAGCAGCTCATATGCAACGCCACAAAGTATTTTGAATTTATCGGTCCTAACCAGGAGTGCCGGAAACTGAGTGAGCACACATCAGAGCTCCAGTTGAAAAACCCAAATCTGAGAAGCGAAGATATCATTCAAAAGTCCCAGGAAATCATGTATTCTAAAGTCTACTTCTCCAATTCGTCCAAAAATTATATATAATTCATCAACTCATTCTAGCATTTATCATACCGTTTATACATCCTTTTTCATTAACCCACTCTATAACTAATTCCGCATCGTTCTATTTTTCAAAATCCCCACCATAGTCTATTCCGTCTTATAATAAAAGACCCCAGTCTACCTGATAGTACGCCTCTTTCCCACAACCACGCCAAATTCCTCCACCTTCACCCTTTTTGAACCTTCGCCCTGTTTAAATTCTTCCTGTGCCACATCGAACTCTTTCTTTACATTCACCTCGTTCACCTCACTCTTCACGTTCACCTCACTCTTCACGTTCACCTCACTCTTCACGTTCACCTCACTCTTCACGTTCACCTCACTCTTCACGTTCACCTCACTCTTCACGTTCACCTTCTTCTCCCCCCCCTTCACGTCCTCCTTTACATTCACACCATTGTTCAAGTCGCTCAAGTCCAGCGCAAACAACACGGTCTGCGCCCACCCCGCATACTCGCCAAACAAGTCCTGGAAAAAAAGCCGGATCGCACCATACATCTCCTTGTTCATCAGCTTCAAGTCGCGCTTGCCCTTGAACTTGTAGTCCCTGGTCGCAATCTGGTACACATGCGTGTCCACAGGAATCGTATCGTGCTTGTCAAGTGCCATCAAACATATGCAATCAGCCACTTTCGGCCCCACACCATTCAACTCGAGCAAGAAGTCGTGTGCCACCGCATAGTCCTCATTGCGCATGCCAACGAGCCTCTCCAACGTAATGTGCGGAAAGTCCTCGCTGGTGAACTTGTGCGCAGTCTGCTGGATATACTTGGCCCTGTACCCAAAGCCCAACTCGCGCAAACGCGCCTCGACGCGCGGCTCACAGAGCGCCTCGGGCGGCGGAAAGGTGTAATATTTCATTCCTGCATACTCGCCCACATACGACCCAAACTCGGTGCATAGGCTGTCGCACATTTTGGATATGCGCTTGACGTTGTTGTTGGAGGAGCATATGAACGAGACCACCGTCTCCCACGGGTCCTGTCTGAGCTGTCTGACACCAGGAAAGAGCTCAAAAGGCGATGTTGCCTTCATGAAGGGCTGGTGTTGCGATGTCCAGTGGCTGTAGAGCTTCACCAAGTCCACATGGAGCCCGAAGTAGTCATCGACGAAGGCTCGGGTGCGGGCGAACGGATCCTCGGGGGGTTTCAGGTCCTTTTGGTCTTTTTGGCGTGGGATTTGCGAGTAGTAGAGGTGAGTTTCGTCTTGTTTTAGCAACACAACGCCTTCTGTGGTTGCAAAAGTCCACACGTCGTGGATGTTTTTCCAGCGGAACGTCTGGCCGCAGCGGAGGACCCTGGCCAAGCTGAGTTGTGACGGAGATATGGGGATCGTTCTCCAGTCCATCTTGGGGAAGAAGCTGGTCAGGAGCGAAGTAAGTGATTACAGTACTGGAGGTGTCGACAATATCGGAGGTCGACAGTAGTAGTTGGATAGCAGACAGATGATTAGTTGTCGGAATCAGTTGACGGAATCAGTTGAATGGACCAGCTGAAAAAAGACTGGTGAAAAATCGCGAATTGACTTGAGGAAAAATCGATGATTTGGTGATGTTAATGTATGCTGGTACGAAGCGGATCAATGGCCAATGGGTTGGAGAGCTGGCCATTTTAATAGCTGGCCATTTTAATAGCTGGCGGGCTGAAAGGAAGCTTCAGCTGATCTACGGTTAGGTTATGTTGGTCTTTCAGTAGTGCGGCGATCTCGTGATTGGCATCTTCACTATAACTTACTTTTGGAAGGATTTGACAGAATATAGTCAACAGCGCGTGGGAAAACGGGCGGGATGTGTCAGGTTTCATACATCAAGTAATCAGCACTTTCCCACAAATAGGATCAATACAGGCACGGAATCGGCCTGGCGTAGCAAACTGACTGCATCACCATCCGTTTACCGCGAAGGTTTTAGTGACCGTTGATGTTTGCCGTGAACTCTTACCATCCTGTTCAATGGCTTAATGGAGCGCAGCAAGTTCCGTCTTAAACGGTGCTCTTGGGGGAGCTTATCATTGTGCATATTGTGTAATATGATTATGTGGTGGGGAATTTCGGCATGGCGAACAAAGGGTAGATTACAACTTTTGATTTGTGGCTGTTGGGCGATACAAGGATCTTCCCTATAATTGGAGAGATGGGTTATACAGCTATGTAGATGGGCTTTTGTGGTCATTATTCTTGGAATCAGTTAAACTTGTCATTGGTACTTTGTCTCGGTTAATACATGTTTTAACTGGCCATTGGTTTTAACTGGCCATCTGAAATACTTTGTCTCGGTTAGTATTCAGTGATCGCTTATATTTACTAGCCATCACCTTACTACTACTTTCTCTTACTACCACACCTTGGCTTTTGACTTCCCAGCTAATCTTCACCTACCATCCTTAGTCCAGCATGCACCAATACATACTATCTCTGTTGTATCATGGAACTAGCTCGACGATAGCCACTTTGTACATTTGAAGCTACATACGCCCTCATGCACCTCCAAGTGCAAATTATGCAATTCTAACCAACTCCTGACTTTTGTGGATACTCACCAGTATTTCGATGGCTGCAAAATCCTAAATTACCTAAACCGTATACTGAGCCTGTACAGATCAACGTTTTCTCACGATAATTAAGACTCAAGGCGAGCCCAGATCCCACGCGCTAGCTCAGTTACTGAGTAATCCCTTGAATAGATTGTTTATTTTGATTGGTCAACCGTCATACTAGGGCTCAACTTGTCTGGTTGTTTAATCATGTTTAATCATACTACTAATACTTTGTTTAATCATGTTTAATCATACTACTAATACTTTGTTTAATCATACTAGTTGTCTACTCATACTAGTTGTCTACTCATACTACTACTCATACTAGTTGTCTACTCATACTAGTTGTCTACTCATACTAGTTGTCTACTCATACTAGTTGTCTACTCATAAAGTTATACTTATACTAGTTGTCTACTCATAAAGTTGTCTACTCACACTAGTTGTACTTATACTAGTTATACTATTCAACTAGCACGCTCGTTCACTGGTCCATTTCATAACTATTTCGTTCTCACTGATCCCACTGAGTACGCCAGCTCGGGGTACTTTGGGTACTTCCTCTCAGTTATCACTCTTCATCTCCTCATCCTTGTCCTCCTCCTTTTCCTCCTCCTTTTCCTCCTCCTTTTCCTCCTTTTCCTCCTCCTTCTCCCCTTCCTCCTCCTCCTTTTCCTCCTCCTTTTCCTCCTCCTCCTTTCCATCCCTCTCCTCCTCGTCCTCTTCCTCACCATCATTGACTGTCTTCGGCTTCCACACCTCCATCAAACTGTCCTCTCCAACAGTAGCATACACCCGCACCGCAGGATGCACACCCACACTGTTCACCCTGCTGGTATGTCCCGCATGGATGAAACGAAGACAAGGGTCCACCCTGTTGGCATTCTTCCGTCTGGGTTCATCGGAAGAGGGATAAGTGAAGTCCTCGCCCAAGTTGGCCAAGTCCCAGAGAATAACACGCTTGTCCAAGCCCCACGAAGCCAACACTCCAGCATCGTTAGAGTCCCACACCAACCCGCTGACACTCTCCGTGTGCCCAAAAAGCTGCCTGAAGGGCTTGGAAGCATTGCGGAGGTCGTACAACCCAACAACGTTATCTTTTCCAGCAGTGGCGTACAAAGTGTCCACCGACGGATGGAAGGCAATGGCATTCTGTACCAGCGCATTCTCCACAACTATAGCAGAGGTCGCAGGCGCCCGCAAGTCAGTGAATTGCGTGAGTTTGTCGTCGGCAACCAGCCCGAAAATGTCTCTCTTCACAGCAATGTCGTTGATAGCACCGCCATGCAGCGAGAACACGTGCTTGGGCGCTGTTTCTGACACGTCCCAGAGCGCAATCTGCGCGTCGTTGGCCCCGGAAAGAAGTTGCTCGTCCGAAATCCACGCGAGTGCGCTACCAGGCCCCTTATGGTGGAGCAAGTCTTTTTGGTGACTGACATCTTCGCCTTCAGCCGCGTATATCGACACCACGCCTGAGTTGGCGAGTGCGGCAAAGCGAGCGCCAGACGTCGACACTGCGAGTTTGTTGATTTCGCTGCTTTGCTGCCACGAGCCCAATGTTTTGAAGTTGGCGTGGTCGGCGGCGGGATCGATAGAAACTGGTGCGTTTTCCGGCGCGAGCGTGGCGGGGAGGTCCACAGAACCAAGGCGCAATTGCGGTTCTGTCGAGTTTGTACCGAGGATGTAGCGAAGTGTGATGGAGCTGGTGTTTTGTTTGACGGTTGGCAACCATGCGAATGTCGCTGCGGGCAGGTCGAGGGCTATGCTTCGGATGGTGTCATAGAGAAGGGGGACTGTTTTCTTCCATATCTTGAACTCTTCATTGGCGATTTTCTCGATGAGTTGGAAGTCTTCGACGGCGTCGCGCTCTTCTTTGGTCATGGTGATGAAAAATAAGATAATAAATTTGAGTTCGAATTAGTTCAAGCTGGTATGCCTGTTCGGAGGTCTGTGAAGAGACTGGTTGAGAGAAGTGACGAGGGTTTGTTGGTAAAATAAGGGAAGAGTGAACTAGTTAACGAAGGTGGTTGATGAATTCTTTGGTTAAGGGCAACTTGAGGCGATATAAAGGAAATACGATTAGAAAGTAAATAGAAATATTTAGTGAGAATGGCGAGCAACAACCAAACAGAAAAGAGCAATAAGGACCCGAGAAAAAGTGCAAGTATGCGAAGGCAACTACTGGATCACCCACACTTCCTATCTGAGCTACCAAATATGTCCAAATAAATCAGGGACAGGATATCAGGAAGACTAGAGAAACAGAAAAGTTGACAAATAACTCAACTATCAGAAACGCTACAATAGATACGAATTAATATCAGGTGCTGGGGCACAGCACCTGGAAAGTTTTGTACCCTTGACGGGCTGTAGTTCTTCACTGCGAACAAATTTGCATGTGTTGAAGTTCTCATCAGTCCGCATGTTTTTTAATTATCCATGATGCTCTTGATGAGCAGTTTTTTATGGGCAACCTGGTTCTTGGAGTTACATTGGATAAGCGGTTTTTTATGGGCATCCTGATTCTTGGAGTTGCATTGGATAAGCAGTTTTTTATGGGCACCCTGATTCTTGGAGTTGCATTGGATAAGCAACGTTCCATGGGCATCCTGAGTCTTGGAGTTGCATTGGATAAGCAGTTTTTTATGGGCACCCTGATTCTTGGAGTTGCATTGGATAAGCAACTTTCCATGGACTGATTGTGGCCAAATCGAAACTACAGATGACTCTTGGAGTAAATTTTAATAGGAAGTCAGCTCTTAGTCAAATTAAGTTAATCTATCTGATAAATAGTCGCTCTTTTATAGCCAAACTTTGTAAGTACTCCTTCATACATAGCAACCATTCATTAATCAGATTCATAAACGAAAATACAGCAATTTTCCTTATCAACCTCTTAAGAGGTAAGAACTTGGCTGCAAATTTTGGCTGCAAATTTCAGATGGAAATCTCCCCCTACCAAAATAACCACCTCAGAGAAATTAAGAGAAGAGACCGCGATGAGCTAAATATTTATACCACGGTGCAACCATGCCCATGAAGGATGGGTGAGAAGTAAAAGTTATTAAATATGCAACGGTAATAAGAGGCCATATTTCTGTCGGCCCACATAATTTCGAATGGGCTGGTTTAGTGAAGTCTGGTAAAACCGTATCTAGCAAAGTTGAGCAGGCCGGGTACTAAATTACCCTCATCGTATTACACTAGAGTGGGCTGGGAATTAGGTTCGCTCAATGGATAGAAAAGCTCTTGATATCACATGTTTAATTGGAAAGCTCTCTTCTACAAGCTGTACCAGCATCTACAGAAACTCATCCCGACCGTCACCGTCCATGACCTTGCGGTGTATTGCTCTTCACCCGAGAATAATTCTTGCATTGCTAGTAATCCGCATCCATCCACCAGAATGTTACTCGTAGATGTTCCACAGCTATAATGAGCAGCTTGATCATGTAATTCTTATGTGCTGCTCTTATTGCCCAACTTGGTTTCCGTCGTTTGCAGTTGAATTGTGTAGGCCTGCGCGTTTGCCCGTCATCTGTACTTGTTTCACTATTTGGGGTCAGCACTTACGTAAGCATAATAGGGCGGTCACGAGCCCCTCTTGTATGATTCATGGATCAAGGGAAGAGCCCTCTCCTGTCTGATTCATTCAAGGGCGTTTATTTGGTAACAGGAAGCAGGGCTGTGAAATCTTGCTTGGAAGAGAAGATGAAGCGGAAGGGAACACAAAAGCCTGAATTCTTAAAGCTTCTATGCTAGTAGAATTGGCAAAGTCCATGCTGTCGGCAGCTATTAGAAAGTGAGCGTTCCATAGTATTCTGCACATCAATCTACGTGTCCATGACACGTGACTTACAACATCAGGCAGTAGAAATGTCCACTACTACAATGGACCAAGTGTAGTCAAATATATATAGATATAACTGTGCAACATGTACCACCAATCTATCACTATCATTATACATCATATACAGTCTCTTATCAATACTAGTATCAAGCCTAGTGCCAATTTTAATGTAGTGACTTAAGGTAGGCCAAATTAATGGTATCGTAGTCTATCATCTGGTAACTCGCCATCCAGCACCATCTGGGACAAATGGTCCACCTACACTACCCACCAGCACAATTACGATATCTAGTACCTTAATATAGTACATGCTCAGCACTGCCATACTTTAATCAGCATACTTTAATTAGCATACTTTAATCAGCATACTTTAATCAGCATACTTTAATCAGCATACTTTAATCAGCATACGTTAATCAGCCATACTTAATCACACCATCGCTCTATATCACATCGCCCCTCAACGCCAAGTCCTCCTCAGGCTCGTCAAAAAAGTGCGCGAACGTAAACACAGTCCCGAATATGAGCACTCCGCCAACAATGGTCAACATCATCGCCGTGGTGGTGAAGATCAAGGTGTGGTGCAACATTATGGGCAAAGCAAAGGCCAGCGCCAACAAGAATGCCGAGGAGAAAAGGCCCACCTCCTTGAGTGCGTCGCCCGTGCTCGACGACGAATCGAAGTTGTACTCGTAGTCCGAGCTTGAGATTGCGGTGGTGGCGACGATCGGGATGTACGCCACTCCAAACAAAATGCCGATAATGATGGGAAACCAGTTGCCGTTGATACCTGCTAGGATGACCAAAAGGAATCCCATCAGGAGGATGATCGAGAGCCCGATGATCTTGTTCAATGGGTTGTCTTTGTAGTTCATGGAGGAAAATGGGAGGGAAAAAGAAGGAAAAGAGAAGGAAGAGTGAAAATGTGGAGAGAAATGGAGGGCGAGGAGGATCAGGTGGTATCACTTAGTTGGAGCCAGCCAGTGTGGGTTAGACATGTCAAGGTTCATTGGAAAGTGGGAATAGGCAGAAGGCGGAGTCACGTACTCCATGGCTAGAAAAGTGGATGGAGGTGGGCTTAGCAGAGTTGAGGAGAGAGAAAGGTGAGAAAGGTTATCCAAAGAACCAAGTGGAAGGTTTTGAACGGGCTGAACAAGGCCGATAAAATGAAGGAATATAAGAAGGAGGAATATAAGAAGGAGGAATATAAGAAGGAGGAATATAAGAAGGAGGAATATAAGAAGGAGGAATATAAGAAGGAGGAATATAAGAAGCAGGAACTAACGTATGTATTGGTGGCTTGGTGTTTTGGTTGAGTCTTATCAGAATCGAATGGCTTTCAGTATATACAAGTTTTGCGGAGTCCTCGCTGAAGTTGTACAATCCAGCGTCTTATAATCTCTAGTATGACCGCGAGCAGCAAGAACACGACAGCAACAGAAACCTTCTAAGCCAAAATGAATTCCGATTCCTTTGTTCGTAGGAAAGTTTATCACTGTTTCTCCTTGACATCCCTCATCGTAGTGTGCTTCTCATATAATATCCCTTGAATGCTAACCTTTTGCTTTTTCGAAAACTCTCCTACTGCTTGGTGCCACGCATGTAAACTCACCATCCACACCATCGACTGCTCGTACATCTTTTTAATACCCTTTCTCCTCCAAACAGTCGGATAGTATACCCTTTTCTGTCGGATCAACTAGTATACCCTTTTCTGTCGGATAGTATACCCTTTTCTGATCCCTAGATAACCCACTGCCGCCAATCACCCATCACCTCCAATCACCCATCATGCTCCTACAAAATCCCCTCGGCGCAACTTTTCAAATTCGGCCTTTCTCTCACCTCTAAAATACAAAATAATGTCTTACTCCGAATTGACAGACCCCAAGGTCAGCCAGCCAAAACAAGCGAGAAACCTCGCATCGCCACCAGGATTCGCCCGCGATGCCAAAGCAAAGCAGAACAAGGTCCAAGTCGCGCAGAAGTCTGACAAGGAACTCGACGAGTTGAAGGTCAAAAAGGCATGGGAAATCGCCACGGGGCCCGCCAAGTCTCTCCCCATGACGTTGATCATGAGCTATATGTCGGGAAACTCGTTGCAAATCATTCCAATGACCATGACGTTCATGTTGTTGATGAACCCCATCAAGGCCATTTTCACCGAGACAGGCAGGGTGTTTGCTAACTTGGAGAACGAACGCATATCGGCAGACATCTTCACCACGAAGTTGGTGTTTATCGCGTGCCAGTTGTTGAACTTGGCCGTGGGTGTGTATAAGGTGTATATGATGGGTTTGATACCGAACAGGGAGATCGACTGGATCGACGGGAAGCAGGCCATCAAGTTTTTGGAGGTATTTGCCACGAGGTGAGGTTGGAGGGCGTGGGAGAGGAGTAGAGGAGTAGAGGAGGTGACGTGGAGGTGATGTGGAGGTGGTGTGGAGGTGATATGAAGTGTCGACGATGACCAACAAGTGATTTATGAAATGAATCCTCAGTGTTAATAAATTGTTACTGAACGAATTGACAAGAGGTTATTGAGATTTCCGCTCATGACCAAAGGATAAAGTAAGAAGGATTAAAGTGATGGTGGCCGCTGACCACATCAAATTCAAGCGTTGTCTGACTTTGATTAATTTGAACTGAAAAGTGGAGAATACTACCAGATCAACTGGAGAAGTATGTATCACTTGGACTAATCTGGGGAGGCACTGACTGCTCTGTGGACCTTATCAGTTACCCCATTAAAGCTAATTGCGTGGGTTATGCCAGAGAACCCGCGAGCACTGTGGTGCTGAGGTATAGTGCACCAAATCCAAAAGAATCTTCAAAATAGGCATTGGAGAGTGTGGTAGATACTTTCCGAGCATGGGGATTTGAAAGAAAAACCTATATTATTTGATGGACCCGTTGCTCACAGGGGTGAGCGGATCACGACGAAGCGGTTAGTACAGATGGTTTGAGTCTGCAAAGCGCGCGTCATATATAACGCACAGTTTGGATATGGTAGTTTCAAGTATGCTTTTACCGAAACTCTCAAAATGGAAGATAAGACTATTGTATTTGCATTGTATTTGGATTTGCATTGTATTTGGATTGGCATTGTATTTGGATTGGCATTGTACTGCATTCGTACTTGTATTTGTATTCAGCACTCGTATTCAGCATTCATCCTGTCTAAAACTCCTCTCAGTTCTTACCAAACTAGAACCATTGCCGTGGCAAAAGAACACAGCCCTCACTATCAGAATGCTCTTTTATGTCTTGCTTTTTTGCAGCCACCCTTTTGGATACTTGTTCTACAGAACAGTCTTGTGTTCCGCCTCGTCCATTGTGATCTATAAACTACCTCTTCCAATAACCTCGTTTACTTTGCAGAATTGATTACTCTTGGTCGTCTCCTTTTCATGCCGTAGCCCGTCATTACAATCGTATATACGAGATGAGTTCAGTACACCAACAAGACTTGGTGAAGTCAGTAACTTACTTTGTTCAGTCTCATCAGAAGTTTCTGTTCAGTCTCATCAGAAGTTTCTGTTCAGTCTCATCAGAAGTTTCTGTTCAGTCTCATCAAAAGTTTCTGTTCAGTCTCATCAGGAGATTCTGTTCAGTCTCATCAGAAGTTTCTGTTCAGTCTCATCAGAAGTTTCTGTTCAGTCTCATCAAAAGTTTCTGTTCAGTCTCATCAGAAGTTTCTGTTCAGTCTCATCAGAAGTTTCTGTTCAGTCTCATCAGAAGTTTCTGTTCAGTCTCATCAGAAGTTTCTGTTCAGTCTCGACAAAAGCACAGATCTTTACAAATGTGACTTGAATCAATTCAATCGAAGTTCGTCTCAATTATTAGTCTGGCATACTCTTTCTGACGTGAAACATAAACATCACCGAATTAAGCCAGCTCACTGTTTTCCGACTTTTCCTCCAACCTCTCCGAATTTTCCTCCAACCTCTCCTACTTTTCCTCCAACCTCTCTTACTTTTCCTCCAACCTCTCTTACTTTTCCTCCTACTTCTCCTCCAACTTCTCCTCCAACTTTTCCTCCTACTTCTCCTCCAACTTCTCACTCTCACTCTTCTCACTCTCACTCTTCTCACTCTTCTCACTCTTCTCACTCTTACTCTTCTCACTCTCACTCTTCTCCCTCTCACTCTTCTCCCTCTTCAGCGACCTCGCGCTCGCGCTCGCGCCCAGTTCATCCTGGTGCTTCTCAAAAATCTGCTGAAGGTTGAACTTCTCCAACTCCATATACCGGCTCACCACACTCATCCCAATGTTGCTCTTATAACACTCAACCATAATCAACTTGTCGTACTGCTTCAAGTCCACCCTGTGCCCGTGCGCTCTCCCCACACACTCGGCAATCGTCTTGATCATCACGTCCCTCTCCAAAGCATTGAAGTTGCGCTTGGTGATCTGAATCGCATACTTGACGGGCTGTTGGCCTTGTGCGTGGAAATGAGGCCCCATCACCTGAGCAGCCAACTTCTTCAACTCGTCCAACGTCGCGGTGACGGAGAATGTCACGGGACTCAACCGCTGCGTGTAGCGCGTGGTCTTTTCGTGCAGCTGGAGGCTCTCTTCGCACAAGCGCTGGACCAATGTGTCTGGCGCGATGGGCTTGCGCGTCTTGATGAAGACCAAGCACTCGCAGTCGAGCTCGATGGGCTTGAGGAGCTCTTTGCCCAGGGGGTTCTTCATGCCCTCCACCTCGCGCTTGATCTGCTCCTCGATCGAAAGCTCTTCGTCTTCGACTTCGGCGGTGGCAAGATCAAAGTACTCCTCTGCTTTTTCGCCAAACAAGTTCATCAACTCCTTGCGGCACTGCTGCTCCTTTCCACGGTTGCACGTCGCATAGATGCCGCTAGTGTTTGGGTCGACAAAGCCGCCTGCCTTGAACTTCTTGCTGTTGCCGCCGGGCGTTTGGTTTTTGCGCTTGGCCATGGGAAAGTGAGGAAAAAGGTAACCTAAAAACTAGAAAGAGCACTCGAGGGATGATTGTGACTAGAGGGATGATTGTGACTAGAGGGATGATTGTGACTAGAGGGATGATTGTGACTAGAGGGAGGTGGATATGCGAACGGGTAGTGTGGATTAGAATGAAGAGGGTTGGAGGGATAACTGGGTATTAGTGAATTGACGCGATGTGATGGAATAGCGATGATTATGGGAAGTGCTGAGAAATAGCGAGACAGAAAAAAGATGAATTGATATCAGAGATAGTGAAGTGGGGCAGTACAGGTGGTAGTAAAGGAGCAGTAAAGGAGCAGTAAAGGAGCAGTAAAGGAGCAGTAAAGGAGCAGTAAAGGAGCAGTAAAGGAGCAGTAAAGGAGCAGTAAAGAAGCAGTACAGGTGACAGTGAAAGTGACAGTAAAGGAGCAGTACAGGTGACAGTGAAAGCGACAGTAAAGGAGCAGTAAAAATGGTGATTGAATTTTTTTTTAGTGACTGCTGAAAACAACGCCATCAGTAAAAATCAGCATTTTAAATAATTAGCGAGGACTCCAGTACCGATACTGACGGCTGTATGCCATTACCTCAAAAAACAAGCCTGGAGACAACAAACAGTAAAAAGATCTGCCATGAACGGCTTTGGAAAGGTGTCTAGTACTGTACATCTAATAAGTCCTAGCATAGCTCAGCTTCGGTGTTTGTATAAAACTATTCTATTACACTGTATGGATATTTCTCGTTTACACTGTATGGATATTTCTCGTCTACACTGTATGGATATTTCTCGTTTACCACATCAATAGCGAAGGAAGGATGCTGTCACATATTCATCGTCGTGTGGTGGCTTCAGTATGTACTCTTTCGATATGAATGCATGTATCTATATGCATAGAATAAGATCTCTTTTTCCATCATGGCATTACATCAATAGATGTATTTATAGTACCCTTGGTGAAGCCTTGAAAACTTGAGAGCCTTATATGATCACTCATCCTCACCGACTTCGTCAGCAAAGAGCTTGAGAGCCTTCAATATGATCACTCGTCCTCACCGACTTCGTCAGCGAAGAGCCTGAAATATGAGCTTTAAGGGCTTTTTATTTTTACATGCTCCTCCACGACCTCAACACAGACATTCTCGTGCGAATCACACTCCTTCTACCCTTGGAATCCGCAATCGCGCTCACCCATGTCTGCAAACAACTCCGCCAACTCCAAAACTGCACCCAGCTATGGAAAGAATTGTACTTTTCGCGTTGGAGCGTCTACAATGTCATGTACCTGTACTCGCTACCATCAAAGGCATTGCACAGAAAGTGCGTTGAAATGCTCAAAAAAGAGGCCAGGATACTAAAGGGAAGTGAGATGGCTACAGGTCCACGCAAAATACAAACGGCAGACCAACCTCATCTCAGTAGTTTATCATTAACCCCAGATCAGAGGGGGAATGATTTGGCCTCGCCACACAAACCACCCACAAGTCACAATTCCTCCGTGGGGCCGCTCTCTTTCGAATCCCTCGAGTCGTCGCCAGACTACCTCATAGTGCTTGCCGAATTGGTCTCACGCTCGAACCCACTATCCCAAACCACACCCAACACCCTCAACCACCCGTCCCCAAATACCAACTACCTCAACTTCCTCCTCATCGGATTGAACTTCAAACTCGCACTCAAAAGACTCCAGAAGTCCGAAACCACACAAAACTTCTGGCCTAATGTCGCTGCCTTGTGTGATCGACTGTACCACTACTTCCTCCCAGCACTGTACAAAATGCTTCTTCTGCTAAACACTAAAATCACCAACAGCTTGGGCTCCAAAATCACCGACAACACCATAGCGTTTCCGTCGTCTTCTGCATATACCACAGCCATTACCGCATCGATCGACGTGGTCCTCAAAGCCCTTGCTTTTAAGCTGCCTAGCCCCGAACTCTTTATCGAGGACTATAGCATCGTCCGCGTGTACGCCGGTCTTGCACGTGGACACCCCTTGGTGGTGATGGCTATAGTAAACGAGGTGCTTCGCTTGTTTTGGAACTCATACTCGGTCACTGTCCGCGGAAAAAAAACCTCCGCTGATTTCGCCGTGTGCCGAAACTTCTTCCGCCTAAACAAAACCCACTACGCATTGCTCTCCTATAGCGAAGCCAAAGGCAGGTATATTGTGCAGACGTTCCCCACGGGCGAAGTGTACAGGTCGCTTCGTGCGCGGAATTTTTCCGAGAATCTCATTAGACAGCTGCTTGATCCCGTCTCGCGGAACTACTTATTCCAGGTGTTGTGTGCTGATACCAGTATCAAGTCAATTTCGCTGGTTTCGCGGCATGTTTCATCCCACGTGCACTGCATGGCCACGGCGGACTTTGCCTTCATGAGGCTGCTAATTGGGCTGCGGGTGATGGGCCAGAACACGACTCTTCCCACGGGAGACGTTTTCGAGTGTGCAAACTCTGTATATTTTGGCGCGCAGTTCAGACCACTTGATTTTGGCAAGCACCCTGATATCGGCAGGTTTGTGGTACATACCCGGAGCGAGGTGTATGGACTTGTGATGGATGTACAGGAGGGTCCTGGCCGATTGTACTATACGACTATGACGCATAAGAAGACGGTTGGGGTTTTTGACCTGGCCAATGTGACGTTTGTGAGTGGGGGTGGCGACCGTTTTGATCCAGCGTTGATGTATTTGACGAGCATACTAGCATACTAGCATACTAAGCGAGCATGAGCAAGGCGAATGTGTGCGAGAAGAGTGACCAGCATGAACATACTAAGCGAACATAAGCAAGACAAGTGAGTGAGCAGTAATCAGCACATACTATGCAAACATAAGCAAGACAAGTGAGTGAGCAGTAATCAGCACATACTATGCAAACATAAGCAAGACAAGTGAGTGTGCAGTAATCAGCACATACTATGCAAACATAAGCAAGACAAGTGAGTGTGCAGTAATCAGCACATACTATGCAAACATAAGCAAGACAAGTGAGTGTACAGTAATCAGCACATACTAAGCGAGCATGAGAAAAGCAAATGTGAGCGAGAACTAGAAGTAAAAGCACAAGTAGTAAAGCACAAGTAGTAAAGCACAAGTAAGCATAATAGATGAAACATGAAAGGGAAATTAAAAACTGCTTCAAACAGACTAAATGGGAATCGTATCGCCCGCACTCAGTTGGGCCTACCCAATGCTGCCAATACCTTTTCCAGTTGGCTCAGTACTGACCTCCGGGCTGTTTCCCAATTGGGAAATTTTTTGCACCCAAAGGCTGGGTAGTTCATTCTGCACAAGTGATCATCTCGTTAGCTCATGCTCGTCCATTTATTCGTCAAGATTACTCTTGAGCGACATGAATCTATGAATCTCAGAGCGCATGATCACTATGGTGGCGAGCTGGTTGTTCGATTAGTGTAGTGTCACGTCAGGGATCAGCCGTTTGCTGACTTTTTTATTTGACAACTTAAGCAGATTAGTGGGTATGGACTTACCAGGGTGTTGGTGCACTACCTAGTACTACACAGTGTATAGTTCGATGATCTAGTCTTTAGCAGGCTAGTTCGATTAGATAAAAGTTCAATCTGTTGGTACGCTCGTAAGATCTCGTTATAACCACGGTCTGATTCAGAGGCACGATTAAACAGCTCACATCCCGCTCTGGATTGCAAAACAGCACAAGACATCTGATCGCTCTTGTCACTTCGGACTAAAAACAGCTCATATCCACTCACCATTCTACATTATTCTGTCGTTTCTATACTATTCGTCTCTATATTACCTAAGCAAGACTCTTGTGGGAGTGCTGGAAAGAAGTGATTGGGTGCAAGCGAGGGTCCTCGTTCTCCTGCTCGTTGTGCTCAGCATCCAAGTTGTTCCACTCCTCTTCCTTGTCGTTGTAGTGGCGGAAGATGACCCAGAAGGCGCATCCAGCGACGAAACAAGCACAGGCCAAACCAGTGTAGGTCCAGACCAACTTAGGGTCCTCAGAAGTAGAAGACAATGCAATACCCAAGGCGGAACCAAAGGCATTTGTCACCAAGAAAAGCGACATGATGAACGACTTCATCTTGACAGGAGCTTTAGTGTATGCATACTCCAAACCGGTGATGGAAGCCAAGATCTCAGACAAAGCAATCAAAACGTAGGCTGGGACCTGGATAGCAACGTGGATGTGGTTTGGCACGTTGGCGTACTCCTTGGCACACTTCAATGGGTGGTCGTAACATGGACCAGCAGCATAAATGTAGTGCTGCAACACAGCAGCGTAGACCATGGCACCAGCACCAAACATGAAACCCCAGAAGATCTTGGTGATGGACTTGAATGGAGTGAACTTTCTGATGAATGGGTAGACTAGACGCTCACAGATTGGAATAAACACAATGATAGCAATGGTGTCGATGGCCTGCAAGAAATCGTTTGGCAAGCCGTGCAACTCCATCTGACCAGCCTGAGAAACAAAGTTGTTAAGCATTTGTCCGTAAACCAACCAGTAAATAGGGTAGAAGACGAAAACCTTACAAGCGTAGATAGATCTGCGCACCTCCTCGACAAACTGGTCGTCCCATGGGAACTCCTTGTCTGGGTTCAAGCTTGGCTTGGCAGCGTCCAAGTTGAACTTGTTGAAAACACCAATGAAGGCACACTTGAAAGTCTTGTTGACGACTTTGTCACCAACAGGGACCTTGACGTACTTGTTCTTTCCCAAGAACAAGGTGATTGGCGCAATGAAGAAGAAGATGAATGGCAACAAGAACGCAGCCCAGAAGCCAATGTGCTTCTCCATCTGGGTGGTGGCAATGATGGACAAAGATCCAATGTTGATCATCATGTAGAAAAACATGAAGACGTTCTGGATGGTGATGTTAGGGTCCTGGATGACACGCTCTCCGGACTTCAAGATCTTGATCACAGGCTTGGTCTTTGGAATCTGGTCAGCAATCAATGGGGAAACGTTGGACTTGACACCACCAGTGGCAATACCAATGACGATGATGGCAGTGACGTAACCACCCAAAGCGGTAGTGCGGCTGGTGATTGCTGGAACAGAAGTTATGAAGAGAATGAAAATACCAACAATGTAAAGCACACTGCACACGGAGATGGTCTTGTACTTACCCCAGTAGGTATCGGCGATCCAACCACCGAGGATAGGGGTCACGTAACACCAGAACTGGAAAAAGTATGACAAGGCAGTGGCACCAGACTGGTTCAACTGCAAAGCACCCTTAGGAGTGTCGTTAGGACCGTTCTGCATGTAGTTCTGGAAAGGAGCAGACAAACCGTAGTAGGAGAAACGCTCGGCCAACTCAACGATCGCCACCAACCAACACGAAAATGGGATGGTTTCCGAAACGTGTCTCAAGGTCTTCATTTCCTCGTCGGTGGGGGTTCTGCCTTCGTCATCCATCAGCGAAGTGGTGTTCTCCTCAGCGAACTCGACATCCTTCCTCAGGATTTCCTTATCTTTTTCCTCAATAGAAGACATTAGGAGCTAAGTGGAATTTCAAACGACTTCGAAGGCGTCAAGAGATATATATACTGCAAAAACAATGTTGCAAAGAAAAAAATGCCCAAGAAAATAAAACGACCGTTTTTTTGGCCGCGGTGTACGCCTATGGTTTGCCCGATAAGATATATGGACTTAGTGACAGTGCGTTTACGGACTCTTAAGGCATCGTGTGCGGTCTGCAGACCACAAATGCATTTGGGAGGACGATCAGTCGTTCCTTTTTAAAACTTTGCGATGGTTCTGCACACAGACGATGTTGCTTTACAGTTTGTGCCATGTAAACACAGCTTTGTGTCATACGATGCATGGAAATAGTCACGAGATGCGCAGGTGATGCATAAAAAAGCACTGTCTACCCGTTTCTTTTTTCGTACGGCACGGAACCATGGGCCGACCATAAGGCATTGTAGGTTCTGTGAGCCTTGGGCAGAGACTTGGGGTGGAGGGCATTTTGACGGGAGCAGCTGTGCTTTGTTTGAATTTGAATGATTTTGCTGGACTGGTGCGGCGATGATGTTAAGTTGTCGATAAACGGGTGGCCATCGACCAATTTTTGACGTCTAGAAACTGGGGAAGCGATGAAAATACTGAGAGACAGATTCTGCGAAGTAGTGACACAAACCGAAAATGGCAATTCCCAGCGGCGATGAGTGAAATTCGAGATGAGCCGAGATGTGAACGTGGGCACGAACATGAGGAGAGTAGGAGAGTTGGCATGGAAGTGGGGAGGACATGGAAGTGGGAAATAGGCAAGGTAGCTATATACATGAGAATGTAGCGAGAAGCTTGGTGGAGGACCGCCTTGGAGACTCTTCGTGAAGATTCTTGAGCTATTTTCGGGGACAAAAAAGGGTACTTAGTGGACACCCTTCAAATATATATACAGGAGTAAGTTTAGGTGCATGAGGGGTTTACTATCTTCCACTTGACATAAGATGGGTGGAGGTGTAGGGTGGAGATGTAGGAGGGGTGGAGGAGGGATGGAGGAGGGGTTGCAGAAGTGGGACTAAGAATAAGGAGGGTACTGAGTATGGACAAAGTATTAGTTGAGAACCAAGAAATATGCACTTTCTCTTCATGCGGACTTGAAATTGTGTAACTTACTGCCTGAAATGGCGTGGAGAGATGAGTTCCCAAAAAATGAACGATATGTTTGACTTCAAGGAGCTCGCACGACGGAAGGGATGACGGGGAGAGGAGGTGAGGTATGAGCCAAGTGGTGTGTTCATTTTTGATTGTAGGGCACATGGAATTTCCATCTACTTTTCTTCCGAGGACTAATTTTTACACTCTTTTTAGACTTTCTTGGCTGCCTTACTAGCCATGAATCCAATCCGCGGCACTCACAAGATCTTTTTAAGAATGCCGTTTAAGGCTAAAAAATATCGGGACGGCTGAGCCTGCAAATAATCGTTGGACAGAAAAGTTGCCGCAAGCGGAGTCCAGGGCGAGTTGAGGGTGAGCAGGTGGAGAAGGAAACGGGGCCTTTGTAAAGTGGCTGGTTCCAACAGTTCTTAATTTTGCAATCGAATTTAGGCTGTGTGGACTTGAAAAAATACATGCGACCTCAGTGCGGAAATTCAAAAATATCATAACAGGGTCCTATTGAGAAGAGAATGTAAGAGGGTGAGTAAGAGAAAATGTAAGAGGGGGGGTAAGAGAAAATTTGAGAATGAAGCTTTAAAGGAAGAAATTAGAGAAGCTCTTGAAAGTACTCAACACTTACTCCTAGAACAGTTCCCTTTTCCTTCAATCAATTCCCAGGGAATCACTCTCGTACTTTAAAACCATCAAACTATTCCCTCAAGCTCACATTCTCCTACATTTTCGTCCACTTCATTAAACGGTCAATTTGGTGCAATTTTTTTTGCAACCAGGTTACATCATAGATCTACGAGATTAGAAATTCCACATGCCTAGTCAATACATCTTCGTATACCAACTATATATTCTTCGATATGCGCCTATTCCGCATGTTATAAGCTTACTCTGCATCACGTTCTTTCTCTTTAAACCTTATCTTGTTTCATTCCGCCTCGAGTGTATATTACACTAAATTCTTGTGAGCCCTTTGTTTTATTGTTCGATTATTGTTCAGCCTTGTGTTCGGTAAGCCTCGTATTTTTCAAGACGCATGTGTCTGAGTGGCCGTCTAAAGTGCTTCATTGTTTCTACCTTCCTTACTGATTGTTTTGTTGTTTCTGAATCTTATTTCTCGTTGTTGCCTCTTGTTGCTGCCCTTGTTGCTTCTTATTCTTTCTATCCATATTTTCTCACGATTCTCTCCCATCAACTTGCTTTATCTTGCCTCACTACCCCGTACTCTACCTGCATTTCTCCGCCGCACACTAAATTAATCACTTCGCCCACGGAACCTTATTTTGCGCATGTCCTTATCGCAAATATGGCCCGATTGGGAAAGTCCTATGACATGGACAAGCCAAAAAACAAAGAGGCTGATGTCTGAAGAGTATATTGGGCGGGGTTCATAGTGGTAGTAGCACAGAAGTGATGGTGTAAGTTTTAGGTAATTACAATGTAAGCTAGGCTGCAAGTTAGGCTGTTAGATAAAATGATAAGATAAAGAAATAAAGAGACAATAAGGTGACAACCCTTCAGAGCAACTAACCCAAGTAATGTATGTTAGAATATCAGCAGCACTAAATTTAGACCGAGCTCAATTAATATAATATTCTCAACATTAAACTTCAGTCGTGAAATCGTCATCACCACCCTGAGGTTATCACTACCCCCAAATCCTCCTCCATACATCACCCCTTCTAAATTGTCTATTTCAACTCTTCTAAATATTGTCAAAGGTCTTAGCCTCAGTAAAAGCGTCTCATCAGAAGTCACCCACGTAAATCATTTGGCCGTTGGAGATAATAAATGAGATTACCACTGTAATATCCCAATACTCTTACATTGAGTCAAATTCTGACATCAAAACTCAGCACCCACATCATAACTCACATCATCTACCACATCATAACTCACATCATCTACCACATCTTTAATATACATCATCTACCACATCTCAAATATCCATCATCTACCACATCTCTAATATACATCATCTACCACATCTCAAATATCCATCATCTACCACATCATAACTCACATCATCTACCACATCATAACTCACATCATCTACCACATCTTTAATATCCATCATCTACCACATCTCAAATATCCATCATCTACCACATCTCAAATATCCATCATCTACCACATCATAACTCACATCATCTACCACATCTCTAATATACATCATCTACCACATCTCTAATATACATCATCTACCACATCTCAAATATCCATCATCTACCACATCTCTAATATACATCATCTACCACATCTCTAATATCCATCATCTACCACATCTCAAATATCCATCCACATATTCTAGCTCGCTTTTCACTCAATTCCTCTCTCAATTCCTCCTAAATCAACTCCAATGTCCCGGAAACAAAAACTCCATCTTCGCCAAAACCTCCTTGCTCAAACTAGCAGCATTCGTACTCACAGAAAACTTCATCAGCCCATGGAGATCCTTGCCAATGTCCCCACCCTTCTTCTGGAAAGTGTCGATCAAAATCGTCGCAATCTTCGCAGCGTTGGCAGAGTTCGCCTTCAAGTTCCCCACAACAGTCTCCACAGTCACAGGCTCCTCAGCCTCGTTCCAAGAGTCATAATCAGTAGACATACAAATCATCTGGTATGCCAACTCAGCCTCCCTGGCCAATTTGGCCTCAGGAAGAACACTCATGTTGATCACAGACCCTCCCCAAGTGCGGTACAACTTCGACTCAGCACGAGTGCTAAACGCAGGCCCCTCCATACACACCACAGTCAAGTCCTCGCCCTTGTTGGTGTGTGCCTTGGTGTGGAAAGTGGGGTGCGCGCGCCCATCCTGTCCCTCCAAGTCGCCCAGAGGCTTGATTACGTCAGCAATCAATTTGTGCAAGTTGAGGTCGAATGGCTCGCCAAACATAGCGTGGGCCACGAAGCCGCGCTCGAAAAACGTGGCTGGCCTGTTGCCCTTGGTTCTGTCGATGATCTGAGTGGGGAGGACAAAGTCTCTTGGTTTGATTTCGGGCTGCAATGAGCCGACGGCACTGAACGCCACAATGGCACGGACACCAAGCAGCTTCAATGCCGCGATATTTGCGCGCAGCGGCACGTCCGTGGGGAGGAGGTCGTGGTGCTGGCCGTGTCTTGCGAGGAAGGCCACTGGAAACCCGTCTTCCGTCAAACTGATTGTGATTGGCGACAGCGGCAAACCCCAGGGGGTTGCCACGCTCAAACGCGCCACTGGGTGCAAGTGCGGCAAATCGTAGAGGCCTGTACCGCCAATGATAGCGAGGGTTGGTGCTTGGCCTGTGTAGGTCTTTGGGAGGTCTGCGACGTTAATCTTTTCTCTGTGGAGCGACATGATGTAACGATTGAGTTTGGATATTCTTTTC
This sequence comes from Kodamaea restingae, assembly GCA_003707425.3. NCBI lineage: Eukaryota > Fungi > Ascomycota > Pichiomycetes > Serinales > Debaryomycetaceae > Kodamaea > Kodamaea restingae. The sequence goes on from PPJA03000009.1 coordinate 324,633, forward strand.
ATTTTATATTGTAGGAGCACGTGCGCAAAAGTGTGGAGGTGCAAGTTGCAATTGCGAATGTGGTAAACGTGGATTTGCGCAGCTGACAATGTCTGCAACTGGCGTTGCGAAGCTTACATGGTGAGAATCTCACGAGTCAGAAGATGTTACTTTGACCAAGTAGTTGAAGGTTTGTGAGCTTGTATGAACTGGTTATTTAAGTTCTGGGGTCAACTTGTAACTCTAGGGCAAGAAGTTTGTTTGGGTGATAATGCTCGGAAGTGAACAAGTAGGTAGAAGGGATATCCGCAGCGAATCGAGGAGGCAGTTTGGCATGGACCTTTGACTATGTAATTTGACCATGCTAACTGGGTCTAATCCGTGCCATGCTGATTCCACACCGACTTCGGTTCATGCGGATTCCACGCTGATTCATGCTGATTACGGCCTATGCTAATTCCGGCCCACGCCTAAATGTACCCCACATATTGATAGCTGTCAACTTCGTCCCTCTAGCCCACACGCAATTTCAGTATATATTCTAGCTGATCCCTTTGGAATAAACAGTTCTATGAAACACGAGTACATGTCTAGATGGTATTTCTTGTCCACAATCACTCCAACACCACTTCTATTAATACATCAGATTGTAACTATATGATATAAACATTTTGACCAGCAAGACTATACTTATTCATTGCTAGTATAAGTCCACTGGGTTCCCTATATCAATTTTAGTACTGTATACTTGGTAATTGTGCACTTGGTTAGTGCTAGCAACCTGCTCATTTATACAGGATTAATTATTGTGCTAATGGAATATGTCTCTGAGAATGATAATTCTCATGATCTTTTGACAATCATGTGGCTTATCTTACCGATCATTGGAATGAATTGACATGGGCGTATGCCTGTGTCAGGTAGACAGACCGTCAGCCTGATTGCACGCAAACTCGACGTAGACGAGTATCACATTTGGGCACAATCGTGTATTCGGCCCGAGATCTCATATTGGGAGCCTACACCAAGAGATAAGCTTCGTTTCATTAGTTAGGTGATCATAGGACAAAACTATTATAGTCAATAGAAGCCAGATCGTATCATCTTGGACACTCTTAGCAAGCATTGAAACTATCTATTGAGATCAACCAGAGCATTCGACTAGATTAGAAATATCAGTATTTCTTTGATGTTCCCTGATTGACGTTTCAGTCACCAAATCCTCTACGATACCAGTCTCCTTAAAAGTGTGTTCGTCTGTAATCAATTCTGCCGTGTGTGGTCTATTACTCAAGAGCAGCCAGGTAGCGAGTTGTGATCGAGGTTTTTAAACTATAAACGAATGATCACAAATGAATTAATTCTCGGGATGTGGCCCGCGCCTGTGTAGTGGAAGTGGCTTTGTAGTGTGTTATTGATGAGGGACATAAACAAATCTTGACACAATTGATTCCTAAATGAATCATTAAGTAAACCTTATAGAGGAAAAGAATAACGAGAAGGGAGACTGATCTCGCGAAGCCCGATAATAGGGACTCAGCCCCATGAAATACTAATTCCACTTACCTCTCGGTACTCCGCACGATAATTTTAAAACTCCAGACTCTAACACTCAGGTGCAGTTACTATTGGTCAGCCCAACTTTTGCTGTGCCTTCTTTTTGCAGCCATTTTTATGGAGAAAATCTACGTTAGAGTTGATCAGAGAGAAGAGGACAAACTCCAGCTTTTCCCAGCCTTACACGATTTGCAAACTTGAGGTAAACAATGCAATTTTAACAATCCATCAAATTCTCTATATTCCTGTACTCAGCTAAAGCCGACAGTGTAAGGTACTGCATACTAGGAGTATTAAGAATAACCTGACCCTCATACAACAGCATCAGTTGGGATTCACATCTGCGAGGTTCGTGGGAGTCTAATTTGAAGCATACACACGGGTGCTACCCCCACACACTGCTTACTATGTAAGCTGCTTCCAATATAACAAGTCGCTAATTTCCAAATTCCAGAGAATCCAACCGTTATGTTAGTATTTCCATCTTTGCTAGTAAAGTTTGCCAGGTTCAAAGGTCTAGCTCTACATGTATATCTAAGCTGCCCTTTGTATGCGGAGTTACTTGCAATAGTGCTGGATTTGCACCAAATATGTACTTCCTTGATCAGCATCCAATATACCTTTGAAAAAAACTACCAGGGATTACTCATTACGGGAAAAGTTTTACAAAATGAATTTTACAGAATCAATTTGAACAAGTCTTGTTGTATCTTCCTACCGTAAGAAGTCATAGATGTTTGCCTTTTTGGGAGCAAAAGTAGTGAGATAGCGCTTTTTTCAGCAGATCCTTGAATTCTAGAAAGAGATTTCTCGAAACAACTTTCTGCAGGTTCTTCAATTAGGAAACATTTCTTTACTAGAAGTAGTAGGCACCTATGCTTCACACCATTTAGAGAATTTTTCTCTTCAAGTAACCTCTTCATGGTTCTTACTCCGTCATACCTTTTCGAGACAAGCCTTCCCTGTTTAGAAAACCTTTTCCTCCTTGCCCATTCATACCTTTTTAAGGAAATTTCTCTTCAGCAAACCGTTCAACACCTTTCAACACCTTTCAGCACCTTTCAGCACCTTCTCAACACCTTTCAGCACCTTTCAACACCTTTCAGCACCTTCTCAACACCTTTCAGCACCTTTCAGCACCTTTCAGCACCTTCTCAACACCTTTCAGCACCTTTCAGCACCTTTCAGCACCTTCTCAACACCTTTTCGGGAAATACAAGAAATCTTAGTTCCCTTTCAAAACCTTATCGGGAAATACAAGAAATCTTAGTCCCTTTCAACACCTTTTCGGGAAATATAAGACATCGTAGTTTTCTTTCAGCAACAAATCTTGAGTACAAAACCAACTCCCTTTTTTGGCAAAACGTTATGACCTGTGTGGGAATTTTGGTTGCAAAATCCGTTTCGGGAAATTTGACATGTGCCCAATTAGGAAATTCTGATCCAAAATGTATTACTGAAAGGGTCTTGACGAGTCGTACATTCCGGCATTGAAATAGGCGAGGAAAAACGGCAATACGCAGTTCGATTAATGAAGAGCGGAACCTTGTAAAAACACTCCGACTTGGCAAACGAGGTTTTCTTGTATTGGACATTTTGGTTTTGTGATTTTTGGTTTTCTATTGAAGCAAGTTGCACTTTTTGAAGAAGCAAAAAGAATGAGCGCAAGCTTTCAATTCGGGAAGGATTTAGATGTTATCGTTGTGCTCATTTTGTAAGCTGCAGTCAATTTTCTGAAATATGGGTTGAAACAGCAAACAGTTTGAGTTTTCACCTGAAATTTTTATGTACAAGACAATCATCCACTGTCTATCCAGAAAGAGAACGATGTGTATGGTAGAATAACAATTGATATAGGAATTTTTATCCAAAAAGCTAACGTCAATTGTGCAGATCCTAGACCTGACGACCACGGCGCCAGCCTTTAGGTGTGTTCCAACATAAGGGACAAAAAGAAACAAGTGATGCTAGAGGACAGCGTAAGACAACCAGAAGACAACATTACAGGAAGCTATACGAAATATGAAGCAAAAGCAAAATAGAGAAAAAAAAAAAGAAGCTGTATGATGTAATCTACCGTTACTTAAATCTACCGTCATACAACACTACAGGTTATCTCAGGATCAACTTCTTGACTGCTTTAGTCTATATTGGCAAGATCCAACCAACATACGTTGCTTTCGCCACTGCATGCAGCTCACACTACCGCATGGTTCACATTCTCCATCATTCACTTTCCTATCCCTTTACGGACTATTGGGTGCAAAAAGACGAATGGGCAAAAATACAACACACCACACCTCAAGCTTTTACCACACCTCAAGTACTTCATTTACCACACTTCAAGCCATTCATACACCACCTCACCCACCCAAAACAACCGGCCGTATGAGATCTAAGATACACGATCAGATGCCATTTTCACGTGACGCTAGCGTCAGGCGATCCCTAATTATCAGTTGATGCATGTTTGACAACATTATTGAGCCGGACCTGAGATTGTGAACTGGTGCCACCATTTAGTGGGGTTTAGTGAGGGTAATAAAGAAACACTATGGGCATTTCGAAAGAGATTTTATAGGGGCCTTGTAAAGAAGCCGCAATAATTTTAGTGTGTATTTTACCGAGAGGCCACTAATTTTTAGCGCATCAAATTTAGGGACAAATACCCACAATATGGATAGTGCTGCTGTACTTGTATCCTTTGAGTCACAGAAAGAAGGTATTCTGTTTTTCAGAGTGGCTAGTAGTTATGGCATTTGATTTACAATGTGGCAGTTGGTTAACAGCATTGATTGATATATTTTACTGGGTCCAGTGCTAGAAATTTGATTTACAATACGAATAGACTTGAGAGGAATATATACATGCGACATTGGTATCTACCTAAATATCAAACTGACTTCTTCTCCGTCTACTCTCACTTTTTCAACACCTGTCTGTAATCTCAGATCTACCCTCTCAACTAATCATTATTCTCAATACTTCTCATCCGAAAGCTGTCCACCCATATCGGTATTCAGCTCAACTGCATCTTACTGACTTCTTATTATACTCTTATTATCCTCTAACGCCCTTATTTCTCATCCTCTCTATTCTCTTATTTCTCATCCTCTCTATTCTCTTATTTCTCATCCTCTCTATTCTCTTATTTCTCATCCTCTCTATTCTCTTATTTCTACTTCGTATTGGCTTTTTCTTTTTCCTCACCTCCCATGATTCGCCACTTGAAACAAACATACCCCAAATACACTGCATTCGTGAGGTATTCCTCCTCCAAACTGCCCAACGCGACCGCAGCAGCAAAAGATAAACAGAACCCCAGCATCATCACACCACAACCGCGCCAAAGCCAAAAATCTCACGACCTCAGGAGAAAATGCGGCATTGTGATGGAGATCCCCGCAGGTACCTTCACAGATGCTGGCAAGGAAGAGGTGCTGCCGCACATCCGCCTGATTGTCGAGAAGTTTGACCAGCTCGAGCAGATGGCAAGAGACGGAAACACCGAAAACGCAGACTTTGTCGCCACCCAAATCAGTGTCTTGCAGCAGAGAGAGGTTACTCGCCTCATACTGGAGACCTTCCTGGCACACCCGCTCAAACGCACGCTCCTCGGCAACATGGACCTGCTGAACACGTGGTCCGATACCAGCGATGAATACTTGTGGGACAAGTACCCTGAAGGACACACCTTTTTCCAGCCTCCTTACAACACCACCATCTCTCCGAAAAACACCGAGTTTCGCGATTTCGATGATGAATACATTCGAAAAAGGGAGGAGAAGGAGGCCGAGTATATGAAGGGCAAGGCTGAGTGGGAAGAGAAGTACGGGAGTGTGATGATGAAGGTAGGGGGGAGACGGAAGGTGAATCGGGAAGCAGTTAAGGAGCTTAGGAGGTTGAGAAGAGACGAGAATGACAACTGATCTTTGTACTGACCTCTTCGCCGACGAATTCAGTGGGAGTGAACTGAATAAAGAGAGCGATAGCTGAGCACTTCCCTGATGAGGACTTCATGAATTTGTTGATGAAAAGTATTACTGAACTACAAAGTCGATTCATCTCGTTTCAATAGTATATGCGATAAACAAATTGGTCAACAAGGATTATAACGATGAAACTACTGACGCAGTTTATAACAGAAGAAGACTACTTAGAAGACAACAACAAACTGTCCAAGACTACAGCCGACCCGAGATGTCCAAGATCAACTGTCAAGACAACACCTGACCGACTATAACTTCTGAAAAATACACCATAACTTTTGACAACGATAAGACAACCCCAGCAGATTAGCATTACGATGTCTACATCCGACACATTAGAGGGAATGCGCATTAAAACCGCGCAACTCCTTCAAACCTGATTTATGCCTCACACTACGCCCTCTCTTCAGAAAAAACGAGCATCAATCCACCAAGTTTGTATCTGATTCTAAAATGACTGCATAGAAATACTGGGTAGGTTGGGATACCGACTTGTTTCAACTTTAAGATTGTACAAGTATGGCTTTGCATTGAGATTGGGTTTTATGTGTTTGAGTAAGTGTAACTTTTCCGAAGCAACATTTACGAGTTGCTGAATGATCAGTTGGCAGCGATCTCACCAATCGTCGATTGCGTTGGCCCTAACGTCAGACCTATACACACAGTATGTGGTATTCTGCGATGGGTCATTGGTTTTCCTACTTGGTCTGTTTGATAAACAAAGAAATCAATGGGACGAGGAGATTTACAGACAGTACAAAAGCACTGTCTGTGTCTAGATTATATACAGCTTCATATATCACTTTAAAATTCCGCGATGCTAGGGTCATTTCGAATTTCGTTAGCTGCAAATTGTACTGCGTTTTTAGAGAGCTCAATCCATTATGTTCGCGAGTGGATTAGTTGAAGTACTTGTCGGGTGCACGCGATGAACCTTACTGTGGTGAGGAATGAATTTCGATAGAAATTAGTTACTAGAGGGCTCAAAGGATAACTCTTTTCTAAGTGTCTTTATTAGTTGCAATTCAAGAAATAGCTCTCCGTTTATCACTGTTTAGTTCAGGCCAGATTTTATAATCACAGATCATCCAATCATCACAGATCATCCAATCATCACAGATCATCTAATAAACATCATCTAATAAACAGCATCTAGTCCCCATAAACCACGCCTTCAAACCCTTCTCCATCGCCGAACACTTCCTTCACTGTCAGTTCTCATAGCTTCAACTTCCTAATTGGGAAATGCCGCAAATGTTTACACCCAAAACTACGTTTGTACTTCTCTGGTAAGTTTGAAACCCTACTCTTGTGCTCTTCTGACCAGTTTTGTAATTATACACTATAAAACAAACCATATCAAGCTCATAATTCAGAATATCTACTTGGAGTTTAGATAGTTGTCCACTTGTCTCTTACTATCGTCACTTGGTAACCGTGCTGATCGGAGCTAAACGTGCTGGCCCACACTTTGCGAGTTCCCGCAAATTCCTCACTGAACCCTCGCCATTCTCTTTGTATGCTTGTCACCAGCCTCTACTCACCTATCACCAACTCAACATCCCCATACCCAAACTTATCCTTATTCTCTTCATAAACACGCTTCAATTCATCCACATACAACTTGTGGTAATGGTCAAGCAAAGGCTGGGGAACCTTTGTCTTCTTTGCCTTGGGCTTCTTTTTCAGCGCAAGCTTAAACAAACTGGTAATAGAATCGGTACGCAAAACACCCCGGTTCTTCTCCTGAGGATTCTCCTCTTTTTCAGGCTCGTCTTCGTCGTCCTCCTCCTGGTGTTGACGCTTATAATCCGCCAACGCATGCTCCGGAATATGGATCGGCCTGCCAAAACACATGTCGATAGGATGCCTGTACGGAATAAGCCCAAAGTCGTAGATAAACACACCTCGTGCAGAGAAAAACGGGAGTGTGAACAGAAACGTCTTCTTCATCCACTGCTGGAAAGTATAACCCCACGAGCCCGGCTTGGGGATCTTCAACTTGTAGATGTCCACCTCACCAAAACCAAAAATCGGCACCAAAGACACATTCCCAAGCTCAATTGCCAACTTGACAAAACCCTTGCGCTTGTTGAGCACCAACTGAATGGTGCGAGCCTCAGGAATCTCTGCATCAAGAGTGCCCTTGAATCCGTGCCCGACCGCAGTATCTCTGGTCACAATGTTGTTCAAAAGAGACTCCTGGGCTCCTCCAACGACAATACATACGGAATTGTCACCGTTGCTAATCAAACTGCGGATGTTTTTCGCCGATGCACTCGTAAGCCCGAGTCCTAGCAAATAGTCTCTGTAGAAAGGGATCGTGAATTGCGTTGTCAACGTCAACGGGAAAATCTGCCCAATGCCAGGCAAGACTCTTTCGCCCTTCGAGGTATCGTGGAAAACCGGCTTCAAAACCTTCAATGGAGGCTCGAAAGGCTCGTTTCTCACTGCATTGGTCGCAAAAGTACCCATGACCGCCATGGAAATAACACCGTGCGGGTGGTAGCCAAAAATGTACCGCGGTCCCGAAGACACCGTGCGGTACTTGGCATGCTTGGTGTCTGCATTCAAACGCTTACGCAAGCCCATCATTTTGAAGATCTTGTCGATGATGGTGCGCGAGCTCTCGGAAACCAAGTCCTGCTCGTCGTCGAGGTCATCCTCACCGTCACTGTGGGGGATCTGGGTGAACGTGGGCTCCAATTCGCACGCCTTGTGCACTCTTATGGGGAAGTAGTCCACAAACCACTTCCAGACAATAATGTTGCGCATCCACTCACGCGAGCGGTACACCACTTTGCCGTTGGTTGGCGTGTGTAGGTCGAAGCCGTACCACCAGATGAAGTAAGGGAGAACAATGGCCACCCACAGGATACGGCCGAGGGCAAGAACACCGAGAAAAAGACTGCAAAACACGGGGATCGATACCACGTGCCAAATCACTCCGATCGTTTCGAGCCTGTGTTTAAGGGGCATTGAAAGCGGGGCTACATGGACTAGTGGGCGTGACTCTTTGCGGGGCCTTGACGGTTGTTTTGGCAGGGATTTTGGCAGGGATGGGTTCTTTGGCTTTCTGTTTCTGAGCGAGGTTTCCTCGGTGTTATCGGATGGATGGCCGCTTTCTTTTGGCGGAAGAGTTTCGTGTTCAGCATCATTGGATTGTGGTTTTTCCAAGCTCAAACGGTCTTTTTGATCCGGTTCGTGTAGAATATTTTTCAGGGAAAGGTCTGCAACGGGGGAAGCGTTTTCCACAGTGGTACCTTGCAGGGAAGATTCAGGGTCCTGCGAAAGCTTTTGAGAAATACCGCCTGAGCGGTGCAAAATTTCGTTTAAAGGCAGGGTTCCAGAAATGTCACTGTTTAATAGGGAGACAGGAATGTTTTGAGTTTGAGTTGATGGATCAGTCTTGAATTGTGCAACAGAATTTTTCGACAGGCCCTTCAGCTGTTGAGTTGGTGATTCAACTGATTTCTCGGGAAGGCCATTCAACAGTGTGGCAGGATTTGTCGAATAGCCCTTCAACCGTGTGTCCGGATTTGTCGAAAAACCCTCCAACAGTGTGGCAGTCGACAGGCCCTTCCACTGCTCTGAAAAGTCTGCCTCCAACGGATCAACTGCAAAGTCCTTCTTTAACGGGTCAAGCGAATAGTTTGTTCCCAATTCCTCTTTTCTGTCAACATTCTTCTCATTTTTATCCTCCCATGCATTTCCCCTTCCACCATCCCATCTATTCGCCCTTCCATTCTCAGTAAAGGCCTTCTCTGAGCCTTCATTCCCAGAGTGATCCAATTCCTCGTCGAGTAGAGTCTCATGCTTACCAACTCCATCTCCCGCAATTGAGCCAAAATCGCCATTGCCGCCGGGGTAGCTTTCCTCCTGCACTTTGCTGCCAAAATGCGATATGGAGTCGCCAACTTCTCTGAGGATGTTCTCCTTGAAACCACTATCGGCTTCCAGTGTTGCAGTCGCCATTTTCGATCAATTAATCGGTGCACTATCCTGCTAGTGCACTGGGTGGTTTGTGGATTGTAATTGCTGTGAGAAGTTGTGATTTGGATTTTCCGAGGCAAGCGGACTAACAAAGATTCTTTCCCAAATAGGCAATTCAGTGGCTGCAAGAATTCAGGGATGATAAGATGGTGGGCAGTAGGAAATCTGGGGTTTGGGCGGGAAAAGTTGGAAAAGGGCATTCGAGCAGTGGCGGTAGGGTGGTAGGGGAGGTGACGTGCACTTGGGAGGTGCCAGTGTGAGGTTTGCTGGCATAATTTGCGATGCTGTGTGAGGTGCATAATTACGGATGCAAGGGGACGGAAAGATGGAAAAGCGTAACCAACGTGCCGAGGAAGTTTATAAAGTGCATTGACCAAAGCGATAGACTAATGAGGTAAAGAAGGATGTTTTTGGAGACTAATTTGGTTATGCGATCAATGACATCGAAGGATGTGGGGAAGTTCTAACTAAAGATTTCGAAGCGGATACTTGTGAAGTGGACATAACTGGCCTTTCATCTAGAAACAATGAACATGCTTATTGAATAGATATGCACAAAGTGAGTTGAGTGTAGCAGCTGAAAAAACAGAAGAGGCCTGACGATAGAAGGCTTAACCACATCAGTTCATCGGTTTTGTGGTGTTTGAAATAAGAAAGCATGCAGAAGAAAAGAATTCAGCTTCAAGGACCGCGGAGCCACAGTACTGTTCTCAGGCCGGGAAAGTCGGTGTTTGGGTTTTACTTTTGGGACCTCCCATGACAAGGGTGATTATTGGCTGTGAAATATTACTTAAATGGAGAAAGATCACAAAGGTGCGAATGTCACCAAAGGGAGGGAGCATAGGAGAGAAAGAACACTAAAAAGTGGGAAACGACGCCAAATAGGCCAAAACATAAGCATTATTATAGAGAGGCAGCATTCAGTGGGGTTGCAACGTTCTATGGATATTGTCTGAAACTCACCAATTTGGACGGGCTAAAATGCGGAAAAGCAGAGTTTGTGTAACATAGAGTTTAGGCGAGCTATTGTAATGTTTTGATTGTAGCGAATAGTTCTTTGGTATGTAGTTTCGAAGGCAACGGGTAGTTCGTTTTTAATTTCACTGGTAACAGACTAATGTTTTTAGGCGACACACAGTTTTTATTTTCAGTTCGGGTATTTTTTACATTGGATCCTTCAAATGGCAACGCAATTCAATAAATTAACTTAGTCGACAGCGCCAATTTTAAGAGACTTGTTGATTGAGATGGAATCTGTTGGTTTGCCCTTTAATTTACTGTTATGGGACCTTTTCGTGGGCCTTTATTTGGAAGTATACAGTATGGAGCTTTTAAGTTGAAACGCAACCGATCTCAATTTAAATCAGCATCGCAACCAATTAAATATCTCAGCAGTTTCGATCGATCTACGTTAATAACGCCCCAGTTAGGTTTGACTCTTTGTCACACGAGAAAGAAATTTTTTCAGTGTTGTCGATGTAAAACTAAACCTTCTGTAAGGTGCCCATGGCACCAAGAGTGCATATAATACGAAGTCCCACATAGAAGCCCTATATGAAACAAGCAGTGTGGGGTTGACTTACACATCTGCCATCTGCCCCTACACATCTGCTACATACTTGCTACACGCGGTTTACTATATGTTCAGGTTGAAATACCTCTTTGAAGAAACAAGTTACAATCCCTGAACCAAGAGTGAATTACCTAACGCTTCCCATAGTTTAATATGTAGGGTATATCACTTTGCCCCATGGATGTGGATATGAGGTGGTGACTAAACCGCCTGGAGGGTTTCTAAAATTTTTATAGAAGTAGTTGGTCCTGATAATTCGAGGCTAATTTCCAAATAATGGCTGCAAATTTCGACCAACCAAATTAATCCCAAATGCGCGACAGTTGGTCATGAACTGATATTGAAGTAAAAGTACTTATAGGGGAGCAAGCGAGTAGGCTCGTTACAAACAATCATCATCCAAGAGCTAATGCTGTTCTATTGCCAACCTCGGTTTGTTCTGGTGAATATAAGCTGCGCTTAATGTTAGATCCATGAATTGGCATTCATCTTGAATTCACTTTATGAAGTAGTCAAGTGAATCCGGGAACATACATATATGAGATTGAAGATTATAGAAACAACTGGAAATCGCCAAACATTCATATTGTGCACATTTATGTTTGCTACATGCCCACAATGCGAGGCAGCCTACTGAAGTTATTATACCTCTTTCTGACCAACTAAATCATCACTGCAATTCGCGAAATGTAGTACTAGGTTTTGAGCCGATGGGTTCCTTTACTTAGCCGCATAGATGCCAGGAGAGGTTTTGTTTGATCTATAAACTCTGGAAACTTCTGTATATTAAAATGTTTCATTCGGTAAATTGATCGACCATTTCTTATACCACCTTGTTATGTCTTTCTCAGTTTAGTCTGGAATTTGCTAAGTTTTACTACCGTTTAGTTCACAATTACAACACAATTACAACGTCTACTTTGGTGTACCATCACCAACTTGTACTCTCATGTTTTAAAGTCTAACTATCACCTGATCAACAGCATATGAGATCTGCTTAGACCAAAAGCCCTTACCACACGGATTTACCAAAACTTACAGAATCGACTTGTCCCAGTCCTGCAAGAGATATACCCGGTAAAAATCAACTATTCAAGTGGGTTGAAAAGTGATTCAAAGTTCCTGATGTTTAACAGTGACTTAGTACTTACACAGCTGGGCGACTACCCCACTACTTCACTTTAAAAACTTCCAAATACTGGCTCTCTCAACTCACAAATTAGCATAGCTGAATTTGCAGCCATTTTTTTATCTATCGACAGAGTTGACTTAGACCCGCCGATTTGATTACACTTCACTTTTAAGTTATATTTCTATTATACATGCATTATCTCTTCGTCTTTTACCATGGTGTCAAGTTGTAATACTTCTAACCTCTACAATGTATATCTCGAAATCTCCCAATGCCTGCAGATTTCAATTCTCATAAAGCGAGCATCTAATCAACCAGATGAACTTTCTCGTACTTTTCAATCTAATAATTAATTAAAGATTCTAAATCGACCTATTCTGCACGCAGTGCTACTGATTTTACGCTATACCTCTACTTTTTACTAATTTCGAGTCTGTTTGTTGATTATCTCAGCAAATATATTGAGTATTGGTGTTCTTGGATTTCTCCAAACTTATTCAAGAGACAATCACTGAATACATTTTCACTTTGCGGGTACTACTTTCAACTATCCTGGGGCTATTTTCCACTCCTATTTTCAACTTTGGTTTACAGAGTATTTCGTATTGCTACTCTGAAATAGCCTCCAAGTTTCACTACCCTCAGCGATCTCGCAAAGTTTATCTTCTCTTCACTGCTACGTTGTCGTACTTTTACATCATCAAGATGCAGCTATATTTCGGCCTCACTTTATTCCAATCTCACCACCCACCTATCTCACCTTTACTCATCCTGACATCATTAACTCACTCATCCCCACTTATAACCCCTCCCCCACTATAATCCTCGCTCCGTCCAAACCCCCAATCTTACCAGTCAACTTCTTTTTCTTTTTGTTTTGCCACTATGAAGCGAAACGACAACAACTCCAAAACACACTACTTCCTCAAACCAAAACGACGGCAATTATCCCAACCGCCCCTCTCCACGCTCCTCGACCTCCCACACGCCGCATCTATCAATAACATCTCATTCACACCGTTGCTCAACGGCAAAGAACCAATCAACCATGTAATCCAACGACACAACGCATACCAAAAGGCATGGGAGAGACAGCTCCACCACATCGACTCCGTCATGAACAATGCAAACCTCGATTTGTTTGTCAATCTTCGCGAATTCATCCGTTCGGAATCTCCTTTGGTGCAGCTCCTGAAAAACACCATCTCGTGGCGCCAGGGACAACTACCGGTGGCATTCCTCCAGTTGAGTTCAAACACCGCAAACAACTTGCGCATCTTGCAGGAATTCAACCGCCACATTCGCGACGACGACTGCAAGATCATCAACCTCAGCTCAAAGGCATGTGCAAATATAAAGAGTACCCTCAGAGACGTCGTGCGCCAGTTCTTGAACTTGAAGGAGGACGAGGCAATCTCCGGCCACGTCAACTACGACCTTGAAATCATCCACGAGTGGTGGAAAAAGAACAAGGCCGAAAACAACTCCTCTTTCCGCATAGTCATCATCCTTCAGGACACCAACTCCATCAACAATCACGTGATCAACCAACTTGTGCGGCTTCTTCACCTGTATGCGCACAATCTTCCAATCCGGCTTGTTATGGGGCTTTCGTCGAGCAACATCAGCGGGTGGATCAATGCGAACTTGAGCAACGAGAACCGTATATTGGTGAGTGGTTTGAAGTTCAAGTGTGCTGACAACAAGTCGCTTGGGTACAGGGTTTTGAACGACTTGTTTCTTAACTTTGAGGGCGGCAGTTTGCTTGCGCTGCCTGTTTTGGCCACCATATTGCTCAACCGGTTCGAAAATGCCAACAACTCCATCGACACCTTGGTTGCGCAGATCAAGTTGTGCTACATGATCCATTATTATCTGTTTCCGTTGGCGGGAAGAGAGATAACTGCAGGGATTGAGGGAGAGACCGAACAGAAGGGGACGCCAGAGAATGACGAGAAGGAGCCTCTGTTGCCTGAGGAGGATTCTGGAGTCAAGAAGGAACAGACGGAGAACCTTTTGGGAAATTCAAAATCAGACCCCTTTCTCTCGAGCTCGTCCGATCTCTACATCAACGCCTTGCGTAAGCTCCCCTCCTTCAAAGCCTACATTGAAAAGCTCATATACCAGCGGATTGTGCCGGCTGAAACCATCAAGGGGTATCTTGTGGATGACAAGGCCCTCCTCGGCCTCCTTTCACAGAGTAAGGGAGAGTTTGAGGTCTACAAGACCAAAATACAGGAGCTTCTCAAGGACTTGAAACCCGGCCGTGACCGCTTCGAAGAGTACAGGCACATAGTTGCGGGCAAACGGGGATTGTCAAGCATCGACAAGCTTGTTTTCCACGAGTTGTTCACTTTGACTGGGGGGCCCTCGAAGGATGGGTGCATTTTCGAGGAGAACTACGAGAACTTGATGACTGTGTTGCTGCGGCCAAATTTGCGTCAGGTTGTGGAGCTGGGATTGGACGACTGCACTCTGTATCTCCACCAGCACTTGACTGCCAAGGACCGTTTCATCTCGCCCACGCTTGGCGTCTTGTTCCGGGTTTACAAGGAGGCGCCCGTGGCTATCAATATCTACGACTTTTACTTGGCCTTCAAGCTGTCGTTGGACAAGTCTGCACTTGTGGAGGCCTTTGGTTTGGAGGTTGATGAGGACGGGTGGGACCGCATGGCGTATTCGTGGTTTATTCAGAACTGTTTTGAATTGGTGATGATTGGGTTGTTGAAGGAGAAGCCGAAGGGTGACTACTTGGAGAAGGCTGTTTGGAAGAGTGTTTAGGGGAGCAGAGTAATGGGTTTTATACATAATAGACAGATCTAATTCAGTAAGGATGTTGCAATGGTTTTACTCGGACCCATTTCAGAGTTGTGGTTGGAGTTGGTGGTGACGACGTTGTTGGAGAATTCAGTGGTGGTTGGAAGTATTTGTGTAGTGGACAAGATAAAGTACAGTTTGTACAAAGTGAATGGAGGAGAGCAAAACGACAAAGGCTCCTACTTTTAGCTGCAATTTTTTGCTCCACAAATTCCCTAATTTGGAAGACTATATTTTAATGCAGCTGAAAAGAGAATGACACGAGTGGAAGAGAAAACAGAAAGATGGCAATAAGTGACAGCAAACAAAAGAAGTAAGAAAGTAACTGATTGAATTGTACGAAAAACAAAACAAAACCAAGAAGTCAACAAACAAGGTTTGTATAAAAGTTTATGCTTCGAAGAACATCTCATAGAAGTAATTTGGCGACTATTAATACTTCTACAAATCATCTCACCGAAGTTATATCATTTGCCTGTACAAATCATAAGATCATTTTGGTGTTACTTCCTTCTACAAAACTCATCATCAATGTACTATTGTGACTATAAATATTTATCCATCAAACAATAGCGCACTGGTACGGAATAATACCGTACTTTGTAATTCTTGGGTTCTTTTTGTTGTCCTTGTTAGCATCTTGGGACTTGTTAGCGTTGGAAGAAGTGGACTGGGCGGCCATTTTGGTTTGATGATGCTACAATTGTAAGATATGGAGCATTTATATACAAAGGCCCGTGGTGTATTTGCCGTGTGAGATTTTTGCAGCAATCTGCCTATTTGGGAAGGACGTATGGAAGATGTGTAAAGGCGTCCAAAGCTGCTTTTCAACTTACACATACATTACTTGGCACTGATATCCAACTAAAATGGATGGTTAAGCTGGTGCGGGTTGTTACGGCCATTCCAGCTGCTAAAAAAGGAAATTAACTGTAAATGTGGGTTTTATAGGAAATTTCGGATGACATTCCTAGCTTGAACTGGAATATGTTTGAGTTGATGTCAAACAGAAAGTCGCGTTCGTTTTCAAAATAGTCAAGTACTAGCTCTTTCTGGTCGAGAAACAATTTTTCGCAGCTTGTGCTACGAGTCAGGCGGCGAATAAATGGAGTCAGCGAGGGGATTAAAGGTGAAGTCCAATATTTAGTTCTCGTGATCTACTCCAGGTTGTAAATTGGTCCAGATGATTTAGCGATGAGAGCTTTTCGCGGCCAATCGTCAAAACTGACCGAACCATATTTACATCATAGTTAAAGTGGGTCACCCAGAGTAGTGCAATGAACACCTTGCAATTGAACTTTCTGAGTTTAAGAGGGCGGAATAAGCAGATAGCTTGGACACTTGCGATCAGATGATAATTTTTACAACCTCACTGATTACTGTTAAGACAGCTTAGAAAGAGCGACTTAGAAAGAGCGACTTAAAAAGAGAGACTTGCGAAGAAAAGGCTTTATTAGGAAGCTTTAAGGTTAAAAACTTCAATATTAACTCAACAATTTGTGCTCATCAGACTTGGTTTAAAAGAAAACTATTTAGTAGTAAACATACTGCGCGTATATCATTTACACTTTACCTCTTCGTTCTTGATTTTTGATCTATAGCACTTGTTTACTTCTACTCTATCATTCAAATTCTTCATATCTTCAAATCATATAATTCTTCCATGTCTTCATCATACTAGTTCTTCAATAATTCATTTAATGGAGTGTCACATAATTGCACCATTTCTCCAGCTCCGAAATACTTTATTCTTCACATTCTTTCTGGCTCACTGTATTGCTGCGTCACAACGTCGAATCATTGCTTACCCGTTATCACATCTGAGTTATACTTTTGAGCCTTTCCTATCTTCTGGCCAACTCCTTCAATTCTCACTCAATTCCATCACTCAATTCTAAATCATTTACATTCCATCACTCAGCTATAGCATTCGTTAACTACTCCACTCATTCCGATTTCCTAACCTTGATTCTTCCGGACTCATCACTAAACCCAACTAGCTCGCACTTAGTTCCCTAGAATACCCAAATCGTTTGATGTAGTTCATTATTACACCCAGCTATCTCTTCTCCGTACCTCCGTCATCGGGCCCTACTTTTCCAACTCCTTGTACTGAAATATCACTCACGGTGCTCTTCCAGACTACCCGACCACAATTGCGACAACTTCAGGTAGTAGTCATTTGTCTCTTCAGTCTGGTAGCGGCGGTGGCCCGCAAGTGCAGTTATAACCAACAAGAAGATGAAACAGGCACCCATGAAGAGCATCATGGTCCGTTGCCGGCTGAATATCCGGTTCGATATCTGCGTGGAGTTTGCAATCATGAGGTGTTTTTGTGGATGTGTTCGGATTATGTAAGTGTTGTGTTCTGGGTTATGTAAGAAAGCAGAGGAGAATTACACAAGGAAACGGGGGTTATACAAGGAGAGATTATCTAAGGAAAGGACCTTATCCAACAGAAGGAAGTATCTAAAAGAAGGAAGTATCCAACAGAAGACATCATCTGCAAAAGACGACATCATCTGGAAAAGACTCTGGAGTAGACGACATTATGTAGAGAAATCATGACATGGACCATATGTAAGCGCTTATGTAACACATATGACCAATAGTACATGTCATTACGTAATACACTATACGACTTCAAAAATGAACATGAACGCTTACGTCATCCATCGGAGCCATGTACAATTCTACATCACACAAACACGCCATTTATGTAAGCACTGTTTTTACGTATCGGCATATGGCAGCTCTCAAAGGCTTAGCAGGATGCTGAAATAATCCCAAAAAGGCTTAGTCCCACACCATCAACAGTAGTTGACACATAACCAGGAGTAGTTGACACATTCCGGAACTTGACGCTTTGGAGATTAAGTAATGTGGCGTAAGAGGCGTTATGTAAGCAGGCTGTTTTGAGGCATTGAACAAGCGATTTGATTTGTTCCGAATGTGTGATTATCCATGACGGTTGCGGGATTTGTCTGGGAAGGGAATGTGAGTTTAGCGAGGGTTTTCAGTACATTTGTGTCACATTACTTTTCCGTGTAATAACATTCTGTTTCTAGGCTAATTAGGGTCTGAATCAACTGACAGTGATGTTACACTGTGGAATTTACATGGGAAAGTAAAATGATCGGATATTTCTCCAGCAAGTGGCTGGTATGAAGATTGAAAACTTGCAAAGTAGCTCAGTAAAAAAGACCGCATAATAACAATAATAATGACAATAGCAACAGTGATGAAATGAAGACAATAATAGTGATGAACGAACTAACACCAATAACAGAAGAGAACAATTACTCTACTGGCAGTTACGAAAATGTAATGTGTAATGCAAATCGCACTGATAAAAATTATCAAAAAGAAGATGACAAGCAACACAAATGACAATTACAACAACTACAATCAAACAATATACTAATGACAGAATGAGGTATTCTGGTTCAACACAGCTAATGTCAGTAATGTGAGAATGACAAGTCGAAAATTATGAAAAGTTGGCATCATTCACTTGATGACATTACAATACAATAAAATATGACAATGTCTTTTTCAAAACCCTTTTATACAGCCAAAACACTGAACCAAATAATTAATCTACAACTGATCCAGTCAGCTATTGAACCTTTACCAGTCAACCATTTCTCAACTTTGATTCACTTTATTTTCCTCAACCATGTCTTTTCTCTATTCAGTCTTTTTCAACTCTCGGTTGACAGTTTACCCCACACTATGTGCAGAAATACCGCACAATAAAGCTGAAGGACTCGAGCTGCATGATCCAAAAGTTGAACAATGACATCATACAGTAGTAGGAGTCATGTTTATTTTGCCAAACAAAATACCAACAATCCTGGAATTCCACTTCAGCCTGAAATGATGAAGCATTTTGATGTGTTAGCAGTTAACAAATCATCAAACTAAGCATACGTCCGCCAAGAAAAAGTTTGTTCGCATTTTCCAGAAAGAAATATCTTCAAATTCTCGATAGTTTTTCGCAACCAAAGAATTCCATTAAGAACACGCAGCGATAGTGCCAATCTGAATATTCCATTATTACAGTATGTACCTTAGTATCCTATTTTTGCAGCCACTAGCCTTATTTTCCATTCAACTCTCTTTTCCTCGTTATAAGTCTCCTTTTTAACTGCATGATTGAGTAAACCAGTTCTCTTCCATTCCCCAATCCTCTTTTTACTCACCCTCCAAGCCCCCCTCCAAGCCCCACTCCAAATCTCCTTCCTCCAATGACTTTCTCTTCCAAAATGCCCCTCTTCCACGAAACCATCTGGATCGCCGGTCCGGTTTTGCCTCTAATCAAAACGCCGATCCAAAGCCTACGGCATTTAAATCAAATTATTGCCGGGCTCGCAACATCTTTCATATGCAAGAGACCCCGCCAAGAGTGCTCATATAATGCGGGGGTGTATTGGATCATCTTTGTCCATTTGCTCCTGACATGTTTACCCAACTTCGTATCTCCTTCCACACTCCATTCTCAAATTCATACTTCCATTATGCACTTTACCCACTTCCTGAATTCACTCCGCACTTCAATATTATTTCATTTAACCTTCACCTCAATTCTTACAATACCAGCTACTCTTCAATAATTTTTCATCTATTAATACACTCCCATACTTGCAGATTCCTGCTGATGTCTAAGCGACAGTTAATGGAGAATTAGGCTATATGATGAACATGCATAGCATGTACAGTTTTCTTAACACCAGAACTTGTAAGCTCTCTTGTAAAATGGCAAAGAGGCAATGTAAGCCTTCTCCTCGGCAACCTCCTGCTTAACCAAGTCAAGGTCCAAGTCTCTTCTACCAGTGTCGATGTCAATGTCCTTGGCTCTAATCAAGAGCTTCCAGTTCTTGGTGAAGATCTTGTGACCAAAGTAGAACACGAAGACGACAGGGAAACCCAAGTAGGCCAGGAAGAAAGCATCGGCAGCCGGCTTCTCGCCAATAGGCCACACGGCAATCCAGAACTGGGCAACCAAGACCAAGATGTTCAAGGTCATACCATAGTAGGCACCGTAAACACCCACCTGAGAGGTGAAAACCAACTCATCAGTACCTCTACCCTTGGCCAGCAAAGCTCTTCTGAATCTGATGAGACAAAAGTTGATAGAACCCCAGGTGAAGATGGAAGACAACCCGGAAAGAGCGTACATCCAGTTGAAGACATCACCCTCCTTGCTGGAGGCAGCAAGGAAACAAAGCAAACCAATAATACACTGTGCGATAATACCCATCAATGGACGACCGGCCTTGTCAATGTAACCCAAGAACTTTGGTGCTTGTCCAGAAGCAGCCAAAGCAGCCAAGGTTCTCGAAGAGGCAAACACAGAAGAGTTACCGACAGACAAAACGGAGATCATAATGACAACGTTCATGACAGATGGCAAACCACCAATACCAGCGTTTTGAATGGCAATGACGAAAGGAGAAGCAGCAGCACCAGAGTTGATGATCAATCTCTTCTCATTGTAAGGAACCAAAAGACCGACAAGGAAAAGGGAGATCAAGTAGAACAAGGTGATTCTCCAGAAGACCTGCTTGGTGGCCTTTGGAAGAGAGACACGAGGGTTGGCGGTCTCGGCAGCAGCCAAACCACACAACTCAGTACCAGCGAAAGCAAAGGCAGCACTGACAAACACCGCACAAACACCCTTGAAGCTGTGAGCAAATGCACCTGGGTGGTACCAGTACTTGGCACCAATGTAGCCACCCTTAGGACCTCCACCACAGATAAGCACGACGGAAAGGATACAGAAACCAATGACGGCAACGACCTTGATGGCGGAGAAGACAAACTCGGCTTCACCGTAACCCTTAACACCGAAGAAGTTGATAATCACAATAAGAACGTAGAAAATGGCCACCCATGCCGCCGGACTGATGCTTCGATTCCAGTATTGCACTGTAATCGCCGCGGCAACCAACTCTAACGGTAAAACAACCAACCACTGCATGGCGTAGTTCCACGCCATGGCAAAACCCCAGGATTCATCAATGAAACGAGAGTTGTAAGTAACAAAAGCACCGGAAACAGGGAAAGTAATAGCCAATTCACCAAGAGACTGGACAGTACAGTAAATCATACCACCAATCAAAATGTACGCAATAAGAAGACCAGCTGGACCACCGTGGGACAAGGAGGCACCAGAACCAATGAACAAACCAGTACCGATGGAACCACCAATGGCAATCATCTGCAAGTGTCTGTTCTTAAGAGAACGGGAAAGAGGAGAGTTTGCAGTCAAAATGGCAATCTTCTCTGGCTCAGACAAGTTGGGGTCAAGGCCTAATTCCTCGACATTGGCACGCTTGAAAGAGTCCTTGAACTTGGCGAATCCCTTCAACTCTGTCTGGTTCAGCTGCTTGTCAAAAGCATCGATATAAACTCCACCATCCTTTTCGTTGGAAGATCCATCGGCCTCTTCTCTGGACCTCAAGTAGTTGAGCTCTTTTTCAACCATTAGATATTTGTTTCTGCTGAAGGGGATGTCAGCAGACCCCGGCCTATTTATAATGCTGCGATAATTTTTGCCGCTTATCGTCCAAAATTGCCATCTGAATACCTGCACATGGAAAATGCCACAAATCTATTTTACGCGGACACCGCGATAATGCCTTCTCACCTATCAGGATGTCCTGCACATATCTTCCTCTAATGTCCTTAATCGGGGTCCCCCCGCGACATTCTCAGACATAGTCCGGTTTTTTACGACACCTCCTGCAGACACTGCAGCGACGCCGGCGGTCCTGCAGGTAGTTGTGCTCTATGCAGGCGATCCTTCCTTATCGACAAGAATGCCTTATGGGCCTGAAAAAGAAACGTTTTAGACTCAAGGCGCTGGAGAGCTCTTATCGTGGAGAGATTGGATGGCGGCCAGGCCCAACTGAGAATGCAGTATCTCTTACTCAAGAGTTTTTCCGGGTGCGTTTGTTACATACTCCGGGACCACAGGCGGGGTTTTAGCATGCATAACGCCGGTACAAGAGTGCGGCTTTCGACATTCCAAAAGCGGGGCATACTTTCGGGCATCGCAAAGAATGACAAAGCGGTGGGAAAGGAGTGGAAAAAGAGGTGGGGTAGAGCAGGAAAGAGGAGGAAGGAGGGGGTAAGGAGAGAGGAGAGGAGAGTTGTTCGCGAGTACATACCAAACTCCTTAATTATACCAGTTTACTGACAACATTCAGTTGACCAACAAATATGCTCTTTAAAAATACAAACACCACAAAAGACAAAAATCCACGATATGACTAAGCGTAAATAATAGGTGCACACTTGAAACGAGTTGCTGGCACTTGTATAGGTTTATGGGCTGAGAATCGAGATAATAGACGACTAGGAAGGGAAAAGTCGGTTCCAGGTCACTGGCAATACTTGTAAACTGAGTGATAGAGTGAAGTGATAAATCCGTGAGAGCGACTGAAGAAAAAATGTAATGAACAATGTCATTTGATAAGAGATGAGCTGATCCTCTCAGCGAAAAGCGAATTGTTTTCTAATAGTGATTCATACTTATTGCATGGTCTTTATTGTGATCTTTATACTAATAGAACTGAGAAACTACCAAGTTAAAAGGACAGTAGCAGATTTTGCATCTTGAAATGCTGGGCTTATGGTGGTGTGATTTTACATGCATAATCTTTTGATTGGGTGATAAAGAAGTTGTCGTTTATAATTAGTGGTCACCAAATCTTTATCGCTTCTTTATCTCTGTTTTATTGCTAGTCACAAACCATCAGTTGATTCACATCACTCGCCACTCGCACTGTGCCACCACTTAATTCGCCAGCAAGTTAATATTTCAGTTAATAATCCGTAGTTAATTTTCCGTTGGCATTTCTGCCTAATATAATCTTGTATGCCCGGCTTCTGGTTTTGAAATGCTTAATAACGCCCTTCTCGTTCCTGCCTCTGTAGATACTTGTTCAGACGTTTTCAATAGTATGTTTCTATTTAGTCTTCACTTTTGTCGGACTTTTTTTGACTGACTTCTTGACTTCTTGATTGTTTTTTTGACACCTTCGATACGTTTTTTTGAATAGCTAAGCAGCTATTGACGAGTGTTATTCGGGCTCAAATCGCACCATTTCAACTTTATCCTCTTGCTGAAACCTATATATGTATCATTCACCACACATGTTGATCCATGTACTTTTATCTATACTTTTATCTTTGCACTTTATCTTTGCACTTTATCTTTGCACTTTATCTTTGTACTTTATCTTTGTACTTTATCTTTGCACTTTTACCTCTTCATAATTTCATTACAATCCCACAGACACATCATTCGATGCTTGCCTGAGTGTTCATTCCTGCCAAAACAATCCACTCCATACCTTCTTTTATGTCAAATTGCTTAAATTAATCCCAGCTGCAAAATACGCGAGTCGGTTAGATGCACATTCCAGCCATCTCAATAAAACACCTCAATATACATCATTAGCACAACTTACATAAAGAACATCCATACAGTGATCCGGTTCAAGAAACTGAGTGGATCTCACCTTCAACTGCTTAACCACTCAAACAAAAAAGACCCTGCCAATATACCATACCCGGAAATGCCCATTATTTTAATTAATTGGTTCCAACTAGTCTTGGCCCAAAACCCTCCAGTGGATATCTGCACGAAGTTATATAACCTGTGAGGTGGTTAGACAACATTCACCTCAAACTAGTCTAACCACCTCGCCCTATCAATAACCACTTCCCAATCACGCCCCAATAACTTGCCACTATCCCAAAAACTTCCCACTCTATATTAACTACCCTCCAACATTTCACAATCACACGATAGCAATTTCAGGTGCCAGTATGCAGGCGCTTATCACAGCTGGGGTCTCCTGTCGAGGACAAACCTGTGCAGGCTCATCCGCCCCCACTACTCAGGGTCATCGCCAAGCAACTCTAAGGTTAAGCCTCACTTGCCAACGCCAATGTGCTCCGGATAAGCTTTAATGTGTACTGCATATACGGTATTTTAGTAATATGCCAATTTCATCTTCGGTGCCACAAATCATGTTGGACTGCATTTAGGCCAACATTTTCCGTTCGACCAATAATATGCAAATAGCGACGGGTATCTCGAGGATAAGCTAGTGGTGACTAGTGGTGACTAGTGCTTAGTGAGAAAACGGCACATTCAAATATCAGATCCAATTGTCTGCATCTGGAATTTTGCGTAAATGGATTCTTGGTCTTTGCGTACGTAAGCATGCGGACCAGGTCAGGTGTGTTAGCCTATCACAAAGAGATGGCTTTTGGGTCCAATTTTGTTCTTCTTTGAGGCTCCTGGGCGAGCTGGGAGAAATGGGAGAAATGGGCAGACTGTGTGTAGTAGTCCAGAGTGACCATCGAGGTATTCCCTTGATGGATTGTAGAGAATGAAAATGTCAAATGCAGTGCAAATGGAAATGGCAGTTGTCGAAGGTGCCAAAGAGTCGAATAGAACAAAGGTGTCAGAAGTTCTAAATCGTCAAATAGGTCAAATGGTTCGAAGCTGTCGCTGAGATGCTAGCATGCCTGAGATTTTACTGTGACGTGCCTAAGACGTCTTTGAAATGTTCCCCAGATTTTCCTGGATTGTCGCTAGACCTCCATAAAATGTTCCTCAGTTTAACTCTCCCTAAAATGTTCCCTATTTGTCACTAAATCTCCACATAATGTTCCCCACTGCCCCTAAACCTCCCTAAAATGTTCCCCGGCTACACCTAAATTTTCCGAAATGTTCCCCAAACGTCGCTATAATGTTACTCGGCTGCCCCTGAAACGTCCCTAACACGCATAAATCGTGCTACTCCCCCTACCTTCTCAATCTCCTTAACCCTAGAAACTCCCCACTCAGCAGCAAAAACCAACATATCACCTCCATATCTCATGACTTCACCCCCATCCTCGTATTGTGTCATCGCCTTCTCGTATACAGGACATATGATAACCTAGAGTTCACATACCACCGCAATCAGTCAGTGAGCCTAATCCCACAGACCCATTCTGGAGTCTCGCGCCATTGACCCTTAAAAGCACCGGCATCCACCTCGCATCCACCACTACAAGACCCTTCTCTCCTTCTACTGTGTCAATTTGGTGCCGCGTGCAGGAACGAAGTCAGTACGGCACTGACACAATTTAAGACTGGTCTATTCATAAAACAGGCTTGTTAACAGATGCTTGGTGTGGGTGATATCATCGAATGCTCGGTTTAAGCACATTAATAGTTAAGCAGCTGGATTGGGTTCTTCCTTTACACGTCAATTTGATACATTATCTTTAACAAATGCTGTAAAAAAATAGCCGCTGGCTCTTGACAACTTTTCAGATAGCATCTTTATCAACCATGATCTCTCACTTGGTTAAACATCTCCCAGTCATGTACTGTCTTTACATTAAGCTCATCTTCCCTGACTTCGTCAGCGAAAGGACTTATTACTCGCACCCCCACGTGGCCCAAAACAAATTCATTCATTTAATTCAGTCAATTCAAATTAAATTCATTTCTATTCAATTCAATCATTTTCTAATTACCCATGAAGTTCGGCGAGCACCTCCGCAAGGCGCTCATCAAGAACTATTCGTTCTACTACATCGCGTACGATGACTTGAAGCACCAATTGAAAAAGGGCCTCAAGGACAACGATTACGTCTGGACCAACGATCTCGAGGAGGAGTTCCTTAACGCCCTTGAGCAGGAGTTGGACAAGGTCTACTCCTTTACCAAGGTCAAAAACACAGAAATCAACCGCCGCATTAAGCAATCCGAGAAGTACGTGTACGAAGTGGTGGACGCGCTCCAGCAGTACCAGTCATCGCAGCGCGGAACACCGCCATCGGAGGAGGACTTTGAGGATTTGGAGCTGGAATTGTCAGATATCATTGCGGATGTCCATGACTTGGCAAAGTTTACGAGATTGAACTACACCGGGTTCCAGAAGATTGTCAAAAAACACGACAAAACCACTTCTTTCACGCTCAGACCGATCTTTCTGGTCCGTTTGAATGCAAAGCCGTTTTACAAGGATAACTACGATAATCTCATTGTCAAGCTTTCCAAGTTGTACGACTTGGTGAGAACCAGGGGAAACCCCGTCCAGGGAGACTCCTCTGCTGGTGGTGCTCAGCAGAACTTTGTTCGTCAGACCACCAAGTACTGGGTCCACCCCGACAACATTACCGAGTTGAAGTTGATCATCTTGAAGCATTTGCCAGTTTTGGTGTTCAATGCCGATAAGGAGTTTGAGGCCGAGGACTCGGCCATTACCTCCATCTATTTTGACAACCGTGAGATGGACTTGTACTACGGCCGTTTGCGTAAGGACGAGGGTGCGGAGGCCATCCGTTTGCGTTGGTACGGAGGAATGAAGTCGGAGCAAATCTTTGTGGAGCGTAAGACACATCGTGAGGACTGGACTGGTGAAAAGTCCGTCAAGGCTCGTTTTGCGTTGAAGGAGAAGAATGTCAACTCTTTCCTTGCGGGTGACTTCACCGCACAACAGGCGTTTGAAAAGGCACGCAAGGATGGTAAAAAGTCCCCCCAGGAAATTGACAATCTCGAGCGCTTGGCCCAGGAGGTCCAGTACCGTGTGTTGAAGCACAAGTACCGCCCTGTGATGCGTTCTTTCTACAACAGAACCGCTTTCCAGTTGCCGGGCGATGCCCGTGTGCGTATTTCCTTGGACACCGAGTTGTCCATGGTGCGCGAAGACAATTTCGACGGCTACGACCGCACACACGGCAACTGGCGCAGAATGGACATCGGTGTCGACTACCCTTTCTCGCAGTTGCCAGAAAAGGACATTTGCCGTTTCCCATATGCAGTTTTGGAGGTCAAGTTGCAGACGCAAATGGGCCAGGAGCCCCCCATGTGGGTTCGTGAGCTTGTGGCGTCGCACTTGGTTGAGGCTGTGCCCAAGTTCTCCAAGTTCATTCACGGAGGTGCTTCTCTTTTGCCAGAGATGGTTAACTTGTTGCCATTCTGGTTGCCGCAAATGGACGTAGACATCCGCAAGCCCAAGTTGGTGCAAGAGTACGGTATCCAACGTAATGCACGTGCTTTGAAGTCGAGTTCTTCGGGTGGAGAGCTTGATGAGGAAGAGTTGGCTGGTGACTATCTTTCCACTGGCGTGCACTTTTCCAACGACATCAATCCGTTGGAGGAGGACTTGGATGAGAACACGCCGTTGTTGATGCCAAACACCTACAGAACACGCAACTACAAATCACCCCTTAAGAACTTCTTTTACCATGCTTACGGTAAGTTCTTGTACTACTTTAATGACGACCGTACCTTCACCGTCAAGCCAGGTACCAACTTTGACTTGAACAAGACGTTTGAGGGCAAGATCCCCAAGGGTAGCAAGATTGCGGTGCCTATCCGTATTGAGCCCAAGGTTTACTTTGCGACCGAACGTACGTTCTTGAGCTGGTTGTCGATTGGGATGCTTTTGGGTTTCACTGCGAGTGTGTTGTTGAACTACGGAACAAAGTCGGCGTTGACTGCCAGCATTGGATTCTTCTTGTCCGCGTTATTTACCATTGCGTACTCCACTTACAAGTACCTCTGGCGCTCGATCAAGATCAGAGAGAAGAAGGCGGTGGAGTATGGGGACAAGTTTGGTCCAAACATGATTTGTTTTTTGATTTTGAGCTCGACGTTTGTGACATTTTTGTTCAAGTATATGGAAAACTGAGTTTTTCAAGGATAAATTTGAGTTTTTGCTGACAAGTCAGTGAAGGATGTTTGGTGATCTCTTTGCGACAATGAGATCTAACTTGTTTACTATTAGTGATAACTTAGTTTTCAAGAATTGCAGTTTAATAGGAAGAGAGCTAGAAACCCAGTGATTGAGCGTCTGCTGAGTTGTTTAGTATACATAATATAAGTCGCAAATCAAGGACGTCAGAACAAAAGTTGGGTGCAAAAGTAGGTTTCAAAAAATTTCCCAATACGGAAGCTGGGTTCTTGGTGAGCTTTTCGCTATATTAGTGAGTATGAAGAAAAACTGGCTGATCAGAGAAACTAGCTGACCAAGGATGAATTCTTTACAGTAGTTGGTCTGTACTCAATTAAGACTGATGTAGTATTATAGTGAACAGTTATGTGTACTAGTTGTATGTACTGCTCAGAATTAGTTGCGTCTAACCCACGAGTTTGGGGCCAGATTGGCTGATAGTGAACAATTAAAGACTCAACTAGTACATACAATCAAGAATACAGCACTGATCATTTAGAAAATTGTAGAATATTAGTTAATAAGAGTAAGAGGTCTACTTGATTAAGTATATCTTAGTTATTCTACGATTTTCTTAATCAAGAAAACCATCAATATCCTGAGACTAAACTGCGACTGAAAGAACCCGTTAGATACTATTAGTCAAATATCTTAGTAGTAAAGTTTGCCATACACCCACAGAGTCAAAGGACAGTTCCGTGTGGTGACAGAAGTAGTAGCGTTCGTCATAGAAGCTTATCTTGGGTCTTTATTTCTAAACAGAATTCATTATGGAAGCTTCTTTTGGAAGCTAAGGTATGGGTTTCTCTCTTATTGAATGAACTCGACCTTTCCATGTAGCATACTAAAAGTGGACAGTTATATTTCTCTGTAGATTTAATATTCAGGACCACAATATTTCTTAAAATTGTGCGAAAATAGAAGATTTGCTGTTCAGACAAAAATCAACACACTTTAGACTGCACTTTTTGACTTACTTTGGATAAGAAAGTGATACATACTCAAATAATATACTTGTAAGCTCTAGTAACATATCCAGACACACATTTTAAACCACTTTATACACGCATCCTCGCATCCGAATGCTTTTTCTCACAGTAACCCTCTTTCCAGTTGGCAGCACTTTACGGTCGTTTACGGTTCTAATTTTAACCACCGTCGTAAGCCACTGTCGCGTCCAGATCAAATACCGTGCAGACTTATGGAGCCTGTATGTAGACTTATCGAGCCTGTCTGCAGACTTATCGAACCACTCAAATGACAAAAAGACAAATCGAGAGCGATTTCGACGCATTTGTCCCGACTATAACCGAATGTCGCAACGGTTTGATTTTTACACGGCTTTCTGACCAGTGGTGCGGCTATGCACAAATAATTGCGGCTTTGCGATTTTCGCGAATTTGCGGCCTGATAGAAGGGTGGTTTGAAGCCGCGTCTCGACGTAACACGCATCCACTTCTCGATTGGTGGAATTACGTTATCAGTGCTATCTTCAACGTTACAGAAAGCCGGCAAGTAATCAGAAGCATAAGTCGTACAAACGGGTTTTCCTGGGTTTTTTCAAATTTGATGCCACAAAGTCGCTCAATCTGGAGACACCAATAGATAAGCATTATTGGGCTGACACAAAATCAGAAGTAAATCAAACCAATAGACGCCTTAGTGGCAATGAAATCCAACCAGAAACCCCTCAGCAGTGGAGATATGTTACGGTTCACATGTGGGGTACTTGAAACGGCCTTCGAAAAGACCTTGCAACTGAGACAGGAGGACCGTATGGCATTTTACATCAGGTAAACTGCACTTGTGCGTAAACTGCAATTTTTGCACGATTCAGACATTTGAGTCTGCTGCTTTCTATTTCATTTTCAGTGGTAGGACATTTGTATGTAAAGATCCACACATGTGTGTATATTTTCTGCACATTACATTTACGAGGTGAGGACATTTGCGATAATTATGCGATTAAAGTTGCGACATTTTTGATTACTGGTTCTAGTTAGATGATTGACGGGAGTACACGAGACGGTTGATAGAAAGTGTGTGTTAAAAATGCGTAGGAAGATGATGCGTAGGTAAATTACGGGTATAGATAAATTAATCGATAATTAATCGATAAATGATAATTAAGCGCATAAATTAACGGTATAGATGAACTAGTGGAAGAATCAAGGGCACAGGTAAATTTGCCGTTTAATCGTTAGCCCTATGATAGAATCGTCCATGATAGATCGAAGTTCTAATATCGCTGAGAATCATTAGCTTGAGGTTATGAGGTACTTTTTCACAATGCCTATCCTGATTAACTTTTCTTGTACGGGGTTACCATCTGCCGATAATTTCTGATTCGTATTTCAGTGATATCCTTTCAAGCTCGTGATTTACATCTCCGTATCATAAGTTTATTCCATCAGGGTTTATTCTCATATTTTACACTTTCACTTACCTTTTACACCTTAGCAAGCTTTACAGTTTATCTCACACTTTACAATTTACACCCACCTCAGATTTTAGCCCATTTGCTTTTCGTTTCCATTCTATCACCATGGCATACAAAGATATAGTCCCTGTTGGCTCCGCGCTCATCATTGCAGCAACCTCGTTCGGGCTCGGTGTTGTGTACTCGCAGCTCCCTTACGATATCAACACTTTGTGGTCGTACGATGCCAGTGCCTTCGATGTCTCCCTCCAGCACTACGCCCAGTGGTCGTTGGCACCTCCTCATGTGCACTACATCTTGCACTTTGTGATGCTCCTCGGTCTCATTGGGTCGTTCATCAAGTTGTACAAGCCGTCTGAAGATGCCAAGTACTTCGAGTACGGGTCGTTGATCTTGTTCATGGTGGCCATCATCATCTACCTCACCAACGTGCGCGTTGGTGCGGCCTCCTGTGTGAGTGGAATGTGGGGCGATGTTGACAGAAACACGGGTATCAACGTGATTGCGGCCTCCCAGGTCATGATTGTGTTGGTTTTGGTGGGTGTCTTGGTCTTGCAGGGTGGCTTGTACTACGCCGAGTGGTACGACAACAAGTTGAAGGAGCAGTTTTTCAGGGAGCAGGCCGAGGAGGAGGAAAAAAGAAGAAAGGGTGAGCTGGAGGTTAAGGAGGATGCTGCGAAGGCCACTGGTGTTAAGAAGAGGTCTAAGAAGGCTTAGCAAAACACCGAGTTAAGTCTGATCTTTGAGAGTTTGGGAGATTTTTTCTTTGAGGTTTGGAAAGCCTTCTACTTTGAGATTTGGCCAGAACTATTAGGGTTCATCCATGAGTTCGGGATAAATTGCTTTATCCCGACCTTGAAGATGTTTACAGACTTATTCTTTGAGATTTTGACAGAATGCTTTATCCCGGTCTTTAAGATGTTTACAGACTTATTCTTTGAGATTTGGGCAGACTACTTCCCGACCTTTGAGATTTCGACAGACTATATCAGATATCCTAGATTTTAGCGACCTTTCAAGGGAATGAGGTCTTCCCGAATTGTTTTCCCGACGTTATTGAACCTAGTTTTTGAGTAATATCTGCTTATGCTTGAATATATCCGAGTATATTTGTAAGGCATCATTGGTGCTAGGAGTGCATCCAACACTGTATGTCTGAGTAAAACATATTTTAGATCTGTAAGGCCCGGCGTACTCTTTTGGCATACAAAATTATTGGTGTGGCCATAGACCGATATGTGTGGTACTTTGGTGTCCAATTCCACTTCTAAAACACACCTCTACCCACTCTGTTTACTGAATCTGCTTGAATGTCTTCTCAAATAAACTAGTTACAGGTTACCCCGAAGCAAGAGAGAATTTCCTGTGACGGAGGTTGTCCTATTCCCAAACAACAATGTCGATTCACCCTGCTGTAAGAACTACAGTGATGGGGAGGAACGATTCTTTTTTTGTATTGGTTGCAAAACTTCTTTGGATTGGTTGCAAAACTTCTTTGCCACGTGTGCTATGGGCTTAGCAACCAGGATGGGCTCGCAGCTCGACAGTTGGACAATGACACAGGCACTTAATGAGATAACCTACAACATGGACACCGCTGTACCATGGCAATAACTCGCGCAGGACGACATAACTATTCGTCTACCGTGTTGCTCAAAGCAATGGTCCAACATTTTCCACCCGAACCGGACTACATCTATCTTGGGATGCTTATGCTGCTTCACCCAACGCAAACGTCGCCAAATGGATAGTCACACGACATGTTGAACGCTGCGCCCACGCAATCCATTCTTGTGGTCAAACCTGGTTTTCATTACTCTTGGATTGCTACGTGTTTGTATCGCCCGCACTCGGCGCTAATCAGTACCGCCGGTCTCGAACGGAGTTAGCAGCAGTTTTGCAAATTGATGTTCGATTGACGGCCCCTCGACCGCGCTTGGCATAATAAAACCCGCTTACCTAAGAACACTCTCCTACGCTTATATAATCCACACAGATATTACATAAGCACTGTTGCGGATGTCGGCGAAAAATCTAGTTACGTTGATTCCACAATGGTACCGCGCCCAGTCTACAACTGAAGGAACTACTCAGCTACTGTTTGTTGCTTCCTGCTTACCTATTTATCTTCTCATTTCCTCTTTCCCATTTCCTTTTATGTTCCGCTCCCATTTAATCCAGTTTCTCTCCCATTTAATCCCGTATCTGTTTCTCTCAACCAGTCTCTCTTTCTCTCAACTAGTTTCTCTTCCTCTAATCCACCCTCACTTTCCTCTAATCCACCTCTCTTTCCTCACCATTTCTCCCACTTCCTCTCCATTCCTCCACCCTCCAGAATTATTTCCAACAGTCTCACCTACTTCCTTTTTTCAGCCAATAAAAATTGCCCTAGGTAATCTTTTTCACTACGATGACTACTGCTGACAAGGTCTGGGGTGAATACCCAATCTACTACAGACAGCCCATCAAGGTACGTACCCCGTAATTACCACCAATGCAAAATACTAACAGAATAGTGGGCTCGCTACCACGCACACACCAAACCACACTTTTTCTTCTCCGTTGTGTTGGGCTTGTCGGCACCTCTTTTGTTGTTGGCCACCCCATTGAGAAGAAAGTACTTGTATGCTGACCACGAGCAGATCCCTAAGGTGTACCCATTGCCAACTCGCGAGAGAGACTCGACCTTGAAGGGATACGACGACGAGTAAGTAGGTCGGGCCTGCGGGCTCGCATGTCGAATGCTTCGACAGCTGTGAACGACTGCCATGCTATGTGGATTATAAAGGTGAATATGAAAAGACTGCAGTCGACTATTCATAGAGGTGCCTGCATGCGGTCGAGGTGCATGAAGGTGCTACGAGGGCCTTTTCGCTTATCCGTTTATAGTTTCAATCATGAGAATAGCAAGGGTGTAGAGTGGGAGAATGGCGGGAGGGAGCGGAGTGCAGAAGGTCAATTGAATGCGGCTGATCAGGTGACTGTGCGGTAGATATGCTGGGTGCGGAGTGTGTGAATGTTGACTTGCTTAAATGTGGCCTATGCCAGTCGACCTATGCCGTAGATACGCAGATTCCGACTACGCTTCTGCCTACATTTACATCCGACTACGCTTACATCCGAGTACGCCCAAATATGCCTAAATACGCACACCTAAATCCGGCCTACCCATCTAAATACGCATGCACATAAAGTCCGACCTATATTTGCACGGTCAGTAGAAATTGGTGGCAGTCAACTATATTTGCATCAGTGTTTTTGAAAAGAGTGGAGGACAGTCGGTTGGTATTTCACAAGAGTCGCTGGAAGCCCGATGCCAGGGTACTCGTAAAGTGCCAACCAATAATTGGATAATTGAGTAATCGAGACTATACTACAGGTAATTATCTTGTAATCTTGAAATTAGACTTTGGGTAGTCTCGGAGCTGCCCGTGGCTTTGAGCAAACAGGATTTGGTGTTTTGAATAGTATGGCATTGTGACGATTTCAAATATAAACTGCTATACGATGGTATGTGATGATGAATGAGTAACCTGATAAATAAGATCGTACTTGAGTTTGCAAAGGTACTCCTCGATCACTTCCTCAAAGCACTAATAAAAACAGAGAAATAGGCACAGAGAAATAGGCACAGAGAAATAGTGACTTGAGAATCAGCCTCTTGACAAGCATTCCACGACCCAATCGGGCTTCTGTAATTTACTCCAACAATGCCCCATGAAATAGTAAAGCTACTTCTAGAAACCCCAACTTCAATGTTTATATAGCTGTGGTTGGCGGGCCATATACCGTTATTGGTACAGCCCCGGGATCTAGCATCAAAATCACTACAGACGGTAAAAGTCCTCTTAAACAAAAAAATGCCATGTCAAATCCCTAAACATCTACAGCTGGGTCGAGAGAACGTTTTAAACCAACAGTTGGTATGTTTGAACCTTCCATTCAGGAAATATTTGGTTAGACAAAAAAGTAGCTTTCCTGCTGCAAAAATTGATAACACATTTGACGATAGACTCCTTACTCTGCAATAGCCGGATGTAACTAAAAAGCAAGATACGCTGATTTGTATGTTTTAGATAATTCATTGATATTCCTTTTGATTATCAGTGCGCAGTAAGTGAAGGCTGGTGCAGCACTTTTCAAATTGCTGGGAGGCCTGCGATTCCCAAGGTAAGTACTTGTGAGCTGGAAGTACTTGTGTCTGTTCTTACAGTATACTTCCAAGTTACCTTGATTTATATACTTTTATGCTGATATCTTTCACCATCTTTTCCCTGACTTATGTCGTGGTAAGCGATTGCAGTTGGTTGGATTGTCTATTGTTGAAAACTCCTGAATAGTTTGTATCAAGAACAGTCATCAAATGAGGATGTGGAAGACTAATTTGTGGAAGACTACAATAGTGGAAAGACAAAGCGAGTGTTGCAATGAAAACCATATCACTAGTAAAATCACTAAGATGATATTTTAAGGACCCGATTAAAGTTCTCCAAAATGACGGACAGAGTCTCTCAACTCACTACTTCACAAACTCCACTATACTGTTTGACATCAAACTAGCATTTCTTAATATATTTGAGTGGTAATTAGACTGACGAATTGGTACTTTCTTAATCTTTTCATACCGACGCAATTTAGTACTCTCTTAATCTATTTCAGTCAGATGTTTACATACCCTCAAAATAGTGTTGTCTGTCCGTGTCAACACTGCGCTTATCAGTCTACCGATCCCCTACATTATTGTTTACCCCGTCCATAAAATAGCCCAAACCCACCATCCAGTGTCTCTCAGGTATCCAAAGCGGTCGTTGTGCGCTGACTAAGCGCTTAGTCAGCCGCCCAGTTGCTTTGTCAGCATATCCAACTCAATAACTTGTGTTGCAAGAATCCGTCAACCAGCCCCAATTGGTCATCTTTAGGTTGAGCAATTAAGCCAAACACTTGAATTTCTATTTCATAGTTACACTTTCTATAAGCCTCATCACAAGCCGTACTTTTAGCCATTTAAAAATTACCGTCAATCGCGCGACACTCCGGGTTTTACTAGCCAAACCCCAAGCCCATTCTCGCAGACCCGAAAACTCTTTTATCCACATCGCTCCTCTTATCCACATCCATACCCTATCCACATCCCATTATCCTAAAAGCACCCTCCCATTATCCGAAAAGGACCCTCCATTATCCTAAAAGTACCCTCCATTCTCCACCCTTTTCCTTTTATTCACTTTTTTTTAATAAATTTTTCACCGATGAACCGCTTGTCTCTCTACGCCAGGGCAATCTGCCCGCGTCCGACGCTATTCCGTAGCATGCACACCACGCGCGTGGTGCAAAACTCGCTCTTCGGCGACTTGACGCAACGAAAAGCCGTTGAAACCCCCACACAAACAGAGGCCACCACCGAGGACAGCGCCGCCGACATCACGCCGGAGAACGACGAGACCTTGCAGGAATACCACCTCCAGGAGGCCCAGAAGAGACAGCAGAAGATCGACAAGTACATACACCCGCTCAAAAAGGAATTATTCGACGCCAATGTTGCCTCCAACGGATTTTTCAAGAACAACGAGGTGATACTGCACAACGGAAAAAAGTACAAGCTCTCGTTGACGGAGGAGGAGATCGACTTGTTGGAGCCTTCCGTGTACTTGAAGTCTTTCCGCATCAAGTCGTCGCTCAAGAAAGCCACGCAGGTCAACCGTTTTGTGAGAGGCTTCAACGTGAAGACTGCAATCAACCAATTGCACTTTAACCCAAAGAAGATGTCGACGGAATTGGAGAAGTTGTTGAAGAAGGGTTTGGAGCAGGCCCGTGGCTTGAAGCTCAACGAGGATGGCATGTACATCCAGGCCTTGTGGGTGGGATCTGACGGCCAGTGGGCAAAGAGAGCAGACATCAAGGGTAGAGGTAGAACCGGTATCTTGGAGCACCCGTACGTGCATTTGCGTGCGATCTTGCGCTCTGAGCAGACCAAGTTGCGTAAGGCATGGGAGGCCAAGGAGAAGGAGCGTGCTGCGAAGCCGAGAATGGGCTTGAACAACGAACCTTTGAACTTCAAGGTGAGGTCCGTTTACAAGTGGTGATGTACATAGAGCTGTAAATATAAGAGAATATTGAGTAAGGTAGAAGGGAAGGAGGGAGAATAAAGAGTGGGGGGTCTTGAGAGGGAGAATGGAAATGTACAGTATAGAGAATGTGGAAAGAGTGTACACAAAAGGTATACATGTGGGAAGTATACATATGGAAAAATATAGTAATGGAAATCATAAAATGAAGGGCACCTTAAGCACCCATTAAATACTCAAGGCTAAATATCTACCAAGTGAAGCCGCATTTTTAGATGAATCTGCATTAATGGATATGATACAAGTCTATAACCTGATACTAAAGGGTGGAAATTTCAAGACTGGGAGGTGTTTCTCCTGTACATATAACACCCAGCCTAGTATTTATACATTCTGGCCAAAATACCGTAGCCTACTGATGTAGTATAACACTATCCTTGGTAGATGTTTTCAGATATCATGATATAAGAGCACTATTCCATCAGGTCTCAAAATCATTGTTGTAGGTATTACTACATTACTAAGTCTGCAATTTCATAATGATTACCCGCTATGTGGGCAATATTCATGATACAAGAGAGATTGGTTGTATCAGCTCTTATTGCAATATCCAGGCACATCCAGATTAGTCTCGAACGATTTATGTTGGGATCTCATTGCTGCTATCGCTTTTGTCATGTTTCAGAAACCACTTTTTGCGACCCTATGCTCACTTAAGTTCTCTGTGAGATTTCTCACGGCGTACATCTCCTCAAGCTCCATTAGGCTGGCCAAATCGAGTTTGGGGCCGATTTGCAGCCACCTTACGTAAGCACGCATTCTCAGGTACAGCTGCCGTTGATTAGTAAGGTACCCTGTCTGCTTAGATAAGCGTGTACAAGGGAGTCTCCAAACTTACATAATGCTTTGTAAGATATGCTCCCTACTTACATAACAATGCTTTGTAACTTCATACAACTCCTCCTACTAACCATGCTCTGTTTCAAGTCGGCATTGCAGCCATTCCCCACACTCCAACCACAGCCCTTACACTTGAACTTCTTCACTTTCCTCTACACACTTGGATTCACTTGTATTCGTGGCCGTTTGAGAAATAACTTCATTTCGGCTCGATGACGTTTCCAGTCTTATGTAATCTCAGGAGACCCTCAAAACCGTCGTGACGCTCCATTCTCGGGAATCCATTGTCGCGATCTCGCGCCAATCTCTGCTTTCTCAACTCAAAACTCGTATCATGTTGCGAAACCGTCCTCGTTTGGTTTTGCACGGATATGGAACATGAAACAGCTTGGCAGGGAAGTGTACTTTTAAATGGCTGAACGGACCTGAGTGGCACTACCTCTCCAGGCGATGCGCGAAGATGTCATCAGCGTCACGAAGACAATAGATGAGAAATACAAAGAAAAGGAACACCTGGTGACGGCAAGATGACGAGAAAAGACAAGGAATGACAAGGAATGACAAGTAGACAAGGAATGACAAGTAGACAAGGAATGACAAGTAGACAAGGAATGACAAGTAGACAAGGAATGACAAAAATGACGATCCCACAATGATTGACAAGAGCTAGCCTTGCCGTTACAAACCTTGTCACTTGAAACACTTGAAATAGAGGTCGTGCGCAACTTCATTATGCGCAATTTCAGCTGTACCATGCCTCGATTCTCTACTCCTCAAACATGTAATATTTAGGGAATTTCACTTCCGAAACACTATGGAATTCCACTGCAAGCAAGACATCGGAGGAGGCAATTTAAATACTTTGAAAAGCCAATTCACTATCAAATTCACTAACGATAGGAACCATGTGACTATGCAATGCAGTCCGATCAAATCACTAACAATTAAACAACCCAATCTCTCATTAAACGACATAAACCTAATTTAGACAATTCAGGCAACCTATAAATTCCTTCGTCAAACCCCACTCACTCACAAATAACACACCCACCAACCTTCGCAACTCGCCAGTACAAAATCCCCAACCCAAACTACCTCTCTCCCGGTTAAAACTATGTGGACCCACTTTTCTGCTGACATAATCGCTCAACACTCAACGGAAGTCATTATTTTACCGCATTTTGTGTCCCCTGTTTATCTCGCTGATTGCTGAATTTGCAGTCATTCCAGAACCATATGTACACCATAGTACCAAATAGGAACCCACGAAGCAACACCCTAGTGTTCTAGCGCTGCCCATTCCTCTCTTCCTCGCCAACTTGGACCACCCATTTGCACCACCAGTGCAGCAGCAGAGCTTATTTTTCCCGTTGTGTACCCCTCCCTTTCTTTTTACCCCTGTGGA
This sequence comes from Kodamaea restingae, assembly GCA_003707425.3. Lineage (NCBI taxonomy): Eukaryota > Fungi > Ascomycota > Pichiomycetes > Serinales > Debaryomycetaceae > Kodamaea > Kodamaea restingae. Next base: position 363,238 of record PPJA03000009.1, read on the forward strand.
CGTCGCTGGATAGTGCAGGTTCCAGATTACAGAGTGCATTCGGTGGCGACAGAAGCCCCGCCTGATACGTAATGTTTACGCATGGACTGAGATTATATAAGCCGGTCAGTGGCACATAAAATTGTGGCCGCTCGCTCCGTTTACTCCCTAATAAATAGCACACATGGGATTAAAGTATACCAATTTCTTCGAACCAGACATGTACGAGGTACCCGACGTCAAGATAATCATCTGCAAGAAGTGCTCGTCTCATCTTTGCATGTCCAACATGGTTGTGTCTGACAACTTCACGGGTGCTAGCGGTGCAGCGTACCTCGTGGACAGGGTCATCAATGTGGAAATGAACCCCCTAGTTCAGGAGAGCAAGATGACCACCGGCCACTACCTCATCAGTAAGGCGCAATGCCATCAGTGCAAGGTTCAACTCGGCTGGAAATACCACAAGGCATTTCTGTTTCAGGAGAAATATAAGGAGGGAAAGTTTGTAATTGAGCGTGCGTACTTGAGCTTCATCCCCAACAACTCGTCCACCACACGTTTGATGGAACAAGCACTCAAGAACAAGTTGAAGCGGCGCTTCAGCTCGACCAGCTCTGTCAGTGTAGACAACGACAGCATCAAGACGCCGAGCGCTTGTTCCAGTCGCTCAAACTCCACAAACTGCGCACAAGAACGCAAGTCCTTCCTTGGCGACCTTGACCGCCGAAACAACCTCTCGTTCCACCCCCATAGCTACCTCTCTACGTATTCGAACCCGTACTCACACTACTCGCAACTTGAGTACAGGGAGGTTGCGAGCGGGGCATTTTTGCACAGAATACAGGTTCCAACTGTGGATAAGGAAGCAGGGGGAGAGGAGAATTAGAGATAGAGGTATCACGAGTTGCAAATTGACGGGAGACCTGCAGGTGGGCAGATGGTGAGAGGGACCAACTTGTTGACAAAGTCACTGACGAGTTGCATTTACCGAAAAGCCCAAATATGCTGCCAGAATATGTTTTCAGGTTGCCCCTGTCGTTCTCCTGCGTCTGCTTTCGATAGAACTGTCCTTATTTTACGACCTGCAGACCCCACCCGGCGACTCTATAGATACCGTCTTCAACATTTCAATTCTTGATGGTTATTTTTTACATGCTACATTGCATTATTGGTTTGGTTTTATTAAGGTACATTTTAGGTCATTTTGTAGCAAGTCTGAGAACAGTAGCAGTTATATTGGGACGGGAGCGCCAAGAGGTCAAAATACCCCAACTAGGCTCGTACCACTGTACATGATTTCAACCATGTGGCCCATGTGACTGGGTTGGCGCAGTCACGCTGCACCCTGTGGAGTTTTGTGGCATAGTTTGGCGGTGTCATGATGGGATTTTGATCTCACATCATTTTCATCAATACATACAACGATTCCTATTTAATTCAAAGATATTGCTTGTTAGAAACTTATACATTGGCGATTCTAGTGGGTTTTATTAACGTGTGATTTTGTCATCGACACACGAAAGAAAACAATCACGCAAGGTAGTGCTTTTTTCCTAGATCGTTTCTTGTGTTGCATGCCAGAATCGTGGGTGCAACAGAAATGATGACCAAAGGAGTCATAGTCAGCAATTAATGTTGAAAGGCAAATACTCTAGTGTGACAGTGAAGATAGACATACGAGATACATTAACCAGCTATATAGCTGGTTTAAATACGAAAATCAGAATGAGGTTCAAAGCCTTAGTATTTACCTCCTCTTAATGTGCTAACATAACGAGCGTTGTGCATCTGAAATGCTGCTGGCACAACTTGTTACCCACTGTGTACTCTGTCATGTCACGTAAAAAAGCCTACTCACGCTATCCACTATATCCGTAGGCTCGGAAGAGTATGGTTTCTTTCAACAATATTGAGTGCTCCTTGTATCCGCCAATTCCTGCTCATATGATTCTTACGTAATCCAAATGGCTGCAAATTGGCCATGTCCACGATTATCTTAAATAGGAAACAAATCAATAAAAGGGACTACACTAGATTTCTAACTATTTGTGAACACTATCCATGCTTTTTCTGGATCAGCGCAACCATCTCTGTCTATATATCTATCAATCCCCAGCCGCCTAGCGTCCTTTTACTGACGAGTCTTCGCTCTCTTTCTATTCCCTCCCTTTTCTTCCCCAGCCCTCTTTGCCTTCGACTTCAACTTCGAATACACCAACACATATGCAGCAGGATCACTCAACACGTCCCTCTCGGTGATCTTGTTGAGGTACTCGTCGTCGTACGTGCTCCACAGACCGTCAGGCTGCAAACAATGCGCAATATAGTGCCCGGAAGACACAGAACGGCCCGCATGCACTATAGACAGCACCAACTGGTATCGCGTAGCACTCTTGTCGTGCTGATACTGCGTGAGATCCAAGTACTTCGAATATGCAATAGGCTGCTTCATCTTGGAGGACGAGTTCCCGTCAAATTTAAATCTTTTGAGGTGGATGATCAAGGTCTCGGGGCTGTTGCGAATAAAGCTGATCTTGTTGGCCACAGTGCGCTTGTTGCACTTCTCACACCAGTAGCCGGCACTCAGGTCGGCGCTGTCGGTCTTGATGACCTCGTTGGAAAAGAAGTCTTTGATGGAATTGTCAATGGAGTAGCGCGATGGCTGTTCTTCGTCCAGTCTCTTTTTCTTGTTGAGTCCTAACGACAAGTCGTAAAATTCCTGCTTGGTCTCGCTCACGTTGCCACATTCTGTGCACGTTATCTTTTGATCTAACAAGCCACCGAAAATGTCGTAGATGATCGACTCATTCAACTTCGTGCCCTTGGGCGTGGAGTCTTCCTGCAACCGCGACATCAACGACATCAAGTACTCGTGCGAGTCCTCCTGCTGCCACTCCGACATCATGCAGTTGATATCTTCCAAGCGCGCCACCATTTTCTTGGTGTTGATGTACTTCTGGGCCTTTTTGGAGTCCCACATGCGTTTAGACAAGTGCGCAAGCTCGTGCGAGACGGACCGTGGCTTCAACACATTGTTGTACTTGCCGTCGTTGATGTCGTCCAAGTAGTGCTGCACGGCTGGCACGTGCACCAAGGCCTGGATAGCCGAGTTCATGTAGCACGTTACTCCCTGGTTCAAAAGACCCGCTGGCTTGGATTTTCGTCCATCCTTCCAGCTTTTGCATATGCGTGAGTTTACCTCCGAGCCCGTGTCGTCCTTGCGCTCGTTAAACCCCCAGAAATTGCCCTTTTCCTCGGAGGTTGTAGCGTGTTTCTCAACGGCAGTTTTTGCAGCCACGGCTTTTTCGTTTTGCACGACATTGTCGTTTTCGATATTGTTTTGTGCCGCAGTGTCGCTCTTGAGATCGTGCACCAAGGAAGCCTGCGACTCCGGGGTGGGTTCTTGGGACTCCGCGACGTCTGACTCCTGTGTCTCTGCGGTTTCCGAGGCCGACTCGCTTTCGCTTGACAGCGACGTCGTCTCCTTAAACGTCGCGTCAGAGGCCGTCTCGCCGGCTTCTGCATCGTCACGTGCATCATTGGTCTGAGGGTTACGCTTTTCGTCCATCGCGTAATTTTGGGCACTACCGGAATCTTCCTCTAAGGCAGCGTCTTTATCGGCTTTGTCCTCGGCGATCTCATCGCCTTCTTCATCTTCGTCCTCCTTTATAGGTTCTGACTCCTCTCTCTCGCTGAAGCCCGTGAATGGCGAGTCCGCAAGGGTTTCCAGTGCGCTTTCGTACTCATCGCTTGAAGGTTCCTTAGGGGCCTCCTTCTTTTTCAACTTCAAGAGCTTTTTCTCGCGCTTGGTCAAGAACTTCTTACCTGTGTATGCAGCCACAGCCTCTGCCATGGACCGAGGCTTGGGCTTTGTTGGTGCTTCGGCGGCAACTGCCGTGGTTTCGGCCATTTTGCTTTTTTTGGACTTGGAAAGCACAATGTAGCTTGCAGGGCGCTTTTCCGTGGAGGCACTAACCAACTGCTTTCCGGGCTTGAATGTGAGCGGCGTGGAGAGGTACCTCTCGACCACTGGGTTCATGGAGACCTTGGGGGTGCTGGACATGTTGGTGAAAAAAGAGATGGATTATGTAAGAGCGATAAAAAGCGGAAAGTGATTGTGTAGAAGTTAACCAAGATTCTGGAAGAGCAATAGAAGATGGACATTGAGGAAGGAAGTGGATGGGTGTTTGAAGGGTATGGTTTGAGCTATGATCTGGACATCTAAGATATATTCATCTAAGGTATATCAAAGATATATCATCTAAGAAAGTACATTCTAAATCTACACAGTATTCATTTTTGCAAATCAATCTTTCTCTTTCAATTATTGGAGTGCGCACAAGTTCAGAAATCAATGCGGAGTTCCTAACACTTATTTAGAGGTTTTGAGTGGCTTATCAAAATCTCAGTTTAATGGGTGAAAAGTGCAAAAGCCAGCAACTTAAGGTTTCTATGACTTAACTCGTACTTCAGGCACAGGGAATTCGGGTTGAAAGATGAGCCATGTGTAGTAAGGTTCAAGTCGACGCGAATGAAGTGGATTGTATTATAAAATTAATTTGAATAAAGAAAGGCCTTTTGAATGCGTGGAAAAGTCTAAAAAGGGGGGGCACGTCTTGGAGGAGTGTGCAACAACAGGCCTTAGTTACTGGAAATGTTAATCAACAGGTTCTCGATGAAGTTTACCAGAGTAGCCTGTGAGTCGGACATAATACGGCGTAACTGCAAACTAAAATATTCTTTGACAAATTGGCCGTTCTCAAACCGTGTAATGGTCTGTACCTAAATTGTCGAATGGCATGTCGCAGATCTCACTCAAACATATAAAATATAGTAGTACGCACTTGCTAAATTTCGTATTGGTTGCTTATGTAAAGGCCCCATTAGTTGCTTATGTCTTCGCAGTGAGTGCAAATTTCTTATGGAATCACCTCGTGAATGAACGGTGTATAAACCAAGTATTTGAATATTGTTATCACATGTTCCACAAATGCTGGAGCAGAAGAAACGTCAGAAGTGGTATAAACCGGGAGTTTGACTTGAAAGTAGGAAATGGTGTAATCCAAGAGACTGAATTTTTAAAAAAAGGTGTGCATTCGATAGTTGAAGGAACATATAGATGGTGTGACTTCGGGACACACGAAATGGTGTAGATCCGAGAGTTTGAGGAACGTAAAAAATCGCCTAGATCAAGATTTCACAGAGATATCTTAGAGTACCCGTCTTGAATCGCAACTTGCGGAGAAACTACACTACATAGGCTCCTAGGCTGTTCTCGCAACACAAACACTTAACCTCGTAATAATGAAGCCTTTGACGTTTCGACTTTCTACACTCTATGTTCCGAGCTCAAGTACCAGCGACTTTTTAATGGTGCTAGCCACTAACTACGCGGCACTTCTCGTAAGAGCGCGAATCCTCGGAAATGCACGGGTTCTTAATCGTGTGCCCAAAAGGTACTCGATGCGGAAAAGTTCGACATGTGAAGTCAATTACGAGTCACTAAAATATCTGCGCATGATTTCCCCATTCGCTTATAATTCCTTGAATCTGGATCACGGTAGGATATACTACTCCAAGTTAAATTTCAACACCCCATACTAGGGTGTTTGTGAACAAATATTGCTCGTCATTAGATATTTTACACTAAAAGTCACAAAAAACACTTTTTTATTGAGCCGCAAGCATGTGGGCCTATAGGCAGGGTCCCTAGCGGGGCATCATGCGCGACCCGGTACAATATCCAATTTCCGCTACTAAAAAGAAAAGCTGAAGTTCAACACCTCAGAAAAACCTTTCATGCATTAATTAGCGGTTTGACTTATACGAAAATGGTGTACCAATCGGTCGAAAATATCACAAGACTTCCGAGCAGTTTGTATCTAGTGGGCAGATTTTTTTAGATCGTATTCTGCTCTTTGTGACAATTTTAGGATATTGGTGATAGGTTTTCGTACTTCGTATTGATCTTTGAAGGGTTGTGATATTTTTGATCCCAAGTTATGCCAGTTTTTGAGTCACGTTGTGATATTTTCGACCCCAAGTTGTGGTACTTTCGAGCCCTAGTTACAGAAATTGAGTCACGTTGAGTCTTGGTTTTGTTCGAGTTTTTCTCTAAAAAGCATTGCCCAAGGGCAGAGGGGCCCATCGATTTTTCCGTTTCTCTAGATCCATTCTGGTATTCAAAAGTTGTAGCAAAACTCTTTCGAAATCTTGGACATATTTGTTCTTCCGAAAGCTTCTTAAAGTTCACCATCGATAGCTCCACTGTTCTTATTAGCTAAGCAACCGTATTAGACTTAGTTGGGGATATTTCCTCCCAAATCTTTTTTTGCAGCCACTGTTTTTCCACTGAACTATATTCCTTTTTCGCTCATTGATGCTCGTTATCTCTAAATTGTCAGGTACCACAAGTACTAGGAGTATATATAATACTAGATGTCTGTGTATCGACAAAGCGTTATGGTTTAGCCAGAAACAATTCAGGTACAATACACATCTGTGTGGTAAGTGGGATCATTACTTATCTGAAACACATCTAATCACACAGTTAGCGCATGCCAACTCGCTTTACTATAAGCTGCTCAAGATATCCTACTAAACAAGTAAGACACAAGCCAATCCCTACTTATAACAGAAAGACGCCACATAAGTTATTTTTCTCTTCAATTGTCCCTTGTCGTATCACATAAACAAATCTTGCTGCATCTTGATCGTCATCAACTCTCTCATCTCAGCACCACCCACGACATCGCTCAAACGTCCAAGCTTTTCAACATCATGTCCCGTAAACCTCGCCAGGCCCATTGCCCGCCCCATTTTCGGGCCCGCCTCCCCACGAGCCCCAACCCATGTCTGCCTACCTGCGGCTCTCATGGACTTCTCCACTCCCCACTTCAGATCCAGTGATGCAATTGATAAAGCAACATCCCGCGAAAACTTATCAGCCCTCGACAACTGCTTTCTCATGAAATCCGGCTCCTTGCGCCTGTCATCACGATTGCGTTTGAAGGGCGACGCATCGTCACTGTCATAAGACCGTTGAAAATCATCCAACAGCGCCACTTTTTCGTCCTCTTCTTCTGGCGCGCTGGTGTTGAGACTTTCACCGCTATCCTCGTCGTCATTCTTACACACCGAACTGCTTTCCATAGAGATCGCATCGTCAACATCAGAAACATCAAGAGCACGTCTCGCCTTGCGATCCGGTTCATCAAGATCACTTTCGTCCTGTACATCCTCCATCCCCACAAACTCCCTGGCACCTTCACTGGAAAATTCGTTGCTCTCCCGTGCCACTCTTGGTGGACCCTGTAAAAGTTTCTTGAAAATGACATCCTCGAACATCAGGTCAATCTTTTTGAGCCCTAACTGAGGTGTGCTCCACAGCTGAAGCATCTCCACGAGCTTCAAAACACGCGCCATATTTTCATCGTGCACCTCGTAATTATCCATTAAGCTTCTTTTGTAAGAAAGATTCCCAATATCTACCTGTGTGGGATTTGTCCCAGAAACCTCGCCGTCCATTTGCGAAAGAATACTGTTGAGCCAGGTTGTGGAATTGCTCTCGTCGCAGTTGTTCATGTAGTCGAAGAAGACGTTGTCAGTTTTTGTACTGTAAATCTCGATATCCAAAGAGTAATACTGTGCACAATGGATTCCAAAGTCCTTCTGCTTCGACTTTGGTACATTCTTATTGGTGGTAGTCCTTTTTGGGTTCTTTGCCTGGTTATCCAAATATTCCTGGGGGTATGTGCGAAAGGCGCCGATTTCCACCTTGTTCTGTTTAGCCGTCTTGATCGGGTCGACAACGATGGCCAAATATGGGTCTTGAAAGTTCTGATTGAGCGCCTGCGTGCCGACATCAATGCCTGATAACCAACATCCATATCCCGGGTGTGAATGGTACCACCCCACTATGTTTTCGTCCCTGCCCAACTTCTTGTTGGCCTCTAAATACTTGACCATAAACTCATACCCTTCAGCCTGTGCATTGACTCGTGTTTCTGTACCTTCGACTGGAAGTGGATACACGTCCATCACCACTATCGCGCGCTCAATGATCTTTCCTGTCATCATCCCCATGATTTCAATGGACCCGCCACTTTTGGCGTGAATAGTCATTTTGGTCAATGCCACTGCCGATATATACACTTTGGTGAAGTAGTTGACTTCAGTCTTCCAGGGTTGCCGGGACTTCAAACCGTGATCCATAGCGGGTGCCTCGTGTATGGTCCCACTGATGTCAAGCTGCTGTTTTCGTATCGAAACCGGCGAGGTTTTAAGCTGTGAACCAAAACTCTGGATCAATCTCTTGATGTCGTAGGTTTTGACGCTGATATCGCCTGGGGCTGTTTCGTGCGAGCAGCCCATATTGTTAGTGAAAAAGAATTAGTGGCGGGAGAAGAAAAGATAAAGCTATGTGAGCGGTAACATGAAAAGTTAAAATGTGAGCGGTATTAATGACATGTGGGCAATAATAAAAGAAGTGCGAGAGTACGTGAGCGTGAGTAAGAAAGTAAAAGCGTACCTACGTGAGCGCGAGAACAATAAAAGGCGTTCGCCTAACACATGTGAAGTAAATTAGTCAATCACAACATGCCCATAACCTTCTACTCCTCCAATCAGCTATCACTCTGTATTTCCTAATTAGCTGTACTTGACTGCGAAGCTCGGTAATCACTCTCATCATTAATTTGCATTAAACACTATCTTACTCTTGGGGGTAGTACATCGGAAATGTGGCGTACGGGTACCTTCCCATCTCCTCATACGGAACAAAAAATGGAGGATAGAAAAAGCTGTGCCCACTCCCACCTGTTGGTGGAGCAAATCCATTCACTATTGGCATGGGCTCTCCTTCGGGACTGGGAAAATAGAAGTAGAAAGGGGGCATGTGCCCGCCGTTGTGCTGCCCTACATACTTGCACTTTTCAACGGTCCCCACTTCACTTTTATCACTGGCTGCTTCCTTGGAGTCACTGCGCGCACTCTCTTGCTTGCTTGTTGGACTGGCTTTTGCGACGTTATCTGCCTTCACTTCAGCATCGGCTGCAACTGAGGTTATTGTTGGATTTTTGGAAGTGTGGTAATACATCTCCTGACTATGCTGTTGCTGCTGGTTGTAGTAACGCCTGCAGTTGTCCCTTGGTCCATAGCCGTTCTGAAATCTTCTCTCGTATTTCTTGTCTTGCCCGCCCGTTTGCCTCTTTCTGAAATTGATAGGGGGCGGCGCAAGCGCAATCCCTCGCGTCTTGTCTGTGCTGCTTTTCATACTTTTGAAGTGGTGCTCCCGGTATTGGACATGCATTGTCTTCCCACAAAGCATGGAGTGGTTTTCACGCTCCACTGCGCTGGCGGCACTCGACTCCTCCTGGAATTTGATGAAGGCAAACACATTTGTAGGTCGATGAACCAAGTCCAAGCTTTCAATCTTGCCATGCCCAGAAAATCTCTCTCGTAAATCATCCTCTGTAACACACTGCGCCAATTGTCCAACAAATATGGAAAACTTATCGAACCTAGAAACAGCCTTGATTTCCTCCACCAGTGAAGTCTCAATATTCTGTGCCCATTCCACCCTGTATGCGTCCCCTTCTGTTAAATTCGCAAAGGCGCGAATGGCGTCATCGCGGAAAGCAAACTTGATGTACCAGTACCGGCTACATTTTTCGTCTCCTCCCTTAATCTGTAGCAATGTTCCATTGACACCACTTGCAGCCAACTGTTCGACCTCGCCGAACTCTTCCAAAAATGTTTTCACTTCGTCTTCTTTGAAGATGCGTGGACAGCAAATAAACAACGTCCTGTTCACCTTGGCATTCTCACAACGGAGATTGCGGCCATTCAAAACGCTATCATGACCAAAAGTGATGGCCCTCTTGCAGTCTTCATCATTCCCATACTGCACAAAAGCATACGGGCGATTTGATGTGTCACGCAAAACCTTCACCGACGAGAGCGCACCCCATTGCTGGAAGTGCTCGGTGACAGAAACACACAAATCGTCATCAATGAGATTTGAGCAAAGACTGGCAACAAACACACATGATGACGGTCTATCTCTGTTGGGCGCCTGAAGTTCGCGCACCTCAGAGCTGGCAACGCATGACTGGCTAGCAGCTTCTTGTCCGTCTAAAACCGTCGCAGTATTCTCTAAATCTTGATCAATAAGTTTCAGCAACTCGAAGCTAGCTTGTTTGCAAATACTTTCAGCTTGTGCACCAGGGGCATTTCCAACTTTAACTGTAATTCCAATGCTTTTATCAGCGCTAACATGTTTTTTAGTGGCACTAGAGCATGAGACCACTCTCTCATGCTCGGCAACGTTTTCTTTTTCATCCCCAGTGATGGTCTTTGAAGTCTTGTTTTCGTTGCCAGATCTTCCAAGCTTCTCGAATTTTTTGATTACATGACGGTCATCCAGTTTGTTGTTAACTGATAAGACCTTTTTTTTATTGTTGTCCACCATAACTTGTTTTCTTTGGTTTTGATAACTCATGGCTTCAGTAGTGATCATAAAAGCAAATGGAGGTAAAGCTAATATTCTCAATTGATTTACCTCTTGTTTGCTGCAATTATATACCCGCCCTAAAATCTTTTTTGGCTGCAAAGTATTTTTTGGCCGCCAAAATTGCCGCAAAGTTGTTGCAAAAACTTCGCACGTGATCATTTTGATGTTTCACAACTGTATTACAGTTCATTTTATCAAAACTATTGCCACCAAGTCCTTAAATAATGGCTTTAGCCAAAGAAACTACAACTTAAAACCTTCAATATTTATAAATTATATTCTGACATGCTTATGCCGACGAACTGAGAAATGAAGAAAGGTATCCTTACCGAATGGGCCATTCTTAAAGTTGCCCGAGAGCCTTAAAACCATCAATCATTACAACAAAAGTGCAGCAATTCCGAACAAAAAGGTACCGGCAGTAACCTTCATGGAGTTAGCAGCACCCTGTGGGATGACAGTGATGCTCGAAGCTGGAGCTTGGGAAGTGGAAGATGCAGGCTTAACAGAAGAGGTCAGGGTGACGACCAAAGTGGACTCAGAAGCAACCGAAGAAGTTGTTTCAGGGCCTGGAGCAGGCTGAGTGTTTGGTGTGACAGTCGCTGTAGACTTAGGTCCCTCGGTAGAGGTTCCGGTAGTAATAGTCACAGTAGACTTGCTCACAGTAGAGGAAGCTTCAGTAGAGGTACCTGGGGTAGCACTAGAGGTAGATGCCTCAGTGGAAGTACCTGGGGTAACAGTCTCGGTCTTCTTCGTGGTAACAGTCTCGGTACCTGGAGTAACAGTCTCGGTAGACTTAGTAACAGGAGATGCAGAAGACTCAGTGGTCTTTGGGGCTGCAGAGGTCGAAGCCTCAGTGGAAGTGCCTGGGGTCACAGTCTCGGCAGACTTGGTGGTGACTGGAGATGCGGACGACTCGGTGGTCTTAGGAGCAGCAGTAGAAGACTCTGGGCAAGAAGTGACAGTGTCAGTGTCGGTCTTCTTGGTGGTAACAGTCTCGGTACCTGGGGTCACAGTCTCAGCAGACTTGGTGGTGACTGGAGATGCGGACGACTCGGTGGTCTTAGGAGCAGCAGTAGAAGACTCTGGGCAAGAAGTAACAGTGTCAGTGTCGGTCTTCTTGGTGGTAACAGTCTCGGTACCTGGGGTAGCAGTCTCAGTAGTGTGAGAAGCAGTGCAAGAGGTGCAGACAGTAACGGTGTCAGTCGATTTGGAGGTAACAGTCTCGGTACCTGGAGTCTCAGTAGACTTGGTAACAGAAGAACTGGAAGCCTTGGTAGAAGTCTCAGTGGTGTGAGAAGCAGTACAGGAGGTACAAACAGTCACGGTGTCAGTAGACTTGGAGGTAATGGTCTCGGTCTCAGTACCTGGAGTAACAGAAGATGCTGGAGCAGACGAGGTGGCTGGAGCAGAAGATGCTGGAACAGACGAGGTGGCTGGAGCAGAAGACTCTGGAACAGACGAGGTAGCTGGAGCAGAAGATGCTGGAACAGACGAGGTGGCTGGAGCAGAAGACTCTGGAACAGACGAGGTGGCTGGAGCAGAAGACTCTGGAACAGACGAGGTGGCTGGAGCAGAAGACTCTGGAACAGACGAAGTGGCTGGAGCAGAAGACTCTGGAACAGACGAGGTGGCTGGAGCAGAAGACTCTGGAACAGACGAAGTGGCTGGAGCAGAAGACTCTGGAACAGACGAAGTGGCTGGAGCAGAAGACTCTGGAACAGACGAGGTGGCTGGAGCAGAAGACTCTGGAACAGTAGAAGACTCAGTCGAAGAAGCTGGAGCAGAAGATGCTGGAACAGACGAAGTGGCTGGAGCAGAAGTCTCTGGAACAGTAGAAGACTCAGTCGAAGAAGCTGGAGCAGAAGACTCTGGAACAGACGAAGTGGCTGGAGCAGAAGTCTCTGGGATAGTCTCGGTGTATTCAGTAGAGCTTGGGGTTGGGGTGGCAGTTGAGGAGGTGGAGGTGGTGTCACAAGAACAGTCCCAGCAAACCTGAGGGAGGTTGATGTTAGTGGTACAGTAGCTGTCCAACCAACCGCTCAAACCGCCAAAAGTTCTGGATTCCAAACCTCTCTTCGCATTAGCATTACCAAGGTAGGAAAGGTCAGACTTGAAAAGCGAGAATGGGTCGTAGGTCTCGAAGGAGCCCGAAGACAGACCACCAACACGGTACAGAGGACCCTCACCAAACTTGTCACACAAGAAGTCGAAGTTGGCATCACCATGAGCCTTGAACTTGTAGTCAAGACCGAAGTCGTATGGAAGACAACACTTACCATCGTTCTTCTGAGCCTTAACGGAAACGGAGAAGGAGAATTTAGCAACGTTGGAGATCAGGGACTCGAAGACGTTACAGTCAGAAACACCAGTGTTCACGACATTAATGGCATCAAGATTTGGCTCCAAAATGCTGTGCCACTTGTCAGCCTGGTCGGCCTGGTAGTTACAGGTGACCTTGTAGGTGTCATCAGAGATCTTGTCAGCCTGAGAGACGACAAAGGCAGCCTTAGGAACAAAGCCGAAAGTTCTCTTTGCGATTTCAATCTCTTCTTCAGTGTCCTCTCTACCAAAGAGACAACCGGAAACACCGTTGTCAATTGGGGTGGAAAGACTTGGCAAGTCCTCACACTGTGTGTTCTCGCCACCAAAATTGATGGACAAGTCGAAGTAAGCATCAAAACCACCGAAGAAGGAGAAGGTTGCGTTAGTTGATTTAGCGAAGGAAGCCGCTAACAACAACAACTGTGCGGTACTCAAAGAAGACACTTTCATGATAAACGATTGGCAAAAGTTGGAGTGCTTTGATGAAGAAAGGCCAAAAGGTGCGTCTCTTGGTTGATATTTATACAGATCCGCAAGGTCAGAGAAAGAACCGACCGCTCAAGAGCGCGATCTCGATATTTTTTGGACCACTTTCTTAGTGTCCCTATTACAGCAACAGCTGCAAAATATGTCACAAAATTAAATTACGCAACACAAACATCAATTTCAAAAACGGCAGTTTGATGTGAAAAACAGTTTTAGCGAGGCGAACTATGCAGATCTCCTAACCATGTGGGGAAGAAGGTAATTAAGCAAATAATGGTAGACAGTGGGTGTAGAAAGTGGGATACGAACTAGAAAGCAGTCATGTTACATCTATCAACTGTGGGCTTAGAAAAGTGTGAAAAATTCGAATCCGGGGGAGCTTGATCTTCCTTGCTGCTATTATTACCCAGAAAATAATTTTCTAGACGAGTTGTTTCATGTGCTGCAGACTTCTATAATCAATGGAGGCCGTATACAACAATAATTACACACGGAGATTCAATCCTAACGGTGAAAACCAACAATAAGTCTGATCTTCAACACATAAAGCCTAGATAGTGCTTTTCAAGTCCCCAACTTCTTCATGCGTACTAGGGCAACCTTAGGTTAGAAGTAGTGAGGTTAAGCTTTTCCCCTGCGCAGACATCCTCGGTTCGGCCATGTTGTCACTTGATCTGGATTGTGCTACTGCGGATGCTACTTAAAGCCCGAAAGCGCCGTGCTCTAAGCGGTAGCGAAAGCGAAAAAAAATATTGCTAGTGCAAATAATATATTTTAACAGCTATGCACCAACTCTCGGAAAACGGAGGCTTGAAAATCAATCTATTTGTGCCCAGAAAGTTACCAACTCTTGTATAGGAAGGTTTGTGGTGTAATTTCACAGGTGAAAAATCAATCGGTTAAGTCACCCGCCTCAATGAGCACACCCATTGGCCAGATAGCGGCTAAATGCAGAGCCAAACATAGGCTGAAGAAGAATCATGCTCCCATAGGGTTTTGTGCTTCGCAAACAGAAAAACTGCAGATCTCGGGTTAAAGCCTTCACGTGCGCAAGGCATCAAGCAGTTGCACTCTGAAACATCTGCGCATGGCTAGACTGCGTGCCTATGTTTTGAACACTTTCGTAAAAATCAATGCGGAGATATTGACGTGCAGGGCAATCACCTTCTCGTACTTACCTGTTTAGTAGCCGCCTCAGGGTATACGCATAGGAACGAACGTTTCGCGTCCCGAATGCTCCAGTACGCCTCTTTTTTTCTAGTATTGCGTCCTACCACAGCAAAACATCTTTGCGTAAACGAAGGTAGTTTAATTCGAAAATCTTTATGCAGCGAGTATATCCTAGCCTTTGTACCGCGGCGTTAAGAGGTGTATTCAACTAAAGCTTATCTAGTTCACTGTAATTATGATTCTACGTTTCTATGTTGGTTCCTACTGAAAGTGATTGACCGATAAAAATGGGATGATCGAATCCAAAATGTATTTACGGGCTTTCGTCCTCTTCACTCCCCTCTTCGTCTTCGCTTGAATCAGTCTCTGTGTCTGAGGAAATATCCGAGCCACTTTCGGTCCCGAAAAAATCGTCCAAACTCTGCAATTTGAAGTCCTGTTTGGGACGTTCTGTCTGCTTGTGCGAAAAAGCCCTATCTGAAACAGCAACAGGGGACGCCAGGCGACTAAAACGCGAGCTCTGTATGGATAATTCATTGGTACGCACATTTGTCGCCTTGCGTACGGAGGGGTCGGGAAGCTTCAGTGGGTCGCTCCAAGGACATACGTTTAACACGCTCCCCAAGAAGGTCGAAGATGTTGTGTCATCAGCAACGGGTGCGGGCTTAGGTACTTCGAGGAAAAGCGACGCCAATTCTGCACGAGAACCGCCAAGAAGAACATCAAACAACCTTGCACGGTCACGAATATCGTACGACTGATCGTACTTGGCAAGATGAAGAACGTGTTTGAACATCTTAGCTGATATTGTTTCGCCATCTACTTCACTCTCATTCAATGTTTCAGTTTCATGTGATTTTTCCCCTGGTGCTTTAGTCTCCTGAACTTCCTCGCCATTAAGTCCATCAGGGATCTTTTCCTGCTCTTTTTCCCTCTCATTTTCACTTTTTCCCTTACTCTCGTAAGTGTACAGCTTCGCGGCCAAAACTAAAAGCTGGTACCGCACGACCCGCGGCTGGTTTGCAAACGTCGCTATTTGGGTCCTCAAAACATCCGGGCCTACATTGTTGTTTGTCAACAGTGTAAACTCGCCAATCATCCAGATGATACTCGCACGGGCCTCGGGGTTTAGGGATTTTCCGTGCTCATGCAAGATCACAGCTAGCCTATACACAGTAGCGGCGTCTTGGGTCTGCTGGAGCATACGCCTCACCACAGTGAGCAACTCGTTCATCGCAGAGCCATTTCTGGTTGTCTTGATTTGCACAAGACACCACTGAAATACGTAGCTGTGCCAGGTTGCCGAGAGAAGTGCACAGTTACCAAGAGCCTTGATAGCTAGTGGTGCAATTGCATTCTGATGAAGTGCATAGTACTTCAATTCCTCCACTATGTACTTCACGTTGCTCTCATTGACAATATTTGCAAGAATGTCCACCTTGCACTTACTAAGAGCATGCTCCTCAGTCGGGAAAACATAGAACTTCTTGTAGTACTCACTGAAAAAAGGCGGATGCTGTCTTGAAATATGTGCGATTAATGCGTATGATACGGTAGTACGCGACGCAATCAAGCTGGAGGCCAACTTCGTGTCCATAAAAGTCTGTGGAGGCGTGAGTGCAAGCACCAGCCGTGCAATGCTGAGCAAAACGACCTCCAGACGGAGGCTCAAGAGAGGCCGTATGGCATGAAGAAGAAGTTCGAGGTCGTCGTCAAACACAACTTCGAATGGTGCATTTGGAATACGGTCCCATTCCACCAAGTCCATCACCAGTCCATCCTCGAAGGTGAGTCGTGGCCGAGGTAAAAACTTGCGAGCATAGTCCGTCAAGACATCAATTGCAAATGACTGTGCCCATTCCTCTAACTGCAGCAACATCGCGCAGTATCGCCTGTAGTTGCCGTGTATTGGTGCCCAGTCTTTGGGCAGCAGCCATTTCCGGCTTAACTTGTAGAACAGCTTGAGTGCAGACCCCACCACCACCGGACTTTGGTCCAGCAAGAGCTTCGCCAAGAACTCGCACACCTGCTTTTTTGTCGCCGGATCAATGTCGTAAACGCCGACGAGTGCTATCGCCGTGGCCCCGCGAACGAGTGGCGATGGATCGCCCACAGTTCTCTTGAGGCATAAGAGGAGAATGGGGACAATCTCACCGATGTGGATCCCCGCAAGTGCCCGGATGGATGTCGCACGATGTGCCGGCACTTTGTCGTTGAGTGACTTTTGTATGGAGTTGATCGAGAGGAGTGCGGTATCTGGCTCCAACTCGGCAAATTTGACGAGATATATCATGACAAGTCTCTTTACTCTGTGGTCGGAGGTGGTGATGTTCTTGACCACGTCAGCAAAGTAGCGCAGTGCGTCCTCTCCGCGTGATATCACTTGGATTACACATCGCATACCGATAAGGACGTCGCGATCGACGCGTGAACTTAAAAGCTTGGAGATTTCGCCCTCACGTTTTTCAGCAGGGACCTCCACGAGCCTGGATGATGCAGAAGCGGCAGCCTCCATGGTGAATTCCTTGGCGGACTCCAACATGGTGGTTATGGTAGCGAGTGAGACGCTCATGAAAAAGAAAGTATTTTAAGAAAAGTAAATTAAGTCAACGTGAGCAGAATAAACGTGAGGAAGACCACAAGAAAAGCCTAAATATGAGGGAAAAACAAGTTCCAAGACTTCCATATGATGCTCACGATTGTAAGAAAGCAGCCTAATGAAGTCAATTGACAAATTTCGATAGAGAGAATGATTAAGAGGAAACTACTAACAATAGGCTGAAAATTGACTGAGAATCGCAAGTGTCAAAAAAGACGTCTTATCTAAAGTGGGAAAGATAATCAAATTAAGTGAAGAAAAACGGTTCACAAGGGTTTATAGGGGTTGATTACATAGAGGGTGAGTGGTAAATGGACCAAGAACTTAAATATTAAGCTGGTAATATACTTGAACAATAAGTTAAAGAAGTACATTTCGGAGCGCACTAGAGGGAAAATAGACATACGGTAGAGCAAGCTGCTCCAAAAAACATCCGAGACGATTGATTGCAAGGCCTTGGACCCAGTCTATCGTTTGTTATCAGGTAATCAATTACGTTCAGTCTGTCGGCGCTGTCATTTTGATCAGGGCATTGGTTAAATGTTTATTTTCTCGGGTGCTTATTCTTCAGCCACAGTCATTTTATCTGATTGAATCTGTCAAACTTGTAAATAGTATTTGATTTATTTGTAAGCTACTAGTGTCATGTTTGTGTAGTACTTGGTCATGTTTGTGTAGTCAGCCATTCGCTCATATCTGGCAGAATCTATCCGGTCATATTTGTGCATCCGCATCTATTCGGACATATTTGGCAATATATATTCGGTCCTATTTGTGTAGTCAGTCTGTTTCTGATTACTAAGGTCTTCTCAACTATTTGTATTCCCAGTGTTTCTTAGTAATTACTAAGATTCTTCTCTACCCTTTGTGACCTAAATCATGTTTCTCCAGTCGATGAGCACAAAACAAGTTAATGTTGGGGAGATGACGTTAGCGCAGTCTCATCAGTAAATGCGCCAAAGGCAAAACTGCGAGACATATGTCTTCCCGTAACTGCACGACAAGTTCGCACAAATCTTACATCTCAAAAAAGTCACAATTAGTCCTAGACCGTTTAACGGCCAACGTTGCAATTTGTGCTTATGTAATCGTCTCTTTTTGGTTTACAATTTCCTAAACGCATGAACCAGTTTGCAGAGGTAGAACATTCTATTGCTGCAGCAGTCTAAACGATATAGAATGCATTCCATCTCTTTCGCAGCTTTGAATCTTTCTCTTTCGCAGCTTTGAATCTTTCTCTTTCGCGGCTTTGTATCTTTCTTCACAGAAACGTTTTTAGACAAATTAAACGTTTACGTCAGTGCCACAAACGCATAAACCGCTTCTAAAGTCTAGACCGCCACGAAAAGAATTTTTCGATTCCTTCTACAAGCTGCAAAGAGCGGCGTTACCAATCAGATTTATAATTAACGTTTCTATGATCACGGAATGGAGTAAGCGGTGTCATTACCTTCTGTTTGTTAATTTTGCAATTATTCTACAAGATTTTAGAAAAAGTTTTCTGACAGTTGCCAGTCAAGCAAGGTGGTCAAGGGATCACTAATCAGACTGTATACAACAGCTCAAAGTCATAACATCTAATGATAATAGAGAAATTGTTCTTACACTTACATGTTGCAAATACTAATACATTAGTATTCAGAAAAGCTGTGGTGACAGCAAACACTCGTTTCATTGTAAGCTATAGTTAAAGTAAAAAATCACTTTTTCGTTTCTGTTTCAGCTGGGTTCACCTGAGTTCCAGCGCTTAGCTTGGAACTATCAAAGGAAACATCTACTACAGAATATAACCTGCGTCAAGACAACGTATTCACGAAAAATTTAGTCTCGCAGTGTGGCAGCAATGATGAATTCAATGGCTTAGACAAACCATGTGGTAAATAATCACGTGAAATACAAACCACGTGCTATATTACAGCGTCAGCTTATCACAATGCTGGACTAAAAATAGCACTCATCAACAATATAGGAAACGTTTGAAAATGCTCTGTAATGACAGCTACTATTATGATCTTCGAAGACAATTTTGACCAGTGTTTACTGAAGTCACTCCACTTCAAATTGCGCACGTTCAGGTTTACCTCCTATCTTCTTAGTAAGAAAATACTGCTTCGGTCTTTAGCCAAAGCCAACAAATTTGCTAGTCCACAAAACCAGGGCGCGAGCGGGTAGAACATCACTTAAGGTACGGATCGGTTATATCCTCTGTACCTTTATTTTTTTTACAATATTTTTTAAATAAGTTTTCGGCTATACGCACAACGCTTACTCATGCTTTTTTAGCGCTGCATACTGCAAGTTGACGTCGTAAGTGGAAAGGCGGATCAAAACAGCATAATTATCATGATTTGCGCACCATATGTAAGCAAAGTTAGTGCAAGTTAATTAAACATCCCAAAGCTGTAGTCGCACAAATTCTTGCACGAAATGAGCGGTTTCCACGGCGGCATTAAAAGGATTTGAAACAGTTTTTGTTCCTGCTTTAAATGTAGCGAGACAATACAACGGTTTATGTGCGCGAACAATAGGACTGCACATAACACACACATCTGGAACAAGTTTCTTAGACCACAGTCACGGCATTTTATGATCTGATACTCATATTTTGTTCTGTGAGTTCGCATGCTCAATAAAAATTGCGGAAATCGTTTGATTTGTATAATTCGTATGCTAGGTCTAGTTTCAACTGTACCGATACGCATTAATAACTTCGAGCCTTGGTCTTGCCATTTCTTGGTGCCGCTAATCTGCAGTCTCGTCAGAGTCCTTGGTCCTGTGATTTTTAATTGTCGCCCTTTGTCCGAAGAGGGCCCTCATACCTGGTGGAGCGCCTGCCCCTGTTCCCCTCTTATTTTTCAGGGTCCACTTTTCAGCGACGCCATATGAAATTTCCAAATAGAGTAATAGGTTTATCGTCGCCTCAGTCGCGTGTTTTGAAAAGTTTATTTACGAGCCATAAACAAACAGATTGCAGGTGATATCCGTTTCAGGCTATCAAAGGCATGACGAAGTGATCACAAGCCAGCTATATTTTATCTCATTTATTTGTGTGAAGCACACAATGAACTTGGGTTGTTTTTTCGTATATTAGAGTTTGATAGAAGGCTTGAAAGGTTGTGAGTCCTACTTTTATTTGGGTTTGCGATTTTTGCTTCAGGGAGATGATGAAATCACCAACTTTCGAATGGTGGACGAAAATCGGACATGGATGGAACAAGTGGCCAATCTGACACCGAGCCTTTTTGAGATATTGCGTTAATACTGGAAAGATCCTGTAATAGCCATTCAGGATCCCCGAAGATCACACTTGATCTAAAGATTATAATAAGCTATGGTGAGATCTCCTTGAAAGACCATCTTATTATACCAACCTTGTCGATTGGTCTTGAAAACGATCTTATTATACAAACTTTGTTACGAACCTTTAGAATATCTACTACCATCGTGTAACATTCCGATCATTTCATATCGAACCATCTGAAGAATCGCACTAAAAATAGCAAACCTAAGATCGTTGACCACATGAGAGATTCCATCCTGAAACATAAAACGGTCTATCGAACATTGCGGGATCTTACACTTCAGTCTGGGTATGTCGCAGATATTTTTATTTCAAGAAAGGCACTTGTTATATGAGCTAGATCCGTTGATCTTATCTTAACAGGAGTTTTGTTGATATTTGAGACAGCCCTGCAAGCAATCTGAGCTCTTATAGGAGTGTAAGAGTCAATACTAACATGGGCGAGATACGAGAGAGAATGAGGCGAACATGAATGAGTGAACTTAAAAAGTTGAAAAGAGACAAGAAGTCTACTTACAAAAGTGTATACATTGATGTGCTTAGGAAAACATGAACGTGGTCGAGATACGGCTTCTAAAGACCCGGTCGTTTGAAACAACATAAATCTAGTTATAAGCAGTGCGGGAATCACTTTTCCAAAACGAAAAGAACCTACCTAGCATTTCGGGGTTCTCTTAAAGAGTAAGGTAATGGCTAAGATTGATACCTTGAAACTAATGACGATCGTTTTTTTTTCCACATAGCTGGGCGAACTGTATTTTGCAGCCAAACATTTCTTACAGTATCAGCCATCGTCAACCCGTGTCAAGTCACTACTTCGCAAAAAGTTCTACCTATGAAGCTACAAAAGCAATAAATGTTGAATTGTCTAGAATATACTGTGAACAAGACGGGAGCATTGGTGACTCTAGACTTTTAAATTCCTTCATGTATTTAATTAACGTGCCCATAATCTACCAAACTTCCTCTTTTGATAATGTTTCTTTCTCAAATCTGCTTGAAGTAATCTTTAAGCAATGTCAGGCTCTGTAATTTTCCTCCTCTTGTTCAACTTTTTCGCAGCACTTTTCAACCTCTTACCCATTGCCAACTCCTTCCGTGTCAGGATATATTCCTGCGGGAAAAACTCACCCAAAGTCGTTTGTGAACCCTCCTTCTTGCGCTTGTTGATATCACGAATCAATGGAACCATCACCTCATCCACGCGTTCTTGTGTCCAGCCAACGTTGTACATTAGAAACGAACGGATCTCATCCAAGCGTGGAAGTCCCCACTTGAACTCAGTCTTGTCGTGGTCCACATCTGGTGCTTTATACGCTTCAGTCACGACCTTTTCAGGGAAAGAGTCGGGTAAAAACAACTTTCCTGATCCAATTCGCCCGACAAGCGTCTTGCGCAATCCTGTCATATTGGCCTTGTCGCGACTGCCCATTTTGGCACACTCATCAAACCATGCCTTGAAGGCGTGAACATCGCCAAACTCGGCTAATATCTCCATAGCGAGAACAGGACCGATACCTTTGATACCCTCGGTGTAGTCGCTCCCAAGCATCAACGCCAACTCAATCATTTTATCCTGGTTCAAACCTACCTTCGCCTCAATTTCATTCATGATGTAGCACTCGACAAACTGCTTCTGGTTGAACATGTTCTTGTAAACACGGTCGCCTCCAAATAGGAAGCAGTCACTGTCGTCAGTGATGATACCATCGACCAAACCAAGACTGATAAGCTCCGCGCATTGTGCCTCGGCTTCCATGGGTGCAGTGATATAGGGTATCCCAAATCGACGGAGAAGTTCTTGAACATCGCTGATCATAGTCTCAGTAACCTCGTCGGAGTCTCGTTTTGCGCGTTCGAGCTGCTCTTGGAGAAGCTGCTCTTCGCCAATGCGAGTACTTGACAGAAAGGGAATCTCGTTGCCAGCACGAAGATTGTCCTTGAAGAACTCGTGGTCCTCTTCCTCATTGCGGAGCTGTTGCGCTAATGTTTTTTCCTCGTCTTCCTCATAGTCGTAGTCCAAGAGTTGTGCTTGTCGACTATCAGAGGCTTTGGTGGCGCTTTGATGTGACTGTCCTATTTCTTTTCCCATCAAATCAGTGTCTTCAACTTTCTTTCCAATACCTACTTCTCCTAATTCATCGTCAATAACTCTGGCTTCTGTGTCTTTCTCTCTTCTGACAAAATCACTAGCACTGATCTCTTCAACCTCTCCAATCCCCTCGATCTCGTCATTATTGTCACTTCCTAAATAGTCTTTCGCCTCGCTCCAAGATATCAAACCCGCCTCCTCGTCCTGACGGTACCTGTCATTTACTGTAGCCCCGGTGAACATTGGCTGTAGATGAGTTTGCTTAGTAACGTCCTGGTTAAACCAATTCGGAACTTCACGCGGTGCGGGTTTTGGCTCTGGCTCCGGCTCCGACAGGACGGGTGGAGAGGGAGTCGGTGATTTGGGGAGTTCATCAACTATGCGAGCTTTAACATGCCCTGGTGATGTAGTCCCTCTTGGGATGGGATCCCTTGAGGCTACCGAATAGTTATTCGAGACGGGATTTTCAAAGAGAAAAGAAGACCCAAGATCTTCGGGGGATTTGGTATCACGGAAATCGGGCCCGATATTCGTTTTATCTTTCTTGGCTGGAGTTCGAAGTTGGTTTTGCAGTACCTGACGACTTTCTTCTCTTTGATGATTCTCTTTCAATACGATTTCCTCTCTCATTCCATTCTCAAACTGATTTCCTTGTTCTAGCAGCTTTTCACTCCTGGTCTCTTTAAGGTTTTCTTCATCCTCATTAAATCCAAATCCAAAGATCCCAAGACTCCCTGGCTCCTCTGGCTCTTCCAGACTCACAAATTCTGCCTTCTCAACCTTTACCTCACTAATCCCTTCTTCTGGCTGCTCTGAATATTTATCATACATTGATTGGATCAAAGCCTTGCTGCGTTGAAGTTCCTCTTCTGTTTCAGGCTTCTCCTCCAAAGGCACATCCTCGAAGTCGGAGTCTGAGCTTGGTGTGTCACAAACATGCACCTTCGCATTGTCGTTTCCTTGATTTTCCTTTAGTTCGCTAGGAACTTGTTTACTTTTTGGCTGCTTGTTTTCCTTGTGGTGATTTCCTTTTGGTATTTCGGCATCTCGCACCACCGAACTCGAATAAGTATTAAGAACTTTGGAAACCAGTGGCTCTTCTCCAAACCCCACATTTTGCAGTTTGCTTTTACTACTCACTCTATCCTTAACTTCTTTAACCCAATCTTTGTCCTCACTCCACACATTCTCCGACCCCAGAACACTGCGAGCCTCGTGCTCATCCCTGTCCTCTACCTCAATCGGATTCCCCATATCACCACCTCCCAAACTCAAAGTATACCCGTCATCATTCTTCGCAAGCATATATTTGCGGTCCTTATCGCCCGCAATCCGCCTGCTCACATTCCCCACGTCTTTGTCCATGCCCGATACTACCATCAACTTCTGTGTGTAGAAATTGCGCTTTTGCACTTGTTGGATTTGAAAACGACTAAAGTCCATGCTGTTAGGAAAAACCGCCTCCAATTGCTCTTTACGGTACCCCATACGCAAACGCGACTTGAGACGGAGGTGCGATAATACCATGTACTGCGTCGAAATGGGGAGATCAAGAAATTCCTGCGACTCCGGATCCACCAGATTGATGTTTACCCCATCAACTACATCAAAGTCTGCACCTTCAATATCTTCGACACGTATGGCCTCATAGTCCAGCAAGGCCATGACACGATCGTCGTTTTTACTTGCGCGAAACTCCGAAATCACCGGTAAATGAAACTCATCTTGTTTAACAAAGGAGCGCGACTTTTGCGGAAGAATCGGGGCGCTTTCACCAGGACCTGCCATTGGGAGGTCTTCAAGAAAGACCATATCGTTTTGATCCCTTTGTTTTCTTCGCTGGTTGGCCTTTGGCCTTATAGTACCTTTTTGAACTTGCATGGCAAACAACTTTTGGGCTAGCTCTCGAACACTCTGTGACTGACCTTGCCGACGCTCGCGGCGCTTCATGATGGTTTGACGCTTCAAGGCAGGCGCACCACCATCAAAAACAAACACAGGGAGGATTCCGTAGTAGAGCAATTTGCATATTCGGCGGAAGAAGCCTACGATGTGGGACTGTGGGAGCGTGTTTCCGTCGGAGTCGCGAACGGCCTTGAGGAATTGGTAGATCCAAATGGATGCATCAACCGCAAGCTTCTTGCGTGAAAGCGCATCCAACCGCACAGGGTGTGCAGTGGGTCCTAGTATGTCCCAGAGAGAGTTGACACCCATTGTGAAAAAACAGATAAAGAAATAGCAATGATTTTGGTAACGCTTTCCTTAATCGTAATGGCACGGATGCACAAAGGGTAGCAAGTATTGTCCACTAATAGCAGTTTATACGAGGTGTACTAAATGTAGTGGGCATGTGTGCTGAAGTATATGTTCCAATTTAGTGAATATGTCAAGCTGTTTTTGACCTTGTTATTCACACAAAAACCCGGAATCTTAAGTTTGATCTTGCCATTGAGGGAATGAAGAAATATTTATGCATTTTCGGAGATCAAACTAAATTTTGGTTCAATAGGTTTGCCACCCGATCCTTTCGAGAAAATTGTGGGGTATCTCCTTAAGATGTCGGATACCCGATTCCGCGAACTTTATTCCGCTTTTCAAAGTAGGAAAACTGAAACCTTCCTAAGAAGATCTGAACATCATTCAAGGCAAATTAGACTCTCTGGTTTAAATAAAAAGACTGAAGGCATACTTAAATTAGCATTTAAGATCCGCAAGAGCATAAGGAAGCAAACTGGAGTAACTTCTAAATACTTCAAGCTTTCCGTATACTCCTTTACAAGTCACTACATGACCCGATCAAGATTTAAAGAAAGAAAGAAGGGGTAATTATACCATCCCTGCCACTCAAGAAAAATCAAATTACAATTATTGCACTTGGTCCTCCCATAATCTTTTTTTGCAGCCATCCGGAAATCTGAAAGAGCCCAATCATGCCCATCAAAGGCTTTATCTAGCTTTGAATCTGACAAATCTGAACGACTAATTAATCTTTAGTATCTGTTGTCCACATTGATTTAAATTGATTAATTCTATTCGAAGTGGTTGGAAGCAAGTTCAACCTTGCTGAATCAACACCGTATATTGCTTCGGTAAAAGAAAAAAACTTGTATTTCATATATTCGAGAAATGTTGCTATATGCCTTAAATAAGCAGGTGGTGAAGTTCCAGATGGAAGTTTAAAAACCAGGGATAAATTGTGAGAAGTTAGATAATAGATGCACTATACGGCAATAATAAGCACTACTAGACTGATAAAGCTCTCACTAAAATATCGCCTAATAAAATAACCCCTAAAAAACGGCCCAATTACCAAACCAGTAGAACTACGAAAACTACTGGGACAACAGATATTAGGCAAATCCATCACCACCAAAGAATCCTACATCATTTACCACCACAATTTTCACACGGAATCACACCACAAACCTTATATACCACCGACTCACCGACACCCCACATTGGATCCTCAGGACGTGAGTCACAATCGAATTTATGTCCGAGGTGTCTACACAAAAACGTAAATATAAGGTCGATCCAACCAGGCTCTAGACGTATGTGGAACGGGATACCAGCAAACCTCCCTATCTTTCATGAATCAATAGGCAATCTCACAAAAACTCTCCCTAAAACCCGAAACATCTCCTTGTCACTAAAAGCCGACCTTCTATTAAACCCTCCTTAGCACCTCACTAAAACCCTTTAATTCCCGTTAAGTCCCTTTAAAACGCCACCCAAAAAGGTACAGCCCCCCACACGACGCAATTTAAATAGTGGACCTTTCGCACTGGGTTTCTACTTTTTCGCCATTTCCTCCACACTTTTCCTTCCGGCTCGGATTTCTCCGCACTTTTGCTTTTGCACCTTACTTTCGCATTTGCATTTTATTACAACTTTCACTACCACTTTAGTTGATTTGATTTACAATGGACTTCAATTCCCGTAGATCCACAGTCTATTCCACCAAATCGATTGTGTCCTCATCACAACCACTCGCCAATGCGGCAGGTGCACGCATCCTCGCCCAAGGCGGAAATTGTGTGGATGCCGCTATTGCGGTTTCAGCCGCATTGTGTATCACAGAACCCACCTCCACTGGTATCGGCGGCGACTGCTTCGCACTCTACTACGACAAGAATAAGCGCAAGGTCCACGGGTTGAACGGATCTGGACGCGCAGCCAAAAACCTCTCTGTTGCTGACGTGCACGCCTTGCACGGGGATGTGCGTAGAATCCCAATGAACTCAGCAATGTCTGTGACTGTTCCAGGTGCCATTGCGGGTTGGTACGACGCCTTCAAGAGCTGGGGTTCTAGAAACGTCACCTTTAGCGACATTTTGCAGCCGGCAATTGAGTTAGCAGAGAAGGGGTTTCCTATTTCTAAGGTCTCAGGTTTGATGTGGACTGGTCTGCACAAACTCTTGATGGAGAGCAACCACGTGGATGAGAGCCTGGCGGTACTGAACCCATTTCTTGATGTTTTTCGCAACGGAAAAGTCGCAGAAGGAACACTTGCGTTTAATCGGCCGGTTGCCGAGGCTCTCAAGCTCATTGCTGAAAAAGGACCTGTTGCGTTTTATGAAGGACCAATTGCAGAGGCTATTGTGAGGAAAACCACCGCGGAATCGCACAAGCTCAACCTCGAGGACCTCCTGTCGCACCTGTCAACATTTGTGGAACCTATTTCTTACAGCTTTCAGGGCTACGACGTGTGGGAGATCCCGCCCAATGGTCACGGGCTTGTGGCCCTCGTCGCTTTGGGTGTTATCCAGACGCTTCACGAACAGGGGCGTGTGGATTTGTA
The DNA here is from genome assembly GCA_003707425.3 of Kodamaea restingae. NCBI lineage: Eukaryota > Fungi > Ascomycota > Pichiomycetes > Serinales > Debaryomycetaceae > Kodamaea > Kodamaea restingae. The sequence goes on from PPJA03000009.1 coordinate 390,504, forward strand.
CAAATTGAAACGCAACAGCGTCGAATACTTGCATTTGTTGATCGAGGCGTGCAAGATCGGTTTTTTTGACTCGGATGAGCACGTCAGCGACATCGAGTTTGCACAGAAGGCGGATCCAAGCGCGAAAAGCACACATGAGCTTGTGCTGCATGTACTCAGCAAAGAGCATTTGGCACAAAAAGCCGCGGCTTTTGACCCGTCGCGCATCATCAGCAGTGACATCATCACGCACCCAGTGCCGGACCCTAAGTACAAGTGCGACACTGTGTACCTCGCAGTCAGCGACTCTAACGGTGAGCTGTGTCTGTTCATTAACTCGGTGTATGAGAACTTTGGTTCGGGTATTGTAGTTCCGGAGTATGGGTTCGCTCTCCAGAACAGGGGGTCCAACTTCAACTTAACTCCAGGCCAGCCCAACTGCTTGGAGGGTGGGAAGCGTCCTTACCACACCATCATTCCTGGCATGATCACCAAGGATGGCGAGATGTTTGCAAATTTCGGCAATATGGGTGGGTTTGCGCAACCCGTGTGTCATGTGCAGCATGTTCTCAACTTGATTGTATTTGGGCTCACAGCGCAGGAGCTGGTGGACCTGTCTCGTTTTGTACTCACAGCAGATCCGAAGAACTTGCACATGGACAGGGGTCGTGGTGGTAATGGGCCCGTGAGCACGCCTGTGACTTTAGTTGCAATAGAAGAGGGGCTTGGTGAGGATGTTGTGGAAGGTTTACGAGGCTTGGGGCATGCAGCGCTGTTAGAGAAGAACAGGTTAGTTTTTGGCCGTGCCCAGGTTATCACGAAGAGGAACGAGGGAGAGGTCTTTGTGTATGGGGGTGGATCTGATCCTAGAGGAGATGGAGCGAGTGTGGCTGTATAGAAAGGTGGATTATGAGCTAACAAAGTCGAGTATGTTTTAGAAGGGTAAAGTAAACACCAGAATGAACGAGGAAGAATGAGAACAACAAAGTAGGTAATATCTTAAAGGACTGACAAAAAGAGTGTGGCCATAGTAGAATTCTCAGGCCATCTGTCAGCTATCAGTTCATCTCGAATCAGTTGATAATTCGATACTCATACTAAAGCCAGTTTGTATCCAGTTTGTGCCTCAGTTCATTCTTCCTAAACTCAGTTCATTCTTCTCAAACTCAGTTCATTCTTCCCAAAATCAGTTCATTCTTCTCAAACTCAGTTCATTCTTCTCAAACTCAGTTCATTCTTCTCAAACTCAGTTCATTATTTATGATACTCAGGTCATCTCTCACTAGAATCAGCTTATTTTTCACTAAAACCACACCATCGCTCAGATATCACCTCATAACTGAGCTTTTTGTTTACACAGCTATCCAGTTCATACTAAAGCACTAGCGAAAGCTGGTACATAAGTGATCATAGGAATCTGCTCGTCAGAGTGAAACAACACCTCTATATGGTCTACTTTCTGTAACACAAAACCAAACTTGGTGTGTGTCTCAACTTTTAATTGACCAGCTTACATCTTCAGCCCTGTTTACATATGCTCTCATATGTATGCTGCTGTTAGGCAAACCACATTTCGCATGCGTATTGAACCAAACAGTTTTGGTATTCATACGATCAATAAAACCTACGCATTACTATAAACTTGCTTCCTGAACCAAAAGAACCTACAAGTGCCAGAAGGTTTATCTCCTATAAGTAAGCCTTATTGACGTAACAAGAAGCACATCTTTGAAACCTGGTACACTGACAAAAGAACCACCCCGTTCATAGTACCCTCGGTGAAGGGCACATCCGTATCTATCAATACTATATATGCAGTACGCGAATTGTTAATATTGCGGTGAAGCTACGGCCAATTACCCACGTATCAATAGTAATCAGGGTTCTAGAGCAAGATAAGCATTGAAATGTAGTAGAAGTTTTCGTGAACACATGTAAATTACCTGTCTACCTTGTCGATTATCAATAACGATACAGGGTGCAAAGAAGATAAGGTAGTGTACACAACATCCAACTCAATAGATTCAATACTGCACATAATCTAGAGAACGATTGATAAACGAGAGTGTATATAATGCAGATATAAACGAGTGCAGATTTATAAGATTGGATTTACAACATCACCAAGCAAAATGGGTAGTCCGGAAAGCTAGAGATATTTATGAGACCAAATGGTATATTTGCCCAAAGATATCCAAAGATATCATGAAGCCATCCGGCAACTCCGTCACTTCCCCAGCAGACATTCATCTCCCTACCATGTTGTGTAGTTCTTACTTCCTGTCATTTCATAACTGAGGTCTGAAACCCGATTCGTAAACTCAGAGGTACTTACGAAAATCTTCACTCGTACCACAGTTTGTAGCACCCGCCCTCGTTTGTGTAAGCCCGGACTTTCCAACAAGTTCCTTCCTCATACCCAGCCCTTGTGGGGTACCTGCCCAATTGAGGATGACCTGCATGCAACATACGAAAAGCAACAAAGTCAGCGGAGTTGCGGTGACGGTGGCTTATTGATATGAACAATAGCCATACGCAAACAGACTCCCTAGAGGAGCCCATTTCTCCTTTTGTTCTTCGTTTAGCCTTAGAGGTGCTAATTTCCGAGCTCAAAAAATGTTGGCGTTTCGATGCGGGTGAAAGTTTATTACTAACGGTTTGCAGGTTATGGCCTCTCCACACCAAACCCTCCCACTCCATAAGTCCGATACTGTATTATGCTATATGTACTTCTTGATGACCTATACCTCCTCACCAATATCCATTTCGTATGCGTACACTCCTCGAATCCTGCCTGCCATTCCTGTCGACGTCTTGTTTTGTTTTCCCCACTTCTTCAATCCACTCGACCTTCCCTCCCCCACTAACCTAATAATCAAGGGTCTGCCACTGCCAAGGATCAACGCGCCAAGCACCACTCCAGAGGTCTCCCTAAAGCGTCACCCCACAAATTTGTACCTTCCACTGTCTGGGCGTCGGAGTTTGCAACCCCGCACCCCGAAGAATTTAGTTTAATGCGGGCACCCCCCCTCAATGGCCGAAAAGTCACGTGACGCAGCAAAAATAATGCGATGGGCCCCACACGGTGTTTGTGGTGGTGGTCGTATATAAAGAACGGCGAACGGCACGTAAAAAGAACAAACCCGCAAACATGGCTACACCAATTTTGCAAGAGCAGAGCGAAACACACGCACCAGTTGAAAGACTTATCCACGATGAAGACTACATTGTCTTTGGCAACCAGAGGTACCTTAAGTCCGAGTTGCAGCAAGCCTTTGGTGGTTCGCTTACTGCCGGTCTTTCGCCACCACAGAAGTTTGAGTTTGGTAACCCGGGTCCTTTGGGACTTTCTGGTTTTGCTTTGACTACTTTTGTGCTTAGTTTGATCAACTTGGAGACCAGGGGTGTCACTATCCCCAATGTTGTCATTGGTTTGGCATACTTTTATGGAGGTCTTGCACAAATGGTGGCTGGTTTTATGGAAATTGCATTGGGTAACTCGTTTGGTTCTGTGGCACTTTGTTCTTACGGTGGCTTTTGGCTTGGATATGCTGGTATTTTGACTCCTAGTTTTGCTGTTGCTGACGCGTACAAGGCTGCTGGAGAGAGTGACATCATGGCGAAGGCGGTGGGCTTATATCTTATCATGTGGTTTATCTTTACTTTCTTCCTCATGATCATGACGATGAAGTCTACCCTTGCGTTTTTCCTGATTTTCTTCTTTTTGACGTGGACCTTCTTGTGTTTGGCCTTGGGCGACTTATTGGGTAGCACTGGTTGCAAGAAGGCTGGTGGTGCGCTTGGATTGATCACAGCGTTCTGCGCCTGGTATAACGCGTTTGCGGGTATAGCCACTCCTCAGAACTGTTACCTTCCTATCAAGGTTGTTCAGTTGCCAGATTTACAGGATAAGTCTGCCTGAGTGTTATGATTATTTATTAATGGAAAGAATTAATGTGACAAGCTGTAGTTGAACTTGCGTAGAGTTGGGGGTTGTTCATGTGAGCATTTGACTGATAAAGTTAGTGGGGAGTTGTTTATCTGAGCTTCACTAGAGGAGGTTTTTCACTGACAAAGTTAATGATTAGAGAAAATGAATGAATAGAGAAAGATAGGGATATTGTGGGTGCTTTTGAAACTCGGACTTTTGGCTGAATTGAGGTGGATTATTTGGTGCAATCGGGCTTTCAATAGGAGCTTATTTGGGCATAGACGGCTATGGATTTCAAGACTTCATTAGTATGGAAGTAGTAATTAATGGAGTCAAACAAGTAGTAACTTCTGCAGTCGTTTGGATTTTTATTAGTCTGTTGAGCATATCAAATAAGGTTATAGTTTTTTCTAGGTTCTCGCCGGAAGAGCACAGAGTTCAATTTACCGGTTGCAAATTTAAGCTGCTAGTACAAATGTAAGCCGCAAATAATGCTAAAACTGGACTTTTAAAGTTATGGGGCTGGAAAAGCTTGTTATAGTGGTTTTTGAGTGGTTGATCATTCCGTTTTGGTTTGTTATCATTTGATTACGGTTATTAGCTATACTACGTACATCGTTCTTTAGGTTTTAAGATTTCGGTGTTTGGATGTCGTATGTGCCCCGCTCATCATGCACTTTATCACAGAGCTCAACAGTCCAACGATAAGATGTGTTATTCCCTCATTATGTTGATATTGAACTTTAGTACTACACCTTCAAACACTACGCCTTCTCTGATTTTTTTGCACGAGTTTACTGCTTTTTTCAGTTTTTGCAGCCGAAACGAAAGCGCAACTGAGTGACGATTTTTACATTACTGGGTTATAATGGCTATTATCAATGTCTCAAAAAGGTCCAGAACAAGTCAGGGTATTTAGAGAGAAAATGTATCTGTTTGGTAAATACCGCCTTGCTTATGGCATGCGTCAAAAGAGTTTACAACCCGGCTTTACCAATGGACTAGAAAAAAATTTTAGAGCCATTGTGCATTGTCATAAATTTAAACACAACCAACTAGTGCAGTTGAAAGATTAATAATCGCCACCAATACCGATGCAGTTGTAAAACAGCTCCATGTAGGTACCTAATTTTGGAAAGCCCGTTAATCACAATGAAAAATCAAAATGCCGCCAAAACCAGTGAAATCAAAATGCCGCCAAAACCAGTGAAAAATCAAAATGCCCGCCAAAACCAATGGAAAATCCGTCTCCGATGGAACCTAAAGCGAGCCCATTAAAAAGACGCAACTCTGAAAAAGCCGCTAGAGCAATTGAACCAAATGCTAGTGGAAATATATACGAAACGCCTCAATACCTTGCACCTGTCGATGAAACACAAACAGCAAAACTTGCGTAGATAAAAGACAAGTAGAGGTGCAAACTTGGTATGTTCGTACCTTGGTATTTTCGGTAGCGCATAGCTTTTCAGGTCCCTTGTCTACAAAAACATTCACATTCTCGGAGCTGCAAACGAAATTAGATGCACTAGTGGAAAAATATTCTGTATTTCGGAATTAGAGGTGGACATTCGAGGTTGAATAGAAAAATGTTTGTGCAATGCCGAAAATGCACAATCACGGTAAGACAGCTCCCCTAAGGTACCAATATTGGATCAATTCAGCTACAAAAGCTATTATGCATCAATGGCACAATTATGCACAGCTAATTATGCACAACTAATTATGCACAACTGGCTAAGCAACACTAATGGCACCACCAATTAATGGCACAATCACAGTAATGACCTGATTATATCACAAGTAATTAACATCAATCACACATTATGTACACTCAATATAAGCCCACTCTTCATTAACCCAATTTGCCTAAAAGTACTCAGTTGTCACTTCATGTCCCAATTCGCATATTCCTGAAATCGTCGGCTTTATACCTAGGTCATCACTCTTAGCTCTTCACCTCTTCTGCAGTGATCATCTTCAATAAACAGCTCAATAAACAGCTCTGTTATATGAAGATCGGCCGCAATTTGGCATGCAAATCATCCGCGGTCTGCTCGATGCTTACGATTTGCTTGATGAACCTGCTCAAATCCCTCGATAAGCTCACTCGAGACATGCCCAAGTCGTCCGGACAAATCAACAACAAATCCGGCTTCAAATTTTTCAACGCGTGCACGTATCCGTTCAAATTCGAGCACCTGACCAACTTGTAATTGTGTGTCTTTACCAAAAGTGCGTTCAACTCGTTGTTCAAGTCCTCGGGCTCTATCTGAGGGGGAAGAATGAAGACCATTTTTTCGGAACTGAGCAAGAGATCGTTCAAGGGGAGCGATGAGTTGAGAATCAGCGACGAGAGCGTCACGGCAATGCTCTTATCAGAGTACTTTTTGGATACCGCGGTGTATTTCCTGTCGGATTGCTCGCCCTTGGCCGCGTCTTCAGCCGGATCTTGGTCCGGTTCACCGGCTATGGATGTGTAGATTGTGTATGAAGCAGTGACCACAGCAGTTGTCAAAACTGCCGCAAGCCACAACCGAGGGTTCTTCTTCGCTTTGAACATGGTGATATCGAAAGATTGGGAATTTGGTCTTTTTGAGGCACTTTTGTTTGGCGGTCACGTGTCGCGACCAACATTTTACCCCACATACAAGTCAGGGATGAAAAGTTGGAAATTTGGGTGGGGAGATGTTGTAGGGTGTAAAGTATGTGCGTAGCTGGGAGGGGATGTGGACAATGGTGATTTTAGTGAAGCTTACTGCTAAAGGCGTATGGCTAGAAGGGCAAGGTGTGAGTACGATTCGGGATTGAGAGTGGTATGAGTTCTGGCCAAAATTTACTGAATACGAGAGAAAGTAACTTTAGGGTAATGTTGGATTATTATCCAGAGGTTTGCCATTACGATATACAAATGCTGTGATTGAAATGCTGTGATTGAAATGCCTTAGGCTGTTGTAAAAGAGTGCTCACGCTGAAAAGCGGGAGCACCAAACTTCACACTTTAACCCACATTAGCTACAAGGGTAATTGTGCTATCTACACAGAGTGCACTGCAGCCTTGCCAATTTACTCTGCTGGTCGATATACTTGGGTGACAGGTGATGCCCCCCTTACGTCACAGTGCATTGCACGACATTGTCGTGCACTGTGCGACATTTTATGTGACAATGGATTTCCGCGTTGTAGATTTGGTGCCAGGTTTGGAACTGAAGGGTACGTGTGAAGGTTGAAAATTGCACTCTGTATAAGTTGAAAATCAAAGTTTCATGTCAACGAAAAGAATAAACGTTTGTACTTTGATAAGTTGAAAATATAAGCAATTCCATGACAAGGTGAAAACACTTTTACTCTGATAACTTGAAAATATAATTCTAAGTCAAGGTAAAGAATAAACATTTACTTCTATTTCGTAATCTATCAAAATTTCTTTCTTTGTCAACAGTTCTTCCTGTGGTCAATATTTCTTACTCTGTGGCAGTTGTAGAATATAATGCTATGTGCAAGCACAAAGATCAGAAACGAACATGTCTCTCTCTTGTGACCATATTGACCCGTTAATTCAAAACTGCGTCTTCTAACATTGTCAAGTAGCTAAATTTGCAACCATTACGTAAGCCTGCAAAAGTTGCCGATAATGAGTAAAGAAGGGAAAGCGGGTGAGCCGGGGAGCTTTGGGTTAAGTAAACAGGTGAGCTTTAGGTTCAGTGAGACGATAAGTTCTTTACGATTTCATAAACTTGATATCAATATGCTTTCTATATTCAACGAAGCTTTTCCAAACAAAGATATCTAAACGAAGCTTTCTCAACGAGGTAATTGAATGTCTGTTGAGCAAATATTACTTCGAACAATCTATCTGGGCAAGCTATTAATCTATCTTGATAGGCTATTAAGCTGGCATTATGGTATGTGTACGATACTTTTTGGAAAGTCTTGTGCTCCAGAAAAAAGCGAACCTTTCTGTTCTTATGCTATAGTGACATGTGGAAAGCGCTCAAGGCGGGCCCTGAAAGAAGTAAATCAATACAGCAAGAATTCCATCACTTAGCCAAAGACCTTCGAAGTGAATCAATACACCCAGTTACCCCGTTACTTTTTCTCGGGATTTCAAAGTTTGATTGTTCTTTTGCTGGGGGGAATTGTCCTAAATCCCACTCTAGTAGACATTATCTTTTAATGCGCCTCTTTTGATTATTTAACACTATCGCTGTTCGCTTACTCTCACTTACCATCATTTATCAGTACTTCAACATTGCTTATCTCAAATTCCATAAATGAAAATGTTTAATTTGTGTACCTCGGATCCCCCAATTTTTACAGATTTTGATCCAAAACTAAATTAATGTTACAGTTTTTTCAACCCATGTTTATCTCAACCCATCAAGCACGAAGGTTGCATCCAGAGAGTACTCGGGCTCCAAAAACTCCACCTTCCAATCATCTACTTCTGAGTTGAAATTTGTGCTACTTCAGATATTGTGACCATTAAGATCACCCCAAACCTCCTGATATCTGCTCTATTATGTCTTGGGGAAAGCTCATCAAACCCGCATTTTATTTTATATAATTCCTCATTATACCCAAGACGGATATCTGAGCAACCTCATATTTTTTTGCACTGGTCTTCCGGCATCTCAAGTCCTCCGTATATTTTCATCTTTTGTGATTTTCATCTTTTATGACCTTCGATCTTTTGAGCAATTTCACGTAACTCGATCCTCACCTTCGGTTCTATTTCACCTCACCTTCCCCTTCCGTATCACCATATCTTCGATGATGGAGTCGTCTTCCATAAACTGTAACACGTCATCCATATTGTGAATTATACCCACATTCTTAGTCGAAACAGTGCTCAAAACCACTTTTGAGGGCGTATTAAATAGGCATTCGGTATGTGGTTGCCGTGTTGTAGACTGCATACATCACCATGTGAAGTACAACGCAAACTCGCCCTGAAATTCGTAACCTCTCTGTACCTCCATTTGGATCATGATCTAGGGTCTAGACCGCAGATACCCAAAACAATTGTAACTAGGCAACTGAGAGGCTGGATCCACAGCAGGTGATTTGCAGGTAATTTGCAGGCAATCTGTAGGCAATCTGTAGGAAATTTGCAGGATGAACTCCATAGACCACTGAGAATTAAAGAATTGTACGTCCTTGACAAGTGAGGCACAACTGCTCTTCGTGGCATCCTGCATATAAATCCAGATTGGCAAAGGTGAAACTTTATGAGCCAAGACAGCAAAGTGAAACTTGGTGCTGGATTAGGACAGAATATGAGTGCAATAGGAAGTACAGCTATAAAACGCACATAATGTGATACCGAGTGACGAACAAAAAGTCAGAGAGAGCAAGCTAGTCTATCCGAGGCCGAGCTGTAGCGGTATTACATAGAAAGGCAAACTGATTACATAAGCAACAAACACCATCGGTGGACTCAGTTGAGCGTCATAAACAGACCAGGTTGCGTTGGTATTGTTGGTTTTTAGGGAAATGTGTACGCGACATGGAGACTGATGTGATTATCTGTCAACATCCTACGTTCAAGAAATTATGCATTTACGTATCCATTAGTACCTTCTGGGCCTATTATGCAGCAAATGATATTACCCCGTGCTATCTGTAGTCCACGTATCAGCGATGAGAGATGCAATATGTGCATCCTAAACTTGAAAGGTCAGAGGCCAAAGAAAGAGCGAGGTGTTGCTTTGTACGCAGGACGGCTTTTGCAGCCATTAGGATTCAAATATAAGTGCAGGAATGAAGTAATTTTAAATGACCGAGTTGAGAGAAAGCAGGAATTATGTTTAGTTTCTTGTATACCAATCAGTTGGCTTGCAAAATTAGAATGCTCAAACATGTATGATTGTCAATGGCTTTACCGGGTAGACATGCGAATTACGCGTAGGATACAGTGTTTCAATGGACTTTATGGATGGGTAAGAGAATGGTATATCGGGAACTCAGGATAAGCTAGTTTAGATAATTTAAGAAAATGGGTAATAGTTCTAAGGTTTTAGATATTTCAGGAGCTTGGACACTGATTTAGGGTTATGGGTTTAAGATATTTTGGACACTGATTTAGGGTCATGAGTTTAAGATATTTTGGACACTGATTTAGGGTTATGGGTTTAAGATATTTTGGACACTGATTTAGGGTCATGGGTTTAAGATATTTTGGATACTGATGTAGGTATTTTTAGGTACTACATTGATATTTTAGGAACTCAGGTATGATATTTTACATGGATTTCAATATTTAGGACGTTTGGGTTTTCGGATATTTTAGAGCTCAATATACTTTTATACAATTAAGGACAAAACTCCGAAACAACGAGCTCTTGCACAAGGCTCAGACGTCCAGAAATATCCTTGGCTAGGTTACTCTTTGGAGATATCTTTCAAAGGTGGTTGGTATGATCGTGCCATCACAAACTCAGTGTTTATGTTGCGAGACGCATGTGCGGTTGGAATGTCATATAAGCCGATCTAAACAGTTATCTGTTGGAGGAGGTAAATGATAATGCGCAGAAATAGGAAAGAATCCATTTATGACCGCATTCGTGAAGAGAGGCCTGGTAGATGCAGATCCTGAATACAGAGAAGTGGCATGACATATCTTTTACATAACCCGATCTGAATTTAGCCAGTACACTGCTATTAACTTCTCACCCTCCGAACATACAAACACCTCATTCATCGAACTATTGCACCTCCTTCAAACCACTACATTTACTTTTCACACTCCCAATACCCATATTCACATCTCCCGTTAACGATTCGCGTTCAGATGTAAGGTACGCACAAATCCTGCATACAACATCATCACAGGTGCATAATGCGGGGCCTGCCCGCAAGCATTAGCGAGACGTCAATTCAGATGAGCCAGGAATAAGCGAGAACGTGATAAGTTGGCGCTTTGGAGGTGGTTAGGTGGTGAGAGGGGGAATAACCTGGGTTGTGGATGGAGAGGATGTAGGGTTTAGAGGGGAGATGTTCAGGGAGATAGCAGCGGAGACTGAAACGGAAATGTTCATGAAGATGTGACGGAGAAGGTAACGGAGAAGGTAACAGAGAAGGTAACGGAGAAGATAATGGAAAGTACTATCGAAAGAAGATAGTATATTTTGACAGATGTGTTGAACGATGGTTGTTTGTCAATAAGGACGTTACTCGAGTAAAGTGATATGCTCGTTGAGTAAAGTGATATGTTACGCGAGTAAAGTTTTCGAGTAAGTGTACTGAGTAAAGAATATAGTTCTCAAGAAATAAGTATAATAATACTGAACGAATGACGAAACTACTGATTGTAGAGTTCTACGGTCCAGATTCCAAATGGAAGTATCACCTGATTACCCGGAGACAGCTTTCCATGTGTACCGGGGTGTAGAAGGTAATGATGTTATGAGATGGGTGTGAGGGTAATGTGGTATGATGTAATATGGTATGATATAATATGACATGAGGTGAGCGTTTTGAGTGAAAAGTAAGGTTTGATAAGCAGTGTATGGTTTTGAGAAACACTAAGATGAGAGTAAAATTAATGTAGCATGGTTTTGAGAGCCAGTCGCATCGTTTCAGAACAGTGACGGTTTAAGTGGCTTCAGATAAGCAGGTTGTAGAATCAAGGTGAGAAGAGAATCAACCCATGAGCTGAAAGTATTCAACTATGAGCATAGCTACAACAAACTCTTGACGACATCGTAAAGAGGTTTCAAATGTTCCCATCACGCGAACCAAAGTATACATCGCAGTCAAGACCGCTCAACATGGATTTTATAATGATGGTGTTCTTCTCCTTCAGGCCATTTTTGCTCGACTAAATGGTGCGCGTTAGTTTCGCTGGTAATCCCGAAGTACAGTAATATGTATGAAGAAGAAGTTGTATGTGGAAAAAAGTTTTCATCGGCGCATCGAGGGCCCGAGTGAAAAACGAGGTCACGTGATCGTTCACGCGACACGCGGGGCAAAAGCCGAGTGCATAAATTAGGGCTTGGAGGTTGCAATGGGAGGGTGATGGGGTGGGAGGCAATAGGGGTTACCAGGAGGGTGACGAGGAGGGCGATGGACATGAGTGTGAGGAAACCGATGTAAGAAAAGTGAGGATGGATGGATTACCCATATGGGCGTGATTGAAACCCAATGTGGTTAAGTATAACCTTAAAGACAAAGTCTAACTCTAAGTGGATTTATAAGTCCAAGTCTAGACAGCCTTCCACCTTCACTTCATTGCTTAGTAGAATACACAGATCATGTACGATATATGAATGCGCCAGATCACCTTGCTGAAACAAAGTATGACATCAGCATACCTGTAAAACACTACAACACTGCTATGATACCATATGCACTATTTATAACTTTGGATTCTATTAATAAATACATCTTCATCAGCGTCCACTAACCATCAGCACACCACATGTCATGACACCCGCGCAGCATGGCACCATACCACCGATCATACTAACCTCAAATCTCAAACCTTCAACCCCACACGTGCCATTTAAATGTGCAGTCAGCAGCGGCGCTTATGCTTATGCGATGTCACCCAAACAACCAATGGGCGCTCTTGGCCAAAGCGCCCATTCTACGGCCATTCCCAATTCGTAAAAATTTTCAGAAGTAAGCGAAAAGGGGAATTGTGTCTCAAAACTGCATGCTGCTCGCATCGGCCAGGTGGGGTCGATCAATGTAAGCACAAGGAGGGGAAAGGAGTGGCCGCATTCTCCAGTGTAAGATGATCCTGCTCACGAAGGCACCTGTAAGATCAAAGAGTTGACTTGGCCAGACAATGTGGCGCGTTGGGATCCCTGGGCCATGGATGGAAACGGCGAGATCGTGCCGCAAAAGACTCAGGAACCACAGGTCCTGAGTAGGAAATACAATGTTATGCTCACTTGGGAAGGGCATGTGTTGTATGCACACCGGGGGTATATTTTCTGCTGCGGTGGCTTTTTGTACAGGGCACATTTGTTAGCTGCAGCCTTATCAGAGACATCAAGTGACACAAAAACGCACAAAGAAAGACACAACACAAAAAGGTTATATATGTAACACAAATACAATTCTAAAAGACCACAAAATGACCAAAAAAACGGATAAGGTTCATGGGCGATTGCAGCCATAGGGCGGGATGAAGCAGTAGTGAGGCAGCACCAAAGACCGAGAAACATGAAGACAGTATATTTCATGAGCACAACCGCAGCACAAATCGACAAGCAAAACCGCACAGTAACAGGAATATCATGACGCCATTGGCCGTAGGGCTTTCGGAGTGCCTTTGGTCCCGACTCGCCAGTCGTTTTTAAGGCTTGCATTACGAGCCCGCACGGACATTTATTATTTACGCACGCCAGACATTTATTTTCACGGCCTTGCACGAGTGTGACACAAAAAGATCTTTTTGGCTCGGACAATAGGTACTGGTGGTCCTTTGAAGGTCGCAAGAGGCAAGGAGAGGGTTTGGCGAGGCAGACATACTGAGTGTTGGCCACGGAGCTTATGTGCATTGTGCAGCGGGCTGCGGTGGGAGTATTGTGCATTTTGTGTCATATTTTATTCTAATCTAAATTTTCACTCGGTTCCTGGTATATAAGGATAGCTTGGGAATTTTGGACGATATCGTGGCATTCATCAAGGACTAATATAACTTTAGGAGTGTTGGATTACGTCTATTGATTAGGAGGGCATAACAACTACTTTCATTACATTCATTTACAGCATACGAGGGTCTATCACTGTCAACCATAAACTATAGATCTCCCAGTTCTCTATTACTGACGACCAATCTACTGATTCATCAGTATAAGCATCACGAATAATCAATCTACCAATCAGCGATCATCAACCTGATCCGCATTCATTACTGATTATCGATCCACTCATTTATCGATCATCCCCGGCTACCATTCTAACACCACATTCTCAGCATGTCCAACACTTTGGCAGATCTGCCTCATCTGTCTTTTGAAACAGAAGACACAATCAAAATGAACAGTTCCATCATCCTGTCGCCGGTGGTCAACGCGCAAGGCTACGGAATTGCCGACCTGTTTTATGACCACAGCATCCAATTGGGTGGCGAGTCCGTTCCTGTGGGGGGACCGATTGGTGGCAGTCTCGGGGGTCCACTCGGGGGTCCACTCGGGGGTCCCCTCGGGGGCAATCTTGGTGGCGGCTCCCTTGGTGCACACCTCGGTATGCACCTCGGCGAAAACCTTGGCGAGCAATCCGAGTACACCGACCCCACCGACGAACCCCCGGCATTGTCGTCCTTATCTGTAGGAAAGAACCTCGGTGCACGCGCCGCTGTGCAGGTTGGGTCCACCCCTTCGTCGTTCTCGCTGGCGCTGCCTCCGTCAGCTTTCCAGAGCTTCCATGGCGCATTCGCTGGTGCTCCCGCCATGGCCGAGCCCTACATGGGCCATGACTATAGCCTCCCCAACTCGTCATCCTACTCAATCTTCCTGAATAGTCACGCCCTCACCCTGTCCACACTGTTGCACAAGGATGTGTTGCGGCCTGACCATGATGTCTTGAGCAACTCGGAACTCATGTACAACTTGGCCGAATTCGACTTGAACCCGTCTTTGGACCTGATCCCCGACACAATGTACGCAGACATGGACGAAATGTCGCCACAGTTTTGTGGTTTGCCGAGCTCGACCTCAGCTCACGAACTCGGTCATTTTACTCTGCAGCACGTGACCCCACATACGCAGATGAAACTGTCTCCCAGTAATCACGTGAAGACAAACATTCTTTCTCCACACGATCACGTGCAGCTGCACGTGCTCGGCTTCGACGAGTTTCTTCCGCCGCCAGCGATTCTGTTGAAGAACTTGCCGTTTTCAAGTTCCTCTCCGAACTTGACTGCGCACAAGATCACCAAAAGGCCCTCGGTGAGCCGCATGAGCAGCAAGGCCTTTGACTCTTCGCCTCATCGTCTTGCCAACTCGCCCCTCGCCACAAAGTACAAGGGCATGGAGGTGTACCAGAACTCGCCAGGATCGCGTTCAGCGTCAAACGCATCGAGCTACTCAAGCGGCTCTGTCGAGTCGTCCATGCCGTCGATGAACACCTTCCGTCATAACTCGGACCTCGCATACCTGTACACGGCGAAGCAGAAGCAGTTCCAGGCCCACCAGCCACAGCACGTGCCACAGCACGTGTCCATGCATATGCAGCAGCAGCAGCAGCAGCAGCAGCACCTGCCACGCTCTCATGCCCAGCCACAGCTCCATATGCAGCACCTGCAGCCTGCGCACTTCCAACCGCACTTGCGCACCGAAAACCCCAAGCCTAAAAAATACACGCGCAGACGCCTCCTTCCGCGTTCCAAGAGCGGGTGCTGGATCTGCCGTATCAAGCACTTGAAGTGCGACGAGCAGCGCCCAGTGTGCCTGAGCTGTGCGCGTTTTGGCATCGACTGTGACTACTCCCCCACCAAGCCCGACTACGTGGGCGACAAAACCTTGCGCAAGGAGAAGTTGCTGGCCATTTCCATGTTGCGCAAGCAGAAGCTGGCAACCAAAAAAACTTCTTCAAGGCTGCTTCGCGCAGATCTGCAACCACGCTTGGAGAACATCATGAAGGAGACTGGACAGAGTTATGTGAGTAACCTTAGGTAATACTCCTGTCAGCAGAAGCTTACGTAAGATGAGAGCATTACAAACAGAATGACCAAAATTGACACCCACAGTTATCCATTTCACAACGTGAAAATTATCCAATGTCAAGAGTCATTCATTTCAATATTCATTCAATGTCAGTCATTCACATCACAACAGACATTCACACACAACATTCGCATCACAACATTCACGACATCATCACAATTCTCTCAACAACACCAAAGCTCAAGAAATTGGCTGAATCCTTTAATCTTTGTTCGAGATTTTCCATCTACGATCTCCCTCTACTGCTATCTACAGGATGGCTATATGCAAGCTTACGTAAGGGCCATGAAGACGGCCCCGCTTGCATCTTCTCTACTATCGACATAATACCCATGAATGTGCTCGGCGCAGACTGCTGGAGCGCAACGTGACTTTTTTTCTGCTCCGTAATATCGATTTTTTTTGCATTTTTGCAGCCAGTCTTGGTAATGGCATGGCTGTAACGTGATATAATATAAGCTCAGACATTTTGTTTGTTGTAGTGTTACAGGCTCGAATATGTGGTTAGGAGTTGAGGATACGGTGAGTTATATTTGAAAGAGTAGACTGAGGGGATTAGGTGGGTTGGGATTTCAAGTGGTGGTTCAAGTTTCGAGTTAGTTTGTGGCACTCTATTTTCATCGGGGTGTCAGGTACCAATAACCTAACAGGGGGATTTTAGTTTGTTTACGTTGGGTAGTTAATTCGGTTGGGTGCTTTTTGTTTCACATTTTTCAGTTGGGTATGATATTGGTTCGATAGTTGGGTAGTTTTTGAGCACCTTATACTTTTGGGTATTTGTTTTGATATTGTTGAATAGTAGGAATTATATTTGATATGTGTGCAATTTTATGTTTTGTTGACTTGGCAGTTGTTTCTTTACTCTAGATATTTGGGTGATGGGTTCTTTGTTTTCTTTCTACCCCTTGTTTGATGCTGATTTGATTCTCATTTGTTTCTTGTTTCTCTTCGTGGTCTTCCTTTTAGTCACTTTTTAGTTAAGTCCATATCTCGCATAATACAGTCGTCGCACTTTTTAGTCGTGGCACAATTTAGAACAATTTAGTGCTATTTTCGTGGTAGTTTCTGGTCCCTTTATATCCCTTTTCTGATCCCATACTTATTCTGTACCTTTATTCCTTGCCTTCTTGTTTTGTCCTCTTCTTGTTTTGTTCTCTTTTACCCCTTTTTCTCCCTGTCTACCGTTTTATCTTTTACCCCCATCTCCTTACCTCCTTCCATTCCTCCCCTTTTATTCTTCTACTAGTCCTCTTTCCCTATATATACAACTGCCGTATTCGCACAATAGGCAACGAAACATAAACATGCAATGATTACGCGATGATTACGCGATGATTACGCGATGATTACGCGAAGGGGGATGCGATTTTGTGCCCCGACCGATTGTCCGCGGATCCGCCCCAACCGTGTTCCGGCTCTTTCAAAACCACTGTAGAAGGGAGTGGCTAGAGTCGAGATGGGAGATTTGGAAACGTGCGACTTGTCTGCTTGGAGTGTGTTTGGACTTCATTTGGTGTGAAGTTGCGCCATTTTTGAGTTACCTCGAAGTACACTTGATGTAGTTAGAGGTGGAAATGACTCGATTACATTGTAGTGTGAATCCATTAGACGGTATTTCGTGTCGGATGAAATCCGGCTAGACGAGTTGAGAAATTGCATAGTTGGCTTGGTAAAATCTTTGATAATAGACGAAAGTGAGAAAATGTACATGGTTAGGTTCGCTGGGGTTTGTGTAAATTAGATTTTGGCGTTAGGAATCATGGAAACATATTCCACAGACACAATTTGAAGAGTTTTCTCGGCTGTTCAGGAACCCAAAGTCAACACAAGGAAGTTACCTTCCCTCTAACGAAGTTTTGGAAGGACAATAGACATAAAGGAAGTAATATGGCTTTAGAAGAACTGACGTCATTTGAAGACTCCTGTGATTGTATAATGCAGATAGACGGTTGTTAGTTCGTTGAAACTATGAGAAACGGATCGAGTCATAGACGGTTGTAGGTTCGTTGAAATCTCGGTTATTGGCATATGCGGGCCTAATGATACACGGTTGTAAGTTCGTTAAAAATCGGTAATGATCTTGTAGCAGATAGCAAGTTCGAGATTCGGGTATTGAAGAACAAGCCAAGGAACAAGCGGTTCAAGTCCAAGGCTATGACATTTCTCAACGGCTGCAAAAAAGCCGCTGCCAGAATATGAGCGTCCGAAAAATTGTGTACTCTTTAGAACGATCGAGTCAAAACGACATACCGATCAAGCGAGGTTCAGGGTCAACTATTGTCCCTCGTGTACAGAAGCGTTGACAACCTTCTCCGGAGTCACTTTTTTTGATTTTTGACGAGAGCCGCATTGTAACCGATTCGGACGCACTGACGAATGCGCATAATGCGACGCAAATTAAACGAGAAGTTAAAGAAGCCAGTGAAGAATTGCGTAGCGGACCGAGCTTGCTGATGAGTTAGTGAGGAAATTTACTACGTAGACAGGTCCTAATGTATAGTTGGTGAGAATATGCAACTGGTAGGGAATATACCATGGAGAACGAGAAGAACGAGGAAAATGAGAAGAACGAGGAAAATGAGAAGAACGAGGAAAATGAGAAGAACGAGGAGAACATCAACATATTGAGAAAATCACATGCAAATCGCAAGGTATAACGTTGCCACATGCATCATCGGCGATATGTTTTATAACCATCAGGCGTACCATAAGCCATTAGCCATATACCCAAACCCTTGAAATCCGCGTAATAGCGCTGTATCATGTTACTAATTCAAAATACTTGATATTGCAGAAGAGTAACACCAGTTAATCGTTCTCTTTTATTTAGTTCCAACAATGAAGCACTAATTGGTTCTGTAAGGTATACTTGAGACATTTTGTACTCTAGTAGGGGGGAGTTCCATAGTCATATATATACACTGAGAAGTCTAGGAGATACAAAGAGTGAAACATGTCTCAAAGTGCTGTCTTCTTTAGAGCAACATCAGTGTGAATTTCTCTTTTATGGCCTACACTGGATTCTGATAATTGTTGGGTTTTCAATATTTTCCAAAATCAACAAAGACGATTCGTTTAGTAGGCTACTACAACACTTTGATGATCTTCAGATCATCTGGTGGAGGTTGGGGAATATTTGCTACCGTACGTTTGTGGTGAACAAATGAAAATGAACATGATCAGAAGAATGTTTTGAAAGTGATCTTTCAGGCACCCAATATTAAATCTCTTTGACAATTGATTGTCAGTATAAACTGATTGTCGTGCTGACTTCGAAAGGAATATTGGCTTGTTTTTTGCACCTTTATCTTTTTTGCAGCCATTAGAATACACCTAGCTCACGTGACTTGATCGGGGACTCAATAACTCAGAGAACCAGGAGGCTTAGAGCTACGTGGGGGAAAGTCAGGGCAGAAACCGTTGATCCACTTTGAACTGCGTCAAACTAATTACATATCCCATTTTGTGGCCAGTCGTGTACTTATAGACGACAACAATTGCTGGAATGTCACCAAGAATGAGAAATCAGGTGATACGGTCGGGTTGAACTCAGAGAATTAGGAGGCTTATAATTACGCAAGCCTTTCAAAAGAACAATAGCGAAACAAATTCATTTAGTCGAATGCTCTTGTTAATCTCAATAGATAGTTTCGATGCTTGCTAAGAATGTCCAAGATGGTATGATCTGGCTTGTATTGACTATAATAGAGTTGTAAAGGAATAATGACCAAATCATTTCTAATCCAGTCGACTGCTCTTGTTAATCTCGATAGTTGATCCGTGGCACCTTCAACTTTGTGACTGAGACTTAGTTATGTCATTCTGTTCGGTGCAGGGCTGACAATTATAACAAAGAAGGTACCGCAGACAAAGAGCCAGTACTTTTTCCTTTTTTATGGTCCAATTGAGAGCATATATTAAAGCTACTAATCTGTTCTTGTTTGAATAGTTTTCACCTTCTATAGTATCTTTTTTCACGCTTGCGAGATATGGGGTCAAAAAACCTTTCACCCAGTTAACTATCCAAAAGAATGATCATTACTTCGCAGTCTATCTATAACTATATCAGTTTTTCAATGCCGATTAAAGAACACCAATCACGATTGTAGAACTCTTGTCAAAATTGGTAAGCTTTCATTTGCGTCCACTAACAAGTAGTGGACAAAATTTCACTATGGTTTTCCAAAAAGGGTGTAAGAGACCCAAAGGATAATCAAGAAAGTACCAAAGAATAATCAAGGAAGACCCAAAGGATAATCAAGAAAGTACCAAAGAATAGTCAAGGAGGAACCAAAGAATTATAAAGGTAGCTCAAGGAAAGGAAAAATCAAGTGCTATAGACGCGAAAAATTATTAGTAATTCAAATCGCTTTCGGCCGCGAATTGGGTACGAGTTTTAATTCTCTATTCGCTACCAATACAAAATAGATGGCAGTCACTTGTTGGTGGTCTCACCACACTCAAAACAGACCACCTAATCCGATGCATTTGTAATAGAAGCATATTTCATGTGTCAAGTGGATCATCACATCAGAATTGCCAGTTCTATGAGGACTATCGGTCTTGTTTTCAAATGCAAATACAAATTAGGCAAATCTCCTTCTCAAAGCAATTCATCGGACTTTTGCAACATGAAAAGCGACTTTTATCTATAAATACAACTGTAGCCGGCCATGTTTTCCTCAAGTCAACCCGTGAGCGCCAAAGATGATCTCAGATTATATGAAACAGTCTTTTTTCGGTAGAACCGTCTACAGGCTTTCCAAACACAAGTACTATGCTTATAAAGAAGATGCTACAGATTACGTCATACCAGAAAAGTACTTGGTAAAAGAGTATGAGAATAGGTCAACCAGCACGGACTTAACAACAATTCCGAAAGAGGAAAATCTCCGGAATGCACAAAGCCCGTCCGATCCGGTGAATCCACATGGAACGGCTGAAGCTGGGGATGAAAAAGAAGCAGATATGGATGCAAGTGACACAAAACTGACGTTGACAACGCTTGGCAAAATCTTAGTTGACTATGATGCGGATGACGACCCAGAAAACCCGCAAAACTGGCCTTTATCCTGGAAGATCTTTTTAATTTTACAGCTTTCTGTCTTGACAATGTCAGTGTATATGGGTTCTGCTATTTACACCCCTGGCATTCCTGAGATCCGAGAGCAATTTCAAATTGGTTCCGTCGTTGCCTCCCTTCCATTGACCTTATTTGTGATAGGTTATGGTGTGGGTCCTTTAGTTTGGTCTCCTTTCAGTGAGCATCCTGCAATCGGTAGAACCGGCATTTACCTTGGTACATTGCTCATATTCTTTATTTTACAAATCCCAACCGCATTGGTAAAAAACATTGCCGGGCTTTGTATTTTGAGATTTCTTGCCGGCTTTTTCGCATCACCATGTTTGGCTACTGGGGGTGCTTCAATTTCGGATATCATAAGCATTCCTTATGGGCCTCTAGGCATCTCCGTGTGGTCATTGGCTGCTGTTTGCGGGCCAGCAATCGGTCCATTGATAGGATCTGCATTGGTTGTAGCAGGTGGTTGGAGATGGACATTCTGGTTTCTTTGTATCACATCTGGTACATCTTTCCTCAGTTTGACATTCTTTTTGCCAGAGACCTTTAAGAGTACCATATTGTTGAGAAAGGCAGAAAGATTGCGTGCACTTACTGGAAATGAAGATATAGTGACTGTTGACGAGATAAGGCTAGCAAAGAGAACCACAAGGGAAGTCATAATCGAGACTCTTTACAGACCACTCGAGGTTTCTGTTGTCGAACCAGTCGTTTTGCTCATCAACCTTTACATTGCTTTGGTTTACTCCGTTATTTATCTTTGGTTCGAGGCTTTCCCTCTTGTTTTTGTAAACATTTATGGATTCACCACCGTTGAGCTTGGTGTTTCTTACGTCTCTGTCATGTTGGGCAGTATCATTGGCTGTACTATTTACGTCTTAGCTACAAAGAGGGTATTCACTGATCGAGTATTGGCGGGAAAGCAAGTTGCCCCAGAGATCTTTATTCCTTTCGCCATAGCTGGTGCAGTTGTTATGCCCATTGGTATCTTCATCTTCGCATTCACTGCCTCCCCGGACATTCACTGGATTGTCTCTATGATTGGTGCTGGTATTTTTTCAATTGGGGCATTTTTGATTTTTCAGGCATTGTTCAACTACTTGGGAATGTCTTTCCAAAAGTACTTGGCTTCTGTTTTCGCCGGGAACACACTTTTCAGAGCAGGCATTGCTGGTGTCTTTCCATTATTTGGCGAATTTATGTACAACAACTTGGCTACTAGCAAATTCCCCGTTGGCTGGGGTGCTGCTATCGTTGGCTTTATAGCAGTCGCCGCTATTGCTATCCCAGTTTTATTCTACTTAAATGGTCCTCGTTTAAGAGCAAGATCTAAGTTTTCTGGTGAAGGCTTTTGAATGATGTTAATGACCATGTTTTGAAAGCAACGCACAAGGTGCGTTGGTACCTTTGTTTCGGCCACCATAAACATAAACATTGCAGACTTACACATGACTCTACTGTCACCCAGAGGTTCATCAGCACACTGTAATTTATGTCCGGTCAATTTGGCAGCAAAAAACCTAATAGATAGGTGTGCTGCATGTGATACTAATCCTTCGAGTCATCACATAAATACTGCAAGAACTGTCGCAAATTCAAAATAAAAGTACTTTCCTTCATAAACTAGCTACTTATAATTTTTGCTCAGAAGTATTCATTCTCTGAAAATTTTCATACTTTATCATTTGCTAGTATCTTCCTGACTTCGCAATTTTTCATTTATACAGGTCATTCCTAAATCGCTCTTCACACACCTCATCAGGCATAGGTGTTATCATTGGATCCATTTCCTCACGGTTTGCAGCCCTCATTGCCAAATTGGGAAATTGCAACACTTTTTGCAGCCAAAAAACTTGCTCTACTCAGTTCTTTTTTGTACTTTTATATTACACAATTAATTAGTTTGGCTGGGGTAAGTACCAGCAGAGGTCTTTGGGAGGGGATCCTTTCCTTTTACAGCCTCAAATATCTTTTTGAAGGAATTCTATCGAACCTTTTAACATTTTAGATCCCAGTTAATTAATGAAGGTATCTTAGTGAAGCAACCAGATAGGACTATTGTTAACGAAGTGCTTTTCTATCACTCGTCTTTGTTACCCTTATTCCCACTCACTCATCCCCAACCTCTTCCTCACCACCACCTCTTCTTCACCCTCTATCACACTAGTGTCTCCATCCTCCAAATCAATAAGAGCATCCAGATACTCCACCATCGAGATGTACTCGCCCTCAAACCCAACCCACGGGCCGTGCAACGGATCCACAAGGTAGGGGTACGTGTAGTCGGCAAACTGCTCGCGCTCCTCATCGATAGTCAGAGGCCGACGTTTTCTCTGGGAAGAGCTTTCATTAAAATTAGCGGAATGACCAGACTTAGGATAACTGGAATGATTATTTCCACAATTACATCCTAGTTGAGACGTACTAGAGCAATCACACCTAAATTCTCTCTCGCTTTCGCCTTCTCTCTCACTTTGGCTTTCTCTCTCACTTTGGCTCTCACTCCCACTTTCATCAAATTCGTTGTCAAAGTCATTCGGACTCTGAATCGCTCTCAACGCAATAAATGTGCTCAACGGAAGGTAGTAGCGCTCAAAGTTCCACAGAACAACTGCAGTAACCATCAACAACGGCAGCGAAACCGCCGCAAGCAACAAGGCTCCCTCAAGTGCCAATGTGCCACACATGAACAATTGGAAAATCACCAACCCCAACATCACACGGCGGAAAATCATCGGCCACACTTTGCCCGTGGAGTGTGGCGGGTGCACAAAGTTGTACACTAACTGGTACTTGTACACATAAGCGCCCAACACAAAGTAGGCAAGACCACTGGTCACGATCTTGGTCAGCACCACCAGGTAGATGAGGATGATCATGAATATGAAGAGATGCTGAGGAAGGAGAATACCAAAGTCAAACACCTGCGGGGTGTAGTAGTATGCTCTGTAGTCACGGGGAGTTCTGAGAAAGAGCGACCTGAAAAACAACTTGCCAAGGATGTTGAGCACAACAAAGTCCAGAATCTGCAAGAGTCTGACAGGAAACATGGCCAAACCCTGAAGAAGAATCAAGTCCACGTAGAAGAGCGAGAGCTTTTTGAGCGATCTTGCCAACTGGTACGCGATCTTGGTGGTGTCACTGATGTACAGCATGTAGTCCCAGATGGTCCCGGTCACCACAAACACAAGAAACAAGTTGAAGAAGATGAAGAAAAAGTTCTTGGAAAGTGTCGACAACTCGATATCGCTATTCAGCGAGTAGCCCTGGTGCTGCAGAAGGTACCGGTAGAAGTACGGCAACAGGATGTTAAGGCAAGAAAAGAGCAATGGTGGGAGAATACCGGTGACGAACGTAGTCAACCATTTGGATCTTGCAATGAAGTTTCCAAGCGCAGGCCACACCTTGGTGATGGTCTTGAGATCCAACAAGGTTGTTAATGGCGTGACAAGGAATATGATGAAGGCATAACTGAGGACGATGAGGAAGGTCACGGTGTATGACTTGACGAGTTTCTGGTACGCTGAGAGCTTGAAGCTATCCCACTTGATGTCTTTGGGCGCGGGCGCGAGCGAAACCAAGAGCTTGTATACTCGGGGATCGAGCACAGTTTGGGCTGCCATCTGTGCCAGCGCAACGGAGTCCATGGTAATGAAGGCGGAGGCAACTGGTTTAAAGGAGGCGTCCCCCAGCGAGCCTTTGGACTTTATCTGGGTGCGTGAGTCTGAAACCAGGCCACGTACTTCTGAGTGGTGAGTGGTCAAGTCCGAGTCCAAGCCTGTAAACAGCTGAAGACTGCGCATTTCCGGGTCGAATTTTTGCTGGAGTGACCGTATTTCGGCGTCTAGGTCCTTGAGTTTCTCAGTCAACATCGATATTTTTTCCTTCTGGCGGGCTTGTTTTGGTGTGATATCGGACAGTTCTTGTTCGTCGGGGATCACCCTTGGGGGTCTTTGCTGGTTGTATATATCGATCACCAAGGGCGTGCACTCGGCGTAGGCGATCTCCAACTTCCTGATGAGGCGCGCTCTCTTCTTGAACAACACCTCCAACGGCGTCCAGTCGTAGATCATTTTGACATCCATGACTTTTCCGATCCCCAAGTCCTCGACAAAACGCTTGAGCACCGCCGGCAGCCTCATCAACTTGCGCGGGATGCCGTCGAGGCGAATCGTGCGGTCAGTGATGGAGTTCTGCAGCGCGAGGTACTTCTGACGTGTTTTGAGCACACTGTTGGTGAAGCGGTAGACCTCGATGTAGACGATGGCAGAGAAGATGTATGTGAAGAGGGGGTAGACCCAAAGGAACGGTGGGAAATTGCGGTGGAAGTCAGGGGGTGGGCTAGAGAGAAATGCGGATGTCTGGGACGCATTCAAATCAGCCCTCAAAGTTTTTATGTGGTTAGAGTCTTGGGTGACAGCCAACTGACCTTGAGTAAGAGAAAGATTGAACCCTTCCCTTGTTTCTTTCTGTAGTCCACCAGTTGATGCAGCCTTCTTGTACCAGTCGATTTTCTCCATCTCGGAAACTAACGTGGTGATATTGTCCATCACCTGAGAAACAAAAGTGTCACCGGCCACATCCTTTGCCAACCCCAGTGGTAAAAACGTACCGTTTAATTGAGATAACCAGTGGACCAGACCCTCAAAGGTTCCGTCCTGAGTGAGGGTAGCCGAGGGTGTCTGCACATCCAGCGCCATCGAGGCAGTGGCAGCAATCACTTTCTGGAGCGTCTCAAGAACCAGCAAGTTGGCAGCTAGCTGGGATGCCAAAGAAGAGAGATTTCCAAAGCATGCAAGAAGCACGGATAAGGGCATCGTGCGATAGCCTTGAGCTGTCGAGGATGATTTATTTACGCCTGGTGCGATATTGTTTATCTCAGATGCCATAGCGTTCACGTTTGCCAAGAGCAGAGCCACCAAAGAGTCGAACTGTATCTGTGACGCCAACGAGGCCACGTTCTGGACTTGGTGCACCGGGGAAATCGAGTTTTGCAGACCTGCAGCGGTCAAAGCGACAAAAGCGTCCATATTCCGCAGAAACTCGCGGCTCAAAGTGCCAGTTTTTAGCTCCGAGGCAAGCGAGGCGGTGCTTTTCAATTGGTATCCCCAAAGCCTCAAATTCTGGAAAAATGGGGGCAAAGATATCTCGAGAGACTCAAAAGAGGCCTCAGACTTGGGTGAAGATTCAGACCTTTTAGCCTTCAATTCACTAAAAACCTCCGATGTGTCCTTGTAATCCACAAACACAAAAGAACTGGAGCCTTCATCCACAAAAAGCATGAAGTTTGAGTCATCGTTCACCAAACGGATCGTTTCTTCAAAACGGGCTACCCCATGGGCCACCTCCTGCACAATCCAGTCCATCTCAGCTACAAACAAGCCCATCTTTACGCCTTCTTTTTGCAAACCCTCTAGTATATCACCACTCGGGACCATGACGTCAAAACCCCCAGAGTTACCCACTCGCGCACCATAGTTGTCTCCCACACTCGATATGCCGTCCTTGTCGTAGTTTCCTGTAAAGTAGTATCTTGCGGGACTAAGCACAAATACCGCCAAAACGCCCAACTGCAAGAAGATACGCGTCCCCATCTTGAAGAAGGCGAGGAAAACGTACGCGTCCAAGCCCAGACTCTGGAGAATATCCTCATCAGAAAGTTTGTGGATCACGGAGATCCATCCGAAGTACTTTCTGGGGAGTGGCTGTAAGTGCAGATTGCGGCGGAGCGTCCTCACCGCGTAGATATGGGGCCAGCGATAGCGGAGGATGCAAAATAGGAGTAGCGAGAGGATGCCTGTGGAGAGACATATAATGAGTTGGGTGGTGAAGACGCGTGTTTGGCCGCGGATGGCTATGGGATCGTTTGGGTCCATAAAAAAAAAGCAGTAGGTGGTGGCGATCTTTTTGCTGCCAAACCGGTGGGCAGACAATGATATATATTTTAATGGTGGTTGGGCTGATAGGTGGAGGTGTGGAGGGAGATGAGAGATGAGAGATGAGAGATAGAGAAATAGAGAAATAGAGAAAAAGAGAGATAGAGAGATAGAGAGATAGAGAGATAGAGAGATAGAGAGATAGAGAGATAGAGAGATAGAGAGATAGAGAGATAGAGAGATAGAGAGATAGAGAGATAGATAGATATGCTATTACGTTTTAGGAGAAGAAGGAAGCGGCGGAGGTGATTTAGGAGGTGATTTGAGAGGTGACTGCAGATGGATAGTGTGATTCTTCAGAAAGAGCCCAACTAACTTGGTGAAGGTAATGATTGGTTATTAAATGTGTATTTAATGGATGAGCGGCTGATGATCTCGTTTAGTCAGTGAGCCTACAATTTAGTGTGGATTTAATACTAATAAATTTACTCCAGTGTGTCATTTGCTGAAGTTTGAATGTCATTTGCTGAGGTTGGTGCATATTCCCTTTGGTTGATATCTGCTTAGGGGCACTGCATTTTAGTGGTTCAGGCAAACAAATATATTACTACTTCTTGATAAACCCAGTCAGTATGTCTATATTCTCACACAAAACTCTACTTGGTCAACCCACCTTGGAAAGCTCTACTTGGTCAACCCACCTTGGAAAGCTCTACTTGGTCAACCCACCTTGGAAAGCTCAACTTGGTCAGTTCACCTTGTTCCCCGACTATAAGGGTAAACATTAAGAATGCGTGAAGCTGCCAAAATTAGACGATCTGAATTGACGAGAATCTTGACAATGGGAGTTGTGAATAAAAACGGAAGTTGTCATGTCTTCACACGCTTTCCGGTTAATGCTATGCATCCCCCGTCAAACGTGGCACTGCACAGCAATTGCAAAAACATTAACGAGTTCTAGCGCTTATCATGTGCCTGTATATACATGTCTGGGGGTTAGTGAAGTGATTAGGCCAGTGCAGACCACATACCTCTGTATGGAAGTAAGGGTGGGGTTTGTATTCTAGATAGTCTGCATGTTCTTACATGGGTCAGTGAGTTTTCAATTGGGTGAGGTTTAAATTCTAACTCTGCAGGTTCTATTGTGTGGTTGGCAAATTCTGGGTCAAGAAGAACGTAAACTCGGTCAGCTTTTAGAAGTGTCAACCAAATGCTGTTGACTACAACAGTCTAACATTTTATGACGTTTTGACTGTCTCGTTTACTATTGAAAACATGCATAGTTGCTTTGTTCGAGTGAATCCACGGCTTGTGTTATGTAAAGTTTAGCCTATGCAAAATAATAAAATAGTGCAAATTGGCCCAACTAGTTTTAAAGCAGGGGCTTATTTAATGGAAGTTTGCCGGCATTGTACGAAGGTTCAGTGGAATTTAGATATATGTAATCTATCATGCCAATGTAATGCTCGAATCCATGACATCCAGCATAGAACGTTGTAAGTGAGAATCTAGTACCTGACATTCTGGAATAAGTGGCGGTAAGTCTTAATACCCACTACCCGAAAATGGTAGCCTGAACAAAGTGGAATCTCCCACGAAGCAAGATTATTGCTGTCCCACACTGGGCCGCATACACTAAAAAGGAAAGCTAATTGCTAAAAGCTGGAAATACGAGAAAAGATACGAGGCAGATATATGCAGGAGCTGGGATGTGGGGTTTTCTGCGCTTCTCAGGGGCTCCGAAAATATAAAGCGACAGTTCGAAAGGAAAATCCAACAAGATGGCACGATGTAAGCTTGGCATTAAAATGAAAACTTTACGTGACTACATTAGTGCAAAGAGTGGAGCCGACCAGAGGAAATCAGGTGAAAAGGGGGATTGCAAAAAGGGGGATTGCAAAAAGGGGGATTGCAAAAAGGAGGATTCAGTCAAAAGGGGTGCACAGGAGAGGGAAGAGCCAGTGGATAACAAGCAGGATTTGGTCAAAAATGAGGATTTGGTCAGCAAGGAGGATCAAGCCAGGGTCCTGCAGAAACCCAACGATTTGGTGGTCAGAAAGGGAGAATATAAAGTGCTGAATACAGACTCCGTGGTAAATAACATGAGGATAAATGGTCAATTACTGTTGGTAGGCGGCACTACATACGTTGCAGGTGGAAATGCAATTATAACCGGCAATGTGTTGATATCTGGTGGAAGCATTTTAATTTAATTATGCTGGGTCCCAAATCCTGGTAAAAGATGGGAATAGAAAATACGGTGGTTCACTATGAGAAATTTTTAAAGACGGAAAAGTTGATATGGGGAAGTTGATGAGAGGGACTTGTATGGTATGGAAAATATGGTATTTAGGGTAATAAGACGCAGTTGGTCTATCGTCATAGTTTTTCAGTAAATCAAGGACACTGGTCATCAAGAGTACAGCACCTGGAATGGAACAACGCAAGCAAATGACTATCCCTGCAAAAAAGCCGCACTCCCGAATAGTTTCCCACCTCATTCCAACACCTCCAGTAAAGTTGATTACCCGAGATGATTCTTGATCTCTACCCTTAGAGCTTGACACGATGAAACGCATCTTGGTCTCACACCACGAAAATACTACAGAACAATCCGTACTAGTCGGTTGCAAAAATTGGCATATTGTCCAAAACAATCACCAGCCACAAGATAAATTACACTCGCCCGATATTTGCCACAAAAGTTACACTAACTTGCCACAGGCTAATGAAAATAATGCACTGACTTGCACCAACATATTCTTCCAAACTGGTCTTTTTTCAGCATTGCTTGGTGTTTGCGCTGCAAAGAGACACCCGTTACTGGCAACTTGTGCTCATTCTGGATCTCTGGCTCGCCAGTCATTCTTGCTGCTGTCACATGTCTTATCTCGCTAGTGTCAAAGCTAAGCTGTAATTTGAAATATATACAGAATGTTCGTGGTATCAACTTTCAAGCTGCAAAAAGTTGATATACGATCAGTATTCAGCGGGAATGACTAAAAATGATGGCAAATTGCAACGAGGTACTTTTGTGTGTAAAAGGCAGTTTAATGGAGGGTATATGCTGTGATTTCACTTGGTCCTGGCGAAAATGAAAAATCTGGTAGTAGTACTAAGAATCGAGTGAGTCTTAAAATTGGCGGTTGTTCATAAGTAGTTTTCAATTTCACTGAGGATTTGAGTAAATCTTTGAGAGTCAAATTACAACCTTGATCGAGTTTGAGGAGCGGCGAAGAATGAGGAATAATACTTGAATGGAGGCATCATGAATGAAGGGCTACGAAATCATCCCTTCGTTCTGAATATTACATTCTTACACTTGAACATCCCTTTGTTTTGAAGATTACATTTTTACTTAATATCCCTTCGTTCTGAATACTATACCATCATCCTCAGACATCCCTCTACTTTCCGAATATGACACCTTCATTTACTCAAACACTTTTTCCGATTATTACATCTTCAAAACGCACATATACGATAATCACCTATTAAGAATTATTAAACCGGAAACTTCATTTTTCATGTTCAAACCTCAGCTGAAACTGAAAATTTAAGCCTCCTCACTCCGTATACTCGCACAAAACAAAAGCCTGCAAAAGATACTACTCTTTATGTCCCTCTCTATAAACTCTCCGTTTTACGCACCACGGTACTACACTAATGCCGATGCCCTGTTTGGCTCAGCAGGACAAAAACTTTTTCGCCAATTCCGCCGTCCGCAAAAACATCAAGCCAAACAACTGATAAGGACTTTGCACCACTTGAGACGCCGCAATCCTTGCATATTTTCTGCATATATTTGTTTACCACTATTATTTTGTTCTTGTAATAAAAGCCACTATAAGCCATTCTTGTATTTTTGTACAGGATTTTGGTCTCGTAAATTCAAACAGGAGATTCTGGAACCGATTGGCGACGAACGTTTTATTCCCTCTGCATATCCAGGAACAAATCGAGACAGAAATAAAACGCCGTGATACCACGAAGTTGACGTATCGAGCAACTTCCGTTGTAAATGTCTTTGTATTATTTTTGTTTGTGCCTCGCCGAACGCCGTCTTCGTTCACCGGTCGATGAACGTTGACAAAAATAAATGCAGCTTATCATGCTCATACCGCCGAAAAAATACCTTGCTGAAACGAAGCGATAAATGCCGTTGGGCTGTCCACAAAAGTATAAAAGATTTGCTAAGAAGGACAAGGCAGGGTGAAGACTTGAAGCGGGTGATGACTAGAACGCATTCGAAGCTGTTTTTGGCTTTTAGTGGATTTGGTGGCTGAATGTGGGAGTAGCTGAAATAGTGTCGTAGCTGGTGCAAAGTACCGAAGGAGACGTTAATTACAGTGAGTTGAGCGTTGTGGGGATATTTTTAGTAAAGCAAATGAGTGGATCTACAGTGGAGATGCCGTTGGATTGAGCGTTGGACTGAGAGTTGTAGTGAATATATTGAATATGTTGTCTTGGATGGAATATTTTGGATGGAATATGTTGGATGGGGTACCTTTTATTGAATGTACTGAATATGGTGAATGAATATATTGGAGGAATACTATTGAATATATTGAATATCGTTGCATAAGAAATATTATTGCATAAGACCGTTGCATACAAAATACCATCCTTCAATAATATACCGTTGTTGAAAAAGAAATGTCGTTAGCTGTTACGACCTGCTGACTAGCGCGACTCCATCGCACCAAGAGGCACTTGTGTGACATCATACGTACTGGCATCACCTGAGATCCCAATGTATGTCGACTAAACGTACTAGGCCATTGACCTTATTTGGCCAGTGTGCTTCCGATCGATACATATATAAGCTCGTGCATAATTTTGTTCGTGTATTCAAACACCATCACACAACCAGCTATAGTCGGCACCATGATGCATGTTAGTCAAGAAATTAGTCATGAAACTTACCCTGTTACTACGGTTAGATATGAAATTGGCATGTCTTCAGCTTACTAAGAATGTGCAATTGGCAGCATGATTTAGTTAGTATTATAGCAACACATGGCATGGTCTACTAATAACAGTTAGCAAAGTATTGTTCATGTTACAACTCTAATCATCAATTATTTATTATCTTAAAACCACTTATTAACCGAAACCGTAACTATACGTGGGCAACTAAATGCCAGATGGAACAACGCCAGATGGAACAACGCCAGATGGAACCAATCCAGTTGGAACCAATCCAGTTGGAACAACGCCAGATGGAACCAATCCAGATGGAACAACACCAGATGGGAGAACAGAACCAACATTCCCCAAAATGCTTCCAAGAAGACTGGTCACAACACCCAATAATGAGCTGATAAGACCCTGTGGCGCCAGAGTGAGATCACCTGTTAAACCATTGAGGGCATCGGTACCTGGAAGGTTTGGAATGACACCAGCAGAAGTGAAAGCAATCAAAGCAACAAAGGTGAGGAGAGCTGAAGGATTCATTTTGTTTGTAGTTGTTTGTAGTTGTGTGTGTAGTAGATATTAAACTTGGGGAACTTTTGCAGCCTTTTATAATGGGTGCAAAATTGAAAGGAGACCCCGTATCTAGAATTGAGTGGCTTGCTAATCTTATTGTGCTTTTCTTTATTGTTACCTACTTATTTTGCGCTTGTTGAGGTGCTCATAAAGTGTGGTTGAACTCGCCCATGACATTTCC
This sequence comes from Kodamaea restingae, assembly GCA_003707425.3. Lineage (NCBI taxonomy): Eukaryota > Fungi > Ascomycota > Pichiomycetes > Serinales > Debaryomycetaceae > Kodamaea > Kodamaea restingae. The sequence continues at coordinate 422,719 of PPJA03000009.1, forward strand.
GCCGGTCATTCAAAAATCCGGAGCCAGCCGCATTTTTTGCAGCAATTGAATAATGGCAGAAAAAGACAATAAGATCAGATCTATTGTTTCCATTAAATCCGGTGTGTTTATTGTATATTGATTAATAACATTGATGATATCTTTGCCATAAAGAGAATCATCCAGCTTTCTTGTATGTTGGCAAGGGGAAGATCAACAACAGCCAGCATCAGGAGTATTGGTATACTCACCTGAATTTGAAAAGTGAAGTTAAACAACGCCTATGTCTGAAAGAACGAAGAGTGGATGTTTGGCACTTGAATTTTCCTTCGGGACTATCAGTATATTCTATATCTAGTCGGTATGGAGTCGGTCGCGTGAAGATCCTCCGAGTGATCCAATATCACAAGCATCCTAGAACGAAAAACACCAAGGTGTCAAAACAATATACTAGATTTTGGAAACAATAGTAAACCCCGAAGAATCTGAAAACAATTACTCCTTTTTGTTGGCCAACGAATAACCAACAGGAACCACAGGGTTCTCAGAAATGATGACCAGGTTTTGCCATTGGCCTGGCGTTTTTTTTTTCAAGTCAGGACAATGATAGGTGCTGTATCGAGTTGGTGGGCATCCTATCAACTGAAGCTAACAATAATTGTTTAATCAGTCTTCATCCCTTGTGTTGGAATGGCTGGGTGCGTATATGCAGCGTAAACTCCAATCTTCGGGGGTACGCAATCATTGGTAGTAGTGATGTGAAGCTGAGCTTTGGGTTACGTTGGGATGGAGATGGACGGCGGTAAACTAATCTAACTGCGCGTTCAACCCCCTTGCGTCGATGATTGAAGAAGAATGAGTTTGGCAGTAGATCAATGCCACGTGATAGTATCCACGTGCGACTTACGCACCCACTTGGATGTGCGAAACGCTCTTGTCGATGGCCCGATTTACGAGCAATAGCATCATTCAGCTACTGTCAATTTTCAATTCATTCTTTCTAGGTATATTTCTATCCTCTTGTTGCATTCTTCTTTGAGCAGTGCGTCCTGTATACAAAACGCCGATTCAGGAATGTTGGATTCGATGACAAGAAATTGAAGATGATCTAATATACTTGTTAAGCTAGAGATGAAGTTTAGGATGGCATTGTATGGCCATTTGTAAAGACCATTTGTATCCACCGCGTAATTTTAGGGTCTCCACGTTGATTAGACATATTGATGAAATGCAGCTACTCCTCTCCTCGATGAAACTGCTCGATAAAACCGATAAGCAAAACTCCAAGATGTGTTAGATGGAACTAAATGGCAAAACTGCCCAATGACACTGTTAGATCAAACTGACAGTTTAAACACATTTAGACCATATAAAAGAATATTCTTTTGGGCCAGCTTCTTCAACTCTACACAATCATGTTCTTCTGCTATTCCACAAGATTGAGCCATGGTCGTTTTTCATGATGAATCATTAAAGATGTTCAAGCTGGCAGGGAAGGGAACATCTGGTATATAGCAAATGCGAGCATTACGAGTAAGTAGGTTGAGGGTTTCCGCGCAGTATGTCGTATTGTTGTCGAAAAGTTGACTCGTTTAGTGAAATGCAACATAGATTGTTTTTGGCCTAGACCTTGTCACCTGCCATGTTGGAAGTCTGGGTTACTTTTTCGACTACTTCGCTTTATTGCCTCGAGATATGCTCAAATGATACTAAAAAAAGTTGACATACATCAACAGATACATTTAACTTCTTATCACTTATCACTTTTCCATCACTTGTTTGAAGCCTTCTCACATATCATTTAACTTTTAAATAAAGACCGCTTCCTCATTGTTTGCCGGAGGAAAGATCCCAGTTCTCTCCCTTACTAACCCAGTCGGTCTTCCCTGAATTCGTTAAAAACGAACGGTAACTTCCCTAGTTACGCAGTTCGATCTTCGCTGACCTCGCAGCGGGTCTCAAATTACGAGATCCCAAATATCTCTTCTTTTGATTTTCTTTTTTTCATCAACATGAGCGACGTGTACGTGGTCATACATATAGCCACCACATGTGACGAATCGACGGCATACGTGCCGCGCGACTCCACGGAGTTAATCGCTCTTTCGTGGACCGCGGTGGACGCGCGAACTCTCGTGGCTGAAGAGTCACAGCGAGTCCTCGTGCGCCCCGTGACCACACCAATCACGCCGTACTGCCAACAGCTTCATGGGGTTTCCTGGGAGGACGTGCGCAACGCGGGATCGTTCCAGGATGCCATCACTGCGTTCGACACATACGTGCAAGAAGAGCTTGCAAATAAAGACTTTTCGTTGGTGACCTTCGATGCAGCAAAAATCCGCGTCCAGCTCCAGCGCGAAGCGCGTGACAAGCTGGTGCATTTGCCCTCGTGGCTAGAGCACCCGCGTGTTTTCGACTTGTACACGGAGTTTGCCAACTTGCAGGGAAAGGAGCGCGACAGTGTGGAGGGTGTTGCGGCAGAGTTGCGGGTCGCTGACAAGGAACAAGAGAAGGAGAAAGCAAATGAGGTGGCAAACGGAAAAGATAAGGAGGCAGCAAAAGAGGAAGTGGCAAAAGCGGAGGTCGCAAAGGAAGCGGTGGCAAAAGAGGAGGTCGCAAAAGATGCTGCAAAAGAAAAAGCTGCAAAAACTATAAAAGGACCAAAGAACGAAAATGTCGACGAGTCGGCCAAACCGTCGACGCCTTTGGTTGGCAAGGTCCACACATCGAGATTCTTCTCGCGCGTTCTCATTGCACTCGCCAAGTCTGCACTCCCTGTTGAGGACCACCTTCTGGTGCTCACACGCCCGCATGACTCGGCCCAGGACTCCGCTGCGTTCTCGACTGAGCGCTCCAAGATTCTCTACCTTACCAACTTGCTGCCAGACACCACTCAGCCTGAGTTGGAGCTGTGGTTTGCGCAGTTTGGAGGCCGTCCCGCAGCGTTGTGGATGCTCAGCAATGCAGATGCAGTGCTGAAAAAGGGCAACTCGGGCTTTGCCATCTTTTCCTCGCACGAGGAGGCGGCTGAGGCTCTCACCATGAACGGACGCGCTCTCAACGACCGTGCTGTTGAGGTGCAGCCCTCGTCTGCGCGTGTTTTGGACCGTGCGACTGAGCTTCTTGTGTCTTTCCCACTGTTGAGAAACAGACCTAGACCGGGTGACTGGACATGCCCATCGTGTGGCTTCTCCAACTTCCAGCGCAGAACTCACTGTTTCAGGTGTCTGTTCCCGGCGTCTTCAGCTGTGGCTATCCAGGAGAGCATGTACCTGGGCAGGGGCAAGACGGGCTACTCCAGTAACTCTGCGGGAGGTTTTGGGTACCAGGACAACGGGTACCAGAACAACAACAATAACAATAGTAACAACAACAACAACAATAACAACAACGGCAACGGATACTACTATAATGGCAACAACGGGCTGCGTTTTGGTAACAGCGTGCCATTCCGTGCCGGTGATTGGAAGTGCGAGTTGTGCATGTACCACAACTTTGCAAAAAACCTTGCGTGCTTGAAGTGTTCTGCTGCCAAACCGGCAGCCACGGCGGGGGGTGTGTCTGTGAACCTGACGGCGGCGGCTATTGCCGCTGCAACCGCCAGCGGCCAGCCGTTAAACTTGGGCGGTGGGTTCATGGGCTTGCAGCAACCGCTGCCCATGCATGCGCAGTACCTGCGCAACAACTCCACCAGCTCGTCCAACAGTAGCACGAGCAACACTCCACGCGAGAAGGGGTACTATAATGTGAGAGGTAGTGGCAGTGTGACCCCGCAGGGGTACAAGGGCTGGCTGGGCTACTACAAAGATGACAAGATTAGTGGGCAGATGGCGCAGATGAGTTTGGATAGATAGGGCAGAGCGTCGGTTCCTGGGTTATGTAAGATAGACGGTAGGTACTTTAGGATAAGGAAGGGTAATGGTGAGGGATGTAGTTGAATCTGAGCTATGAGCTGGTGCAAGCTGGCTTTAGTGATGCAGTTAGTGAGTAAGTCAAGAGGGAGCTTGAATGAAGAGGGAGCTTGAATGAAGAGGAACCTGAATGAAGAGGGAGCTTGAATGAAGAGGAACCTGAATGAAGAGGGAACCGAATGAAGAGGGAACCGAATGAAGAGGGAACCTGAATGAAGAGGGAACCGAATGAAGAGGAACCTGAATGAAGAGGGAACGAAGAGGGAACCTGAATGAAGAGTGATTGCTTGGATAGCGAAGAGTTTGTAAAAGTTAATGAGACGGTCAGAATCTGTGAGAATCACTAAAAGGTACTTGTCATGGAAAACCAAGTCATTTACAAGTCCAGGCAGCATCATCGTACTAACAAATGATCTTCTTCTAAGAGAAGAAAACTGAATAAATGCCACCACCATGCATTGCTTGTGCGTCAACTGTAGCCGTCTTCGTGTTTTCGGTTCGTCTGTTCGCCCATGTATCATAACGCCTTTATTTTTGCGACCCAAACTACCACGTAGCACTTACAGCGTGTCCCGAAGAACAATTCTAGCATAAACCTCAGTCCTAGGACTGGTTTCTGTCACTGAATGCTTACGCGCCATACCAACGTAAAAGCCACGTTATCATTGTAATATCTACATCCCCCAGTTGCTGTAAGTTAATGATCTATAAGGCCATGGTCAGTCATACGAGTTCACGCTACTAGTTCCTCGTAGATGTAATTACATCAAGCATGCTGAGTAGCTCAATCTATCATCGGGTTCCCGGCTCCTGACTTCACTCACTTCGTAAGGTCCACTCTGTAATGCCCAGTTCGCAACTTCGAACTTCGCAACTTCAAACTTGGTGAATTATCCAAACTTTTTCTTTCTCCACATCATGCCAAACAAATACTCGGTCATCTTGCCCACCTACAACGAGCGCAGAAACCTTCCGATCCTTGTGTACCTTCTCGCCAAGACGTTCAAGGCCAACGACCTCGACTGGGAAGTCGTGATTGTCGATGACGCGTCTCCAGACGGAACCCAGGAAGTTGCCCTCAAGTTGATTGACATCTTTGGCAAGGACCACATCCAGTTGCGCGCACGTGCGGGCAAGTTGGGTCTTGGTACGGCCTACGTGCACGGTCTCCAGTTTGTGACTGGTAACTTTGTCATCATTATGGATGCGGACTTCTCGCACCACCCGGAGGCGATCCCGGAATTCATTGCCAAGCAAAAGCAGGAGGACTTTGACATCGTGACTGGTACGCGTTATGCTGGAGACGGAGGAGTGTTTGGGTGGGACCTCAAGCGTAAGTTGGTTTCTCGCGGTGCCAACTTTTTGGCTGCCACGGTGTTGCGTCCTAATGTTTCGGACTTGACTGGGTCTTTCCGTTTGTACAAGAAGGATGTTTTGGCCAAGATCATTGATGTGACCAAGTCCAAGGGTTATGTGTTCCAGATGGAGATGATGGTGCGTGCCCGTTCTTTGGGCTTTTCCATTGGCGAGGTTCCTATTTCGTTTGTGGACAGATTGTATGGTGAGAGTAAGTTGGGAGGAGACGAGATTGTGGGATATTTGAAGGGTGTGTGGACTTTGTTCACGAGTGTTTAAGCGTGGCGAACATGAGCGTAGCGAATGTGAGCGAGTGAAGAATATAAGCAGCATGAGCGTAGCGAATCTGAGCGAGTGAAGAATACAAGCAGCATGAGCGTAGCGAATGTGAGCGAGTGAAGAATATAAGCAAGCATGAGCGTAGCGAATGTGAGCGAGTGAAGAATATAAGCGAATATAATGTAGCGAATCTGAGCGAGAGTGAGAATATAAACGAATATAAGCAAAGAGCAAGCGACATGACGGGAATAGTAAATATTATGATCGAATGTATGCGAAGGGTATGACCGAGGACAGTAAATATTATGACCGAATGTATGCGAAGGATATGACCGAGAACAGTAAGAATATGACAGAATACCACCAAGAACAGCAAGAAAATGACTACATGATTGCACAAGCGAAAGCCGTAACAAAAACCTTCTACCAAGCTAAAACATCTTCTCATTCCTTTGCTCGCACTTCACTGACTTCGTCAGCGGTGCTCGTAGAACCACATGTGAGCGTCAATTTAGTACGCCACAAGTCGGAATTGCTTGTAACTTCCGGCACTGGATGAGAATTCCGACAAATGCCACATGAGTACAGGTTGTTACTACCACATGGGCGGGTCTGTCGGCATATGTTTGGGTCGACCCACATCACAGCCTTTTATGTAGGCCGCTTATGTATGCTCTCTATATCTTATTAATGCCAGGAAGAGTAACTTCATGAGCAGAAGTGGGTAATATTGAAGGCAGTATGGTCTGGCACTCGAGGAGTCGCGTGGTACCTGCAAGTCTGTTTCGTAAATGTGTGTCTGATTCGACCAGTGGGTCTATTCGTATATGTGAGTATGTCTCGTATATGCTGTGTCGCATTTTCTTAAACTATGTGGGCTATAAGACTACTGAAGGAACCACTGTAAGGCACGAGTATCGGCAACAATAGAGAATGAATTTGAAAAACGATACGCACAAGAAATGAGCCACAGGTTAGATTTTCGCACTTCTATCTCAGTGTAGTAAGGATCATTGAGTGTTTCTGGGATGCATTAAGGGACTAGGCTAGTAAGTTGATGAGCGGGTTAATTATGGAGTGTCAATAAGTCGTAAAGATGCGGTGAATCAGTAGGTATCGTTTTTTACTACTAAATATCACAAAGAGTAAGACTGGCATATTACTAAACGCTTGACTGACACGAACAATTCACTAACCGGACACTAACCAGATATTAAAAAACACTAGCACATTGACATTTCGAAACCTTGTCAATATCACCATGTCACTAAATTATCCCTACATCACCACTAAATTATCCCTAAATCACCACTAAATTATCCCTAAATCACCACTAAATTATCCCTAAATCACCACTACATTATCCCTAAATCACCACTCAATCACCATTACATTTGAAAACTCCGTGAAACACACAATTATCATTCTTGGTCAACTTCATCAGTTGGTGTTATCAGCACACTTTAATTAATTTTTCCCCAATGAACAGACTCTTTGGAAGCAAGAACACCACACCAAAACCGTCGCTAAACGACGCCATCAACTCCATCGACGCACGTGTCGGGTCTCTCGATGTCAAATTGTCCAAAATCAATGCCGAACTCTCGACATACCAGGCAAAGATCAGCAAGATGCGCGACGGGCCAGGAAAGTCGGCCCTCAAACAAAAGGCCATCAAGTTGTTGAGGCAACGCAAACAGATCGAGTCACAGAAGGACCAATTGGAGAGCCAGCTGTGGAACATGACGCAGGCGCTGATGACCACAGAAAACTTGAAGAACACAATGATCACGGTCGATGTCATGAAGCAAACCAACAAGGAGTTGAAGCGCACCTACGGCAAGATCGACATCGACAAGATCGAGGACTTGCAGGACGAAATGCTCGATCTTATTGACAAATCAAACGAGTTGCAGGAGGCATTGCTGGGCAACAACGAAGAGTTGGACATTTCCGAGTCCGAGCTCGATGCCGAGTTGGAGGCTTTGGGTGACGAAATGGAGTACGAGAGCCAGTTTGGCGAGAGTGCGGTTCCAAGCTATTTGGAGGAGACTTCGGAGTTGCCGACATTCATTGACGAGGAGGTGACTGAGAAGGAGAAGGTTGCTAGTTGAGGGGTGGGCTGGAGTGGGGGAGTGGCCGATTTTGAGCAGGATGTGGTTTTATGACTCTGACGGTGAGGAATTCGGGTTGTAAGGATATTTGGTTTGGGGGACAAGCCAGAAGCTGGTGAACTAGCTTATAGTTTCAAATCAGTTCGATTAACGACTGTTTGGTGATTTCAGTTGGCAGAATAATGGCGAAATGGCCTGAGAAGACGACTGACTATCGGGTCAATGAAAACACAGTGCGCAGAATGTAATTAAGGATGTTTAGATGCACCGGTAGATATAACCGAGGACATATGTGCGGTCTGGATTCCAGCGGGTTGTTTGGCAGCCCCAGATTCACTATGAATATGGCTGTCTCGGATCAACTCATTCACTGTCATTCCTCGTGTTGGCTTATGCAACTGAAAAATTGTTTACCAAACTAATTCTTTGAGCTGCTAAAGAGCTCGGACTTTCTTATTTAGCTTGAGAAATTCTTGCAATTCTAAACAGCTTGCGAGACTTATTTAACTAAAGAGCTTATTGGAAATTCACTGAATACAAGGCTAATCATTTGGTGCATTGCAACCGGTAAATGGAAGATTGATCCTATATAGAGAGGCTCGAGCTGCTGTGAAGAATAAAAAGAGTAGAAGTAGTATATTTCAGAACAGATAATACCACTGGAATAAGGTGCTCGGAAATACCTCGCTAATATCTCTGGAATACTCTACAAAAAGTCTTCAATACTCACAACTGAATACTGCTGAATCACTATGTAATATAAAGAAATGTTGACTAAATTATTTCTAATCTAGTCGAATGCTCTGGTTAATCTCAATAGATTCGATGCTTGCTAAGAATGTCCGTGAAGATATGATCTGGCTTCTATTGACTATAATAGTTTTGTCCTATGAAAATTCACTTGATCTAAATAAAGAAAGCGAAGCTTGTCTCTTGGTGTGACCTCTCAATATAAGATTTCGAGGCCTCTATTTATAGTGTCTATTTGTTATGACAGGTCCATCGTCAATCATACACAAACATGATACTCGTCTACGTCGAGTTTGCGTGCAATTAGGTTGACGGTCTGTTGGAACATGACACAAGAAGCACGCTCATGTCAATTCATTCCAAATATCGGTCTTATGTTAGCTCACAAGACCATCACATGATCTTATTCTCAGTGACATATTCCAACATTGAACTCAATTGTCGCCGCTACCTAAGCAGCTGAAAGTCAGTCTAAAAAGCGAACAATCAGGGTAATAGTTTGTTACTATAGAGCAAGAGTTTTCAGTTCTTAAAAGCAGATCATTAATGGAATTTACCATCATCAGTGGAAGTCACAAACAAAGGACCCACGCTAAAATTCCCGATCTCGTCTCGCCGCATAAAATTTCTTTTTAATTTGCAGCCATAAAGCCAAACGGCAGCACCGAAAACATTTCCTACTGTTAGAAGGAGGTGTCGGTGAGAAGTAGCTTTGATTTGGAAAAACTTGAAAGATGAGCTGGGAGCTGTTTTTCTGAGTGATGCCTGGGAAAGCTGTTGGGAGCTGTAGAGCGACCTTTCTGTAATGTATCTACCGCTCTTGAGTCTGCCATTATTCTCACTGAAAGCTCTTTCGCGTCTCACTGAGAAAACTCTTTTGGGGCTGATAAAACTCGCAGCGAATTACAACTAGCAGCGAAGTACCGCTACTGAGTATCACTAGCAACACTTCACACACTTCCTCAAATATGCAACAAGGAAACCCCCTCCCCTCTAATTGCAGTACGTCTTACCAGCCACGGCTATCCTGCACCACTTCTCACTACCCCGCTACTCCTCGCTATTTTTGGTGCCTTCTCATCAATCAACTTCTACTGCCTCCCACTGCGTTTCGCTATGTTTTACTGCCATCGTATTATTTACTTCCACTAAGGCACCTCCCATCACTGACCCCACTAATCAGAGAAAAACTACTACTCGTTAATGGGTCCTTCTTATCGCCATAAAGTAATTCCCCACCCCAGCACAATCACTAAACACCCACCCTCCCACAGGAACAAAAACACACCCACGGGAATCCACCACACTAAAGCCATCCCTGGCTTCGACCCACTCGCGGATTTCCGCCTCGTTGATATACTTGCTCAAGGTGTGGGTGCCCAGCGGGACTATGCCCAAAACCTGCTCGCCCATAAAAATGGTGGTGAACCACGACACAAAATCACGGTTGATGGTGGAAATAAAGACCCAGCCGCCAGGCGCTAATCTCGCCAACGCCGCGTCCAAGACCGCCGACGGGTAGTTGACGTGCTCGAGCATCTCGAACATGCTGATTATGTCGTACTTTTGCAGCGGGTCCAACTGCTCCAAAGAAGTGTGCTCGTACAGCAAGTTGGTGAGCCTGGGGTCTTTTTGGCGGTGGATCTCCGCGACTTCCAACACCTCGGGCGAGAGGTCGATGGCTTTCACCGACTCCACGAACGGCATGCGCAGTATCAGCTCGGCAAAGATTCCACCGCCACAACCCACGTCGAGCACCTTGTATTTTGTTTCACTCAATATGCGGTCTCGACGGAGTTCCTGGTCTGCGACAATTTTGTTGGCAATTGGCTTGGGGAGGAGGTCGACGTTGTAGGGAGGGATGTAGACGATTTCCTCGGGGCTCGAGGCCACCAGGTTCAAGGCGAGGCTCTTGCGGATGTTTTCGCGGACAAAGTCCATGCGGAGGAGGTTCATCTTGTGGAGGATGCGCTGGGATCCGTTGGTGTCCCACCACGACAGGGCGAGGGCATTGAAGTGCGCGAGTTCGGACTGTGATGTGGAGGTGTTTGCGCGGGGGGCGCTTGATGATAGCGAGCGGAAGGTGGTGAGGGTTCTGCGTAGCATGGAAAAAATATAAAGTGATGGTTGAACTTTTTGGTGCCAAGTCGTGAGAAAGTATTTAAATGGTAGTAAAGCCACTGATCAGTGAACTGGACGGGACATGATTGAGCTTTACTGAAGCCACTGAGCAGTGAACTGGACGGGACATGATTGTTTGCAGATCAGCATTGAGGTAGTATATTCGAACTTTTAGTACTAAATGACAGTGAGTGAAGATTCGACATGAGGACTGACTTTGTAGCGGACATATATATTGTTTGTGAGAAGTGAGTTTCCAGCAAGAGCGATAATTACATTGAGAGTGACTTTCTACGTTGAGCAAAATAACTGTGCTGAGGTGTGATTTTTCAAGACTGTACTACATCTTGAGTCAAGTGTGTACATGTTGATTCAAGTGTGTACATGTTGAGTCAAGCGTGTACATGTTGAGTTTTAATAAGTGTGAACGTGTTGAGTCTCTCAAGCGTGTACATGCTGGTCATACGTGCGAACTTATCGACCGGCTTACAGTAATCTTATGTCATAATGAGAATCACCTGACTGACGAACTGAGTGACACAAATTGGAGGTGCGAACCCAAGTAAAGCTGGCCGATCACCTCAAGCAGGAGCAATGAAGAAGAAAATGAATTGGGTTGTACAAACAATGGTCAAAGAAAAAGGTTGACTAGGTCAAAGAGAAAGGTTGACTAGGTCAAAGAGAAAGGTTGGACTAGGTCAATCAAAATAGACCATTATACTGGATATATTCAATTGGTGATACTCACCCACTTCATCCATTTCGAAGCTATAGACCAACGTCACTCATACTATACTAACTCTTTACTGAACTTACAGGCAAAGCGCTCGCTGGCCTTATTCGAAGTCTGTATTTCAGAAGTGACCCTCACAGCCTTCATCAGAATCACTTTGCAGTCTTGTTTTTCCCACAAATAAAAATTTGTACTAGTCGCACCACAAGGCAACACAACTTTAGGCCGCGCAAAGAGCCGTTACTGTTGATCGGATCACTGCCACGTTCATCACGAACTCTTCCATTGATATATCATCACTTGCATCCTCCACTTTGCATAAAACCGCGATAGATTGGCAAATTACCATTACACGCCACAAGACCGTATTTACCATAAAAGACCTATTACGGGCGAGCGAAGTTTATATACGTGGGCAGAAACGTCACCAGGGGTATAAAGGATATAAAGAACACCTTATTGACACGTAAAGATATAAAGATCAGAAGATACTGCTACAACAGATCAAGATACGCCAACAGATAGTCAGAAACAACGATCAAAGTCAGAAAGGACTACCAAAACATTAAAGTCAGAAAGGACTACCAAAACATTAAAGTCAGAAAGGACTACCGAAACATCAAAGTCAGAAAGGACTACCAAAACATCAAAGTCAGAAAGTATCACCACAAACGATCAGAACTAGCAGATCACCACATCGACATACAACAGACCCAGAGTTGCAGCAAACAACCATAAGCAGACACCCAGCACAGCTTTGAAAGTCCATAAAATTCAACTGTTCATTTTGACGTCCAATACACTTCCGTACCGTCTACATCCAAAGAAGTCGATATATTCTCGAGAAATTCAACTAAGCCACCTTTCTAAGCCACTCATTACACTTACAGTTAGCCGTTCCCATGTCAGATTCCCTCGTGTCCACGCGCGCACGTCGTGCAAACGCAGGATCGCGTCTCAAGCAGTTAATTGAGTTAGAGGAGCAGCAACAGCGCCAGGCTGCCCCACAACAAGTGTACATCGGCGACGACGACGACGAAAATGTGCGGTTGTTGTTCCAGGAAGACGGGGACGATGAGGAGTTTGTGGATGAAGACGTGGACAACGCAAATTTGAAGGGTTTGGAGAGCGACGAGGACGAAAACGAGGACGAAGTACAAGATGATGACCAACAGGATGACCAAGATGAAGAAAATGACGACGAAACACAATCCCTCAAGCGAAAACATGTCGAGGTCGACGACGACGTGCTCTCCGAGTCCGACCTCTCTGACTCCGATTCCGACGAGGAAGAAGGCGAAAAAGAACTCGAGAGGCAAGAAAAGCTCAAGAAACGCAAGTCGCGCAAAACTGTGATCCCCGCCATCAAGGGTCCTACAGAGCCACTCAAGAGGTCGAAGTCCACGCAGTTGGTGTCTTCGGATTCGCTCATCAACCTGGATAGACGGTCTTCATCGCGGCGTTCTGCGCTTGAAAACAAAAACGCATTGATTGCAAAGTTACAGGAAGGTGAAGAGCGCAGTAAGTTGAACAAGCCTGTGTTCAGACCTGTTGAACACGTGGAGCTCACCCAGGAGGAGCGTTTGGCTGCGGCTGTGGAGACGGAGCGCCTCAACGTGTTGGCCTTGCACGAGTTTAGGCAGCAGGAGATTGTGAAGAAGGAGAAGCAGCGGCTGATACACGCACTGCGGCGCCACAAGCTTGTGGATATCGTTCTGTTTGTCAGTCGCTCCGAGTACGTGACGCCGCTGGAGGAGCTTGCGATTGTGCGGAGGAGACTTGAAAAAGAGAGGTCGAGAAAAAAGGGAGGCCGGAAGAAGAAGAACCCCGAGGCCGAGCTGTTGGAGCAGATCAAGAAGAAGTTGTGGATGCCGGGAGATGTGGACGAGGACTTGCCGTATTTGCAGGAGCAGTTTAGGAGGGAGGATGAGGAGAAGCGGATAAAGGAGGAAGAAGAGCATTCTGAGACTGGAGAAGGTAAAGCGGGTGAAGTTCAGGAGAATGAACAGGAGGAAAAGAGTGAGGATACAGATGTAAAGATTGAAGATGCAGAGGAAATACTGAGACAAGGAGACGAGAAGGTTGGAGAGAACGATTCAGAAGCGAAGGGAAAAGAAGTAGTACAAGAGAATGAAAAAGAGGGAGGAGCAGAGGAAAATGATAAAAACGAAGTTACAGAGAACGATGAAAAGAATGAGACCGATGAAAAGAATGAGACCGATGAAAAGAATGAAGGGACTGAAACAGTTAAAGACGAAAATAACGTAAGCAAAGCGAACGACTCTAACAATGCCAACGACGCTAATGAAGGCTCTGAGGAGTCTCCAGGCCCAGCCAAACCACTCTACATCCCCAGGATAAAATACAGTAGCACCGACGTCTTTGAAGGTCCGCCACAAAAAGTCACGCGCAATAGTGTGCTTCTTGTGGACTTTGACACGTATCTAGACAGAACCACTGTGCGAAAAGTGGTTTTGGGCTCGCAGTCGCTTCTCGGCTCGAGTAGGCGATTCAAGGACCTCAAACCGGAAATCCGCATAGGCCAGAAGGGATATATCAACAGTATCACGGTTCCTGAACCTGTGGATGAAATGTTTGAGCCTGCTGCAAAGTTGGACGACTCGGATAAGATGTTTGAAGATTTGCGGCGCCTTCCGCGACTTGGTGCCCAGCAGGTGGAGGACGACCTCATTGAGGATGATGATCTGCAGAAGGAAATGCCGATTGTGATATCCACAGAGGCACCGACATCATTGTACCTCCAGAACAACAACAAGAAAGCGTGTCTTATCTCTGGGAAAGAAGTGCGGTACTTTGATCCCAGTACTGGTATTCCTTACGACAGCGTGGACACTTATAGAATCATTAAGGAGATCGAGCAGGGGGTCGTTCCGTGGTACAGTTTGTCGGAGGAAACTGACGACCTTGGTCCGGTGGAGTTGTACTATGGCAATAGGAATGGGGTAAGACATGCGAAGGGTGTTCCTGAGGGGTTTGCATAAGATGATGGTGGTGAAAAGTGCTTTCTAAGTTTTCACGCATTGAAACTGTGAGAAATTGATGAAGAGTGGCAAGGGACTAATAATTAGGAGTCACAAATGAGTATAGACGGAGGGTTAAGAGAAATGTATTATATGCAAATATGCAATCACCAGTATATTAATGACGTATTTTTGGGTGCAAAGATTCTTGCGGTCTCTTTTGAACGTCAAGATATGGTGGACTAGGTAGCCAGTGAGGAGAACTTATATGATATACTACCTAATGAATCAGGAGGAGCTAACTTAGATTTATAAAGTAAAAATAGTATAAAGTGGGCAAGGAAGAGCTGCATAGTTGAATACATTATATAGTGCGATAGTATGGTGTAGATGGACTTAACAAAAGCAAGAGATTATTAAAGAGCTATCCGATGAGGTGGATAAAACATACTAGATGATTAAAACTCACTAGGTGGTTAGTCCAAAACATCAAGCTGATTTTTGACTGTCTGCCATTTTTTTCCGGGACACTGGCTGCAAATTTTGTGATGTGATTTTCGAAGGGCTTACCATTTCAGCACCTGAGATAATTCCTACTTCATTTACTTTTACTACCCTTACTTCTCCATCACTTACTTCACCTTCACTCACTTCAACTTCTTTTCTTCTATTTCATCTACCTATAATCGAGATAGGACAGAGTTCAAATCTATAATTCCAACCAATCGCTTTCACATTCTTTGCAATCATTTCCTTCCAAGTGTATAAACAGAATTTGGCATTTGCTAGAGGTTTTTTGTTTCAGTATGTGTTATGCTTCCTATTCTCAACTGGTAGCTTCCTTTGGTGGGTGTTTTTAAATTCCAGAATCATAGGTCATTCTTTTGTTGCCTACATTACTTGACGGCTTAGTCCTGATAGTCAGTGAGGAAGTACTCTTTCTTGAACTTTGCCAAATTTCTTAATGGATATTGGATTGAAATATATACTGAAATTTGTAAGCTTTCAACACGCATAATTCCGATTGATGTAGAAATGACAGTTTTATTGTTCCGATCAGACCCAAGAAAGTAGTACAAACTTGTGAGTCGCTCATATACAGCGGTGGCTGAGTGATGGGGACAGGACGAAATATAAGTGATGAAACAATCGTTACTGAGTCGGTATGGAATCACTCGCAATGAAAATCTTAGAGAGATGAGATCAAAGATAGGAATTCAGGAATGCTATTAATGGGATGCTAGCTGCAACCCACTTGATGGAGTACCCATCAAAAATCGCCATGAAATATCACAATAAAATCCTTTAATGAAGTGTTCTATATGAAATACCTTCAACGAAATACTCACAATGAAATTTCCTCAATGAAATACCCTCAATGAAATACCCTCAATGAAATACCCTCTGAAAACTTATGAAATGCTTGAAAACAATACGACCATCATTCTCTCCATCACACTACCAAATAAACGATAACAATTGCATTCCTTACATACTACTATCGCATCATATAAATATTTACACACCCCATCTCCACTTCTAACCAGAAGCATGCTGAACGTCCTTCTCGTGGGCAGCGATCAAGTCACTCTGGAACTTCATCAACTTTGTTCTCAAAACAGGAACAAAGTGCTTCTTGACTTCTGCTCTGTGGTCTCCGGAAACCTCAAACACGTATTCATCCTCGTCCTGATCGTGCACAAACTCTGGGACGCTGATGGTGGTAGACTTGGTCTCTTCACCCTCAGTGACCGAAACAGTGAACAGCAACTTCATGTCATAGATGCACAAGCATTTGCCCTTTCTCTGGGTAACATCGCAGTCACCCGTCACAGAGTCCACAGAGGTAAGAACAATTACATAGTCACCAGCTTCAACACTGGTGTTGGCAATGTTGGAGTGGAAGTACTCCTTCGACCATGGCAAGCAGTTTTTATCGACCCAGTGCCTGGATGTTAGTATTAAAAAGCCCGATTGACATGCTCACAGTTGTGAGCGACTATCTACTCACCAGTTGTTAGGGTTGTGAACGACCATATCAAGTTGAATGTGGAATTTTCGAGAACCGCTCTGAAAATTGATATTCATATTGCATTATGTCAGCTGTTTGGTAAGCAGGTGTTTGTGCTTACGTAAGCGTCGCATAAGCAGCGAAAGGCAATTGTCTAAGTAAGGGAAGTCAGTAGATTGCACGCAGAGTCTGTGGAAGGTCTAGGTGACTGGCTAAAGTACGCTGAAACAACGTGGTAACGGAAGTAGAAATTTTTCACAAACTGAGCGACCTGTTTGCCAACACTTCTCAAATATGCCTTTACCAAGTACTGGATTTATTGGGACTGTGCCTGGTGTAGTGGTACTTCCTGTGTTAATCTGTTAAAATTATACAATAGGGTGTCGCAGAAGATACCCATTTAGGAGGCTACGAGTGAGACTATTTTCAGCCTAAAACAAATGGGAACTACAGACGCTCCCCATCATTCTTAGCACATCTTGCAGTCACAACAGAACTGACTAATTTGGGAACAATTTCGCCTTTTTTCTTCAACTATTAAGATTCCTAAGACTGTAGCACTATTCGGATAGCAATAAAAGTTCTCTGCGCCAAATAGGAAATATACACATCTTAGAACGGCCTTCAGCAAGCTTAACTGAGGCGCCTTTGTACGCTGTTCACGCGACTTAGCACGCATCACCTGCGGCGTCACGAACGACGTTGTGTATCCGCACATCTATCACATTGCTAACTAATGCAAGGGCCGTGCAAGCCACACATACTAAATACAGTATTTTTAAACTAGCTTCCCCACTAAAGTGTAAAAAATGTACAGGCAGGCCACGAGACTCGTGAAGGTCCGAATATGATATCTAAAACATGAGATACACACAAAGCTGATGTACAAGGTATGGTGAATTGATAAGTTCTGATTGCGTGCAACATTATATTTTACGCTTGTGGTATACTGGTGGCTGTAAATACTGTTTTTATCTTGGCATTAGCAGACAAATAGGATTATTAGATGCCTGAATTTTCCGTACGTCGGTATGAATA
This sequence comes from Kodamaea restingae, assembly GCA_003707425.3. NCBI lineage: Eukaryota > Fungi > Ascomycota > Pichiomycetes > Serinales > Debaryomycetaceae > Kodamaea > Kodamaea restingae. The sequence goes on from PPJA03000009.1 coordinate 439,992, forward strand.
GAACATGCGTATATTGAGAAGAAACGCTTGCATGTAAACTCCTCTCTTAAAAGCTACCTTTGCATTGAAAAAATTCCAAGCTGCAGGGTAGAAATCGTAAGTTTGTCAATTCATAGAAAATTCAGTGACATAGTTGCCGGTGGAAAAGAAGTAACATAATAACACTGATGGGTTAGAAAACACAATGTGATCCTCCTCGTGTTTTTTGTCCCCGTAAATTTCGCTTGTGCTTGTCGCTCCCACAACTGGACCAATCTGCATCCGCCCCAAAACAGAGCAAAAAATAGACATTTACTATTCTGTATCGATTTGGGGTGCGATCCACCGGCAGTAACTGAATATAGAATCGGCGTGAGATGGCTGCGAAAAGAACTTTCCGAGAGAAAAAATATTTGCAGCCAAAATCAACAATCCCAAAATACTACTTAAATGGTTGCAAACTTGCGGTATCTCTTCCTTCTTCATTCAATCATCTCTACAATGTTGTTCAAATCCCTCGTTTTTGCCGCCATTACCACCGTTGTCCTCGCTGAAAAAACTTCACTCTCACTGCTGTTGGTGTGTTTACGATTTAGTCACCAAAAGCTTTAATGATTAATCCAGGATGACCATCAACCAGGGTGCTCCTGCCGTCTTTTTTCTTACAGGACCAGGATAAATATTTGAATGTTGATGATTTGGTCCTCAATGATGGTGATTATAGCATCCCTTCCTTTCACAAATTGAGCGAAGCTTCTTTCGACTCGGCCTTGAGGGTAACGCCTTGAGCTTCAAACTGAACAACCTCTGGTATGCTTGTAAGGAGGATGTCGAGTATAATGACATTGACCACAACCTTGGTGGATGTACCTCTGTCTACTTTTACACCGACAACGCCCCAGCCCCATCTTCTTCGGCAGACACCACCACCCAGACGTCTTCGGTTCCAGAAACAACCACCCCTGGAAACTCCACCACCACCCCCGAGACCACCACTGGGGGTTCGGGTTATACTCCAGTTGAGTCTTCTAGTTATAGTAACACTACTGAGACCGACACCTGGACCTCGCACACTCTCATCACTCTCACTTTTTGCGACTCTGTAGTTACTAACTGCCCTGCCAGAACCTCCTCTGTCCCAGTCACAGCCTCTGCTGCCCCAGTCACCACCTTTGAGGGTGCTGCTGCCAAGGTCGCTTTTGGTGCCGGTGCATTGATCGCTGTTGCTGCTGCTTTGCTTGCATAAGCGTGAACATTCGCCGCAGCTATTTAATGTTTGTTTTGTGAAATTAGGTGTAAATGTTTAAAGTTCTAAACTGATAGTGTAAGGTACAATGCGCTTGGAATTTTGATGGTGCTACGGAATACAGTGCCTTGTGAAGAGTCTATAAAGATACAGCTTGTTTGAAAATGTCAAAATGAGGCGTCAAGATGTTTCCACTGATACGGCTTTGTGAAATAAACAATGAAATTACCGTTTTGTAGAGATAAAGTAGTTAAAGAGGAACTCCGGTTTTGTGGAGCATCAACGTGTAAAGATTTCAAAAATCACTTTGATGAAAGCTAACAGTTCTTGCAAGGTTGATCGAGGATGAAAAGATGAAATCAATTCTATGGTGCGGCTGAAACACGGTGAAAAATCAAATAGCAAGTCGAAAGCACGTGAGCAAAGACTTTGATGTGAACGGAACGAGGAGAAATATTAGTAGTTTGTTGCTTTTGATTTCAGAACCCTACTCATTCAATTTGAGAGCCCTACTCATTCAATTTCAAAACCCTACTCATTTAAATTCAGAACCCTGCTCTGCTTCATTTTATAAAAACAATCTATACATGGAGTAGAAATAGCCTTTGCTTAAAAAACACATCTATTCTTCCATAATCGGATCAGCTGAACTTGGAATCAATGCTCTCAAAAGTGAGATTCGTTCAAATTCTTTGGATGTCCAAATTCCCTCTTCCTGGCCACCTGAACCACGCTTGATTCCAAAATAGTAAACTAAAATGTATGTTGATCCTGACCACTTCTTACCGTCTAGCCATGGATCTTGAAGATCATTCTCCCTTCGTCCCCCGGTCTAGGCTCGCCGGGAACATAAAAGTGCATCAAAATATACAACGTGTTTCTTCTAGAGTGAATAATTGATTTGAACACTTTAATAGCTCTCTAACTTTAAGCTAGCCCCACATCGGGCTTGGATGAACGATTTCTTTACTCTTCCGTAAAGGTTATGTAATCGAGTTTTTGTACAAGCCTCGATCTGTCTACGTCATCGGCTTTGGCTGCCATATCGGCCCAATACAGTTGTATTCTCATTTACTCTTTTTCGTCGCTTTATTTACTCACACCACCGCTTCCATAGAATATAGAGGCTCAGTGAATAAGTTAATAAAATGCAGCGACGGTCACCACACTGCTGATAACCATCATCGAGGTTATTTTTAACTATCATTGCAATTGAATCTTTCATCTGTTCATTTACTCAACACCTTCATCCTTGATCATCACCCCTCACTGCTCATCCCTCACTGCTCATCCCTCACTTCTTCCCGCTCCGAGTTGGGTGATTATGTAATCTCAACATGCGCGATTTCCTACTTCCAAATTTATTCGCGTCCACGTCACCAACCATGAGCATTAAGGAGAAAGAGAAGATCGATCTTGAATGCGCGCCGGGGTCGATCTACTACCCCACCAAACTAACGAGCAGAAAGAAGCTCATACTGATACTCTTGTTGGAGATCGTCATCTGCATATTCATATACTACCACTATGACAATATTGCCAGTTGGTATAACCCTCTCGTGGCGCCTTGTTTGTTGGGTATGTCGAGTGCCACACTCGCGCAGTCCTTAAACCAGTACACTAAGCGCAAGTTCTCGCTAAATCGCATCGCAAAGTTCATGCTTTGGGGCAGCATCAATGGCTTGTTCACCGTATTGTGGGTAGACTTGCTCTTCAGCAACATAGACAATATAGTATACCGCGTGGTGGTTGATCAGCTAGTTGGAGCTCCTCTCTTCCAGTTGGTGTTTAGCATTCTCAATGCCTTGTGGGACCACGGCGAAATCAACCGCAACCTCCAGACGACATATTTCAATTCACTCAAGTACAGTTACTGTTTCTGGCCATTTTTCCTGATTGGTCTGTTTGTCTTTCTTCCACAGACCATGATCTTTCCGGCCAACTGTGTTGCAAACTTGTTCTGGAACATCATTTTGAGCAAGTTATCTTAGCTTATTGCATTTATAGAGCGGAACGTGACAGGATCAAGAGATACGGCAAGTGAGTGCGCAACATCATAAGAGCAAGAGTAGAAGTAAATAAACAGAATACAGCGCTTATGTGAAGAAGGGGTAAAGAAGAAAAGAAGAAGGGATAAAGAGATGTTAGGAGATAAAAGAAATTTAAGAGATAAAGAGGGATAAATGTTAAGAGGTAAAGAAGGGATAAAAGATATCAAGAGTCAGATGAGGTAAATCTAGAGGTACATCGCGTAAATTGATGGTAAGGCGTATATATCGATCATTTCTTCCAAATTTATCTCGACAATAGAAGCTTTTCGAGATTTTAAGTTGCCTCGCGGCTGTGCTTGTACTGCATAAAACCCGGTGCTTGCATCAAAAGAACAAAGTCTGCAGCCAAAGAAACATCAGGCTAATTTAACCACAAGTTGTGGTTTCCGTAAACCGCTCGCTTTATCTGAATGCTGAGTAGCTCATTGGTATTACTGGATGAACTGTTTATAGATCGCATTAACGTGAATAACATTCTCTCTTTGCTCGTATCTGTGATTTTTCGGTAGACGTTCTGGGAAAATTATTCCAGTGCTTGAGAAAGCATCTGTTCAATTATCATGCTAAGCCTCCTTTTTACATCTTACAGGAGAAGATAATGGGGTAGTCTTGTGTAGTAAAGTGCTTGAAATAAATCGTAGTGCTTAGTTATGGTCTAGACCGTTGACACTCTGGCCCATTTGTCCTCGTAGTTTTTTAACCTACCTCACAAAATCGGCAACTAGCATATTCGATCAACACTTCATTTTATGTTTACTCGTCAGCTTGGGTCTCTCACCAGTTTCATGATACTCTTTAGGTATGCCACAAGTGCTCCAGTTTTTGCTCAGTTTTTTTTGCAGCCATGGAGCTTGAATGGATTTTTCGCTGGGGCTTTGTTTAATATTTATTACAACCAGTTCATAGGTTGTTACGCTGAGATTCCTGGGAATTAGTCTGCACCTTCACTCTCAGATAATGTGCCTCCTTAAAAACATCACGATCTGCACTTGAGCCATATTTAATCGCCAATACTGCGCTAGCTGTTTCTCTTTACACAATAAACATCTTTAATTCATACTTATATTAAGAATGGGTACCCATCTAATTTATTTATCTACAGCTAGTACATATACTTGCAAACATCAGATGATTCCTTCGGCAATCTAACTATTGTGTCTCGCTAACTAGCCGCATCGTACAGCTTGTAGCTCCCACTGGAATTCAGCTAGACAACACTACACGTTGTAACTCTTGTCATTGAGTAATTGCTTTTCATTAACTTCTCAGTTCATCAATCAGATATCAGTCTAGATAAATTCTCAGATATCAGTATTTATGACTTTCACACATCCTCTTTATAATTTCTCAATACTTTCACTGCCTTTGTCAGTTATCACTCAGTCATCTATATCATCACATAACACTCTGCTCATACAACACACTTGGTAGTTAGAAGTATACTCTAGCATACTCCGTCAGTTCATGTCAGTCGTGTCTATTTCTTCCTGAATGACTTCAATGGGTCCGCCTTCCGCACCTTACCTGGACCCTTCTTTCCCTTTCCTCCTTTCTTACCTCCCTTTGTCTTGTTGAATGGAACAAAACCCAAATCCTTAATATCCTTGCGCACTGCCTCTGGCAACAAGTAGTCTGGCACACGCTTCAAGTGTGGCTGGACCCTGTTTGCATGCAACTCCTTGTCGTGCCTCAAAGCCGCCAAATCCTGCGGGTTCTCCTCAAAGTGGCGCTTCAACTTGCTGGAGGTGATCAACTCCGCCTTCAACTCCTTGATACGTGCCTCTCTCACTGTAGTGGAAGTGACCGCACGGTACGCATCTTCTGCTCTGTAACGGAAGCCCTCGACCTGCTTCATGTCGAACTGGTATGGCTTGATTTCAAAACCATTGCGCGATTGCTGTTTAACTATACGTGCCATGATCTTCTCATCTCTCTTGCACAGCTTCAACAGCGCAGTCTTGTGCTTTCCGACCTCTTTCTGTGGAATGACGAAGGACAACGCCATACCTGCTTTTCCGGCTCTGGCTGTTCTACCGATTCTGTGAACGTAAGCCTTGGCAGATGTAGGAAGGTCAAAATTGAGCACACATGCCACGTTCTTGAAGTCTGCACCTCTGGTGACTCCGTACTCGGCATCCTTCAACTTGGACTTTTTGGTCTTCTGCTTTGGTTTTGCTTCTTTTTCGTTTTTCTCTTCATCCTTTTCATTCTTTTCTTCATTCTCGTCCTTTTCTTCGTTTTCTTCCCTCTCATCTTGCTCCACGGCAGCCTCATCCGTCGCAATCAACAACTTGTACACGTTCTTGTTATACTGGTCGATGATGTGCAAACGCGAGTTGACAGGCAACTCACTATTGAGGATACAACTCTTCACTCCAAACTGCTCCAAAAACAACTTGAGACGGTAGCCTCTGTCGATGTTGTTGACAAACACGATGGACTTACCCTTGACCAAGTTCAACTTGTAGATGACATAGGCAAGTAAGAATTTGTCAAACTCGGTGGTCTGAGTGTAATATTGCACCAACTTGCTGGTGTTGATTAACTCGTCGTCATTCAACTTGAGCACCGCAGGCTTGGTGCAGAACTTCTGCTTCAACTCGTTCAACTCGTCGTTAATAGTGGCCGACATCAAGAATGTCTGCAAGTTCTTCTTAATGGGGAGGTAACCTTCCAACTTTCCAAGGTCGTCTGCGTGGCCGTACGACAAGATCAAGTCGACCTCGTCGATGACCAAGTTGGAGACGCTGCTCAAGTCAACGGTGATGCGAGTCTCGAGGATCTGAATCAACTTGGATGGGGTAGCCACCAAAATCTCTGGTCTGGCCATTAACAACAGCTTCAACACACTGTCGCTCATGTTCAGAGATAAGTTGACCACCAGCAACTTGGTGTTCATGTATGCCAACAACTTGTGAACAAAGTCGGTGACCTGCTGCGCCAACTCACGGGTTGGCACCAAGATGATGCTGCGGATCTCCTTGCGCAGCTCCTGAGTCAACAAGTTGTGGAGGATAGGCACGACGTACGCACCGGTCTTACCTGACCCTGTCAGGGCCTTTGCGATGATGTCCCTGCGCTCGTCCACGGCGAGGGGCAAGACTGCGGTCTGGATGATGGTGGGCTTTTCGAAACCGACCTTGTCCAACGCCTGGAGGAGGCGAGGGTCCAAGTCGAAGGTGTCCCACGAAGCGTCGTCGTCGATGTATGCTTTAGGTGCGGTTGACATGCGATGAGTTGGATTATGTAATTTTGCACAGAATAATTAGCTAGACTGACGAAGCCGGTGGGTGCGAAAAAACTTATACTAATTAGGTGGGTGCCAAAACGCAGATTTGAGAAGTGAGCGTTTGGGGAGTAGGTGTGCAAGACACTGGCCGTGAGTGTGATTTTCAGCACCTGGACAGATTATATGCGAACACTTGTTACTGGATACTTCCGGTTTGTAGGATAATCTCTAGCATTTCTTGGAAGGTGACATTTTTGATGGGAAAGCCTTCACCTGTGTGTTACCAAACAAGTGAAAGATTTAAATGCGACACGCAAAGGCTTTGTCGGCACATAGGGCTTGTTTTTGTTTGTAAGACTGAATTCAAAGACTATTTTGCCTCTAGTAGCAGCTAGTTCACAGGCTATGTTGGTCGGTTCAAGCACCGGTGACTTAACAATGCACTTTTTCAAAACAAAACTGATTTCTCAATGGCAAAGATAATTGCACACTGGGGCAGCTTCTCAGGGAAGACTTTCTCGGAAATTCATGAGGTAACAATGTGCACGTATTTAAATGCCAAATAGTGAGCGTAAGCTGTTGTTTCTGATCTGAATACGAAAAAGGAGCACTTACTTGGATATAATTCACCTCTTCAAAGTGTTGCTAACTTGTTTAATTAGCCGCTGGCTCAGTATAATAAATTCGACGACCCCACTATAGACATTGGGCTTATATGCACTACTCATATAATGGGCAGGGTTTTAGATGTCCTCCAGTGCGGAAGACGTTCATACTCATTTGATCTTGGTAATTGACGGACTCGGTTGGAACACGTTGCGTCCGGTTATTGGTTGGTATAGGTTTTAACTCAGGCGGTATTTAAGGTTGTGGTACAAATATGGTTCAGTAGTAATAAGTTGCAAGTGCTGACTTTTTTGGACTTCTCTATCCGCATTTGTGTGCCAGGGACTGAAGGAGTTTAAATCAAGAAGATGCAGATTTACTTTAGGATTTGAGCAAAACTGTGAAAATGGCTGCAAATCAATTTTCGGTGGCTTTGTGTGATGTAGTGCAACTGTGATAATGTTACGGAAGGACTCGCTGCCAATTACCTGGTTGATAAACTTGCCTCTTCTTGTTGATAAACTTGCCTCTTCTTGTTGATAAACTTGCCTCTTCTTGTTGATAAACTTGCCTCTTCTTGTTGATAAACTTGCCTCTTCTTGTTGATAAACTTACCTCTTCTTGTTGATAAACTTACCTCTTCTTGTTGATAAACTTACCTCTTCTTGTTGATCTTGTGTGAAATACGGGGACTTCAGTTCATTACACTTTATGCTGTTCACTTGTTTATTGTACTAGAGAAGGCTGGAATATATTGAATTCTTGTCAGAACCACATCAGAGAAATAAGTGACAATTCTTTGCAAACTCACTGACGTCGACTGCGTTAAACATTCATTAGTGATCTTACTAACACTCATGCTTTTGGTCCAAATCGGTCTCAAGAAAATTTTTGCATACTTCACGCAGTTTTCTAAAAATTTGCCGAAAGGATGGAGAAAGTCACAAGTTAACACAATCAGTAAATTCAACCAAAGAAAATTTGCCAATTTGAACTGAATTGGAAATTGTTATTGGAAACTTGTCTAACACAGATCGTACTTCTGTTGTGTCATTCCAGTTAGAGCATTAAGTATGTGATATGAATGGTTATGTAACTTACAGTACATAAGAAAAGGGCGTGTGGCGTAGTTGGTAGCGCGTCTCCCTTGCAAGGAGAAGGTCATTGGTTCGATTCCTATCTCGTCCATTCTTTTTTTTTTTTTTGCAGCATTGTACACTTAAAGAAACAATGACCAAATTATTTCTAATCTAGTCGAGTGCTGGTTACTCTCAATAGATAGTGTCGATACTCACTACACGGGAATGGTATATATTCTTAGAAACTACCTACAGATACTTCACACGATTTCCTGTATATTCTGGATTATTCAAATATAAAGTTTGAGGAGCAGATTAAAGCAGATCCTCCATCTAAATATCCAAGTATTCTATTATTACCCTTCTATCTCGTTGATTCTTGCACTCATCACCATTATCATTAACCTCTTTGCCTCTTCATCATTATCCTTTGATCATCACCATCACTTTTGACCAGTTGCAGGCTCATAAGCCTTTACCTCATCTACAGGCGTGTTGGTGCCCGCTTTCAGTCCATCCCCCGTATCAAGTGGCCCCACAGACCCCGAAATACTAGTCCTTGCAACAACAGGAGCCCGTCGCCAGATAGAAGCACTCGACTGCCTCCGTTGAAGATCACCATGACTCTCCATGTCGCGTTTTTGTGGAGCGCGGGTGATGACCTTGCGGAGCCTGTCTCCTATAAACTCTGCACCAGGGGCCTCCTGGTCGTTGTCCTCTTCAGACCAGTTGCAGAGGCCCGCAGAATAGGCCGAGGTTCGGTCGTTTGCCATGCTTCCTTCATCTCTTCTGCTAGCTATGCTCAGCTCGCGCTGAAGAGGCTGTCCCATACCGTAAACGGGAAAAACATTCTTAGGCGAACGAACCAGTCTAAACAGGCGGGAGGTGGGAAATCTCGACAACTGGGTGTTGCTGATGTTTTCCGGCTTCTCTGCGTCTTCAACGTATTCTGAGGAGCGGCGTTGTCTGACAACTCTTGAGTCCATATTAACATCCGGCTGCTCATCGCGCATTTCATACTTGGGCAAGTTGAGCTCGGCTTGGTCGCGCTCAACAACATAGATATGACAGTACCATGTTATGATCACACCAAAAAACAGGCCGCCTATGATGTTGCCAATGGTGCCAGGAAGAAACACCTTCCAGGCCACGGTAGCCACACTTACCGGAGCGCCGTTGATGAGCCCGATGATCATCATGTACATATCTGCCACCGCGTGGGTGAACCCTAAAGTCACAAAGGTGAAGATGGGCAAGGCCATCATGATGAGGCGCACGTGAAGAGGCTTGCACATGAGCTGCAAATATATGGCCAAGGCCACAAAGAAGTTACCCGCACACCCTTTGAGCATGGTCTGGACGAACGAAAAACTCACTTTTGTCATGACAACATCGATCAGACCCTTGATGTACAGTTCCTCCTGAGATATAGCCGAGTAGTTGCAGATGATGTAGCAAACGAAGATGTTTCCCACCAAGTTGAGCCACCAGCTGACGATCCAGCTCACGGCCAAGTCGAGGACAGAAACCGCGCCGCGGCATAATGCTGCGCTGAAGAAGAGCACGTTTGCGTTGAAGAGCTCCATGCCCAAGACTGCGACGTAGAAGAGCCCGATGGGGTAGAGGAGGCCCTGGATGAGGTGTGTTATAATGGGGTCATGCGATAGGATGGAAGAGCTTCCGGCTTCTGTGGCGACATAGAGCATTCCGCCGGTTGTGAAGAGGAGACCACCCATGAAGGAATTTAGCATGAGTTGGTCTATGCGGAGACGCAGTTTTTTCATAGCTGTTGCTACGACCGCGAGGGCGGTTTCGTAGGGGGTTAGGTAGGCGTCCATTATTGAAATCACGAACTGGTGTAATCAGTGAGTGATTGAGTTGTGGGATGAGTGTCGGTTGGTAAGAAGAATGGATAGTACAAGATTATATGATACTATTTCCAAATGGTTGTGTTACGCAACGAGTATTATTGCAAAATGTCACAGGGTAGTTATGGTTGACGATGATCCGGAGGTGGTTATGTCCACAGTATAGTAGTCTTTCTGTGGTACTGTATTGTTCTGCAACAGCTCCAGCTTATTGTATATTCACGGCTGAGTGTGGGTATATAGCCAGCCCGGATTCACAGTTGAGGTGCGATTATTGGCACTGTGATCCTGATTACAGTAGTGCTATTCCGTCAGTAAAGTTTGGTAACTGAAGTAACGATATATCGGTAGTTGCTTATATCGAGCTGCTATCCGACTTGCTTATATCGAGCTATCAGACTTGCTTATATCGAGCTGTTTATAGTTGCCTATGTTGCTGAGATCTGCCTTGTAAGATATCCACTCTTGTCCACGTACTACCTGTAGTCAACGAGGTATGATTGCGAATGATTGATGTGGTTTGTTGCAAGGAACGCGCGGCAACGTGTATTGAGCTATCCGTGGCGCCTGGCAGTCTATGTGGCGGTGCGTCGTAGTCTATAGTGGTGATGGACGTGGTGTTCTGTTGGTGGTCGAAGGCTCAAGTGCTCTTATGACTCCAGCTTACCGAATAGTGTTTGTGGTTAATTCTCGTGCACACAGTGCCCGTTTATGGCTATCCGCGATGCAGTTCCGATTTTCCGGTTCTAAAAAACCGCGGAAAAACGGTTTTGAGCTCGTGCGAGTTGACGACGAGGTGATGGAGACAGAGTGGAGGTGATGGAGACAGAGTGTGGGCAGCTATAGGTTGTGCAAACTACAATAGACAAACTACAGGTAGAACAGGTAGAACAGGTAGGCATTGCCTACTATTATTATATAAACATTATGAATAACCATTCACCCATCAACCAGCTGTTTATCTGATAAAGTGGACTTAATTCTCTTATTAACCAATTAAGGAAACTTTTTCCCACCCAATTTCTCTTTTTGCAGCAATTGGCAGCCCTATCAAAGCCTTTCACAATCAAACGTAATCCATTGCTCAAGACGAATCATCACTTTCGAGAATCAGCGTATAGAAATTAACAGCCCCGGATATTGTGGAATTTACAAATCAGACCACTTTAGGTCATTAAACTCCACCCTCACGCAGCATAACGTCTTTTTGCATCAAGGAGTGAACGTGGATATATGTTTCTCTACAGTCTTTTCCCTCTATGGTCTAATCCATCAAAATGGTCTTTCACCCTATGGTCTTTCACGCTATGGGTCTTTTTCCCGAATGGTCTTTTGCAGCGTAGATTTGCCTATTCGAGCTTCTGGTGTGATTTTGTGTCACGCACTTTGCGTGAGGCTGAAGAGGCTTATGATAGCAACGGGCATAACGTCCCCGTATCAACTTGGCAGCTATTTCCATATTACTGGTAACTACTCGATATTATGTATATGTTAATTTCTGAAGTTCAAGTAGTGTGGTGTCTCTCTATTCTCTATCCGGTGAATTTCTATTTACTCTATATTTGTTTCTACTTCTATAACACCTCCGCTGTTGTCTAGTGCAGCTGCACTTGGGTCTTTTCTTCTATACCCATCGGCAATACTCTTCTCGTTGCTGACGAACTTAGTTGAGAGGACGAGTTGAGAGAGGTCACTCAATTGAGAAGGTCTCTAATGAAACACTCTGAATTATTGTTCACTGACTTGCCAGACAAAACTCATATCACTCACTATGCAAGTTCGTCTTCACTTTGTCAGACAAAACTCATATCACTCACTGTGCAAGTTCGTCTTCACTGGCTTGCCAGTAAAAAAATCATATCACTCACTATGCAAGTTCGTCTTCACTGGCTTGCCAGTAAAAAGATCATATCACTCACTATGCAAGTTCGCTCTCACTGACTTTGTCAGACAAAACTCATATCACTCACTGTGCAAGTTCGTCTTCACTGGCTTGCCAGTAAAAAAACATATCACTCACTGTGCAAGTTCGCTCTCACTGTCTTTGTCAGCGAGAGCTCAGTAAGCGCTCGGCCATCACTGAGCATCGCCTTTGCCTTTCTTTGCGCGCTTCACCAACCTCCTATACTCCCTCTTGTGCTCCTCCAACCATGCCTTCCGCAGAAACTCCTTATCGCATATCCTCACCACCTTCTTCCCAAACAAGCCCTGCTTGGGCTTCATTGCAATCTCCCACTCATTCAATCGCTGCCGGAGCACCCCCTCGCTCTCTGGGTGGTTACTGTCTAGATTCGCATTATACAACACGTAGTAGTGGTTATACCGCTGCTCCAACTGCTGACGAGTGCCTATGGTGGGGATCCTCACAGCAGCCAACTTTTCCTTCATCTTTGCTGTTGTAAGTGACTGGAAGTCGAGCTTGGGAAGCCTCCGCTCGGTATTCTGATGCTGGTCCACGTTTTTGAAGTAGAAGTCGGAAGAGCTCTGGTCTTTCTGGTATTTCTGGTCTTTGCTATCTTTCTGGTCTTTCCTTTCTTTCTCCCGGAATCCTGTGTCTTCACATCCACCCTCATCTTTTGCGCGCTTGAAGAACGACGTGATGCCCGAAGACTGGCGTTTTCGCTTGGGTCTTTGTCGCGTCAAGCATTCGTCGAGGTGCTTGGTCTGTAGTTGCGTCGCACTCATGTATTCAAAGCAGACGGGACATTGGACGAGGTCTTTGGGTGTTTTGTTTGCATCATTATTTCCCCCATCATTCGTTTTGTTAATGCGGTGCTTCTTATCCATTTCACCTTCGCTGTCCAGAACCTCGATCACCTCCATGTTTGCCTCTATCCCATTATCTATTTCATCGTGTGTCTTTATCTGGTACTCATCTTTTCCTTCCTTGTCTTTATTCTTCTCTTTATTCTTGTTCTCTTCATTTTCTGTCTTTTCCTCATCCCACCCATTCTCTTTTTCTGTCTTCTCTTTGCTCCTTACACTCTCGATAAGCTGCTGCCGAACCGCGGCAAAACTCCGCACTATCTCTTCCAAAAGGATGTTTCTCGCCAAGTTGGTCTCAAACAACTCGGCCTTACATAGCGGGCACTGCTGCGCGACGATGAGCAGCGCGCGGATGCACTGTGAGCAGAATGTGTGGTTGCAGCTGGTGAGGACGGGCGCCGTGAAGAACTCTTTGCATATGTAGCAGCGCGAAAGCGCGTCTAGCTCGCGTAGTTGCGGCACTCGCGTGGTGTTCCAGTCGGATGGGTCGCTCATATGACTGGACTGGGGAACGTGGGCCTGTCAACGTGATCGGCACTATCAAAAGATGTAGGACTGCTATTTAAAGATCAGCCAAGTCAAATAAAGAGAGACACAAATTAAAGATCATTAACAAATTATTCAATCTTACAAATTAATCGATCTTGATAATCATGCAAAGGTCAAGCACAAATAATACAAAAGGTCTGAGTGTTGGAGTCTTGATTATTGAATGGCGTCAGTGAAGCAGCTGAGAGCGTAGCCCAAAACGCGTCTACGTTGGACGCGAATGACGCGGCATATAAGCGTGTATAGCGGTGACTCGATTAGTTCCATATCTCATGTTTAGTATCATTTATCTCATCTTTCTTTTTATTCAGTGGCGATCGGTAATCGTGAATAAAAAGCTCACACGCGTTCTCCTATTTATAGGCTCTGTTCTAGATACTGTATTTACTAACGGTATAGTGGCTTACTCTGACAGGCTTTGTTCATTGAATCTCTTATAGTCTTTTACCTCCTCTTGCAGTCTTTGTTCAGTAAATCTCTTCTTATACCATTGCCTCTTACAGTCTTTGCTCTACTTTATCGAATAAACTATGTATTAACAAGTCACTAAAAGTGCCTCAGACCTAGTTACAGCGGCTATGGGCCCGCCTCTCACTCACGGACGAGTAAACGGATCTGTTCCACCCCTACAATTCATCGTGCTTCGGGACCTTCTTCTTGACAACCTTGCGGATGATCTTCTTTTTTCTGGTGGTCTTTTTGGAGGGCGACGAAGAAGGTGCAGAAGATGTAGAAGACACAGCCGGCTCAGGCTCAGAAGTAGCAGAGGATTCTGGAACTGCCTCGGAGGTAGATGGAGTTGCCGGCTCTGCCTCGGAAGACTCTGGCTCCGGCTCAGAAGGTTCGGAAGGTTCAGGGACGACTGGCTCAGCCACAACGGGCGCTGGCTCATCCACAACGGTCGCTGGCTCATCCACAACGGGCGCTGGTTCATCCACAACGGGCGCTGGCTCATCCACAACAGCCTCGGCAGTAGCAGTCTCGATCGTAATGGGGTTCTTGGTTGATTCTTCGGTATATGGGACCGTCTCGATCTGCTCGTTGCCTTCTTGAGAGGCAGTATCAGACTCGACAAGTACCTCAACGAACACAGAGTCACCAGCAGGCTCTCCGGCAGGCTCGTCGGTGACAGCAGGGATCTCGATTACAGGCTCGACCACAGACTCAACCAAACTGTCGTTTACTGCCTCAGCTGACTCCTCGGTATCTTTCTCGGTAGGATCATCAGCAACCTCCTCAGTAGAATCATCAGTAATCTCGTGAGCAACCTCCTCAGCAACAGGTTCCGCATCCATCACACTAGCAATGACCTCGGCAGCTTGGGTAGGCTCAGCATCCACTGTTTCTTCAACTGAACCTGTCACTTGTGCGTCAACTTCAACAATCTGGTCATCTTCGTCTATTTGCTCAGTTTCATATTGCTGGATATCTTCGGGGACTTGGTCAACTTTAGCAATTTTTTCAGTGACTTCTTGCCCAGGCTCGGCATCAGCCTCCTCATCCTCAGTGGCTTCTACCTCCACATACTCTACTTCGACATCAGCATCTCCAGCATGCGCAACGTCATCTTCCTCCTCGACAACTTCAACCTCCTCATATTCATCATCATCGTTCTCAGGAGCGTCCACCTCAACTTCAACCTCTTCGTAGTCATCGTTTTCATCATCGGTGACTTCAACCTCCACCTCCTCGTACTCGTCTGGGTTCTCCGCCACTTCGGTTGCCCTGGCGACCTCCTCGCTAATAGATGAAATTGCAGCAGAAACTGCGTCTGTGGCATTGGCCACATACTCGTTCACTGGCGCGTCACCAGCAACTGTAACATACGGGTCCACCACAGCGCTGGCAATGGAAATTGCAGAGTTGGCAATAACTTTGGCCGCGTCAACAGCGTCAGCATAAACGGGTTTGTCCTCGGCAACAGTAGAAGTTACATAGGATCCAACAACAGAGGAAGCTTCTTCAACAACAGAGGAAGCTTGTTCAACAACAGAGGAAGTTTGTTCAACAACAGAGGAAGCTTGTTCAACAACAGAGGAAGCTTGTTCAACAACAGAGGAAGCTTGTTCAACGTAGGATTGAGCAGCAGAAGAGGCCTGCTCGACGTAAGATGCGGCAACAGATGGAGCCTGGACGACAGCAGAAGAGGCCTGCTCGACGTAAGGCTCGACAATAGTTGAAGCTTGCTCGACAGCAGAAGAAACTTGGTCAGCAACAGATCCAGCAGCAGAAGAAACTTGCTCAACGTAAGGCTCAACAACAGAAGAAGCCTGATCAGCAGCAGAAGAAGCTTGCTCAACGTAAGACTCAACAGCAGCAGAAGCTTGCTCAACGTAAGACTCAACAGCAGAAGAAGCTTGCTCAACGTAAGGCTCAACAACAGACGAAGCCTGGTCAACAACGCTTGACGCCTGCTCGGCAACCTTTTCAACATGAGCTTCTACGCCACCAACAACGCCAGCAGCACCAGCAGCAGCATAGACAGGAACGTCGCCGACTGCAGATGAAACAGCACTTGCGTAGTCACCAACAGACGATGCAGCGGCAGCAGAGGAAGCAGAAGAAATAACAGACGATGCGACGGATGATGCAGCGTCTACTTTCACACCAATGACGGAGGTAGCTCCACCGGCAACAGAAGCGGCGGAAGCGGCAATTGCCAGGGCATAATCACCAGCTTCGCTGGCAATGGAGTCGGCAACCGAACCAATGTTTTCGGCAGCACCACCAACGACAGAGGCGGCTGAACCGGCGACTGACAGAGCATAAGCGCCAGCTTCGCTAGCGATAGAGTCTGCAGCCAAACCAACGCTTTCAACGGCTTCCCCAATGGCAGAGGTAGCATCGGTAGCGACAGAAGCAGCAACAGTCACAATAGAGGTTGCGCCAGCCACCCCACTCAAGTAGGCACCCGCATCGAAATCGGCCTCTTTGGTGAGTGAGTCCAACACAGCGCCGCTCTTGACCGCATCTGCAGCAGAGTTGCTGATGACTGCATCCACGGCAGCACCCAAGGTTGCGGATGCTTGCGATGCGATGTTGCTCAAAGTGGAAGAAGCCTCCTCAACAATGTTGTTCACAGCTGAGACGACCTTCTCCGCCGTATCTGGCTCTTTGTTTCCCATGATTGCGTCCTTTGCTTTGGCCACTCCGACCTCGCCGTACTTTCTCGCCTCTTCCAAGTAGACCACACCGACAGCACCGTACTTCTTTGCGTACTCCCAGCCAACATGGCCGTAAACATCGGCGTATTCGCGCGAAACCTCGATTGCTTGAGCTAACTGCCCATTCTCGTGGGTCTTCTGCAAACCCACCGCCAAAAGCCCAACAAGCACAATCGTGAACAAATACTGGAAAATGGTACCGATGGTGGAGCGACCGCTGCCCTTGGGCACCTTCATCACATGCAAAGTGTTGGCGGCGGAGCCCGACGCCAACTTCAGACCATTTGGCGAGAAAGCCACGGTGGTGATGGCAAAGCCATGCAACTTCTTGAACACATTGACCACGGAAAAGTTATCCAAACGAACAAGCAGCACGGTGATGTCGTTTCCGGCAATGGCAATAAGGCCTCTGGGGACGTTGATATCCATGGCCACCACGTTCTTGAACCTTCTCAGGATGGTCTTGACCTTGAGAATGGTCTTGGTCGCGAGCGAGTAGTGGATGAGCACGCATTCAGAGCGCGCACCGCGCACAGACGCCGCGACAACCACGTTGTCGCCGTCGATGTGCTGCACTTTGGATAAGCTGAACTTGCTGAGCTGTGCGGAGATCGATGGAACTTGCTGTGTGGACAGCGTGATGGCACCGGTGCGTGTGCTGACTGTTTCGATGGTGCTGGCGGTGACCAAGCAGATGGACTCGCAGGAGTTTTTGTCACTCATGTTCAAGCTGGTATTGGTGTCCTTTTTGGCATCGGGGTTGGCGGTTGGGGAAATGGCAAAGTCCTTCACCTCGCCATTCACCACGACCTTGTGCCTCAACTCGAGCGACACAGGGTCAAAGATGTAGATTGCTGACGGGACCTTCGAGGTCATGAGACATCCCACACTGTTGTCATTCGCCAATCTCACCACTTTGGGGTAGATGTCTGCATCCACCGCGACATCCTCGTCCAATTGTGCGGCGTCGATGAAACGGAGATGCTCGTCCTTATTGTACACGTACTTTCGCAAGTTGTTGTTGATGTTCATTGAGGAGATCAATTGCGACGACTGGTTGCAGCCCACAAACACCGACCAGCCCTCGTCGTCGTTGATCCGCGCGGTGTCCAAACATTGGGGCGAGTCCTCGTTCGAGGGGAGCGTGATCTCGCGGAATCTTTGCAATCTTCTCAGTGGATCAGCCTTGAGGTGCACCTTGACGGCGGTGATTTTATTGGGGATACCGTGTTTGCCTTCGCCACCGCCACCCGCAACAAGTACGGTTTTGTTGTCGACGAACTTGGCCGCAAGCACGGGATACCCGACGTCGAGCGTGGAACTGTCTTTCATAGGGAGTGTTAGTTGGCGGTAAGTTGCTGTGGTAGGAATAAATAAATGTGGCGAAAATAGATAACTTGAGATCTGGCAGGAAGAGACTTGATTGAAAGAATGTGATTGCTCTTGCCGGAGACTTGGAGAGAGTGTGCGATGTAGTAATGGGTGCTGCTGGAAGTAACTGAGCTCTTGCTGCGAGGTCAGTAAGAGTGAATGAAGAGGAGATGAATGAAGAGGAGCCTGATGAATGAAGAGGAGATGAATGAAGAGGAGCCTGATGAATGAAGAGGAGCCTGATGAAGAAGGACTTGACAGAGTGATTGACAAACGGTGACTTACTTTATAAAGGGTGAACTTTATTCACAATTCTCATGTAGACTGTTTTTGAATGCAGAACAGACTATAAAACTACAGTATAAACAGTACAAAGATTGTGTTAAGCAACATATATCATAAGTACGGTGACAAAACCACCTGAGCATATCTGCTCAGTAGTAAATCCATTGAGAGATCAACTCAGTCGGGACCTATCAAGTCTCAATGTTTATCCTGCATATACGTGTTTGCGGCCAAGGTGGAAAAAAGGGCACCGTATGAATTCGTAGATTAACAATAGGGGATAAGTAGATATAGACAAGTAGTTGGACAGTGTTGAACACAGTTTAGACGCCATGATATCAGATAGGTTCAAATTTGGATATTCTTATTAGCCGCAACTGAGTTTGTAGTAGATTAAGAGTTTGGTTTGTAGATTAAGAGTCGCAAGTTATCGTGAAGGAAGCCTCATGACCTTGGATTTTCTGAAGGCCTCATGACCTTGATTTTCTGAAGAAAGCCTCATGACCTTGGATTTTCTGAAGAAAGCCTCATGACCTTGATTTTCTTCAATATTTCACAGCGACGTAGGAAGTAGGATATGGACATCTCACTCAACTACACATAAATGTGCCGGTCTCAAAGAAATTATACACTACTTAACCATTAGAACGCTGATCAATGCTGCACTGAGAACATCTAAAACCTAACCGTAAACCTCCTCCCCAAACATCCTCACAACCTCCTCTTTTCACATAACTCAAACATCCTAATATCCCATCAGCAATGATTGCAAGTGTTGTATGTCGCAAATGTCGCAAATGTCTTATGACTCCCAATGTCGCTATTCTTGATTCGCATGTCGCAGCACAAAGTCCCCATGAAGCTGTGCCTTTCCATCCTGAGCCACGTTGTCCACGGATATGTCGGCAACCGTGCAACAGTCTTCCCTCTCCAGTACGCTGGGTGGGACGTAGACGCCATCAACACCACAAACTACTCAAACCACCCTGGATACGGCGCTTTCGCGGGCGCCCCCACACTGCCAGACTTGGTGCGGAGCATTATGGAAGGCTTGAAGAAAGTGTTGGGCATGAAGTATGACATGATCTTGACCGGGTACACGCCTAACGCCGAGGTTTTGCAGGTTGTCTACGAACAATTGCTCCCTGTTTTCGCCGAGAAGCGCGAGGTTTCGCCGGTCTGGATCGTCGACCCTGTGTTGGGCGACAATGGCAAGTTTTACGTCCTGGAGACGGTGATACCGCGATACAAGGACTTTTTGACGAGTGGGTATGTCTCTCTCATCACGCCCAACCAGTTTGAGTTTGAGGTTTTGAGCGGTGTGAGCATCACAGCCTGGGACGATGTGGTGGAGGCATTGCACCTGTTTGATGCTCAGTACAAGGTGAAAAATGTTGTTATTTCTTCGCTTCTACTTGATGGCGAGATGTACTCGGTGGGCCATACTGCGGCTGGCACGTTCAAGGTAAAGATTGAGGCCATTGGGTGTTCTTTCAACGGGTGTGGTGATCTTTTTGCGGGGCTTCTTGCGAGTGCGTTTTACGATGCGGGCTTTTTGGATGCGGCTGTTTTGGGCAGCGTTTTGGCGAAGTTGCACAAAGTATTGGTGCGTGCGTATGAGGAAGAAAAGAAAGGTGGCGGTGACGTAAAGGTGGTGAAGGATTTACGTATTATTCATCTGAGAGAGTTTTTGTGAGGGATAATTTCATCTAGAACTAGAACTGTGACAACAGCTGGTGAGAACAGTAGTAAGAGTTGACAAAACAACAACAACTTCTGGAAATAAGAATATCTACTGCTTATTAAAATCAGGCTACTCCGCCCGTGCTGACAAGAAGTGACCTTTTAGAAGGGACTTGATTATGAGACGCCTGAACGACTGACTTATGTCAAGGAAAGGATTCAATTGATGAAGTAAATTTACCAGGTCAGTGGTTACCATATGAGGATAGAAGTGTAATTGTGATAGACGGTGATATGAGAAACTGTGATATAAATATGAACTGTGAAGAAGTATGAACTGTGATATAAATATGAACTGTGATATAAATATGAACTGTGAAGAAGTATGAACTGTGCAGAAGTATGAACTGTGAAGAAGTATGAACTGTGAAGAAGTATGAACTGTTGAATAAAATTTTCAAAGAAACAAGGCATTCCATTGATCAAGTTGGTGGTAATGACATACCATTCTCTGTTGGGATATTTTGCAGCCAATTACTAAAGTGCAGAATTGTTCCTTGCATATTCCTCCACTTTCTGTATATTCATGGAAATACCGTTATAAACTGTATCTACTGGAGGCTAGGGTAATAAGCATATATAGGCAATGTGACAAGAAAGAGTAAGAAGTCCGAAAAAACCACAAACCCATGTCCCCTAATTAATCTATACTACCTGAAGCATTAACTACACTACTATTACATACGAGTTTCTGTGTAAATACATCACCAGCAATTGCGGTCATCAAAAGATCCTTACGATAAATAAATAGCTAGTCTGCAAATGACCCCAGTGAACACATGCTACATCTAGTTATGGCTGACAGACGAAGATCTGAAAGAATTGAAAAGACTGGTCACTAACCTTTAATTCGTTGCCTCCTCCAGCAACGCAAACGTCATTTTAATACTCTGGTTTGTCATCTCATTGTTCCGACAAATAAGAACCGGTTATATCTAAATAATGCTGACATAAGACATGTTGATTACTCTGATACGCAAAAAGTGCACACAGATCAAAAGACATAATGGTTCCACAGGGCTCGTACCCGTCGGGATTGATATAAGAATTCTGTTCTCAGTGAGAGCTTTTTACTTCGGTCACCCACTAACCACTTCAACTATCACTTCAACTATCACTTCCAGTAATCACTTCAACTATCACTTCCCTCGATTCTCTTCCACTATCACCTCCCGCTAATCTCTTCAGACATCCCACCAAAACTCCCACCAAAATTCCCACCAAAATTCCCACCAAAATTCCCACTAATCTCTCCACTAAATCAAAAATCTACTCCCACTCAATCCAACTCCCACTAAATCCCCGCTAAAATCAATTGACATACTCCCTGATCAATCAACCCTGTTCTCCATCAGTTGTCATTTCTAGTAACATTACTGGTCCCTATCCACACCTTCTCCTTCCCCATATCCTCCTCGGCTCCTTACTACATATCACTAAGGTCACTCACATACCTCATTTTACCTACAGAGTTCACTCATTACTATCTCTTTTATTTTTCCCCCTGTTTTATCATGACCAAACCAACAGTATCCCGCAGGCGATGGATCCTAATACCCCTCACAATCATCGCATTGCTAGCGCTCAGGGCACTCGTCCGCCAAAATGAACCCGCACCCGACCTGACAGTACTCGGCCCCCAAAATGAACGCCCGAAACAAGGCTCACCACACTTCCAGCTTAGGCACATGTTCCACCACGGAACAGGAGAAGTCAACTACAAGAAGCACAAGCGCTTAGACATCACACATGACTGGATAGAGAGGCAGAAGAGGCAGGACGAGACTAATGAGAGCACACACACAAGAAGCAACACCGACGTTGCCAGGGAGAGAGAGAAGGACATAAACAAACGCCACCAGAGTCACGTGGACGACGGCGGTGCTTACGTAATCGGCGCCGAGGCCGAGGCCGACGGTTATGTAAGCGGCCCCCACGACGAGTGGCCCTCTGTGCACTCTGGCAAAAGTCCCTGGGATATCGAACTCCCCATCAAGAAGTCCTCGAGAAAAGCCACTGTCGCGCGGTTGACGGACCGTCACACCCCCGGGTTCGTTGAGTCGTACCTCGACTACGCACGGTCGGTCCGTGGTAACCCGCGAATTCTCAACCGCATCAACTTTGAGTGGCAGTACGACACCATCGACGTGCCCGACATGAAGGACCGCGACACGTTGGTGTCGCTTGCAACTATCACACTGAATGCATACGTGCGGTTCCCGCAGTCTGACAAAGAGCGGTTGGAGAGCGACTGGCGAGATGTAGACGGCGTGGTTCCTGATCAGGACCACGACGACATTGGCTTTGGATGGGATGGCGTGGGGCTCCGAGGCCATGTCTTTGTTAGTGAAGACAACAGCACGGTGATTATTGGAATAAAGGGTACCAGTGGTGCGGGGCTCCCTGGTGGCGGCAGTGAAGATACTGCTTCTGACGACAAGACCAACGACAACCTTCTCTTTCTGTGCTGTTGTGCACGTGTAGGGTATATGTGGACCACGGTGTGCGACTGCTACGAAAAGACGTACACTTGTAACCAGGACTGCCTCGAGCGCGAGTTGATGCGCAAGGACCGTTACTACCAGGCTGTACTCGATATCTACAACAACGTGACGGCGATATACGATCCTCGCAAATACAACATATGGGTCACGGGCCATTCATTGGGAGGCGCGCTTGCGCTGCTTTTGGGCCACACCTACGGCATACCCGCCGTGGCGTTTGAGGCTCCGGGCGAAGCACTTGCGTCAAGACGTTTGCACTTACCGCAGCCACCAGGCATTCCTCGGTACTTGGAGCATATCTGGCATGTGGGGCACACGGCTGACCCCATCTACATGGGTGTGTGCAATGGAGCGTCGTCGTCGTGCAATGTGGCTGGTTATGCGATGGAGACTGCCTGCCACACAGGGTTGCAGTGTGTTTACGATGTTGTTGCAGAGAAGGGATGGCGAGTTAGTCTTTTGAACCACCGAATCCACACGGTTATTGACGATGTGATTTTACAATACAACACCACGCCTGTTTGTGAGGAGCAGCCGCCATGCAGGGACTGTTTCAACTGGCGATTTACGAGTCATGATGATGATGAGGGAGATGAGCCGCTGTTGCCGAACCCATTGCGGCCTAGGCTGCTGACGAGGGACGGTGGAAGGCGGACGAGAACCACTGTGGAAACGACCAAACCGGAAGCCACCAGCACGGATGTCACTTCTACTAAGGTTACTTCCACTGAGACCACCACTTCTGATGCCTCCACCAGTATCACGCTGACTTCCGAGCCTGAAAAGCCGCAGAAGTGTTTGAAACGGGCGTGGTACGGGTGGTGTTTGAAGTGGGGCGATGATGATGGAGATGATGAAGATGAATGATGAGGGTAGAGCATTGGGTAAGGTATTCAGATATTGTTTAGATTGATTATTGGTATCTATATTTGTGCCAGGCAGCATTTTGTTTTGTAGTGGAGAAAGGTGCAAAGAGTGCAGGAAGAATACGAAGTAATTTATTACACTGGTAAATGTCGACATGGTTGCAGCTTTTTAGATAATGGTGGATTGCGAGAGACTCGACCAGTAGGGGCAGATTTGTTCACATCGGAAAAAGAACAGATAGTTTGTGGATTCGGTTTTCTTTCACTAAATATGGATATGGTCGTGTCGTGACTGTTGCGTATGTAAAAGTGGGAATTAATGGCTGCAAATTGAAAAATATCGGAGAGTGTAAATTAAGACACAAGGGTAAAGCTAAATTGGTGTAGAGTGGCCAAGACAGCTGGTAGTTGTTAAAAGGGAGGATTATGGAGTTAAAACAGATTTCAAACCATGTGCCATATTAGCGAATAGTGTTATGGGTAGTATCGTGGTGTGGCATGAAAGGTTTCGTGAAACTGGTTGAAATTATTTAACTGAGAGATCACAGCACTGAGCGGATATGAGTGTTATTCGAAAATGGTAATTTTTGAGGAGAAACAATTCTTCTATGAGAGTCTGCCTGTTCAATTATTTTTGAGTCCTTGGAAGGTTTTGAGACTGGTTATTGAGTCTCTTATGCAATTCCATCTATTCCAGGCCACTGAGGTACTAACTGAGAAGTATACAGAACAAGTATTGCATTCTTTCTTTTTCCTTCTTCTGAGCTTCAGATCTGACCTTCTTCGATTTCGTTGTTTGCAATCTCCATTTTAGGTCTCAATTGACTCGCATTTTTCCATTTTGAGAATTTCAGAGATATTCTTTGCACTTTTGTTGCTCTTCTGCAGCAATCCGTTTTGGGCATTCAGACAAACACTCCATTAGTCCAATATGACCCCAATGCTCATCAACCCTACGTTTTCTTCACCGTTCCCAACCTCGCACAACGCCACAACTTCTCGTCTATTTTTCGCAGCGACGGTTCTAATGCCACCGCACTTTTACAACTATCCAGTTATCATTACTCTTTTGCAACCTCTTTTTGCTTGTTTATTCTTTTTGCAACCTCTTCCTTACACTTTTCCATCTCTTTTGATTATTCCCTTTGCTTTTGGTTCCATTTTTTCTTCAATCCTTCGTTTCTTCTTTTGCAGTCAGCCGTTTTAGTGATCCAGATGATGTAATCACAAAAACCATATAGCAACCTGAACAATAGCATGCGTTAGTCACCGCCAACATCCATTCTCTCAGCTGCTATCACCCACACAAATGCCATGATCTAAAAATACCTCTACCCATCCTCGGCACAGAATTACCAAGTGTCAGAATTACCAAATGTGCAAATGAATGGTCACCTCTTTTCCACGTGCTCATGGAACACGATCGTTTCGAAGCGTCTAACCTGCTTCGACAGCTGACAGATCTCCAGCCTTTTTCAGCCGTTCGAGTCAACACACTTCCTCTTTCGTGCGAAATGCCGCAAAGCGCCATGAATAGTTCAATGCTCTCAACAGCTAGCCGCATTTATACACAACCCGTCTTACACTTAGCCTGTCTTGTATACTATATTCTCCACAATCGACCTCCCGAAACCCACGAATCGCCATACAAAACTTCTTCAAAGCCTCTCCAAACGTCCCAATTGCCTTTCTACTTCAGCTTCTTCCCCATCTCCTCGGCTTTGTGCCAGTTCCAAGATTGCTCTTACGTCAGCAAATGAAACGGCAATCGACGGCAACACCACATTTCTACCAAACCAAGCACCCATTGAACGACATGCCACCGCTCTCTATGCCCAGGAGAGCCCCCGAACATCCACACCATCTTTGCTGCGTACCCCAATGGCCAGCCGTCTTCTGTCCCGTTCACTTTAAGCAACCCTCTTTCCTAATTGGGCCAGGCTGTTTATTTACTTTTCGCCCGGATTAGTCACCTCGAGACGAGCTTTTTGGTATAACCTGCAATATGTGGCAAGTCCAACCTGCAAGCCCCTTTGTGGGCGAATTGCGATTGATCATGCATCCCAGACTTGCTCAGGCTGGAAATTTGCAGCGTGTAAAAAGAAAAACATATATATAACTGTCAGTTCCAGGTTGTGAGAAAGTACCAAAATAATGAAGCTCATTCAGGTCATTTTGAACCTTTTCTTCCTTGCAGGTGCAATCCTCTTGCTCCTCTTCGTGGTGCTTGCAGGTTCTACCGACACCTTCCCATTCAACCGCTTCTACTGGATTCGCGCCAACACTGCGGCCATCAGTGGCGCATCGGCCGAGTCCGCATGGACCTTCTGGGGTGTGTGCGAGTACACCAACTTCAGCAACTGTAAGTTGGGACCAGCATACCCAATCTCGCCAGTGGACAACTTCGACACTGTTAGTGGTGTTGCCAAGGACTTTGTTAACAACCAATCCACCTACTACTACTTGAGCAGATTTTCGTTTGCTTTTGCCATCATTTCGCTTTGTTTCGTAGCCTTTGCCTTCATTTTGGAGATCATTGGTCTTATTCACAGTGTTGTGGACAAGATTGTGGCCACCCTCATGGGTATTGCCTTGTTGTTTAGTGCAGGTTTCTCTGCCATGCAGACTGCTGTTGTTGTGCTTGCACGCAATGCTTTCAACACCACCAGCCTGTCGCCTCACATTGGTGTCAAGATGATGGGTGTCACCTGGGCCTCTTTTGCGGTGATCTTGATTCTTTTCGTCAACTCCGTTTCGGGTGCTATATTGGCCAACTACAAGCTGTATGTGAACGAGGTCAACGGTGGAAGAGCCGAGTCTGGTGCCAACGACCAGTCTTCTTTCACTAGAGCTGCTCCTGTCGATGACAAGGAGGACCCAAACCTGGGTGGCATTCGTTTCTTCAAGATAAGGAGAAACCACAAGGTTTCGGACGACGAGAGTGTTTAATACCGGCTAACGTGGGTGTAGAGACGTTAGTAGAATAAAAGAATAATGGAATGTACAAGCTAGCCTGCCAAGGGGAGTGGAGTAGATGTTTAATAGGGCTAATTTGAGTAACAGCTGTGTTGGCGAGATACCTGAATACAGTAATTAACCAAATGTAAACATTCTCGAGTATAAGAGTAATGAAATAAATACAATGGAACACGGACAAAGTTAATGGAACATAAACAGTGTAGTGAATACTTTTAAGAGAGATGAGAAAGGAATTAGAGTCATGAAGACAAGAAAAAGGATGGAGAGAAACAAAAGGTGAGAAACAAAAGGACAAAAAGTAAGGATGAGAAGAGAAATGTGCCGAGACGACCGAATTAGGTAAATGGAAATGTAAATAGAACAGAAAAAAACAATACAAAAATTCCAAGTAACACAAGAGTGGTTGAATGGAAGAGTAAGTTATGGAAGAGTATAGTCGGCTCCGTAATTTGAGGTATTCAGTCTTATTGTGAAAGCCACACAAAAGAGGATAGAAGATTCAGAATACAAAGCACGGCCGTGGATTAAGAATACTTGAGATTAGGTTTGCACGGTAAGTTGACAAGATGTTTGTGTAGATTAAGAAACTGTAGTATGATTGTGTAGGTTAAGAGTGTACTATGTTTACCAGCTGTATTGCAAGATGCGGACGAAACGAGTAATGATACAAGATGATCACGACATCTGCACAGTACTAAGCACAATTTCAGAGCAAGTAATCGACAAACCTGAATCTAACTGATCAGTAGTGTCACATGGATGTAGTGCTTTAATGAACACAAGAGAATAGTCATTTTTGGTGTAATCCCTGAGATTTGCTAATTTGAGGTATTCCTGATTATACCATGATAACTCCAACTCGAAGTACTTAACTCGAAGTACTGGGTGATAATCAGTGCTATCAGACAAACTAACATACTAAACTGAATATCATTTTCTAGACTATAAAAACACTTTGGCTGCAAATTTCTGCTAGTTTAAAGAGCGCATTCAAAATCTGGCGTAGTTTGAGTGTTGTTTAGTTGACTTTTTGTACACGGCACCTTGTCCTCGGTATAAATCAATGCGGTATCAGAACGATTTTCGAGGTAAATTGTCCTTTCACCATTCCTCTATCATGGTGGCTAACGGCCTTTGCCAAACTTGATTTGATTGAGAGCAGGATTTACTACTTGACTACGGAATTTACTACTTTTAACTTTTCTTCACTTCTCTTTCACCTCTCGCTTTTTCTCTACTTTCCTTTGTTGTGCGGCTGATTTCTACGGTTGCGAGGCTTCGACGTGCGGCTGTGCCCACTGGTCAAGGCTCGATTTTCTCTCACCGAGTACACCGCGTGCTTCTCAGTTGATCTATTTGACTGAAACGACGGCATCGACATAATCTACACGCGGTACGATTCTGGGAGCATGTGAATGGCGTGGGTCTAAACTGCCCCATGGTAAGTTGAGCGTAGATTTGCCAGCCCAAGAAGGTATACAGAAGGAGTGGGCTTCAAATGGTGCACTTTTTGCACACAAAGGATTGTCCATAATAGGTCCTGCAGTGTAGCACGATATCAAGAGTAGTTGTGATGAGGAGTATTGACTCTTTTAAGTGAGTAGTAACTGGGTGTACTAAGCCGCTGAATTGAGCACTAGGGAGTCACCGAAGTAATACGCCACTGAATAGAGAGTGAGAAGTGTACTTTTTGTTAAACACCCTTGAAAACATCATGGTATTGGATCATGGACAATTAGGATTCTGGCTGGCTCTGCGGAATTCAAGGTGGTCCTATTTGCACGCAATAGTGTTGTTTATATGCAGGACGGTGTTGAGCTTCACTTCTGTTTGATTTCAATTTTTCTGGCGCAACTTAGCACTCCATCATTAAAGCGCTAAATCGCTTCACACACTAAATCATTCGATTGCTCCACCCTCCACTCAACCCTCCACCCCCACTCTTAATCAACCCACTTTAATTTTTTCTCTCCACCTTTTTATGCAGTACTCTCGGAATTTCTCGGTCAATTCCGATGGGTTCCGAAACTCCGAAGATCCTACGCCGCGACCTTTAAACTTCGGAATCTTTCCGGCCCTCGTATAATTTATCATCTGTCTTATTCTCGTTAGTACCTTCCCTTCCTTCCTTCGCTGCAAGTCCTCGTCCGCATTCCATCCCAAAGGCTTCTCTTGAAATTGCTGTTTTTGGACAAAAAAGTGAAAAGTGTTATGCTTCTGGCGTTTGCATCACTTGGCAACTGACAGCATCGCCAAGTTTTCACCACACGTGGCTGACAAACAATAGCAGTCAAGATGGCCGTTACACCGTCTGTGTTTGACTGTATGTTATGTGTCCTTGTACGGTGTATGGGTGTATCTTCTATTTTGCGTATGAGCACTACTCATGCAAAGTGTCGCCTACATGCAAATGTTGGGTTGGCTGCGATATAGGGGTAGAATGTGGGGTGAAGGGTGAATAAGCTGATTGTAAGATTAGGATAGACACGGCGACAGTCTGTATTGGTTAATGGTGTCTGATTATGTATACTCTACTGTAGGTTGCTCTATATTCGTCAGTATGCAGAGATTTAAAGATGCATAGGTTGAATCAATCGGTATCTGAGTATCTAGTATCACAATACCTCAGCATCTCAGTATCTAAGCATCTCAGCATCTCAGTATCTAAGCATCTCAGTATCTTAATACCTCAGCATCTCAATACCTCAGCATCTCAATACCTCAGCATCTCAATACCTCAGCATCTATCTCAGTACTCAGGGCTCTACTATTACTCTCACTATTAACCTCACCATCACTCTCGCCATCACTCTCACCATCACCCTGAGAATACTACGCTCAGTACAACACGCTCAGTAGTGCCCAGTCATTGAGGTATTTCCGAGTCACATGTTCATCCCACCGGTCCGTCTTTTCACTCGTGGTTTTTTATTGCTAATTTAATCACCACCATGAGCATCAAACTACACAGCGATAAACACCATATCCGGAACCTATTCAAGAAAGACCCGCTGCCAGACAATACAAAGGAACACCATGGCCTCCTGCGCTTGTTCCACCACGAAAAAAGCTCCAGTCTGACCAGTCTGCCGTCGCTCTCACGCACTCCCTCCCTCCTCCTGATGAAACGCAACAATAGCGTCAAAGACAAAAGAGACCACGCAAGCCCGCGTGAACCCCTGAAACTAAAGGCAGAGACCAAACTGAAACCCGACACCAAGCCAAAACCAGAAACTATGCACACCGCCCAGCCCCAGCGCATGCTGAGGCAGTCGTCCTTCAACCAGCCAAAAAACGCTCTGCTGCCAAACGTACGCCTACCAAGCAACCACCTCTCGTCCAGCGGCGTGGGGTTGTCCAGCGGAGTAGGATCGCCCAGCGGCGTGTCAGGGTCGTCGCTGCCTGGAATTGTGTACAACCCCTATGGAATTAACAAGACGCCGCTGCAACAGCTCCCCAAAAACACGTCCTTCTATCTCTCTGGCGCCGGCGACGGCGAGCGCGTATTGGCAAACCCCGTGGCAGACCCCAATGCGTACCTCCCAGACGAGCTTCACCAGGACCATGTCAACTTGCTCCAGGACTTTGAGATTGACGTCAGCACACGCAAGTTGGGCGATGGCGGGTCTTCGGACGTGCGCATCATCAACGCGATCAACCACAAGAAAGAGTACTATGCGCTCAAGAAGTTCACTCTTCTCTCGAAGGAGACCGACGAGGAGTTCTACCACCGTGTCGCCAAGGAGTTCATTATTCTGAAGCGTATTTCCGGCGCACGCCATGTGGTCAACACGCTTGCGTTGGTCCGTATCCAGAGTCAGAGCAACCTCTCGCGTGGCTGGGGTATGGTCATTGAGTTTTGTTCTGGCGGTGATTTGTTCAGTGCAGTTTGCAAGCCGGGGTGGAAGCGCGCTCTGTTTGCAGAAAAGTACTGCATCTTCAAGCAGATTGCGTACGGGTTGAAGCTGATGCACGAATTGGATATCGCGCACCGCGATCTCAAGCCCGAAAATGTGCTTTTGGACGCCAATGGAGTGGCCAAGTTGTGTGATTTTGGCGTTAGCATGTTTGAACATGACACTCCGGGCGACCTTACGCTGGAGGTCAAGCTCCTGACGTCCTACGTGGGATCCCCACCCTACCTGCCTCCCGAGGTGATGCTTCTCAAGGAGAAGAGCCACTCGGAGGCCAAGAACTTTGGCTATGATCCGTTCAAGATGGACCACTGGGCGTTGGGCATGATGCTCTTCTGTATTGCGTACTGCGGAGTCCCCTTCCTGGCTGCGACGCCCAACGACCACGCCTACCGCGATTACAAGTTCAACCACGACCGCTACTGTCTGGACCACCCCAACTTCAAGAACAAGAAGGACAATGTCAAGGGGCCTGGGTCTGAGTTCAAGTGGGCGTCGCAGTTCCAGCTGAACGGCGCTGCGCGCGTGGCCTGGAAGTTGTGCGATCCTTCTGTCAAGAACCGTTATGACTTGGACGATCTTTTTGCAGACCCGTGGTTCACTTCACTCGAGATGTGTCTCTATGAGCACTCCGACCAGGCCGTGAACCCGTTTGTGTTGCCTGGCACTGGCCAGAACTTGAATAACGTGGTTGCTCTGGTATCCAACACACCGGGCTCTGCTAGTAGGAGCGGGACTGTGAGCTCGCACCAGTCGGTAGAGCGCAGGGAGGGCGTGCACACTCCGGTGCGCAGCATGCTTGACTTGGCTGAAGGTTACAAAAAGGAGAATGATAGCGATAAGGAAGAGAAGAAGGTGGAAAAGGGCGAAAGTAAGGGCGAATCCGACTCTTCCTCGGTTCATTCTGCGTCGTCGTTGACTTTTGACGAAAAGGAGCTGAAGCCGCAGTTGGAGCAGCTTCCCGAGGACTGTGAGGCGGAGATTTCTTCTCTGGCCGATGAGCACCACCTGCCCAAGACCATTCCTGAGCTTAATAGGCAGGTGTTGAAGCTGTTGTCAGATTTGCATTTGGACGACAACGGCATGTGTGATTTGGGCTACAAGATCAAAAAGCATCATCATACGGAGATTCAGTCGTATGCGGTGAGTGGAAGTAACTCGAGGAGAGACAGAAGATAGGCTGTCTGCGTCAGTGCGAAGCGAGGTGTTTAATGAAGAATTCGGAGGAATGCTCAGAGGAATGTAACTTAGTTACAATGCTTCAGTAATGAGCCCTTCACATGTGACAACTGTTTAAAAATTAGTATTCTCCTCTGGGGACGTACGATATGATTCTGTTGACTGGATGCTATTGACGGCCATATGAGCCGTGATTCGAATGCTCCTCCCTTGCTCTTAGCAGTCCTCATCGAGTTCTCCGGGGCAGCCCATTGAGTGGAGTTGCTCAGGAAATTATGGGAGTTATGGTAGTACGGGAAAGCCTGGGTTAGCTCAGTGCGAGAACCAGTGATCAGTGAGACAATAGTAGCATGTAATTCCCAAATGCAGTAGAACGATGGAACATAAAGTATCAGATAAGAACCTGTATCGGATCAGCTGGCGGTCTTTGTGAGAAATGGCCCTTATTTATAATAGCCCGCTCCGGGCTTGCCAACGTGGCTACGAAGTCCAGACAGTAGGTTGGGTCCACAACAGGTTTGTACTACATTCCACCTGGTGTCTAGCTAATGTGTTGTTATATGCAGTATGAAAGTGAGTGAGCGATGGGTTGGCGAGAGGTCAATGGCATTGTTTGAAAGCAGTATTTGATGTAGGCTTGATTAGGGTTGAATGAAGAGAGTCAATGGTGTGGGCAAAAGTGGCGATTGTAAAGTGATTAAGAAGGAAACGATGGCCTGCTAAATAGTACTGTGTAGTGTAGTACATTTCTGGGCAGTTCAATTTAGCATTGCAGTTACAATGTGGCTAAAGTGCAGTTCGAGGAGTACAGTTTGAGTAGTACAGTTATAACGTGGTTGTAGTGCACGGCAGTACAAAAGTATACCTTGATGAATGATTAATGGAAAGATCTTGCCGTGTGCGTTTGATCCCTGTACAAAATCATACCACAACGGATCAAAGAACGTGTGTTGAAATCGAAACAGGTTGACGTGTTTTTGTATGGGGTGCATGTTGCAAACCGGTGTTTCTTGGTAATGAACTACTATCAGCAGGTATTTTCGAAACGGCTCTTTAACACACACATTCAGGCAGTTGGTGCTCAAGAAGGCTTCAACGGTTATATGCAGGAATTGCAACCATTGTTTTTTGAGGCCGACAACAGTGCTAAATAAGGGGCTGAGAAAATTTTATTGGTGAAGAGAAGCGATTAGTGTGCGGAGAAGTTGTTGGAGCATTGTGAAGCATTTTGAGTGACTTCAGATGTGTGGAGTGAATTTGGCTTTAGTGGACATGATAAGAATTTGTTTCAAGTTGCAGCATATTAGAAAAAGCCCACATTCTAAACTCCTTTTTGTTGGACTGAATTCCACTAATCTATAAAGATTCAGGATAAGCAGAAGATACCTGTTGATACTTCTCCAACTAATTGATTATTCGACACTATCAGGGTGCCTTCAATTGACATCATGTTAGACCTCGACTTACATCAATTATGCTTGAGGCTGAGGTTACTAAAGTCTTTTTTCAGTTTCCAATTATGGCTAATTAATGAAGTCTCCCTCCACCTTTTAATTATGGCCTTATCGATGGTAGTAAGTAGGCGTTGGTAACAGTCATTTGATGCCATATTACATTAGTCCACTGTCGATGATACTGAAAAGGGCTATGGTGCTTACAAGAGACTAAAGAAGGGATATTTACAGAAATGCGATGTTTAGATTTACAAATTTTGAGGTGGCCAATGACGAATTTGATCATCTCAACTCATCTCAAAACTTTTACACAAGATAAGGACTATGTTCACTTTTGGTTTGGTCCCATATGTTCTTTCCTAGATCAAAAGTACTCTTTATTGCTGCTGCCATAATCGTATTATTCTTGATGGCTTTCATAATCTCTTCTTGATTCTTTCTTCCAAATTCGTACATCTCATTCTTCATTCCTACACTTACGTCTTCTTCAATGTACATTATATCTAGACACTTAAGCCTCCAAAGCAACTCTGCCCTTGGCGTTGGTGACCTTGAGGCCGAACTGCTTGGCCTTGGCAACAATCTCAACTCTGTTCTTGGCAGAGACGTTGTGGGCAATCTCAGCAGCGAAGGTCTTGGTGTGCATCAACAATGGGTCCAAGTCCTTCAAGTTGCTGACAACAATAGCCTTGTGGCCAGATGGCATCATGTGCTTGGTCTTCTTGTTGGAACCGTAACCGATGTTTGGCTGAGGGATGGTACCTCTGAATCTTCTTCTGACACAAGAGTCAATACCCTTCTGCTTTCTCCAGTTCTCAGCAACACGGTGGTATCTGTCAGAGTGGTGTCTCTTGAACTTACCGGTGTACTTCTTCACGATCTTTGGGTGTGCAACAGAGGCGGTCACTAGAAAGTTAGTTTTGTTTGCGTTTGGCATAGATGAGTCGGAACAGTGGTCAGGTGGTCGTCTTTCATGAATCAGTCAAACAGTCAATAACAGTAGTCAAACAGTTCACATAGTCCACGTTTCAGTAGTGGTTCACCACGGTTGTCTCATCGATATCATGTCCATCTTTTACATACTCTTGTCGTAGTGGGCTAGAAGTTGTAAAACTAAAGATAAATCGAAAAAAGTTTCGGTACTCGCAGCGATGAAAAATTTTCGGGTTACGTAAGAGTGACGTAAGCGCGACAAAAAGTTTCCTATGGCGAGGGCTTGAGCCCTCGGTGACACAAATATCACTCGTGAGCCAGCAAAGTGTGACCCCGCTCACGTGATGGCAACCTTCGGAGTCGTTTCCACTTTGGGGTAGGTTCGTATTTGGGGCCAGCATGTAGCGTAAACAGAACAATACTGTGACCAAAGACACATTGCAATATGCTTGTAGCTACGCAGGCCAACGCGCTGGACGTGGTGCTATGTGTGGTGTTTGTTATTATTTCGTGGAAGGTTGTATGGATGCTTATCTACCTAGTTAGCGGCCTTCACGTAAAGTATGTCTCCATCAACAATGGTATTTCGTTCAATGGCATTACATTTTCGCGACGCGGGTACCGAGTCAAGGCCTCGAGTGCGCGTCTACGTCTCTGGGGCAATTCACGGAGACTTATATTGGATGGTGTATTAGTGGAGAGAGATAAGACCGACAGACACACAGAGAGCAATGATGAATGCAAGAAAGATGGCTGTGAATGCAACAAAGGGGCCAATTGTACGTGCAAGAAAGGTAACAGGGAGACGGACAGTTGTGAGTGCAACTACAAAAAGACTAATTCTGATAACCCCACTTGCAACCAAAACACGTCTGAATGTGATGGCACCGACTCCGATAAAAAAAGCGCCGATGTAGATCCACAATTCCGTGTTTATCCCTCACAGAAATGGCCTTTGAAAGCATTGGCACGGTTCCTTCTCGAGCACTGTCCGCGCGTTGACGTTGAAATGCGCAACTCCGGCTTTAAGACCGGCTCGCACACCGCAACCATCGAGTACATCAAGTTTGATGTCAAGCCAAAGCCGCCGGTAGACGGAACGATCAAGTTTATTTCCAAGTTGACAGTGAACAACGCGTCGCAGCTGAAGGAGGAACATAATGTGCCGTACTTCCTTGCCAACTTCCAGTTGACCTACTCCACAGTGGTGCATTTGGAGTCGGGAGTGGTGGATCGTGCAAAGGTACGAGCATTTTTGAACGAGCTGCGTGTTTCGGTGTTTAACTGTGTGAACTACTTTTTCAGCGATGTTAGGAAGACGGAGACTGCAAAGCATTCGAAAGAAAAGGGAGAAACCCCATCTCAGCTGAGGTCGTCCCGCTCACTGCATTCTTCGCATTCACCGTCCAAGCTCAATGTTCTCCTCAGACGCCTCCACTCTACTGTCAGTGAGGTCTCTGTTCACTTTGAAAACTCGCAGATAAGCGATATTCCGTTCGCGTCGCGCTTCAACAACCAGTCCGTCGAAGGTTACTTCAGCGACTCAAGACCACGCAACTCGCTCATTCTCACAGTCAAGTCGTTGTCGCTCAATTTGGAGCGCCTCTACCCTACGTCTGCGGGCTACGACTTCCTATTTGGAGCCACCGAGAAGCCCATGCAGCTCGCATGCACGGGTCAGCTCTTGAAGGTGGGATACACGCAACAAAAGCGGACTTCCAACGAGGTTTTGGCGATTCCAAACTTTCTGTTATCGTGCAAGTCAAACATTGCACACCACATCCTCCGCGGGCGCGGCTTCCGCGACTGTTTGTTAGAGGTTTTTGCTACGTGCAGTCTGCCCGTGCTCGACATGAACACGGAGCAGTTGAGTGAGATGTTGTACAATGTCATTTTGATGAAGAAGTATGTGAGGAAGGAAAAGATTCGAGAGAGTGGAGATGTAACGGTTGAACCCGAAGAACCTTCCAAAGAACCCTCCAATGGCTCCCCATACTCTGTCGAACTAACCCGTCTCCTTAACGAGGTATATCCTACGCTCAACATCAAGTTCATTGTAGAGCAGCCGCGTCTTTTCGTCAAGCAGCATAGTGCTGGCTTGATACAGCTCGTCAACGTGTCGTACTCGTTGCTCAACTTCCAGTTGTCGACCACCGACTCGCGCGACTACCACCTGAACTGCGACGTGTTGAGTCCATCGGTGGAGTATGTCGAACGGAGAGAAAGAGGTGCAGAATCAAGTGAATCAACAAACTCAACTGAATCTATCAACTCTGCTGAACCAACTGAATCTATCAACTCTGCTGAACCAACTGAATCTATCAACTCTGCTGAACCGACTGGATCGACTGAGTCGAACGATGATAGACCACGCTCCACTTCGTCAACTTGTACAAGTCACTCAACAGCAAAGCTAGACAACCTCAACCTCACTATCCACATCTTCAAAAACCTCAAGGTCGACGCCAAGGTGCGCGTGGACTCGCCCGTGGTGGACCTCACGAGGCTCCGGCTGTTGGTTGGACTCAAGAAGCTCCTCTCAAACTTTGCAGACGGCGTGGCGACCGACCTTCGCACAGGTGTCCTCAACGTTCAGCTCAATGCGCAGTTGCACAGTAGACCAAAAAGCCCCGACAAGAAAATATGGAGGCTTCCGCAGTGGTTGGTGCGTCTCAAGCTCGAGATTGCGGAGTGTGCGGTTCTAGTTGGCTCGCGACTGGTCCTCATCCCACAGGACCTCGTGAGTGCCATTGACGAGGCAGGGCTCTGTGGCGATTTCGTGGGGCCGCAGCAGGATTTGAGGTATGTCAAGATGAAGATTGAGAACTGGAGTGTGGCAGTGGGAAAAGACATGGACAAGGAAACTATGATCGAAAAGAATACTTTAGGTGAGTCTGAATTAAATGTTCAGGAAAATACCCATCGTGGAGACAACGAAGGTAACAATTCTGAATGCTCGACGCAAGAGCCTCTGAGTGAAGATCTTTCTCCAGAGAATCAGTCTCTTTGGATCGTCACCTCGCATTTGAAAAACCTCATTTTGACCACCAAGGTGGACCTCACTGCTCCTGGGCGCACCAGTCGATTGTTGCAGATCCCATCGGTGGAGACTACGCTGCAGGCACTGGATATTGTGCGCACTACGATCAAAGTGGCACTGGTGGGAGTTACTTATGATCGTTACAAGTTGTTCACGCTCTTGGGAAGTGTGTACTTGATGCGCGAGTTATTGTTGGCTCCAATAAAGGAGATTAAGCAGGTCGTGAAGGGAGAGGGAAAGGAGGGGAGCGGTCAAGCCGCAAAAGAGGGCGAAGATGAATACAAAGGAAAAGTGAAGCAAGCTGAAAATGGAGGATCTATACAAGCCGGAGACTCTACTGCAAAATCTTCACAACACGAGGAAAATGGAACCTCCTACCCTTCGCTCTCTCTCTCTATTGGCCATCTCGACACAATCATCCACCTCAGTGATGACTTCAAAGTGCGCGCACAGCTGCTTAACCTCAGGTGCGACCTCCGCAACCGAGTCGTCACCGTTAACAACGACTTTCTCCGCATAATGGCAGAACTGCCCATCTTTTCCCAGCAGTGGGCACGTGTCGTGTGCGTGGACTCGCTCAAGGTAAAAGTCGATCCCCAAAGCAGCCAGTTGGTAGACATTACCACGAGCTCGATCCGAATGATCCAACCGCACCGCTTTGTGGTACACGAGCTTTTCGACAACATCTCGGTGGCTGCAAAAACAGCAAAGTGCTTAGTGCGGTTTTTGAGCAAGACCGAGAAGAACCGTGTGATTATGCCATCTGAGCTGAAAGATATCCGTTTACCGCCTATTGCAGTCAGACTGGAAAAGTTGAGCTTTGTGATGGAGGATGATCCGTTCGAGGCCGACTTGAACATGATATACCAGCTTGGTCGGATTGAGCAGAGAAAGAGACTTGAACAAATTAGCATATTTGAGTCGCGCGCCCATAATGAGCCGATCGAAGACTGTGATGTTAAGCTTGATCACTTGCACGAGCTGTTCTCAAAGTCGTGGGTACGCAAGGTTCGCGCATACCGTGCAAGTCTCAGCAAAGAGATCACTAACAACAAGTCGTACATTTTTGGTAACGAGGCCTCGCTTCCCTCTGAGTTCAACGAGGGCATTGTGGCATACCCCAGTTATGCTCCATTGATGCAGATCATCATGAAAAAGCTTTGTTTGGGGGTGGAACAGCCATCGTTCTCCACAAATCTTCAGCAATTCTTGTACGATATTGGCCAACAGCAACCTATGGATACGCGCTACTCGCTCTTGGTGCCCATGCACTTGGACCTTGCGCTCGGAGAGTTGCGCATGCATCTTCGGGACTACCCGTTGCCCTTGCTCCATGTACCGGATAACCATGAACGGCCATGTTTGCGCATGAAGGGTACGTTGGTGATTGCCGAAGCTTTGGTGTCTGCAAAAGAGCACTTGAAGAGTTTGGACGTTGGTTTAACGTGTGAGGGGATGAGGGAAAAGAGAGGTCCTGAGCTGATCGATGCGTACCACTCCCTTACCATTGCCAAAGCACTCTCCACTGTCAAGCTCTTTGTGGACATGAACTTTAGTTTTGACACTGTCGAACCTTCGCGGTTTGTCTGGGGCCAATCGTACCAGTTTGGTATCCAGCAGACGATGCTCCACTTTGATTCATTTTCGAAGACCCCCGTCGACCCTTCAGCCAAGCTCGGCTTCTGGGACAAGATGAAGTTAGTGATGCACGGGCGGTGCCAAGTCAAGACAGAATCACGGTTGGAAGTTGCCATGAAGGGCTCAAGCGACCCTTACGACTTGTTTGACACTGCTAGTGGATTTGTGCTTAGTTTCGAAAACAATGTGGTTTGGAACATCAACGAGAAAGATGACTCGCGGCTGTTTATCCAGATCCATTCTGATGAAGTGCAGTGGTATATTCCGAATTACTTAGGGGCTCCGCTTTTGGCGTGGACACGTGACTCTGCGAACGCGGTGTACTTGCCGCAGCTGAAGGAGTTTGTTTCGAGTGCATTCGGGTACTATTTAGGTGCACCAGTTGGTGAGGAGTTTTCAACGAAGGTGATTGAGAAGATAGTGGTAAATTTGCAGGGAGGAATAGACTTTTCAGTTGGTTTCTTATTGGAAAGGAAATTGGCGAAGGGAGAGAGAGAATCGGGGAAACAGCAAGAAGACAGCGAACCAAGAGAGAATTCTGAAAAATCAGACCAGGAAGACTCAATGAATGAACTAAATGGCGATTCTAACAAACAAGTCTCCCGCACGTCAACTAGTAGTAGCCAAATGCTGGGGTTCTCCAGAACGTCTGAGCTCAAACCTCATCACCAGGTCCTCCTCTTCAACCCTGACTTCTGCGAGGAAGGCCATGACTCATTCCATGGATTCCGCAGTGACTACATACACATGGCCATCACCCTTCATGCTAACAAGGATACCGCATACAACTCGATCCACTTATCGCCCTCCACCTTCGAACAGTTTTTCAAGTGGTGGAAACTTTTCAGTGGAAACACCGCGTTGCCAGTGCGGCGAGGGCCGCTTTTCGGTGAGATTAAGAAGCTGCAAAAGTTCCTGCAGCTGCTTTTCACCAACAAATTCAACTTCAACTTTAATTCAGTCTTCATTTCTCACATCTACCGTGACGAGAACGTGGACCTGCTGGATACCTTTGACTGCGTAGGAATGCGTGCAAAGATGGAGAGGTTCCTGGTGGACCTCCACCAGCGCAAGGAACCGCGCATACAGGTGCAAGAGGGGACCCACAAGAAGACAAGGATTATGAAGATGAACTTTAATGTCGGTGAGATCCACCTTGTGGGAATAGACATGCGTGTGGTCAAGACAAGTTTCAGCCAGACGCCATATCTGAAGGTCACTCCTCGCGGAAACGACAGCCATGCCAAGTGGACCTTGTTTGATAATGACAAGCAGTGGTATGATGTTCAAGACTACGAGGAGGCATTCAGGCCAAGTTTGGTGGGCTCGTTGAAGTCTGTGGAAATTTACCCGTTGGTTTACAGTAAGCGGTTTTCGTACGTCAGAGATACAGGAGGAAAAAGGAGAAGAGAGAAAGAAAAAGAACGAGTTAAAGAATCTGATAAAGATTCAGAGGTACGTAATGAAGAAATTTCCTCGGATAGTCACGCGCACGAAGACTTTGGTGACGATGACACCTATGACGAGTTTGGTGATGAAGATACTCACGACTGCACTCTCAACCTGCGCAGGTTGTACGACCCACACATGGAGAAGATTGAAGAGCGTATAAGCGAGTTGGAGCAGCAGTTTTCCAAGATCCGGACGAAGCGTCCAAAAGAACCGGGCATGCCCATTACCCCGAAAAGAAGCACGAGAGACTTTTTCCAGTCGCCGCGCAGGGTGCTTCTGCGGATGTCTGATTTGCAAGAGAATAAAAAGGATAGAAGGGATGAAGAGAGTGGAAAATCTTACATCAATGGTGAGAGTGAGAAACCACACATAACTGGTAATGGAAATTCCCACATGAATGGAAACTTGCACACAAATGGTGATAGTGACATGGAGATAAACAACCATGTTGATTCACACTCGCATAACTTACAGGAACGTATCGAGTTCCTTAAGAACCAGCTCCGCGAGCTCAAGGATAAGGTCTCCGATTACACAGATGACTCTTCCCACCACTTCAACAACAAGTTTGTACTTGTTAATATGTTTCTCAAGTGGAACGTGCCCAATAGAAACAATTTACTCCGGTATATCCACTTTGTGCAGAACAGAAAGCTCCTCGCTGGGGTCCTTAGCTACGAGTCCATCAACGCGCTCGATGATATCATTCGCCAAGGTGACGAGATGATGGACTACGAGTCTCAATCCGTGAAACTGAGGCGTTCTTTGCATGTTAACGACTCATTCACTTCAAGCGAGCGTTTGCAGAAATTCGAGTCCATTCTCCGCCGTACGAACCCCAATGAGAGCATATCTGAGGACTTCCTCATTGAGATACTCCTGCCACAAATCCAGCTCCAAAGTGAAGATAACCCTGACCTGATTGTTCTCGTATCTACGCCGCGGATCGACAGCAAGATCGTACTGGTATGCGAAAATAGTAGTGACTCTCTCCTCGTGAAGCCGCGTGTTTTGGAGAAAAGATACGGTGTAAAGATGAAGATGGCCAATGTCTTTGTGTTGCACAAGGACGAGTTAGAAAAACTGGATGATCTTATCTACTCAAAGGTTAACTATGGTGCTACTCTGAGCTGGCCGCCATGGTTGGGTTTGGAGATCTGCAATAATCCATTATGGGCAGGCAGTGATAAGCTCTTAGTGGAAAAGACGTCTTTTGTAATGACATACGAGCAGCCCATGCCGTTGGCAGGTCGGGTTGAGGAGGAGGATGAGGACAGGGAGGATATATCCCAGAGCTCACTCACAACAGATTCCATCAAAACCTTGCAGATTGACTTCCCCAAGTTGGTCATCTCATCCACATCCAAACAGTACTTTACGCTTTATGTTATTGTGCTCAACTTGTTGTTCTATACTGAGCCCATGTCCAAACACCTCCAGGAGAAGCTTGAGAAGTTGAAGTTCCTGATGGACTACCAGGACTTGCGGCTGTTGCGTGACAAGATGCAATCGCTCCACCGATACCACGAGTTGTTGGAGGTGTTACTCCGAAACTACTCGTTCCGCCAGAACCACATGGACAACGACCAGTTAAACGAGTTCCTCCTTTTGACTCAGGAAAAGAGCGATACTGTTGCCGACATGTACCTCTTGATGAAGACCATCTCCACAGGCGACTTGGGTAATGTGGGTGACAAGAAGCCCTTTGGTAAGTGGTGGATTCGTGCGGACGAAATCATCTTGCATATGTTGGAAGACGACCGCACACCGATGTTGGAATTGGCCATGGCGGGTGCAAGATTTAAGCGTGTGATGAACGAGGATGGTCTGGATGCCAACAAGGTAAGTATAAGAATGATGCAGGGCTTCAGTTTGATTGCGGGTGCAGAGTACCCAGCCTTTCTTGAGCCATACAAACCGCTGTCTAGCGAGACGCGTGACTTAATGCGCTTCAGGTGGAACATGAACAAGACCATTGGGGGGATCAAGGTTATCGAGCAGGTTGACATTGCTTCGTTGCCGTTGAACATTCGCGTTGACGAAATAACTGGTAAGAAGTTGATGAAGTTTGTGTTTGGTAGGGATCTGGATCTTGAGGATCTGCCATTGTTAACAATGGCCCGCAAGGAAAAGAACACTGATGAGGATGAGAATGAGGGCGAAGACGATGATGAATATAGTGATGAGGGTGAAGAAATTGATGAAGACGACGAGGATGATCATGATTATGCCTCCACCTCTGCCTCTACTTCCGTGTCGGGATATCAAAACTCTTACAGACCCCATGATAGGAGCTCGCGGAGCTCGCACAAGAGTCGCACCCTCTCAGGCTTGCTGGCTATCCAGGTTGGTGGTGGAAGTGAGCACGAAGTGCAAGAGATGGTCGAGCGTTCCAAGAAGTACCTCAGTGTTGTAAACCTCCGGATGCAGCCCACATCTTTGGTAATCACCATCAGTCTCAACAAAGGTTATAAGCGTCTTTTGAATGTACTGGACTTTTTGCTTGACTTGCCAGAGGTAACGATCGAAAACAGGGTTCTTTCGTTCTTGGAGGTCACCAAGGCGCTCCAGAAGGCCATTGTGAAGACATTGCTCGCACACACGGGGCGTCTTCTCAGGAACAAGGTTACGGTCAAGAAGAAACGATCCAAAGCGATCATAGGGAAGCCGCTCAAGCCGTTGCGCCGGTATGCGAAGTTTATAAAGGTGAGTGATTTAGAGGTGAATGAGTGACGAAGTTAAT
The DNA here is from genome assembly GCA_003707425.3 of Kodamaea restingae. Taxonomy (NCBI): domain Eukaryota; kingdom Fungi; phylum Ascomycota; class Pichiomycetes; order Serinales; family Debaryomycetaceae; genus Kodamaea; species Kodamaea restingae. The sequence continues at coordinate 482,630 of PPJA03000009.1, forward strand.
AAAGAATAATTACTGGTGAGCTGACGAGGTAATGAATAAGAATGATTTAGATTAATAGATAAGAAAATTAATACAGATTCATCTGAATATCTCAACAATTTAGTGTACTTTTGCCAAACTGAGTTGTCGGTTATTTGTCCTGTATATAGTATCTAATGATGGATATGTTGTGACTGCGGTCAGTATGATATTGGTTAATAGTGATATATGAGAGTACATAATTGGAAGCAAAATTCCCATATAACTTTGTATATAGTACGACTCGGTTAAATTTGCAGAACTAAAACGTTTAGAAACTTGGTATGAAAATCCCAAAACGAAGGTTCATGAGGTCAAGTGTATCCCATTTACCACTCCTCATTGGTTACCCCCGCGATTTCTTTTACGAACTGGAAACATAAGATACTGATAGGTTCAATTCAAGATTGTTCGCGAGTGAGTATGAATCGTTGAAAGGTGAGAACAGAATACCTCGCAAGAATAAAGACTTTTAACTTTTTGCAGCCAAAAAATCTTCGCAGCATTACTCTCAGCCAAAACTTGCAAACTCGTCTATCAACTTTACACTGTTTATTTCTCACTTTCCATTGAAGTTCGCAGCTCCTACGCACTCTCTACTCGGTTGAATTGAGAGTATCTATGTATAACTGGGTATGCTTTAAAATTTTTTACATTGACCATGAAATGCTCATTTGCCCCATTTAATGAATAGTCCATGGAAAAGGATGACACTTAACTTACTCTTTTATATTCAGCTTATTCTCAGGCCCATTTGAACTCCGTTAACTAAAACACCTGTTATAGTTGGTACCTATTGGTGGGCGCTTTAAGTAATACGATAGTGGCTAATAACACTTATAGTGGTACTTCCTGGAATAGATCAATTGTGGTAGCGCAACTCAGGTTTCCAAGCACTACCTCCCTCTTATATTGTCTTGGAAGGTGACACACAAATATCATTAAGTCTTTAAAACGCATCAAGTTACCCACTCCATTCTCCTATTTCCATCGATTCTTGGAATAGCGAAAAACAGGTATTAAAACAAAGAAATTAAAGACACGGGCTATCATGTCATTTGAATTAGGAAGGAGAATTGGTAGAACCTCGTCGGCCTCTATATCATGCCATGTCTGTTTTGGCATGTTTAGTGTCGAGAACAAAGCGGTGGCGCAGCTTTTTAATTCATTCACTTCCCACTACTGTTATCTTGAATACAAGCACCACCCTTTTATGCTGAGTTGTTTCGGTTAAAGTGGAACTCTCCAAAACGTGGCACATGACATCTCTTCGAAGAATTACGTACTACCGAACGGTTCTTTAGAAACTTAGAGTGTAAAGGTAGAATATCACTCAAATAACCTCAGTCTAAAATTTCTCAAGATTGCTCAGGGTTCCAAGAATTCCTCTCACACTTAACTTGACCATACGTGTGACGAGCTCGTTATAAACTGCGATGAATTGTTTGCATTAGCTTGTGCCATCATCAACTTATCTTGCTCTCGGCTACCCCACGATCTTTTTATTCCACTTCTATTCTCCACGTGCAGTCAAATCACTCAGTATCCTGCTCTTTGCCATTTATACCCTCTTATATCTGCATGTTCCCTAAACATGCTGTCTCTTCGCATCCCCATTCATCTGCTTCTTTTTCCTCTTGTTCTTCCTGTATTCATCACCGTCAGCCTCATCTCCACGCATCATCAGCTGCTGGTCGTTGATGGCCAAGTCTGCCACGTTGATCCCTGGAATACCGTTGATCAGCGTCTTTTCAAACTGGAGTGCCGCAGTGAGTAACGAGGGGTCGATGTCCTTGATGATGTCTGGGGCCTGCACAGTCATGGGGTCGAGAAGAGCAGGCGGGATTGGTTTCAGTTGCAGTACCTGGTGCTTTCCCGGGAGATCTTGAATGTGGTTCTTGTATGATTTACGCAACTTGACGCCCTTCAGGCCGTCCAGATTGTGTCTTGCTAGGGACTTTGCTATTGGTTCTAGACCGTACATGGCAAGGAGGTTGTCCATTGGCGATGGCTGTAGCTTTGTATAAGATTCTGGAGTTAGTTAGTTCGATACTTTGAGGAGATACTTACTTTCATTGTCGACCAAGTAGTAGCTGTTGATGCTTTGTCGTAAGGTGTACTCGTCCATAGTCATGAATAAAGTTAATGAATTTGTAATAAACGCGATCAAAGAAAAGAACGAACGAGAGAGTTTAATTAGTTTAAGGGAAAATGTGATAGGAGATATCATTAGTAAGAGCTGGGTCCAGTTGGAGCGATTTGAGCAAACTTTAGTGGGTAGAAATGTAATTTAGGGAACATTACTGGCGGCTAGATAAAGCGTAAAAGGGTGCTTGAGCTGCAAAGGGAAGAAAACATACTTTGAGTACGTTGAGCAAAGTACAATAAGTGAGACCTTTCGCTGGGGAAGCGTGAACCAATACTGAAGACGTGTGATAAAAGAGTTAATAAAAAGGCAAGAGCGGTATTGAGGGTATGTTAGATGCTGCAGTCCCGCTAATAAGAAAGAGCAATTGGTGGGGGCGGTATACAAATCTGACCTATGGCCCATAGCCCCGCTCATGTGTGGGGTAGCACTGATCTTCACACTACATATCACATTCCTCACCCGCATGCGCGGATGCCCGCGCACTATATATTGTGGCTAAAATGCCACTTTGAAGTGGGATAAATTCCGACTAATGTGATAGGCGTTATGGAGACAAGATGAAAAGAAAATGGGTACTCGGGCACTTCACTTGGCTCATCTTCGCCCACCTCCCCTCCTACAGTCGCTACGCTCAAATCACTTAAATTACACTTTTATTCAGCGCTAACGTTCCCTACGCTCGGTCGCTTAACTTACTCGTCATCCTGCATCAACACCGCAAACTTGCTCTGGCGAGGAACATTGGCGTCTTCCTTAACCTCCTTCTGAACAGTCTTCTTCTCGCGCGCAGGCAAAGTATTACCTCTGGACCAGTCCAACTCTGGCTCGTCCTTCTTTCTAAAACCACCCTCTCTGAACTCTCTACCACCGCGAGGAGGCAAAGCCTGACCACGACCAGCACTCCAGTCCAACTCTGGCTCCTGCTTTCTTGGTCTGCTCTCAAAGGTTCTCTCTGGTCTCTCTCTTGCTGGAAGAGCAGAACCACGAGCACCCCAGTCCAACTCTGGCTCCTGCTTTCTTGGTCTACTCTCAAAGGTTCTCTCTGGTCTCTCGCGTGGTGGAAGGGCGGATCCACGTGCGTTCCAGTCGAGTTCGGGTTCGGCTCTCTTCTCTCTCTCAGGTCTGTCACCAGAGAACTCTCTTCTCTCACGAGGTGGGAGGGTAGCTCTGCTGTTTCTGGCACTGCCCCAGTCCAAAACGACGTCATCTGCACCACGACCACCACCAAGTGGACCAGTGCGCTTCCAGTCACCGTCGAAGTCGGACTGTCTTGGTGGAGCGGCGACATTCACAAAGATCTTTCTACCGTTGAATTCTGTGTAGTTCAAGTTCAACACCTCCTCCAACTCACCACGCTGCGAGAAAGTCACTATGGCAAATCCCTTAGGCTTGCTGGTGCCAATGTCCATAGGCAATCTCACGTCTGTGACACTACCTGGCATTTGGGTTCTGTCCTCGAGATGTCTCTTGACATCATCTTCGTTCACGTCCCATGGAAGGTTGGCAACTCTGGCGACATAAGGAGGCTTGTCTGGAATTGGGAACTCCTTTCTCTCTGGTCTGTCATTGAATCTTGAAGGTGGAGCTGCGGATCCGGAGCTTGGAGCTGCTCCGATAGGTGCAGCAGTAGTTCCAGCGATTGAGAGTCCGACAGCCGACATGTCGACATCGTCGTCAGCCCAGGAACCTCCGCCGATGGAGTCATCGGCGAGGAAGTCCCCGAGGTCCATCTTTTTGGTAGTCTTCTTGCCCATGGTTGTGATGAAAAATTTTCGCAAAAAAGAAGAGACTTAGTTAAAGGAGGGGACCGTAGAAGGTAGTAGAGATGGCACATGAATTTAAGTGGAGGAAGTCCAGCGAGCATAGGATAAAAGAATTGATCTAAGGATAGTTGAACGGTACTAAGACTTGACGACAAAACGGAATAGTTAAGGGTCGAAGAGTGAAAACATGGGCATCTCTGTGAGTAGATTAAGATTCAGTAGTACGGAAAAGAATGGGATGGATCTTTGCGTAAGTTCAGGGGCTAATTGAGTGGAAGAGCGGTGGGGGTGGGTGGGAGTGGTTTCAGTAGAAGATGGGTTTTTACGGGGCCAGGTGGTGGTGTAAAAGAGGATTTCGTAGAATTAGGCGGTTTTCCATGGATCGTAGGTTAAGAGTCACTATATGGGTCGTGCGTAGATGCGAGTTAGAATGCATTGAATAGATGTCATTTCTGATTAAGCTGTTTGTTTAATGGCAGCAAGAGATACTTACTCGTGCATGTCCTTGACATTCTTTTCTCTAGATAGTAACTGTCGTACTTCCATAGTTACCGACGTTCTGCTTTATCTCATAGTTACCTGTGTCCTTCTTTCGTAATTGTTTTCATAGTTACCCACGTGACCATGTGGCAAAGAAGATCTCCTATTAATCTTTTCTCATATTTCCTGATTTCGCCATTTTCTTGCAAATTGTCGTAAAGTTCAGGTACCACGAGATTGGCTGCGAAAATTACGTAAGCAAGAGGTGAGTTAATCGAATGAATAACGAGATTTCGTAAGCAAGCGAGTGATTTAATAGGATTCACGAGTTGAAAAGAAGTGTTACTTCGTGAATGATTGCGAGATTAATAGATCGAGTGTGTCAAGCCATTAGCTCTATTAACATAGCTTATTAAAAAAGTCAAGTCAATCCTTCTCAATAGATATTACTATCCTATACTTGTATAAACTCGAGTTAAACATTATGTTCATTGGGTCATGAGACTCTTCTTAGTTCTTCAAAAAGTGTGAAGAAGCCACCGAGGAAGGGTTGAGCTCACCTTTTCGGCTAATTAGGTGATCTATTGCCTATGCAACCTTTCAATCATCAACTATCTACATGGTCTAAACGTGTCCAGTTATATACATGTTTTAGATGTCCCTCATCTCAGCCTGCGCAATGGGAAATCCAAACGCTGCTGAGTTGGTTTAGATTACCAGCACCAAACAATGAGGAATCAACGAGCGATCCGATTTTGTTGCAACACTCTCAACTCATATCTTTCTATCAACACGTCAACTATACGCAAATTCAACGACTCATTACTTATACTCGTTGGTCAACAACGTCGCGAGAGACTTCTGGCAGAACCTCGCCGGCGACTTCTGGCAGAACAGAGCCATGGTCGGAACCCTGTACCGTGCCATGGCCTTCTCTTCTATACCTCTCCATCCGCATCTCGTCAAACTCATTGTAATACTTCAAAACTGCCCAGTTCCACAAGTCTTTCTTACTAATTCCCATCAACCTCCACCACAAAACCTTCAAAAAGCGGCCGTAGGTGCGCGAAGCCAACTGCTGGGCACGTTCATCAAGCCGCAACGAACGCAAGCTCTCGTCATTCACAATGAGCTGTACACGCTCTTCTGTGGGAACCAACTCCTGAAGCATGGCACGGAGAACCGGGTCTGTGCGGACTGCCGCATAGTCTTGTGCTGTGATAACGGTGACGTCGGGCTCCTCAGGCTCATTCTCCGCGCCATTGTTGATGAAGTAGTCGCGCTTGCACATGGGACAACACGCACGTCTGCGGATCAACCACGGGTCCAAGCATTCTGCATGGAAAACGTGCCCGCACACCAAGCCGCGTACCACCTCGTCCTCCTCTATCAGTTCCAAGCAGATGGCACAGGAGCCTGAGGTGAAGTGTAGCTCTGAAGACAGGGAGTTGGTGTCGAGCTTGCTCTCGCGCGACTCCAAGACCGTCATCTCGATATCTGTTGTAACTTTCTTTGGGGCTTTGTCGCTGTGTTGTTCATCTTGTTCGTGTTGCTCATGCTCCTCGATCACGCCGTCTCTCTCTTCGGCATCACGCTCTTTACCGCCATTCAACCAGTCGTGGTAGGTTTTGCGGGGGAACAAGTTGTCGACTTGGTCCTGAGACAAGCGCTTCATGCGCGCAAATCGCCTGCGGTTTCTGCGGCGCTGCTCACGTCCGTTGTAGCTGATCGTGATGCGGCCGCCTTGGTAGCGTGTGAAGCGGACGGTAGATCTGTGGATGAGGAGGAGTCTGTGTTCGAGCTGGTCAGGGACGGGGCCAAATACAGCTTCATCTGCAGTTACATCCACACCCACACCTCTGGCACTTGTGCTGGGGTTTGAGGTGGAATTGTCTGGTGTTGGGTCTGGCGTGGTTTGTTCATATCCTGTGTCATTTGATTCATGTCTCGCATAATGATTGTCGTTTCTTACTTCATGTTCGTTATTTGTGTTTTCGTTTGGTTCATCACCCAGATGCCCGTTGCTGTCACCTGTTGTGTCGTCAGTTCTCCCATTTGGAGTGTCATCTGTACTGGGACGGCTTCTTTCATTTCGTCCGGCTCCATCACTTGCTGCCCCACTTGTCCCACCTCTTTCATGTGTTGATTCGCGACCCTCTGCGTCATCCAGATCCAGGCTTTCGGTCGTCCCTTGCATCGCCACAAAGTTGGCAGCAGCAAACATGGCGGGCGTGGTGCGTGTGGTGCCCCGCGTTCCAGCGAGCGAGTACATGTTCAACCCATAGTGCAAGCGCACAAAGTAGCGGAGTGCGAAGAAGAGGAATAGCAAGGCGATCAGCACGCCTACTGCCAACGCAAGGAAAAAGAGCACGGTCGAAGGGCCCGACAGCGAGAACGAAGTCCCAAAGAAGGAGCCAGAGTTCTGGCTGCTCGAGGTGCTGCTTGGTTCAACGAGCAGGCTCGTGGTGGCGGGCTGTTGTGAGACTACCGGAGTCGACATGGGGAAAAAGAAAAAAGAGAGATTGGAGTTGAATGGGCGTAGCGAGGGGGCTGAAATAGAATAAAGCCCGGAGCAGCATGGGCGGTGGGTAAGAACAGAGGGTAGAGAGGGAGCGAGGGTAGAGGGAGCGAGGGTAGAGGGAGCGAGGGTAGAGGGAGCGAGGGTAGAGGGGTGGTCGTAGAGAGGTGGTGGTAGAGGGGTGGTGAAAGGTGGAGGAACAGTACGGTGCTGGGAGTTTTAGGTGGCGGGAATAGGAGTGAGATAAAAATAGGTTGGAGAGCAACGTGGCGATATAAAAAGGTAGACGGGTATACAGCAGTGCGTTGAACAAACCGGGGAGTGGACGGGAGATCAGATGGAGTGCAGTACAAGATTAGTGGGAGTGTGATGCAAGAGGTGTTAATTACGGAGATACGAGTGGTAATGGATGGGACGTGGATATATCCGGTATCCAGTAGATGTATGTGTGTAAATGACCATATTTGTATGGGGTGTTGCGGGGTGATGTTTGTTTCTGTCACGCGATAGGTGAGAAGATACGGGAAGATCGAGGGAACCTTGTGAGACATAGCGAAGTCGGGTGATGTTCTATTGTGTTTAAGATGTTTAAAGTTATGAGCGGTCACGGCTGCCGTAAATTTCCGCATTCGTATTGTTCAGGGGAGGAAGGGGAGGAAGGAGAGGAAGGGGGAGATCAATAGATAGATACGTGTATTCCTCTCTAAGGTATCAGTTATATCACCACTTATGACCGATAATTACTATACAACTTTAGTGTTTTTAGACATTTTCATACAGTTCTTCCAGTAAGATTGTCTTGGTAAGCAGTAGAAGTAATTACATTAGTTGATAATTTATTGAGTATCCAATAGTTGCTCATTCCTTGAGTTGTTGAGAATCCATCAAGAATGTACTCCATCTACAAATTCCCTTCAAAACTCCTCCATCCTCCTCCATCCTCCTCCATCCTCCTCCATCCTCCTCCATCCCTCTCTATCCTCCTCCATCCCTCTCCATCCCTCTCTATCCTCCCCATCCACCTACAGCCCATCTAATATCACACTGAATCCCTTCCGCCTTGCTCGGTCTTATATCTGCGTGTTCGCAACTGGCACCGCCTCGCTATTGGCTATTTTAGCCACACGCTTCCAGCCGTACGATCTCTGCCTGCCATATACAATGTCCATCTATCCAGGTGTGCCCGCATCGATCCACCTCTTCAGTATGCAGCGTAGACTCCACTCAGCAGCGTCAGTGAGCACCCTTAGTGAGCAGCGGGGACGTTACTGAACGACCAGACTGTAACAGCGTTCGCGTAATGGTCGGTCCGCAGTAGTCAAGTTATCCTTCATAGACCCAACAACCTGCCTGTAGCCAGTCCCCAACCGACAACATATCAATCACCAATCACCGTGTGCCAAATATACCTACATTTACCTACACCCAATCATGTAGCATTCATTGGAAAGGAGCATTGCAGGTACTGACCCCATCAGCCAGGCTCATCAGTCTTTCCCTTAGGCTACACTTTTTACCATCTGATGTCCTTACACTCAGTCACTCTCTCACCCACTCACTCACGTACTCTTATTATACATTTATTACGGACAGTCCAGGCCATCTATAACTAATATTTAACCACTTACTTTGGAGCATCCTTGAAAGAAATGGCAGCCTCCTCACCCATGGCAGAGATGATGGTGACCAACAAGTCCTTACCATCGTCAAACTCACTCTGGAGCTTGTCACCCAACTCTCCGTCTGGAACCTTGACATCGTCCTTGGTGTCACCGTCCTGGGTCATCAAAGACAAGAAACCGTCATCGATGTCCAACAACTGGTACTCCTGTCTTCTGACGTTTGGAACCTCCATGTTGTGGGTAGATGGGGACAAGTCCTCCAACTTCTTACCAGTGAAGATGTCAATGGCAACCAAGTGGACCTTGGCGTGACCGTGCTTACCGGTCTTGGAAGTGGACATGTCGACAATCTTACAAGGTCTAGACTTGATGACAACGTGACCGTTCTTTCTCAAAGCAGAACACTGCATTGGGAAGGTCAAAGCGGCACCGGCATCGGCGGTCTCAAAGGTGTGCTAAACTGTTAGTACTGGATGAATCGGGTTGCGATGCCGCGAGTATCAATCGAGATGTTTGCGGTGCTAGCATCGATCTGGATGACCGGTGCTTGAAAGCTTGTATCGGAGCACCACGAGTATTGCTCGCCCGAGGCGATGCATCGGCCAGGATCTTCAACATACGTCTTCGTCAGCCATTTTATCAATTCTTAGTATGAAGAAAGAAGAAAGAAGAAGGAAAAAAAATCTCTTGCCAAAATTTAAATGTCCAATGCGCTGAATCAGCAAATTTTTCGAAAAAAGTTTGAGTACTGCAGAAAAAATAAGATACAGGAAAGAAACGCGGCCCGCGCGTAATTCTGAGACCGGGTGCGTTTGCCCTGTGCTGCTCAAAGAACCAAAGCACCACATAACGGCTTTTCGCACCGCGAGGTGGGTGCTGGAGCTACCGCGTGCCACCGCATCGTTGTTTCTGTGTCGTTCGCATGCTTGAGAGGCAGAGGGCGGCCGCTGAACGCCTCCAGGCGTAAACGCAGTACCGCGGGGATTTGTGTTACCCGGACTTCTGATCCATGCCTGCATGTAAGGGCAGTGCTGAGCATTGCGAGCGTGTTTGGAGGTCTTGTGTGGGGTGTTTCTGGTTTCATGGCTGACGCAGTACTACTTGGTTTTTTAGCTTGCTATTTCCTGACCGGTTGGCTGCAATAGTGTACGTTTTTGCGCTACTTATATTGGCCCTGCACTCATTGGCAGAAATAATCACGATTGCTTGTTTGGAGTACACCGAAAGGAAGAGTGACATTGTTTGGTAAGTACTATAACTGGAAGAGTGTTATTGATTGGTAAGTACTATAACTGGAAGAGTGTTATTGATTGGTAAGTACTATAACTGGAAGAGTGTTATTGATCGGTAAGTACTATAACTGGAAGAGTGTTATTGATTGGTAAGTACTATAACTGGAAGAGTGTTATTGATTGGTAAGTACTATAACTGGAAGAGTGTCATTGATTGGTAAGTACTATAACATGTAGACTATGTCTTCTCGTGGATGCAAGACCATCTTGATCTTGATAATATAACATTTAGACCGTTGCAAAGGCGCAAAAGCCGATTGATTATGATTGATGATGGCTGAAAGACATTCTTAGTAGCCTTATTAACCTTTTTTTATATCTTAGAGCCTTCCTAACCTCCTTGATATCTACGCTCTGCTCATTTTGTTTGAGAACTCGTTCACAAGCATCTGGCTTCTCCAGTTTTCGTCTGTGACCAAACCTCACAGGTTATCACCTCCACAGTTCTCGATGATCGTCGAATGGCCCTGGCGTTCTATAATGTACTTCAAACTCGAGATGCTTTGCGAGTCGGGAAAGTGAGCCATTCCATGACGCCACACTAGTGCTGAGGAGCCTTCAAGCCGGTTGAAGTTGTCTCGGCTTCCTCGCATCGGGATAATGAAAATCTTTATACAGTAGAGCGTTGGCTGGAGCAGTCCGATCGCGGTGTTGTATGATCTTTTGCGGGGTGTGAGCGGGATATTAGGGTATGCGAGCGAGTCCATGAGCATTGAGTGACGTGAGTGAGATGAGCAAGTGTATAGTGAATTAGCCCAATGGGTCCTGTATAATAAGAATACAAAACGTTACTCTAACCCCAGTGGATCCTCAGTATCTCGAGGCGCACCAAAGGGTTTGGGAAAACACCATGTGTAAAGTTACCGAGCCCCATGGTTTGCATTAGTTAAGAATATGGGTCTACCATACGCTTTACGAGTGTGGTACGATCGCAACCAACCATGTCAACTAATGAATACACCGATGGTCTGATCAAACCAACCGAAAGAAGAGTCGCGTCTGGCCAAAATCGAGCCAAGCTGCATTTCTATCAGTAACCATAGGTTGATTGTGCCCACCATCAGGTCCCCACAACTTTTGTAGTATATTCTAATTCTTTTGGATTCGATAGGACTTCAACAGGTCGTGACCCAGAGCGCTTATCCATGGAGTTCCGCAGGACCATTGTATTTATTGTCACTGGCTTGGCTTGCCAGCAGCGACAGTTTAGTTCCCTTCTATTGAGTGATCTTACTGAATGATTACGCCAAGTGGTGAGTGGTTTTTTGCAAATGTTCAGCTAAGCAGCTGAACATTAACCTTCAACGGTGCAGTGAATCAACATTAAACAACGGAGTGAACCAGGTACTAACAAATAGTATTAGTAGGGTGCACTAGCTAAACTCCCTCGTGTGGTCTTCACTGAATCGTCAGCTCATAGTTTTCATCAATCTATCGAGGTCTCCACGGGCGAAGGCCCAGCATTCTCGCTTGAATCCTCCCTCACCCCCAGTTCCTCCTTCTCGGGAACAGCCAGCGGCGAGCGCAGCTTCTCGGCCTTCAACTCCTGTATCACGGAGTCCCACTTGTCGAGCAACAGCTTGCACTTTTCGTGCAAACGGTAGCTGGTCTTGTACTCAAGCAGGCCCTCGCGCAAAATGCACTTCAAGACCTTGTGTATCTTTGTGCTTCGCAAGAGCGCCACGGTCACGGGGAATGCTGCCAATCGGTACAAGATTAATCGTGCTGTGGTGAGCTCCTGGTCGGTGGGGGGCGGTAGATTGCTAGGGTCGTCGGGCGTAACAGGCTGGTTGCGTTGTATAAGAGATCGCTGAAGGCGGATGCGGCAGAGCCACAACTGTCGCTGTTTTTCCTCTTCCGAAAGAGGGGCCTCCTTCTTGAGGGTGACCTTGCGTTTGGAGGGCAGGTGTGGTTCTTCCAGCGCGCGTTTTTTGGAGTTTCCGTGCTCGGGGGAGTGGTTTGGTTTGCCATTGGTAGACTCGGGGGAGTGGTTTGGTTTGCCATTGGAAGACTCGGGGGAGTGGTTTGGTTTGCCGTTGGAAGACTCGGGGGAGTGGTTTGGTTTGCCGTTGGAAGACTCGGGGGAGTGGTTTGGTTTGCTTCGTTTCCCGTTGTGCTCGAATTTGAGGTTATTTTGGTCGTCTTCATCCAGTTCATCTACTTGCTCTTCATCCAGTTCATCTACTTGCTCTTCATCGTCGTCGTCCTCAAGATTTCCTTCGTCGTCGTCGTCGTCCTCATTGCCCTCATATTCTCCTTCTTCGTCTTCGTCGTCGTCGTCGTTTTCGTCTCTCCCCAAGATGGTATCCACGAAACGGTCAAAGTCCAACGACTCTGTCGCCACGTAGGCCTCGTTGATGGTGGAGGGGCCCTTCTTCGACCCTGGCTTCTGCTTGCGCTTGAACTGGTCGGGGACCTTCTGCAAGAGCAGGTCGAGCTTCTCGGGCGTGAGGGGCTCTAACGACTTGTCGGTCATCCAGTAGAAGTCGCCGTCCGGGATGAATATCACGCAGTAGTTGGTCAGCTTCTTCTTGGCCTTGAGCACCGCGGGTGGAATAAGTGACTGTGGCATGATGAACGCGGGCCATTGAGGATATCGGGGCATCTTGGCCAAAACCAAGTCCTTTGGCTTGAGTCTGGACGGCTTTTTCTGCGGCATTGGGTGTGTGGCAGTGTGGAGGAGGTGTTGTTGTGAAAGTGATTTTTTGGGAGCAAACAATGAGTAAAGAAATGAGCGATAAGTGAGCGGTCAACAAACAAGTTGGTTTAGCGTGAGAGGTGGGGCTGTACGGGATGGACGCACGATGGGAGCAGGCCGATGACTTGGACGCAGTCGAAGTGGCAAAAGATACTGACGGAGTCAAAAGTAGTAGCGGTGATGTGGGGGGTGTAGTTAATGGTGAGACTGTGATGAGTTTTGGCAGGGCTGTATCTGACTTTGTCGGGGCGAGGCGAGGCAGGGTGAATGCCGGGAGGGAGACAGTTAGTAAGGTTAGGAGGGTGAGAGTGAGGGAGATGGCATGTAGATGTGAGGTTGATGGATCTGTTTGGTACGGAGAAGCTGGCAGAGCTGGGTTCAGTGAGGTTTGACTGGTTCATATCTGATTGATGACTTGCCAACAGAATGCTTGGATAACGAGAGAAGATAGCGCCATTCACAACTTTGAGGAGTCTTTATGGCATACGATTACTGATTAAGGGATGCCTTGATCTATGGCATAATAGTGACGGAGTTAGCCCTAAATAGTGCCTTTACTGAGCTGGGTCAGCATTTACTGTCTTGCCCAATATTCATTCCAACTACAATCCAACTACAATCCAACTACAATCCAACTCTCAATCCAACTACAATCCAACATTCCCATCATACTCCCTTCACCCATCATACTCCCTTCTCGCTCTCAATCCAACTACATTCCCATCATACTCCCTTCACCCATTCCACTGCCCTTCTCGCTCTCAATCGCTCATTCACCAAAGGCACTCTACGATAGGCTTTCCAAGATGTTCTGAATCTTCATTTACATAGATGTCTTAATTTAGCAAGTGGCCCGATCGGTTTAGTAAGCATCAACCAGTAAATGGAACACCGAGATACGATTCATTAGCCAGTCTGGTGATGGCAGAGAAGACATTCAACCTGTTTGTCTATATCGCCTTTTCAAATGCCGCACCTTATTTCGCCAGACCACCAGAACAATACTCATATCTAACTCACCTCAAATATATCCCCTCCACCTCGTACCCCCTATCTACCGCAGCCGTATCTAGCCTCTCTCCCATCCAACTCTCCCTCCCTCTCGCTAAATCCCCCTATCCATCCAACTCTCCCTTCCTCGCTAAACCCCCCTATCCATCCAAACTCCACTTTCTCGAAGACTTCCGATACTCTTTTTTTCACAACCATCCATGTATAGCCCCAAAACATTGGTTCGTTTGCTCAGAGAAGTACAGGAGCCGCCAAACAACACGGGAACAAGGCCCCTTCCATTCCCCCTGCTAGTCCCAGCAAGAAACGGAGCGCAAAATGAACCTCCACTCGCACACTCGGTGCCGCCGCAAATGGTGCCCATACTCAACCAAGGCTCCTCGTTGGGCTACTTTTTTACTGATGTGACGACCGACCTCACCGACCGCGTGCTCATGCGCCAGGTCAAGGGCATTGTTCTGAAGTTCCCACCGCCTCTCCCGCCGTTTTTGCCCGAAACCGGCTCTCACGATAACCACTCCGACGACGAAATGTCCTTTTCCGACAGAGACATCGAAGAGTACGAGCGCGAGTACGAGGAGCTTTCAGGAGACAGTGGCGACGACGAGTCCATCACGGAAAAAGGCGGCATTATGGTGCCATTCATATTCCCACCTCCTCCCGTGATAGACATGGACAAACTCGGATACGCCAAGAAGGAGGAGGAGGAGGAGGACCCGAGCAACGAAGGGCGCCAGTCTCCCCTCAAACGCCGCAAAATGAGGAATTTGGCGTATGTCGAGGTTCCACCGTTGCCGTTCCCCCCTCCGGATTATATGCCGTACCCTTTGATGGCACACAAGGCTGCACCGACGCCTGGCGAGGTCTTCAAGGCCATGGCGGACGCCAACGACAAGCTCCCCAGGGTGGATATGGTTCTCGCCAGTGCAGCAGGCTCGCTTTTTGAGCTTGGCGGCCAGGCCACGGAAGAGGGCTTTGAGATCACGCAGTACGAGCGCGCGAAGGAGGAGGAAAGGAAGGTGCGGTCGTCCATCAAGAAGGGAAAACGCCGCCGGTCGCTGGAGGTCGACGACGAAGAGTACCAGGAGTACTTGGAGTACGTGAATGGCATCCGCACTGACGAGGAGTACGATGATTACGCGGAGGACCGGGATGTTTTGGTCCTGACGGTGACATACGATCCCAAGGTTGGGTTTGGTGAGAGCAACGAGAGGACACGTTTGCAGGGACCCTCTGCCTCTGGAGTTGCTAGCGGAGAAAGCACAAACAGTAGAGGTGATGAAAACGCCCGTCATAGAGAGGCCACACGCCGCAATAACCTCGCCCCTACTCACCCCTCCTTTGCGGTGCAAAACAAGATGCTCGGGAGAACGTGGAAAAACCCCGCGCTGTTGGAAATACCCAGCGCACCCGCCAAAGACGTGGCAGTGGCAAACGGGGCTGGAAAAGAGAGAAGAAGGGTTGATCTCCACAGGACGCTCACACGACTAGAAGCTTATGAGGCCAAGAACAGCGCACGCGTCTACAACGCTCGCAAAAAGCAGCTTGTAGAGCGTTTGCGCAGGCTCCAGAACAGCCGCGTGGGCTTTGAGGAGTGCGACATCCAGGACCCCGAGTTAAAGGCGTACCAGACGCGTATGGAGGCCACACGCGACGAGGAGCTCGTCGAGCTCAAGATCAAGGCCAACTACGAGCTCTTGCAGAACTCCATGTTGTTCTACCACGACCTGAACCGCAACTACAAGCACATGAACCTGCTCTTGGTCAACAAGCTAGAGAAGCTCAAGAACTTCTTTGAATTCCAGAAGAACTTGTTTGAGGGCTACCTTTCGCAAAAGAACGGAGCGTTGTTCGACGTGCGCAGCAAGGAGTCTGCGCACCTCGTCAAGAACGTGCTGTCTGCAGGCGTCATGTCGCGGTCGCCGTCGCCGGAGAACGAGGCACAAGCGCAGCAGACGCTTCTTGGGTTGGTGCACGACTTCATGCCGTTGTCGTCGTCTGCAGAGTTCAGTGCCGTTGCGGGCGAGCTTCCCACGAAGCTTGCCCAAAGTAAGGATGTGAAGAAGCACAAGATTTTCCAGAGTTCGTTGTACGAGCGCATGACCTCGGGCTCAGAGTCGAACGCCTCGGACAGCAGTACGGGTCCCGGCAGACCCCCGCTCGGGCCCAAGAGGGGGCGTGGCAGACGGGCGAACGTGCAGACCGATGGTGTGGAGTACAAGTACAGTGAGGTGACGTTGTTGGCCAAGATCATGAAGCAGTTCCAGGGGCCACAGGAGGCTAGTTTGGATGATGCTGCGAGGGACATGGAGATGATGGGGGTGGTGACGAAGTGGCCTAGATAGGTCACCGATGGAGTGACGGGAGGTGACGAAGGGGCCTGGGTAGAGTGGGCGACATGGTGACGAAGGGCCTGGATAGAGTGGGCGACATGGTGACGAAGGGCCTGGATAGAGTGAGCGACATGGTGACGAAGGGGCCTGGATAAAAGTGGTCGCCGACGGAGACGCTCGGGCTATATGCCAGGGGGCATTACGAGCTGACGGAATAGCCTTGACAAAAGAAGCATTTATTGATATAGAGAGCACTCACTGGCTCGGTGAGTTCTCGGTTGATGTAGCACCAGGAAGGAACACGAGAGAACAACACAAGATCAAGAACGAGCATGTAGAATGTGAAAACGAAGAGCACGGGCAAGAGGTGAAGCGTACCAAACAAGGCGCTTATATAGGATTATGAGCATTGGGCGATCTAATTTAGCAAAGCGACCAAAATTGCAGTTTCAAGGTTTCTTGGGTGCAAAAAAGCTTGCTGCAAAAATTTCCTAATTTGGAAGGGCAATAAATGCCGCTCTTGACAAGGTGGAATCAATGAGTCGATGCAAAGGTGAAGGCGTAGAGTGATTAGCAGTAGTAGTACAGTACTACATGTGATTTGATATTTATAACGACGTGACAGAGGTGGAGGGAGGTAGTCATTAGAAGTAGACGATTGGATCAAAAGTTCTGGGTGCGAGGGTATTTCTACTACAAGCGGTTGCTCAAGGTCTAATATGTTTTTCAGTTTGTGTGAATACAGATGAATGCAGTTCCCTGGTTGTACGGTTTAGAGGCTACACTCAACATGTATATAAGGTATGCCCTCTGCCGCGATGGTGAATCTAGTATGTATGATGATATTTCAAATGTTAGCTGGAGTTTTGTGGAATGTGACGAAATATAGGAATACTACTAAATAATGACCTTTTAAACTGCTGGATAGGTCTAATAGTATCGGCAAGTGTAATCAGGTCCACTCTACTACCATAGCTACCGTCTACCACGACCATTGTTTACCATCGCCATACTACCTCGATATTAAACTATCGTAAAGATACATCCAAAACACTCTAAACTACTCTGAACCACAATCAACATCCAAAACACTCTAAACCACGCTCAACATCCCAGACACTCTAAACCACAATCAACATCCATGCCACTCTAAGCCGCTCAACATCCACGCCACTCTAAACCACTCTAAACCACACTCAATATCCATGCCACTCTAAACCACATTCACGCCACTGAACCTACACTATCATCCCGCTATCATACATTACCACCCAGTCTATCATATACACACCTCGCGCGCTACTGCCATAACATAAAACATAGTAATACAGTACAGAAAAACAAAGCACCTAGTAGTTCTCAAACTGGGCGTACAACGCAATGGCTACGTTGGACAAGCCAAGCACTATAGGGAACGAGCCCAAGGCGCGTGTGAACTGGCCGTAGGCTCCCAACTGCACCAACACATAGTACTTGACACTGTTCCAAACGCCCGACAACAGCGATGCTGGGGCCAACAGACCGGCGTTGACATTGAAGAAGTAGTGAATGAGAACCTTCAGAATGGCAAAGATGAAGGGGTCGTACTTGTAGATTCTGTCCAAGAAACCTTCCTCGTCGTCAATGGCCACCACCCTGCGCGAGAAGTTGACGTAGTACGAAATGACCAACGGGAAGAAGATGGCATTCAATGCCCACTGCACACCGGTGACAATGACGTCATGCTCGAGCAACACAGACAACTCTGGGGTTGGCAAGGTGCTGGTGGCGAAGAACTCCACGTTGTCCTTGAGCAACTGGTGGTTCAACGAGTTGTGCTTGAGGGCCACCAACGGCACGAAAGCGTAGACAAAGTAGAAGAGCTCCGCGAGAATCTCCAAGAACGACAACGTCACGGTGGTGGACAACTTCTCACGCAAGACGTCCGAGTACTCGAGGTACGTAATTCCCACGGAGTCGGTGAACTCGAGGACCTTGGCGTATGCCAACTCAGAGTATCTGATTATGGGGTCCAAAACGAGTTCTTTGACATCGATTGGCGGGCCTTGTTTGTAGTCTTCGTCGTTGTCGTCGTCCTCCTCATCATCATCTTCTTCCTCCTCATCATCTTCTTCCTCATCATCTTCTTCCTCCTCCTCGGCATCTTCCTCCTCCTCCTCAGCATCCTCATCATCGTCCTCCTCCTCAACCTCAACGACTTCCTCGACCACCTCCTTCCCCTTCTCCTCCTCCTCCTCCTCCTCCTCCTCCTCGGCCTCGTCTAGCACCTCCTGGAATGCCGCGTGCACCTTGTGCTCGCTGTCGGCGTGCGTGGAGATGAATTTGTCGATCTTCTCAACGAGCACCTTTTTGGTGTCTTTTCTGGCGACGGGGACGTCGAGCTTCTTGAGCAACTTGACCAAGTCGTCCTTCTTGTGTTTCGCAAAATCGGCCATGAATGAATATGTTGTGGAGATTGTTTTTTATTTACGGGGGTTATTTGTTGATATTTGAACGACGCAAGGAATAAATTCGGCCGCTATTTTGCCCACGATCCATGGAATTGGAAGCGCAAGCGCAGCCGTGTGATGGTTTGTGTGACCAAGTCCCATGGCGATGTTGGGTTGCTTTGTTTATGTTTGGGCCGAAATAGGAAAGTCCCCTGGGCGAGGGCTATTGCCTCGAGGGCCTATAGGGTGGGAGTATTGGTGTGGGTATTGAGACTGGTGTGTATAGGTATGCTTAGTATATTTAGTATGAGATGAGTGAGTGAAGATAACTAAAGGGGGTAAAGATGCTAGACTTTGAGGAGGATTGTAAAATTCTGCGCTTGTGTTGCTGTGAGTTGCTAGTGAGTTGTTAGTGTGAGTTACTGTGAGTTGTTAGCGTGAGTAAGAGTAGCAAATACTACAATCCAGTCAACTGAGGAGTTAACTGAGGATTTATGAAAAGCTTTGTCTTTTGCGAGGTAATGTGGGCGAGGTTGTGAAGTTTTACATTGCACCAGAAGAATGCCACCTTAGATTGGTGGAAGATTGTGTGTTGTGAGGGTTTGTGTATTGCTATGTGGGTTTCGTTATACAATAGAGTCCTGGTATGGTCTCGATAGCGTGAGTAGTTCGTATAAAGGCATCACAAGCGTTTATTTCGTCATTCACTAGTATCCATACAATAGCTGCATAGCATACTAATTGTCGGAGAATTTGCAACCATTTGCGAAGTTTTCGGCATAAACATTCCACGATGCTACGTGAGATACGGAATCAGCTTTAATAAGCATTAATGCTTACGCTCTATTAGAATGCGCATACTCTAGAGTCTCACACTGTAGAGTCTCACACTGTAGAGTCTCACACTGTAGAATCCTCACACTCTAGAGTCTCACACTGTATAATCCCCACACTCTATATTATAAATGCACGTTCTACGTCAAATGGCCTATTATCTCAACACCCTGCATCATCAAAATGACTGACTATCATTTAGCCTACATAGATTCACATTCATGCAGCATCGTTCTGCGCAGCCGATGCTGCAGAATATGATACGTTGTGCCCTCCAGCCCTTTGTGGCCGCCCACCATTTCCATCAGAAACAACCACTGCTTTCAATGTTATGCTGAATTTTTGGCCTTGGAGTTTAGATATTTCCTATCTAGGAAGCTGATTTCGATAATTTCGGTGAACAACCCTGCTTCCATTACTTGCTTTGACTTCAGAACATTCGGAACGTACGCACACCGTTGACGACATTCTACTAACCCACATCTTAATTTAGTGACCGTGCTACTAAGCTTTTTGAACTCTACCAAACCTTGCTTCAGCTCTTAATCTCGATCATGAAGTTCGGAATTGACCTATATTTGTGACTTTGTCCACCCCACAGTCACCAGATACCCCAATTCCAGCTCATTCGTGAAGCAGCATACTCCAGTTCTCCTTTATTTATGATTCCCAACAATTACGTAATATGTGAAATTCTTCCGAGCATGACCTGACTGGTGAAATCGTAAACACACCACGAAGTCAAGAGAGACCACACTAAGCCGTAGCCCCCACGTAGACCCCCCAGCCCTGCAATGCCACCCGCATGCCTCGGCACATACGGGTTCCAGCTCGCTGTACGGTCCGTCGCCGCGACCGTTGGCTTACGTAAGCGGCGATGCGGATCATAACAGAATAAAGTACAAATTAGCAACAGTTTTAAGCACAACTGTATACGCCTGTAGCGCTGGATCCAATACGGCGTACACACAGCAAGAGACTACACACAGCAAGAGACTACACACAGCAAGAGACACACAAGTCTGGACTTACAGAACCGACAAGGTTTGAACACAGAGGCAATTGTATCGACTGCCAAGTTACGCTGCAGATCAAGAAGTCAGAGACGTTCTGGACAGATCACTCGCGGTGGCGACATAATATCATCGGTTGGCCGGTCACCATTGGTTGATAGACCTCAGCACGGATCAGCTCAAACGGTTGATTAAGGATTAGTTATATTGTGACTAAGGATATTGACTAAGAATCGACTAAGGATATCACTACCAAGTATTGAGATCACAGTACTGTTCTTTACTCATTTGTTGAGTATTATCACAGCCATTTCCTTCAGTTCGTGAGGCTCATTTGTTAGTCACTCCGACTACCCTTCATTATGCTCCGACATTTCCTGCGCAGCTTCCTGCGCAGTCTCCCGAGGAGACATGAACAACCCAGGGTCAACCAGCTCGGCATCCAGTACATCTCCTCGCCTCTACACCAAAAAGTGTTCCCCCAACGCCCCCCATCGAGTTTCATGTCAGAAGTCAACGCCAACATGGTGGACTTGGCCAAAGAGCATCTTGCGCGGAACGAGCTCCTTGGAAAAAAGACTCAAATAACATCACCAATCGACATCCCGCACTTTCCACCGCTCGTGGGCAAGAGCTTGGATGAGCACTTCCACCGCCTAGGATCCGAACAATCAGAGCCGTATCTCACCATGGCCAAAGAGTTCTTTGCGCTGCCGCTCCCCGAGGTGCCACAGAAATGGATTTTCCAACCAGGCTGGACCCGTTACGAGGCCGGAAAGGAACCCGAGGCCGTAGATGCCCCGCTTGAAGACTCGCTCGTGTTCGACGTCGAGGTAATGTACAAGATTGCTAGCTACCCCACAATGGCCACGTGTGCCTCGAGCAAGGCGTGGTACGCGTGGGTGTCGCCGTTCTTGGTAGACCCTAAACGCGGCACAGACCACCTCATACCCATGGGTCTTCTTGAAAGAAAGCGCCTTGTTGTTGGGTACAATGTTTCGTACGACCGAGCTCGTGTGCAGGACGAGTACAACCTTCAGTTGTCGCAGGCATTTTTCCTCGATGCAATGTCGCTCCATGTTGCAGTGGCGGGCATCTGCTCGCAGCAGCGTGGGAGCTGGCAGCAGCACCGCAAGATGGCTGTTAGTGACGAGGACAGCGACGTCAGCGAGGCGAACCAGCAGCTTGAGGACGATCCGTGGCTCGAAAAGGGCTCGCTAAACTCGTTGGCCGCGGTGGCCGAGTTCCACTGCGGCATTGAGCTTGACAAGGAGCAGCGAGATGCATTTTCTACGCAGGACCCGCAGACGGTGGTTGCAAATTTCCAGGCCTTGATGCAGTACTGCGCGCGGGACGTGCATACGACATTTTTGGTTGCAAAAAAACTTTTTCCCGAGTTTCGCGACAAAGTGCCGCACCCAGCGAGTTTTGCAGCCTTGCGCCATATGGGGAGTTTCATTCTTCCGACAACCCGAAAGTGGGAGCGCTACATCGACAGCGCCGAGAATGTCTACAAGGAGAACCGGCTTGAGGTGCTGCGCAAGTTGCACAAGATAGCGAATGATTTGGTGACCAGCCTATATGAAGCCGGCGAAGAGGGTGCGATGCAGCAGCGGCCCAACCTGCCGGTTACTTCTTCTGCCGACCCCTGGCTCTCTCAGCTCAACTGGGAAATCAAACAACCACGTTTGCGCAAAGATGGTACCCCGACCGCAAAACAAGCCTATTTATGTGGGTACCCCGAGTGGTACCGCGACCTCTGCAAAACGCAAAAGACACTTGCTGATGGAACCAAGCAGCGCGAGCTCAACTTGAACTTGCGCACGCGGATCACACCGCTCTTGCTCAAGTTGCGGTGGGAGAACTACCCCGTGGTGTGGGCCGACAGCGACGGATGGTGCTTTCAGGTGCCTTTCGACGAGGCCGAGCACGCGCGTTTGGTAGCCAAGAACTACAAGGAGGTGCAGTTGACCGAGAACCTGTCGGAGGTGTTGCACAACCGCACGATGATGTTCTTTAAGATTCCACACCCGGATGGAGGAAAGAGGTGCACGCTGTTGTTCCTGAAAGGATTCACACGGTACTTTGAGGATGGCACGTTGACGAGCGAGTACGGATATGTGCTGGAGATAATGGGGTTAAACCACGCGGCACTGTACTGGGTGGGAAATAGGAAAAGGATAATGCTGCAGCTCGTGGTGTATGAACCTGCGGCAGCGACAAATACAGAGTTAAAAGCTGAGAAAGCCTTAAGATCTGAGTCCAAGCCCACAGATAAGAAATCCCAAACAGCCGAAGATTCTTGTGGCCTCATCATACCCCTCCTTTGCACCATGGGAACCATCACTCGGCGTGCCACGGAAAATACCTGGCTCACGGCGTCATCCGCAAAGGAAACCCGCATTGGTTCCGAGCTCAAAGCCATGATCGAGGCCCCCCCTGGCTACGTGTTCGTCGGCGCCGATGTAGACTCTGAAGAGTTGTGGATCGCGCTGCTTGTAGGCGACAGCGTGTTTGGAATACACGGTGCTACAGCTCTCGGGTGGATGACACTCGAGGGTGACAAGAATGAGGCAACCGACTTGCACTCCAAAACCGCGCAAATCATGGGCATCCTGCGTAACGACGCAAAGGTGTTCAACTACGGACGTATCTATGGCGCAGGCGTCAAGTTCGCCACTAGGTTGCTCAAGCAGTGCAACGCGCTGCTCTCGGACGACGAGGCACAGAAAATAGCGCGCGACTTGTACCAGAAAACAAAGGGTCTGCAGAGTCTGTCGCGGTATTTGCGCCAAAAAGCACAACTGGGCCGCTCAAGTAGACTTTACTACGGCGGAACAGAGTCAGTGATGTTTAATGCTTTGGAGAGTATCGCGTATCAGAAGGATCCGCGGACGCCTGTTCTTGGAGCGGCTATCACGAACGCTCTTACCAAGACCAACTTGAACAAGAACGAGTACCTCACGCTGCGTATCAACTGGGCCATCCAGAGCTCAGGTGTTGACTACTTGCACCTCTTGATTGTGAGCATGAAGTACTTGTGTGAGGTCTACTCGGTGGATGCGCGGTTGGCCATCACGGTGCACGACGAGGTGCGGTACTTGGTGCGCGAGAAGGACCAGTACCGTGCCGCGCTTTTACTCCAAGTGAGCAATGTGTGGACGCGTGCCATGTTTTGCGAGCAGATGGGGATCGAGGATTTGCCGCAGCTGTGTGCGTTTTTCCTGGAGGTGGATATCGACAAGGTGCTAAGGAAGGAGGTGACACAGAGCTGCGTGACTCCGTCAAACTCGGAGCCTATACCGCCCGGACGAAGTCTAGGCATACGGGAGTTGCTTGAGGAGATGAGTGGAGATGGGGTATTGGAAAGCCCGAAGAAGAGTTTGGACACAGCCAATGAATCTATCTCGTACCAGCCACGGATTCCTGTTCTCCAGAGTATGAGGGGGTCTGTGGGGGAAATGGAGGCCATGGCGAGATTAGAGAATCTGGCTTCGGCGGAGGACTTTCGGCGTAATGACGGGTTGATGTGCCGGAGTGGAGGAGGGCTGTATGGGAAGGAGTTTAGACTGCGACCGAAGGTTGTGGACAAAGTGGAGAAGGACACTAGATTGTTGGACAAAGGTAAGGTAAAGAAGGTGGCGGGCTCGAAAGAAGGGAAAACAGAAAGTAAGAAATCAACCAAACCGGAGATCTCCAAAGTTTCAGAAAGGCCGAAATGCTCTAAGAAACTCACGAAAATCGAGGTCTCTAAGGTTGAAACAGGCAAATCAGATAAAACGAAAACGAAAACTATCAAGGCTTCAGAAAGATCGACTTCATTAAAACCCAAAGGTGCACTAAAACAGAAAGACTCTGAGATCGGGGCTGCAAAAAAGGAAAACTCCAACGTTGCTTCCTTTCGATCGGTTGAATCCCTACACAGAAGGGACGAATCACAAACTTGTGCAAGCAACTCCCCGCAGACATCCTCCTACAAACGCACGCCGTTGCTGTTCAGATCTCGACTATCGAACGAGGTTGAATTGGGCTCCAACGGCACGCGTGAGCTAGAGCTGGCCTATGGCAGGCCCAGAAAGTGGGGCGCACACCGTACACTCAAGGTGGAGACTGTGCGACCAAAATTGGATGGCTATTTACACTACAGCGGGACTCGACGAGGGGCCAAGCCATCGCCGAGAAATGACTGAGCATTAAAGAAGAAGATACGAAGTATACGAAGCATATGATACCATAGATTATGAAAGCTGAAGCATCTATACCATAGATCAGTTGACATATCGATCCCATTGCAATACAGCATTAAGCATAGCAAACATACAACACCAACACCCATTAGTGGTTTTCAATTCGGCCATGGCTCAGTATTCGACGACGCGGTCTGTCGATGAGCGTGCTGAATCAAGGCAACGACACTCGAGTTTGCAAACTTCGAGATGATGCCTTCTATGTTTTTGTATGATTTTAGAGATAAGATCCTGTTCTGATTTGGAGAGTTCTGTTTTGTTTTTTCCAGTACTGTCCAAAGGCCTTTTAAGAGACGCTCTCACAGTGGTCTATTTTGTTTTTCCAGAAGTACTTTACCAGAGGCCTTTAAGAGATGCTTTCTTAATGGTCTGTTTTTTTCCTATTCCAAGATTGCTTTTCTGTATTCAAAAGGCCTTGTACCAAGGTCATTTGATTCTTGCCTGGCTAGGTCCTTTTCCGTGATAATTCAAGATCTTTTGATTCTTGAACTTTGCGGTTTTTAAGAGGCCTTGTTTCCAGGATATTGGATTTCCAAAAGTCCAAAAAGTCTTGTACGATTTCTCAAAGATCCTGTTCCGTGATTCTTTAAAGAAGTCAGCTTTTTTTTACTACAACCTTCCAACTCCAAGATTTGTCGTGGTTTCAATTGTCGGTCTTCCATGTGATCACAATCTACAGGGATGACCAACAACGTCCGGCACCGACTCTCTCCACACTCTCCAGCCTGAAACCCTATAATTAGCACATAGCTATTGATCCGGCGTTTCTTAGGAAATACTGTTGAACCAGCTCAGCTGTTCTCGAACTCATGATTCTCTGAAGTATTTTAAATGGACACCTATAGAAGTTTTCAGCAGCATTAGTTTAATGTGATATAAATTCATAATTCACTTTGAGAACCTGTAACCGACCAACTCACCGGTTTTTCTTAAAACCTGGTCTTCCTTTAGTTCCCTTTCCGCCTCAAATTCGCATTAATCATGCATTCATCTATATTTAATGTCCGCTGTTATCACTTCACGCCGAAGTCAGTCTACTGAGAGTCGAAAATTTCGCCAAAGGTATAGGTCAAGTGGTGAAAAAGATTCAAAATCTCCATCAAGTTCATTTCTAGCATCTCATAGCAGTATATTCGCCGCAGTATATTCTCATTGCAGTGTAATATCCTCTCAGTATCACCCTCAAGATCATCCTCGATCCCACTCACTGCCCCAAAACTTATCCTCTTATCTTCCCCACGTACTGCATAAACCCAATAATATCAATAGCCAAGATATTAATTCCATTTAATGCACCGAAGATTCTCAGGAGCATCAGGCATGTCGGATATTCGCATTACAGGTCAACTACAAGCTTAAAGTATCGTGGCTACCCCAAAGCCTAAAGTTGCTCGCAAGCAAACATAGACCCCACCCATTTTTACGAGGCCTCGGAACGGCACGAGCGGGCTTAATTATTGGCTGTTTGGAGCTCTGCGCAGGAAATACTAAAAGAAGAAATTCTATTGGCTGCCGGAAGACCCTCGTGACTCACACCCCGTTTGGCCCAGCTCGGTAGAATGGATGGAGGGATGACAGTTCGTGGTGACAGGTGGTAACAGTACTAGCGTAAAATTAGAGGTTTAGCAGAGAGATGGTAAAAATACAGCGCAGTAAAAATGTTGCAGCATATTCCTTTATCTTCGGCAACAATAGCAAGCTGTAACTGGAGGAAGCACAATGTTAGTGATAATAACGTGTTCAATTGGGGTTCGGCAGCATTATCCAGATTCCGTCGAAACACTTCAGCCACTCGAGAAAAGAAAAGACGTGTGGCTGAACTAAAGTAGAGGCCTCCAAGTATGGAAGCTGTACCAGACGAAACCTAATCCAGCAGTGGGAGATATTGGGCTGGGATTTGTGTACATATATTTACTCCGGATAAACTTTTGTGTCGGCCCAATTGGGAATATGTGCTACCAAATACGGAACGACACCAGGCACTATCCAGTAGGCAGTAGGTGGGCCAGAAACTCAGGTTCCATCCAATGCAGGTCAGACGTTCGCTTGGCGAGCGGGGATGCCCAACTGCGCGCCAGGTAGGCTCACTGCAAGCACTGCATCTAGCACACACAGGAATATCCACGGCTCATATCCGGCCATTCCGATCCTGCTATCGCCGGTGAGGCCGAACTGGCCGAGTTTCCAGTGAAAAATTTTAAAGACGCACCCAAAATGGGTGTATTCTGCTTACGTAACGGGTATTTTGTTTCCACTTCCGCTTTGGGCGGAATAATTTCAAAACAAAAAAAATCGGTACCATGAACGACCTGAACGTATAAATACAAAGCAGTTGCTCAGGGCAGCAATTTTTTGTTTTCTTACATTCAGACTACACTCACAATGTTTCCCGCTGGTGTTATTTTAGTGTTCTGCTTGCTTTTCGTGATTGCCGTTCTCATTCTCGGTATCTTCATCCACAAGAGCATCAAGGCCAAGAAGTCTAACCAGAGATTCTAAGCATGCTGACTTTGCAGGGCCAGCTGGAATGATATGTCCACACGACTTAACTGTGAGCCGCTGGCCACGTTATTCAGGTCTTCGAGCCCGCAATGATCGCAAGCTGATATCCGCTCAACATGAGCTGCTACTTGTTTTAATATCTTAATGTTTAATACGTGAACTACTATACAATTGACGGGAATCGATTGTCGAACTTTTTTTAATGTGGGTTGAATCTGTCCATGGTCTGGGATCCTGTGCGTTGGGGAACGTGCTGGTGACCTGTGAATTGTCTTGATGAGGCTTGGAGTGCGTTTGGGGGTTGGGGAACCCTCTTGCGTACATGAGCAATGGCTGATTTGAGACTTGTGTATTAATTGACAAAAAACCTTAATGATTGTAGAGATAGAAAGTACGCTGTGTTGGGGGAGGTTTCACATCAATTTGCTCTTGTCATGGTTACTTGATGTTCATTGCACTGTCATTCTACTGTTGATGTCCATTCTACTGTTCTGTTGATGTCATTCTACTGTTCATTTTCCTGTTAATGTCCATTCGAATCTTCCCCACTGTCCATTCATTCTATTCTTCTCTCCTTCTCTTTCCTTCTCTTCTATTCAACCGCCCAACGTCGCTCGGAAGTCAACTTTCTGCCGACATTTGCGGGAATTATTTGTGCGGATTATGCAAGATTTTACCCGGCCATTTGACGTCATTTCCGCAAGGCTTATAGAGATTTATTAGTGGCAGGGCTGAATGCCGAACAGTTCATCGCCGAAAGTCCGGCATCTCCGCTCCGGGTGGAAATAAGACATGTTTGCCGGTTACATGCAAGGCTATATGTGCAGGGTTGTTGGCAGAGTCAATAGGAAAATTGGGCCGCAGGCTGGCGGGGTCCTTAGAGGGGCACTGGACGGAGAGACAGGCGAGGTCATGTGACGAGGGATGAGGTTCGTTGAAGACTAACTGGATGTAAACTATTATCTAGACCTAGACAACTATTACCCAGACCAAGAGAACTATTACCTAGACCAAGAGAACTATTATCATGCTTGTACAGACCCACTATCTTGAAATCTTGAATTAACATCTAGAATGTGAGGCATTAAATGCAGAATTCAATACTTGAGGTATTTTACCTAAACGATAATAATCAACTATCAATAGTAGTCATCTGACGTCAATCGTAATACTTAGATGACGTCACAATGGGTAACACAGACAATTAGTTTTTGGTCCTGTTATTAGGTCATGTCATCATACGAGCACTAATTCACTGAGTTTTGGTGGCAGCTTTGGAGAGGGTTAGCTCAGCACCTAGTAAAGCTAGGCCTTAGCCGCATAGCTTTGTGGACTTTCTTCTGCGATAGGAGTTGAATGATGTGAAGGGTCAGTATATGGCAAATCTTAAGCCTGGTTTTAATACCCGTCTGTTGGTGCGCACGACGAGAATTTTAACTCAGTTTTTGCTTGAATTATTGATGCTAAGTTTGTTAAAGTACTGTTCTCTTTTTATCAGCTGAATCAACAGTGCCCAAGAAGGAGCGGTTTGATTACCTGATTAGATGAATCAAAAAGTGTCTTTTGATCTACTGGGGTGAGTCAAGATCCCATTTGCGTTTCCATCGTTTTTTACCTTGTGTATTTACTTGGCCACTGCGATTTACCTTCTCACGTTTTCCATCCACGTGCAGCAAAAAGCTCGTACTCTGCTATACTCGCCCAAATTCTTTAACATCCATTATGATTGGTTGTGCCATTGTTTTGGCTCCCGAAGACTTTGCAGCCATATTTCTACTCTGGCAATTTTCCGTCTTTGAAATCTTTTTGCACCCATTCTGGCGCAGTGTATTTTCATTCAAACATCTAGGCTTACTACCGAACTCGACGAGCTTTGTTTTAGTGGATGCTCATTCGAATATCTAGGTATATTACCACCGAACTCGAGGAGTTTTGCTTAGTAATTTTCTTAGCGGACAAGTTTTCTCTCTCCACTATTGGCTCTCTTGCCTCACTCGAGTAGCCTTTGTTCGCACACAACTATGTACTTTTGTCTTAATCGCATTGCCACATTACTTAACTTACTCTTCAACACAAAGTTGAGTTACCTTCCTTCTAGAAACCTGTAGCATCGGAAACGTACGGAATTTATAGTGGAACTAATTACGTCGAGCGTTTTATAAGCATAGAAGTTCTGCCCAATGACTACCCCTTTCTAGTCAGTTAAATTAAAAGCGCACAGCCATTCGTGTTTTATGTACCTCGCCTTGTTGAAACACTACTAGTACTGTATGTTCTACTTTGTATCTTTATCTGATTACTTTATTTTAAATCCTCGCGTATCGACTATTTTATCTATCTTGATCTATTTTTAAAACCGTTTAATGTCAGATCTGACACTTTATCCAAAAAGTGTGGTGACTTCTCTCTTATTCAGAGAAATATATATACATATGTACTGGGCGGATTGACGAGTATCCACTTTGGGAAATGGTTAGTTCTTCCAAACATGAGCTCATTTACATGATACTTTGACCGTAGTTTTAATAGGGATTATTTTGTGATCTGCTGCTTTTTCAGCATATTTCTCTTTACTGCTGGAATGCTAGCCTTAACAGCTTCCACTTGGGTAATTTTTAATTCACACTATTGATTCATAAGAACCGTCTTAAACTTCACGTTTACTTTGGCCACCTTTACAGTATTCTTTTTCTATATCTGCCTTTCTTTGTACCTGTTCGGCCACCTTTATATTCTGTTTTATATTATTAGCTTATGATCTAGACTCTATATCTAATTAACGTATATATGTAACTCGCCCGGTTGAGCTTAAATAATCCCAATGTGGTAGATGCCACTTCTCTTAAATACTTCCAATGTGATTTGCTAATGTTAGCTTCGAGAAAAAATCTGGCGCGCAAAGAGATCCTTCTGGTAGAGACCATTCTAGTCCTCTAAATTCATTTGTAATAAAGCATGGCCAACTCAATAAATATCAATGGTCTGCTAGCATAGCTAGAGATTATTCATCGTAATCTCTGATGAAAAACGACTGCACCATACCAACAGTCGCCAACGCCGCCATCAAGGTCCACGAAAACCACCCAATTCCCATCTCCTCACTCACAGACATCAAATACCCAAAAGTAATCGGACCCACAAACCGCGCCAAACTGGCAAAGCTCATGGTGCTGGCGTTCACGTAAGCACGGTGGCGCGGCGCTGCAGCACGGTGATTGAGGAGCATGACCTGCAGGAACCCCGTCGACCCTCCCAACGTCTTGACAGCAGTGAGAAAGTACAAGATGACAGGAGTGAACCACAGAGGAAAAGCTGGGTTGTACTTATGGAGAGTGAAAACGAGCCACGGCGTCACAAAGTACACCGCAGGGAACAACGACACCGAGAAACGGAAGCCGTTGACAGTGCCCAACTTAGCGTCCATCACAGGGAACGCAAATAGAATGATCAACATGCCCACAATTCCGGTGACCAGCATGAGCCTTCCAATGGAGCCCACGTCCATGCCCAAGCCACCCGCGATGCGGAATGGGAACTCAAGCTTGTCTGGCTGGAATCGGGACGCCAAAAACACAGGGAGAAACTCGTTGTGCACCACTGTGTGGAGGGCGATGATGAAGTTTGCAGTCATCGCCGTAATGACAGGACCGGTGAAGGCGTTTTCGTAATCGACAGGAGTCTTGGCCGCTGTTTCTGCGTCGACCGCCTGGTTTGGGTCTGATTCTTGATCCGCGAGCAAGTTTGCCGATTCCTGGGGAGAAAAGTCCCATGGACGTGGTGGCGCTTTGATGCCAACAAACAGGAGTAGCCAGTCACCGAATTCCACACCGTAGTCGCGCTTGAAGCGGAATGTTTCGTGTGTTTCCTCCAAGAAAAGGACGCCCGCGACGAAGGAGAAGACAAGAAACAACGCCACAACGATGTTGGACAAGGCGTAAGGGTATTTGGTGACGATTTTGTTGTAGAGGGAGTTTTCACTAAAGAGGGTCGAGTCTTTGTTTGTGGAAGGGTTGATGGTGGTGAGGATGGAATAGCCTAAAGTGGACAACTTCTCAGCTGAAGGTGCACTTCTTGTACCGTTTGTGTACGGCAGTTTTTCACTTGGCCTCGTCAAGAAGGACGAGCCGCCAATGGCGGGGCCTATGATACTCCCGAAGTTGAAGATGAGCGGGAGGGTCAGGAAGGCCACTGCCTGGTGGCGCTTTTCTGTGGCTATCTCGCCCACAACGGTGCGTAGCACGGCGATGTTTCCGTTGAGTGCTCCCGCGAGCGAGCGCGAAAATAACGCAAAGTAGTAGTTTCTGGAGAACCCAAACATGAGGAGCGACATGGCGGTACCCGCGAGGCCCATCAAGAGCACGGGCTTGCGGCCAATGCGGTCGCTGAGTTTGCCCCAGCGCACGGCAAAAAGGAACTGGCAGAGCGCGAAACACGATGCAAGGTACCCGCTATACTTGGAGATGTCCTTTTCCTCTGGCGCGACCTGGAAGTCACGGATCATGAAGTAGACATATGGAAATAGCGACGTGAACGCAATTGGTTCCGAAAACCGGATTAGGCTTAGGATGAGGATCTGGCGGATAGGGAAGTCGTCAAGCATGGTAAAAATTAAGCCGACATGACGTAGAATGTGAGGGAAAAGCTGTATTTAAGTTGAGTGGCGAAAAACATTTAAGCGACGTGAGCAAAAACCATGAGTCAGTGGGGATATTTAGATAAGGCAGATAAGCGAGGTGGAAAAGCGAAGTAGATAGAGACAGATGAGGCGGTGAAGAACAAACCGGTACATACATGCATGAAATAAGCAGAGAGAGCGCTGTTTGGGATGAGGATACTTAAGTATGTGGTGGATTAGTAAGCTACGCGCGATAGGAGTACTAAAAAGTGGCTTATGTCGTGATCTAGCGATGAGTAATTACGCGAGCTCGAAACCGGCCACAAAGGGTAAGAATGAGCGTGAGTTCAGGGGAGCGTTAACGGGTGGCATACAGTGTGGTTGGGTGGTTGATAGTGTTGGATGGTGAGAATTGGGAATTGAATTGTTGATCGCTGGAGGGTGTGGGAAGTGATGCGTAGAGGGTGGGGGGTGGATAGGTGGGGAGGCGGGATTCTAGCGAATAGTAGGGGCATTAGAGAGTAGTAGGGAATTAGAGAGTAGTAGGGATCTTAGAGAATAGAGGACGAGTAAATAGAATAGAGTGTAGAATATGATTATGGATGGTAGGAGTTTTTGGTAAGTTGCACAAAGCAACCGGAGATTGTGGCTTTTTTCCGGTGGAGAGGGTATAGGATGGGGGAGGATGCGAGGGAATGAGAGAGGGACCAGAGGGA
This sequence comes from Kodamaea restingae, assembly GCA_003707425.3. Taxonomy (NCBI): domain Eukaryota; kingdom Fungi; phylum Ascomycota; class Pichiomycetes; order Serinales; family Debaryomycetaceae; genus Kodamaea; species Kodamaea restingae. The sequence goes on from PPJA03000009.1 coordinate 514,870, forward strand.
GCGGAAAGGGGATGAAGAGAGATGCGGGAGAATGGAATAAAAGTGCGGGTGAGGCTTGTGATAGTGGCGAACTATTATAATAGGAGTTTGTATAGAGTTGCTCGGTTGATGTTATAATGTTAGTTTATGGGTAATGTAGTATTTTATTATATTCAATAGTTCTCATAGTTAATATGGTCGATAGTTGATATGTGTAATAGTCGATATTTGTAATAGTTGATATGTGTAATAGTCGATATTTGTAATAGTCGATATGTGTAATAGTTGATATGTGTAATAGTTGATATGTGTAATAGTTGATATGTGTAATAGTTGATATGTGTGTGGTTAATATAATGATAAATGGCTTGAATGACTGTATACAGTTTGTGCAGTTATGCAGCTGGGAATTTGTCACTTTATGGAAAAACAGAGACAAAGCTTTCGATTGACTTTTCTACGAAGAAAGTAAGATATTTATAACGGCCGAGACGGCGTTGTGCCATGTATTGTGCTGAGCTTGCAACATCATTGGTCATGCGACATGTGAGATATACATGAAATCGGTGGTAGGATCCAACACTGCGTAGATGATTAACGGAATTGACAGAGCATGGGTGATACAGAATGGGTGCGTGGGTGAAGGACGGTTGAAATCGACCGGGTGGAGAGGAGTGATAGTGGCTGCAAATTCTCGCCCAACTGTGATTTGAGTATTAATGAACGAGATAATGGAGGCAGTTGAGTATAGTAGAGGGCTGATGGTGTAGATATGGAGTTGTCAATGATGCAGAGTTGCTGGTGTTGATGCTGATTTAAATTATAGTTAATGTGGAGTCAACAAAGAGTTATTCAACATAAGTATTGTTTTGCGATTTTACTCGACGATATGAGTTCTGAGATATCAGAACCTATTAAGAGAAATTACGAGCTCAGAGAAGGATTGCATTTCAGCTTGTAAATGGGAAAGGCGTTTTCATAATGAAACTTGGGGGTGATTTTTCAGACGTGCTTTTAGGGTGATTTTTCAGACGTGCTTTTAGGGTGACTTCCAGAGTGATTTCCAGCGAAACATCGAGATTTTTCAAAGCCCTATTAAAGGGATCCAAAGTCCCCAGCAGCTCTTATCCTGATCTTCAAACAGATTCCATTTGTTAGACTCACTTTTTACCTTGCAGCCAAGGCATTCGCACCCAAATATGAATTTAGGAGAATCGCAAATACTACCCTGGACTTTATCATGGCGAATAGTGAAATAGTGTCTTTGATACTTGGCATGTCACTTGATGTACTGGATATGCTACTCGGTCAGATAGTCAGCAGTGTACTTGGTTTGATATTTGGTTGGTTTTGGGATTAGGGTGATTATGACGGTTATTTTGGTACAGTATTTATAGGGATAGGATGGTATAGTGAGCTATTTGGCCCCGTACGTTTTGTTGTATCTCATTTAGTATCGCTGCTATTGTATTTCTTCATCTGTTTCTCTGTACCATTTTACCCGAGTACGGCCTCCTATTTTAACTTATCCATATGGTCTACTACTGTTTTAAGTAGTCATATGGCTTAGTCTTTAGGTCCGCTCTCTTTTCTCTTCATCATATATTCCCTTCCGTATCTATTCCCTTCCGTATCTTTCCCCTTTCTATTCTCTCCATTTCTATTCTCCCCGTGTCTCTTCCCTTCCTCTCTTTTCTTTCTCTCTTTTCTTTCTCTCTTTTCTCTCTCTTCTTTTCTTTTTCATTTCCTCTCTCTTATGATTCGCAGCCATAGCGAAGAAACACTCTCTACGCTAATAAATCCCCCCAACCACAGCGATGCTGCATCCATCCAGGAAACGCTCCGAGAAACCCCATTGAGTGTCTTTGAAAGACCGGCGGCAAGCTACACATCGCGCCACCACTATCCCATTGTGCTGCGAAACCTCACGTCAGGCGTGTCGATCTTCCGATCCGAGCAGCATTTCGAAGACTTCCGTAACAAGAAGGGCCTGGGTGCGTGGCTCCACACGTCGCTGCCCATAATCGCGGGCATTTTCATGAGGAACACGCCGTTCATGATCATCTCACGCGTTGTCAATGGCCTGCGCACAGACTTCTGCAGGGTGTTTTTCAGGGTGGCTGGTACCAACCTTTCTCACTACACAATGGAGTTCTGCGACGGGTCTGTGGTAGTCTTGTACAACAACAACAGCCACAAGCCCAGCGTGGACTTTGAGTATAAGAACACCAAGGTGCGGGCGCTTGGGGTCACCAACTCGACGTTTGGAAACGGTTTAGTGCGCTGTTTCGTGATGCCAGACACCGCCGAAATGCTTTGCGACGGCCAGGCGCAAAACGCACGTGCTGACAGCAGTGTGCTTTCGCAGAACGCTTTCGCTGCGCACATCGAGCGTCAGAATAGGGCAGAGGTACAGCGCAATGTGCGGCAGCCACCGGCCATCACGACGCCTTTTGCGACGTACAAAGATGACAATGCGCGTGTTGGGGGCAAGTTTGTTCGCGAGGGCACCATCGAGATGTTTGGGGTTGGGGATGAGAGCGAGGGCGATGAGATGGTGGTTATTTGTGTTTTGTTGGTTTTGCGCGAGCAGGAGAATAGGAAGATGAAGGGGTATGGGAAGCCGCGGAGTGTGGAGCATGAGTAGTTAACTGAGCACTTTGGGACGAAGTCGCGAAGTGCGAATGAGTTGGGATGAGATGAGTTGGGATGAGATGCGTTGGGATGAGATGAGTTGGGATGAGTTGGGATGAGATGAGTTGGGATGAGTTGGGATGAGATGAGTTGGGATGAGATGCGTTGGGATGAGATGAGTTGGGATGAGTTGGGATGAGATGAGTTGGGATGAGGTGAGTTACATAATAAGAAATTGCACATGACCATGACAGAATATGTTGACGCTTGTCTCTGTTGATTGCAAATTGTGGAGTCGGGCGAGCGTCCAGTGTAAAGCGCAATCCATAGCAGGTCAATGCTCAACAATGTAGTGCATTCGTTCGGAAAACAGATTCACTATTTGTTTACTGAGGAAGCATGGTCTTTGAGTTGAATTGTGGCAGGCCGAAGGTTGTTTCTGGGATATGTACTAATGGTGTCCAATAGGATTGTGCTTGTGTATTCCTCCAGTCTATCAAGTCCAAAACCAAATTAAGTCACGTGGGACGGTCACAAGACATTCATTCATGCAGGCCAAGTACCTTATGAAGCGTGTTCAACCGCGCCATAAAACACTCGACAGATTTCCAGTACATTACAACAAAACTATGGAACAATCTGTCAACCTTCAATTTGTATATCAATCGAGTGGACTCAAAAGCCATATATGAAATTCCAAAAAAGTGTAATGTGTGTAGGGTAAAGAAATGTGAAGTGGAAGAAAACCGGAAGAAATCCGCCGAAAGTCTTGTGCATTTCATGTTGGTATGTGTTCTGCCGAGCACTGAAATGTCACGCGCAGATATCGTTTCATGAAACACTTCGTGGCAAAAACTCGTTTACAATAGGCAAGCATGTGAATACAGATTTACATCCTCAATCTCCCACTTGTTCCAAATGTGCATTGCGCGGTTAAATAATCCACAATACTGACCATTTGTCGCAACAATATACACCTTGCCGCTAATATACATTTCACTTACTTTCGTCAGTAATCATATACAGAATTCTTATTTTAGCACACCACTATTATTTACCATACTCTTTTATACTAGATTCAATATGCTTATAGTAAATAATATATACTAGATTAATACACGATACTCTTTTCTCCCAACAAGTACATTAGTGTGTTACCAAACCTCACGAACACTTCACTGACTTCGTGCTGACCTCGTCAGTGAGGAGATAGTCGTCGTTCGTGGGTTAATGCCATAAGCAAACAATAGCAGAAGCCGTCACGTCTAGAACTTTCCTGTACCCTTGGCAACTAGAAATCCCAACCATTTCCTTCTGGCCTACCGATATTTGCATTTAACCCCTCAGACCCACAGATGGTACGACTTCAACCCCCCATCGTTCCCCTCAATCAAACCCTCTCACTAAATATCAGTTATTTCCATCCCGGTGAGATTGAGTCATGCAATGACTCAAGCCACTCCAGCTTGATGCCATGACTCAAATACAATCTGCCACAAACAAAGCCGCGCAAAACACGCATCTCTTCGATCAGATATACACTGACTCGGCCTGACTCCCCCATCTCGTCGTCAGTTCATACCTCAATGCGATGGTTAGCAGCCCCGATGTTCCCCACGGGGACGGGGTGGCAATCCACTCAGCAATTCAATATTATATATGGTGGCTACCCCTCTCTATCACCCTCTGCGAAGACCGGAAACATTCTCAGAACATTACATGAAGACAGGCTCCACTGTAGCAATGACGTCAGCTCAACCCTTCTACCTGTGGACTGGTACCCGTGGGTCTCCGGCTACGCAGGTGGAAATTTCCGTTTAAGTACTGTTGCAAGTTTCTGTTGCAGTATCCGCATATGTTTCCGCGCAAGTTTCCGTGAGGTTTCCGTCAAGTTTCCGCCTAACCATGTCCATATGCCCAAGTTTCTCAAGTCTGTGTAGCTTGTCTGTATAGTCAAGCCTGTTCAGTTAGCCCGTTAATTCAGTCCGTTGGCCAATTGCCATGTGCCCAAGCTCGTTTACCCAATCCATATATTCTGATTTCCATGTGTCCAGGTGAGTTTCCCCAAGCTCCTTTTACCCTGGTATATTTACCCCGACATCCTTCTGCCCTAGGCTTCTACCCCTAAAAGGCACAGCAACCCCAGCCCAGCATCAAGCAACAATAGCAGCAAACCCCGACTGGCAACAATAGCCCGCCAAAACACCTTTTCGCACTCTGTTCAGCCTCATCGCTCTCGGAGTATGAGGGGAACAAAGGTAGCGGGGTTAATCGCTGAAATTTACACAAAGTCCACAATAGTGCATAATTTTTTGCGAAAAGTACCAGAAGCTCCGAAACTAGAAATGTTTTTCGAAGGGCCCCCCCACAAAGCATGTAGTCCGGCAATTATAAATACGAAGGCGCATCCGGGCGGGTCGCGCATCCCCAAAAACAGAACAATTACAGGCACTTTTAAAGCCAAACGCATCTCCGCCAGAGAAGATACTTCCCCATACCTCTTCGTTCGCCGACTTCCCCACTTTTCAGCCGGAGTTTGAAGCACACGTGATTCTCAACAAAATTCGTTTTTGCAGCCAGATTCAGGGATTTGCCACGCATATAGAGGTGTGTTTTGAACTTTTCCTTGTTTTTACGAGAGTAGCGCTGGTAGGATAGCATAGTTTTGTTGCGGATACGATTGTCACGAGTATATCAGTCTACCTAGTAAGTACTTTATTGAGCCACTACGTTATTAGAGTTCGGAGCCCAACAGTTCACCACCAGTTCGAGTTACCAGTTCAGCGTCCACCACCAAAGTATACCGGAGTCAACCAGAATACACCAAAGTCCACCACATCAGAGTACTTCAGATTCATCAACCCGTGTATCACCTCAGACTCGCATCCCAACGTGACTACCCAAATCCGATCAACCAACCTGTACCTTATTGACTCTACCCCGATCATACTACTTATATTCACTAAACCACCATCCATACTCACTAAACCACCATCCATACTCACTAAACCACCATCCATACTCACTAGACCACTATTCATACTCACTAAACCACCATCCATACTCACTCAACCACCCTAATGAGTGCACAAAAAAAATATGTCTGCGCGTTCTGCGCCCGTGCATTCACACGGTCCGAGCACAAACAGCGCCACGAGAGGTCGCACACCAATGAAAAACCATTCCACTGCACATCGTGTCTGTCTCTGTTTGTGCGGCGAGATTTGCTCCAGAGACACTGCAGAACTGTGCATTCCATCCCCACAGTTGGGGAAAACAAGCGTAGAAAGCTGCTGGTATCAGAGGAGGAAGACGTTTCTAGCGAAAAACAGCAACCCAAAGCAGAGCCCTTGAACCATGACCTCATCCAGCTTCTTTCTACTCTGCGCAAGCTAGAGAGCATCACAGGTGTGGAAAAGTTCGACTCCAATGTCAACGAGTACTTCTTGGTGGGATACGTAGAGCTCTCTGCCCAACTGCTGACGCTATCTCTCGTCGATCGTATTCTCAAGGACGTTATGTCGTTCTTGAGCGCGTGCGACGAACAAAACGAGGGCGAAGGCCCAAACGCCTCTCAGAAGAACTTCAAGACCGGCCTTATGTACACCATAATCTCACTAGGATTCATATGCAACAATGACCACACGCGCTCCATGAGCTACTTCTTGAAGGCATGGAACCTCCTTATCCAGACGCTCATCCCCAATTATAACAACAACAACAACTTGTTTGATCAAATCGAGATCTTGAATAACCTTTTTCTCCTTGCCTACGTCTATTTGAAGTATGACTTGGGCCGCTATGAGGAGGAGGAGTCGACAGTGAGTGACACGGTGATCCTCAACTACCTCAACGATATTAGCAGCATCATCAACACCAACCTCAGCACCTTGTCGCTGGCCAACTTGGTGGAGGTGAACGTGCCTTTGTTTTGGAACATTTACATCTTGCTTTCTACGTACCTCAAGCTGCTGCTGCCGAAGATTTATTCTTTCTTCACCACCCGTAACATCAACGATGAGATGACGCTCGCGGAACTCATGGTCAAGCTCCTGAAGCAGGTGGTCAATCTCGACGACATGGCGGGCGACACGCACTTCTTGAAGCTGGTTGTGGTTGCCACTCTCTCCAACGAGTTGAAGAATGTCTCCAATGCAGAACCTTTGCTTGTTTTCGACCTGAAGAACACATTGCATAACGCTGTGATTTTAATCAACAAGTCCATAAATACCATTTCCACCCCAGAATCTCAGCCCCCGCATAAAACCAAGATCTTTGAGCTCTTTAAAAAGAATGCCATAATTAGCAGCCCCTCCAAGTTCCATGACTTGCTAAACAACTACCTTTTTGTGCCAACATACTATTACCAGTGGGACTTGCTTGGAGCCACACTCCAGGAGGTGACGGTGACCTACCCCATCACGCGCTTCTTGCACGAGTATATACTGACCGCACCGTACATGGATATGCCTGCACAAGTGCACGCGTTCTTCCAATTCAAGGAACCCCACATGCAGATCAACAACAACTTGAGCATCATCAGCTTTCCACTCATCTTCTTCAGCAACTACTTAAATCTCAACCTCTTGAGCTTGCGCCAGTACAATCTTCTCCAGTTGAAGTCGATTGCAGCCTTCATCATGGAGTGGTACCTCATCATGAATAAGGTGCTTATCATAACTTGGAACTCCCCCGACATGTTCAACTCCAATTATATCTTGCAAAACTTGTTGTTCCTCCTCCTTGACAACAAGCGTGTGCTTGCCTCGCGCTTGGACATGGCTCACCTGGGGGGCTCCTCAGAAGAGGACTTTTCCTTCAACCACAAGTGGTTCTGGGTGCTCAAGTTGAAGTTGGACTCGATTTTTGGGTCTTGGATGGAGTTTCTCAGAACCGAGGTCGCCAGCAAGGTCCACACCTTAGAAAAGGGCGCATGGTCAAACGTGACGAGCTTAAAGGCTGTGTTGTGTAAAGCTATCGACGAGCTTGTGCCTGTTGAGCTCTCGAAGATGGCGGAGCACACTATTCAGATCCGCGGTGAAATGGAAAAGCCCGCGTTCATCAACTATTCTGTGGATCAGGACCCGCATACCAAGTTTCGGCGTGCAAACTCCGTTACCATTGGTGCCTTGGGTCTGAATGGCTATCAAAACGGCGATTTGGCGGTGTCGCCACAGAACAGTTTGAGCCCTTCCGTCATGGAGTCACGGAACAACTCTATCGTCAAATTGCCCTCTGGGAAAAGTGGGATTTTCAGCTCGACATACTCGTACCCTCCCTTGCCATTATATGCACAGAACCACCAACAGCCACCTCCACAGCTGCAGACCGGGCTTACAGACCCGTACGTGTTGCCCCCATTGTTAAGACGCCAGAGCGGCAATGCAATGAGTACACTGCAGATATCCAACTACCGGAATGCAAATGTTTTGGAGAGGCTATAGGGAGGTTTTGAGTGACGAACTCGATTTGACAGTAAGATTAACTGAATTATTTGTCAGACTGGTTTCCACGAGAGTGTGGGTGCCTTACGCATCTTCCAAAGTATATCCACATTGATTTTGTTTTGTGGATATACTCAAATGCCAGATTGTTCTCTACACTTGGCATTGCAGCATTAAATTATCGTGTATAGTGTAGTTGGGGACCTTGAGTGGTTCCACTACTTGAAAAGTATTCAATATTTCTGTGTCTGCTTGATGCAGCACTGAATGTGTGTAGGGTGGGGAAGGTGGAAGAAAACCTCCCGATGTGATTGATAATCGAGTACCACTACTACTTTACTACTCTACTCTTTCTTTTCATATTAGCTTTTATAAATATTAAAAACTTTTTGCACCCAAGTGACCCCTTTGACTTTATTCTTAGAAATAGATTTGCACACCTTAGCAAACTCTTTGTTTGCCGGTATTCCGAATTCGTCAGTGTGTCTGGCCGTGTATCAGAGTATCCGATAAATCTTTACTTATGCAGTCGCCTTCTATCTTATAATCTAGTCATCACGAAAACGAAGACATATCCAGACTCTCACAACTTCGCCTCCAGAACAACAACGTCCGTGTGAAACAGGTCCATGTTCCATACCTGTGCAACCTTGGGGTTCAACTTGTCCCCCTCTAGGCCTTTCCTAATATAACAGTAGTCCACCAACTCCACTGGAAGCACAAAGACCACCTTCGATAGCTTATCCAGGGTCCTGCCCTGGTCTCCAAATACCCTTTGTCGCGAAACCTGCGCGTTGGAACACACCAAACCAATGAAGTTGTCATTCGCGTCAAAAAGCCCCCCTCCACTAGACCCGTTCCAGCACGACGAGGAGGTCACGATTAGCGAGTTAATAACGGAGCCGGAATTTTCAAGCGGAAGCACAGTGTTGATGTGGCCGTGAGACACTAATGGCGACGGATTGGCGCTGTTAACAAAAAGCCCGTATCCTTTGGTGTAAACCGCGTCCCCGGGGGAATAGTTGCTAGATTTCGGGGTCTCTTGATATAATTGCTCATCAAGAGAGATGAAAGACAAATCCACCTCGGGATATGGCGATTGGATTTGGTCTTTTCGTAAAGATACAGGCACTCCGTTGCAGTATATGGTGACATCTCCGGAGGAAGACTTCAAAAAAGGGCTTAGCACATGGGTGTTGGTAACAAGAGTGGACTTATTGTAAGCGACACACGAGCCCCAGGTGGTACCCGAGTCACCACGCACCACCACAGGGAAAACGCGCTCACAAGTAGGCTTTTCAGTTGTTTCACTTGTGGGAAAGTGTAGTTGAAGAGCAGTTGACACTTTGCTTAGTGGGAGGATAACAAGGAGGTCACCATCGCCATTAAGTTTTTTGAGATTGCCGAGAACAAGGCCAATGACCAGTCCGTTTTCAGCCACCACCCCGCCAGCCATGTTTTCAAGGTACGTGACATCCGAAAGGTAAACATTCTGTAAGCGCGCACAGATTGTTCCCGTGGACAAGAAACTTGCAAAGAGCATCAGGTTGGTGAAGTTGAAAGGATACGACGTGACAGACATGCGGGATCCAGGGGCGACATCTTCGGCCGCCACCAACTTCTGGTATGACTTCTTGTTATCTTTCATAAATGCATCTGCATTTCCCAACTGGAGTGTCAATATGGACATGGTGGAGTTGCGGGCCGAGTCGTGGGGAAATAGGCGGAATCCACTATTGGTGAATGCAGTGAGCTCCGAGCCGAGATCGATGGGATGCGATTGCGATATCAGAGCTGGGAACCAGCGGGGGTTGTTGGAGTTTGACGCGCAGTGTGAGTTGACGAGCGCTCTGTAGCGGATGGGATCAGGTAAGTGGCAAAGCGACACCACAAAGGAGTTGATGTTGGCATCCTCGAAGTGTACTAGATGAATTCCTGAGATTCCGTGGATATCGCTGCCGTCTATGAAGCGTATGGCCACGGGGAGGTAAAACCACATAATGTGGGGAAAAGATGAATTTGATTGACAGAAGAAGTTTTGATTAAATTACTGACAAACAGGCGAGTAATTAAGAAGTTTTGAGTGCGGGCGATTCAGGAATTGAAGGAGGCGACTTAAGTTCTAAGCGAGCGGAACTTTAAAAAGGAACGTCGGAACGAGTAGTTGGTGGTGTGATTGCTGAGTGGTTTGGGGAGTTTTGATTTTTGTCTGGTATTCATGTGATTATTCAACTAAAGGGAATGTGCGACATGGAGTGGTACAAAAAGATACAATAGCTGCTCAAATGTGAGACTGTAGAAGACGAGTTGTGAACTGAGTAGCCTTAAGTGTCAAGTGCGACAATCAGTTCCTGTCAGGTCCACTAGTGGTTATTCTGAGCGAATTGTAATAAGGTAAGAACTGAGAAGAGTGAGAACTGATTATTAACCTTAGTACATTATTCTTTAAAAGATCCTGATTATTACCTTATTACATTATTCTGTAAAGATCCTGATTCAAACTGATTCTAGATGCAAAGAGTTTCTCAGTTGATATCTTATTGTCTTGTTTGGCTGCGAAAAATACTGCACACATTTTAGGGCTCAAAGGAATAAAGTGAGTGTAGCAGTTCATTCTCTCCTCTTCAACTGATATTTCCCATAAATAAGGAGGTCTCAATTGACAGGCACTCAGTCCAATGTACTTATACGTCTGTTGATATATATGTTTGTATATTTAGTACCTGCCATTAAGACTCTCATACTAAAGTTCAGTCCAGAAGCAAGGGAAAACACCAAAGCACCATAGATTACTGCGAAATAGGTCCATCGTTCGTCCCATAACAAAGTGTCAACGACTCTTTTTAGGAAATCAGGCCTACAAAATATACTCAACAATGTATTAGTCGACTATAAAGGTTTTTTGATTTAAAACAGCTATGCTTAAACAATAGTGCACTGGTACGGGATAATACCGTACTTGGTGATCCTTGGGTTTTTCTTGTTGTCCTTGTTAGCGTCCTGGGACTTGTTAGCAGTAGAAGTGGTAGATTGAGAAGCCATTGTTGATTGATGGGATTAACTGCGAGATCAAGCACTCTTATATAGATAATGCGTGTGTAGGTATTCTTTTGCAACTGTTTGAGATTTTGCAGCAAACTGCCTAATTGGGAAGTGTGTATATCGACGGTGTATTTTTGTGTTGGTTGGTTTATCAAACTGAGGTACATAATTATGGGGGTGTATGTGTGTAAGTTTTGTTTGGGAGTGTCAGTTAGCGGAAGGGCAATGCGGGGGCAGCACGGGGTATTTGAAATTAGCTATTAAGATTTGCGATTCTCTATTCAGGAAATTTGCGATTCTCTATTCAGGAAATTTGCGATTCTCTATTCTTTAAATTTGCGATTCTCTATTCTTTAAATTTTAAACCATCCTTATGCTTTACACAAGTATTACCTACTTTGGACCATTCTCACTACATGAAATCAACTCTTTAGAGTATAATTGCTGGTATCATCACCTAATACAGCTATTTTGGAGTCCCTCTGCTTTGGTGCAACGACTCCAGGAAAGCTATTGGTTAAGACGTAAAATAGACAGTTCTGAAAACCTTCAATGCACGCTATACGGTGCAGATTAAAACAATGCTTTACTAGTTTCATTCTGCTTCTGTGATTCTTTTCCTGATCGTGTTTGGATATAGTGGAAATGTTGTATCTAGCCTCTTAAGTCCACGATAAATACTCAGTAAGGAACTGACAAAGAGCGTTTCCAGGAAAAGGCATCACCTTAGTCAACCAGGAGTAGTCAAAAGCGCAAAAAAACCACCTGATTTCAATTTGGATCATGGACCGTTGAACCAAGGGTTGACTTTTTCATGCTTTCTCTTTCTGGGTCTAGGTACGCGCCACAAGATCTTCTTTTGCAGTCTCTTCCACCTCAATACTATAAGTATCCACTAGGCGGAAAGTGCACGTATGGAGTATTGTTGGTGTCATCAATCTGGCTTATTATTCTTGTCTTGTTCTATTGCTGACCTTCACTATAACTGGCACTCTTCACTTTTTGCAGCCGTAGATTCGCATACTTTTCAGCCATAATTATTATGGGACGAAGAAAGTTGGAAAATTCTCTCCCACTATAATCACTACTACGCTGGCCTGTTTCTGTTCTGTATTGCGCAAATGAATTTTGCCATGGGTTAAAGTTCATTTATAAACTCTCCATGATGCAAACAAATATAAATCGGTTTTTATAATGTTATCTAACTTTTCGGGTATTACCTGCAAGGTGCATTTAGTGTCGATTATACGAAGTCTGAGAATAGACAAATCTAAGAATCTTCACAGTTGGAAAGATTTCCATAATTCCAACTTTGCCAACAATCTCTTGAATAAACGGACAAACTGAATTTCTCAATTCGATTGATTTGAGCATTTTTAGTCTTCAGTCTCTTCAGTTATTCTCTTCAGTTATTCTCTTCAGTTATTCTCTTCAGAACAAACCAACTCCATTCTCCTGCTACACTTGACGACTCAACATAATCACGGCCACTCCCGATCCATCCCAATCACCCATCTCATTGCCACTTTTCTACGCGCACTTAAATTCTCCATCTTTGCTGCACTTATCAATTTAGTCTTAAAAAAAAACGTGTCATGAGAACACTTCTCTTTGCGCTAGCATTCGCAGCATCGTTCCTCTTGGTGCTATCCAATGACAACTTCTACGCCGTGCTCGGAATCGACAAACGCGCCACGGAGAAAGAAATCCGATCGGCGTACAGGCGCCTCAGTTTGAAGTACCACCCCGATAAGAACCCCGGTGATGAAGAGGCGCACGACAAGTTCATCCAAGTCGGAGCTGCGTATGAAGTGTTGAACAACCCCGAAAAGCGGAAGAACTACGACACGTACGGAAACCCCGATGGCCCTCAGCACCAAGGAGGCGGTTTTGGCAACATGTTTGACCACTTTTTCCACGGACACCCTGGACAAGGTCAACACGAGCAAAAGGGCCCCAACGCGAATTTGAACTTGGTGATCCCGTTGTCGGACTTCTACAATGGTAACTTGGTGGAGTTTGACGTGGAAATGGTGGACTTGTGCCAGGCGTGCGACCACACGGGATCGCAGGACAAGCAGACCCACGAGTGTCCAAAGTGCCAGGGACAGGGACAGGTGATTATTCAGAGGCAAATGGGTCCCATGATCCAGAGAATCCAGCACCCTTGTGACCAATGCCAGGGCCGCGGTAACATGATCACTCGCCCTTGTAAAGAGTGTGGGGGCCAGGGCTCGAAGAAGGGTCCACGTCACTATGATGTTTATGTGACCCCGGGACTGGAGCGCAATTCCGCGAGTGTTCTCTCGGGTGAGGCTGACAGACGCCCGGGAATTGTTCCTGGGGACTTGGTGATCAACTTCAAGGAGGACCTCAACAAGAGTTGGGGCTTCAGGCGTGTGAAACAAAACTTGTACAGGACCGAGGTTTTGACCTTGAAGGAGGCTCAGCAAGGAGGCTGGGAGCGCGAGATTCCGTTTTTTGGCGAGGAGAGCTACGACGAGCACCGTATTGTGTTGAAGAGAGCCAAGGGGGAGGTTGTTCGTGATGGCGATGTCGATGTGTTGGAGGGGCGTGGTATGCCGATCGTGCTGGAGCACGATGATTTGTTTGGCCACATGTATGTTGAGTACCGTGTGTTGATTCCTGGAGCCAAGGATGTGGAGCACGATGAGTTGTGAGTGCGGCTTCCAAGTAGCGGGCAACAGGCTGAAAGGGCTGAAAGGCTGATTTCAGGAACACAAAGAGATGATGGGGATAGAAGAAAGGGATAGAAGAGGGGATAGAAGAGGGGATAGAAGAGGGGGGTAGAAGGTGGTATATAGAAGGTGGTATATAGAAGGCGGTGTATGAAGGTGTGTATAGTGGGAAGGAGAAAAGATTAATTCTTAGATAGTAAACAGATTCCAGTAGGGTGGTATCTAGGATATTTTAGATATTAGAAGCTGCATCGAAGCTATAACTACGAATTTCAATAACCTTAAAACCGCTCTTAGTCATCCTTGGCTTCAATTTCTCGAAATTCCAATTTGCAGCCATTCGCGTTCTTGCTCTTGTGAATATAAAACTCATCCTAGTATAATTTTACTACAGCCTCGCTCGGCGTCCCACCCAGGCTCCCGTTACGTCATATACGTAAGCCCGCCACGTTCGTTTAGTTTACTATTTGGCTGACTGTTATCGAGCAGTCTGACTATCATCGAGTAGTGTTATCCAGTCTGATAATTTGCATGCTTCCTCCGGATCTACTTTAGTAAATGAAAGTCACCCACAAAACCTCATTTAGATCGCCTTAAACATTCTTTTAGGGTATCCCCTATAAAGGTGGCTTGCAATCTTTTTCATGTCTAGAAAGTTGTGCACTGGGTGGAATGGATATTATAGTGCACACTTTATGGGTATATTGATAAGAACAAGATGATCAGGTTCCAGAAATGTTACTTGAAGTAATTGGGTGCTGCCAACCATGGATCAGAATACGATTATAGTACCGGTTATGGTATCACCCTAGGTCGTATTCTTGAATGAGAGTTTAAGAGTCACTTCTTTGCACCTGAAATTTTAATCGCCGCTTTTACATCAACCTCGTTACAGCCTGATGTAGTATTGTCACGGACAGGTTTACTCAACCAATTCTTTGATTTCCCTTTTCGTACGTCTTTCTCTGGCTGAATAATTCTTTTATTTCCCTTTTCGTACTCCGTCCATGACTCTGGTTGAATCTTGTCATTTTTATCAAACATATCAAGATACGTTTCAATCACCATCGCGCTTGCCATTTCCCTATCCCCATATTCAGCTTAGTCCACTTCATTGTCTCATGCATGGCCACCTTTAGTGCTATTCTCGCTTGTACTCGCGTATTTGTTGCTATTGTTTGAATTACGACCCCTGGGCTCATTAATGAGCCACAGTAGCACAGTGACACGGAGGAAGAGGGCAGCAGTAACAGCAGACCCAGGTAGTGTGTGAAGATGCAAAAAAAGGTCAGTGAAACTGTCCCGGTCTATCCAAACTGCAATGGCTGCAAAAAGTGGCTTCACGGGGTGATATCATCTTGATGCGACCCAAAAACTTTATTATGGAAAGTTATGAAAGCTCTGGCAATGACCACACTCATCGCTACAATTAAAACGTAGCAGCACAAAGTACCAGAATAAGCTCTTCAATAACTGCTCAAACAAAAACCGGTATTTTTTCACGCCTGGGAAGCTGATCCTCGGGTGAATCTAAATTCAAGCTGCAACTAAAATCTCCTCGGATATACTCTTCTCCTGCCTACCATGACGTTTGTGGAACAAACGTCAATCTTGATGACACAAATATCACAATTACATGTCACCAGATATGAAGGCAGTTGTCAAGAAGTTCATCAAACTTTGTCGTGTGGTCTCCTTTTAGCCAACTGCAAACATCCACAGGTCGTTTGTGGCGATTTTAAATTAATTCTACACGCCACCGCGAAGAATTTGATATCAAACCCCATTAGAGGCTGATTCAGTCACTGATTCAAAAGGTTACATAGCACTCTGAATTTCTTTAATTACTGACTTCAGCTTAGATCGCATTGAGTATACCCGGCTTCTCAGTTTATCGGATACTAAGTTCAGTCTCCCCTCACTTCCCCGTTAAGATGGTATTAGGTCCACTCTCTCCCCTCTGAATTCACCGTTTAGATGGTGTTAGGTCCACTCTCTCGTCACTGAGTTTGGCAGCGAGAGCACCACTTAAGGTTGACGCTCGACGGCTCTTTAACAATAGAATTGACACAATTTCAAAACATTCAACGTTTCCGCTAACGATAGGGGCAAGCTCGAGAAAGGGATGTGGCTTAACAAGTTTGCCAATATTAGCAAGGGGCGTACGAAGAATTCTCATGACAGTTGATAGAAAAAGAAAACACAGAATAGTTGCCATCCTACCCTCGATCCTAGTAGAAAAACCAGCAGTGACTCTAGCAGACTAGCCAACCCTGCAGTCAGTAGACCGAAATTACCAGTCAAAGACGAATCGTCTTTCTACAAAACTTTAGTTCAATATTCATGCAAAGCCAGCAGCGCCATGCACCTGGCGGTGTCGAGCAAGCGCGGAAGATGCTCATGGCAGCTTTCAGCAATCAATAAGCCCAGCATTTTCATGCACATTATAATACTTAGACATAGAATGCATAGACATAGAATGCATAGACATAGAATGCTTCATACCACTGTAATGCCTAGACACCCGCATTGTAATTCTTGTGAACTATGGAGACAGGGCAGCGGCACATTCTTGGCACGTAGGAGCGCAGGTGTGTGCGGCTGCGTCGATATCATGTTTGCTGCGAAATTTGAAATGCAGGACGCTGATAAGCAAAAAGAGCAATAAAGTCGAGATGTAGATGAAGAGATATATGGGGATGAAGAGATATATGGGGATGAAGAGATATATGGGGATGAAGAGATATATGGGGATGAAGAGATATATGGGGATGAACAGATATATGGTGAAAAGAGATATATGGGGATGAAGAGATATATGGTGAAAAGAGATATATGGTGAAAAGAGATATATGGGGAAGATGGGTGATAGTGATAGATAAACAAACGCGATCGAGTGGACTTTAATCTGAGTTTAAGTCACTGACCAACTTGTATTATGGCCTGAGATGGACTCTTCAGTCATTCGCCACATATGCAGACCCTCGCCCAAGTCCGGTAGTGTGTGCGCAAGCTACGATCGAAAATTCGACAATTTTCCAACACGGCGCTCCACACAAAGTGCTCCTTTTCCCTTCATTAGAACAGGGAACAAAAAGCTTCCATCATCCCAACTTCAAAGGCACAGTTCAAAAATCCCCAACACTCTCCATACATTTCAGCTTGGCTCTTGGCTCTCCGCAGAGCAAGTATTCTCCGCTTCTCTATTTACATTGTCTGGCATTCCAGAGATTTGCTGTGTGGAAGTCCGTGGAGCAACTCCCACGCGAGGGCACGCTCAAAACGGTACACAGCCTCAGCTATGAAGCCTTTGGTGGATAGACGCCAAATACGTTACGTTCATACAGCGCCTACACGGTCACCGCCTCCAGCGTCAGCGCTCCTTCGGGGGTTAGGACGTACGAAGTCTTTCCGAGCTGTGGAAAAGAAATTCCACAGGCGGGTCCTTTCCAGGTATTTGGGGTAAAAAATATTATTTAGCGCGGCTCATAACACCGATCACAGACTTATAAAGGCGGGGGGTTCGCTGTAATTTTCATTACGGAGCTCAGATGGTTAATACTCAGATAAAAAGCGAGCATCTCGCGGAAGTCCCGCCGGCAACCATCAACTCACAGGATTCGTGGTTCTCTCTTTCACTTAAGAGTGCTTTGGAGGATCCTGCGGTGCACAGTCCCACTATTTTTGATGCCGGCCAATTTTCCACCGGCAACTACAGCTACTCCAATAGTCTTGTGGAGGAGGACGAGTGTGTCTCGATCATGCTGGAGGATTCCGACTACGACCAAGAGCAGATGTCCCACGAGGAACGTGTAGCAGAGACCAGGAACACCATGCTGCAGATTCGCGCTATGTTGCCGTCTGTGTTCAAGTCGAGTGACCCACACACTATTCTTTCACAGCATTTTCTGAATGAGATGTTTTTTGCCGAGAGTCTCGCCAACTTGCATGAAAACTTCCACGAGCTGTTGGCTGCGGTGCAGGCACTGCCGTCGACGCTCGAGATTTTGCGTCGCATGGATGTGGAGGTTGAGCGCTTGGTGTCTATTGTGCATGAGTTCAACCAGCAGGTGAGAGAACTAGTGCTGGAGTACGAGAAGCACGACGTTAGTTTGTTCCGTTTGAAAGAGAACAAAGACAAGTTGGATGCTATAGTGCATAAGTATCTCGGAGAGGATTTGAACCAGACCATCGATGCCATTGTGGACTCGATGTTTTTGATTGACGAGAAGGATGCCGGTTCGCCTGCCGATGAAGAGCTCGCGGAAGAGGTGAACTATTTGCACGGCAAGCTTTCAAACATTTTGCTTCTCAAGTCGCCGGTGCTCTGCGAGCGTCTGGTTTCTGAGTTCAAGAGCATTCTTCAGAAGAGTTTTATTGATTCTGAGCCTCATATTGAGTATATTTCTGAACTCATCAGGATGATGAGGAGCTTTTAGGATGAGCTGAGCTCTTTGGAAGTTGCGATGTGTTGAGTTTGCATTTACGGCTGCCGTTGATCGGCCAAGGCCGGATGAGTTAGGACGATAAGGTGCTCGTTGTATATAGTTGCAGTGATCATCGATGAATGAACGACGATAGTGTAAGCAGTAAGTGATGATTAGTGGAGGGGGACGATTGACGAAAAAGAAGCAGTGCTATTGTGAAGAGGTCTAAAGGAGGAACATGGCTTTTTGAAGGATGATGGGACTTCTCCTCTCCCTCTTTTATAAACTGAACACTATTATTTTCACAATAACCTCGACAAGTATACACCACTTATGGTGCAACACTGACCTTACCTTGCTCTCGGACTTAGCTTGCTGATTACTCCCCAACACAAGAACCGCTTATCCTGCAGATGGTGGCTAAAATGGTGTGGAGAATGTTAAATATTTTCCAAATTAAGCTTCTCTGCGGAGTCCAAAAAATATACGGAAGCTGATCACCAACACACCAAAGCTTTGTTGGAGTTGGTGCAGCCTTATACATCTGCCTGACCTCTAGCCAGCCAATCCACAAGCTCTGTTGGGCTTTGCCAAGACTTGTTCTGCATTCTTTCCGCCAACCAATTTCAGGTCTGATCTTTACCTCCTCATCTCGGTGCTCAAACTTGAAAAAAATTCTCGACTTCTTTGTTGGACAAAACCCACAGAAAAGTCCAGTTCTCCCCGCTCTTTTCTTTGTTCTCGATGCCGCCTGTTTCAGACACGGCGGTGCTCGAAACTCATGCAAGCCGACGAAGCGACATTCGCTAAGCGATGGTGCAAGACGTGTTGCGAGAGCAAGGACGCGAAAGATTTTGCGGGTTTTCAAGTGCCGAGGCTCTCTTGCTCATATTTGCACAAGTGGCTAAATGTCAGACTGGTAAAAGTCGGCTGATTTAGAGTGTTACACAGAGTGGGAAAATAGCTAGACGGGAATTTAAGGAAGGGGATCACTCGGCTAGCAAAATCAAATAGATTGTTAAGTAATGAAGCAGAGGGTATATCTAGCAAGAGGACGTTGACGGCCACCAAGGATCAGCCTACTAGTGAGAAAATCAAACAAATAAACTTTTGTGTTGTGAATCTAGCATAATGCGCTTTTGTGTCATTGTTGCGTACAATTAATGGGTGCAAAAGCAACAGAAACAAGGGCTAGTCTCGTAGACGTCTAGTGGGTGGGTCATAATTCGCAGGGTTGGTCTCAGTCATGGTACAAGTCCGTCGAGCTTTCAGGCTGTGGCACTGTTCTAGCCTGGTATACTCTAAGTGTCATTGATCGTGTTTGCGTTCTGTTTTAATGCGGGTCTCATTGTAGCTTATGGGAAGATTTCGAGGCTGGTGAATTGTGGTTTTTTACTTCTTTGCCGGCATTGATTAATATAACGCATACTGGAAGTATGAAAAGAGACTCGTGCTATATTTCATTGTTTTGTTTATTTGAGTGCGATTTGATCTACTTATTCTATACTTGGTTTTGGTTATTAGGATGAGATCTTTACCGCTATTTAATCACGCTACTTGATCGTAAGTACCTAATGTTTACAGCTTACTAACTACGTATTCATCATGGCACCTATTCATCATGGCACCTATTTATCATGGCACCTATTCATCATGGCACCTATTTATCATGGCACCTATTTATCATGGCACCTATTCATCATGGCACCTATTTAATTGTAAGTACCTAATGTTATACTTAGTACAAACTATTTAATCATACATCCTAACAATTTTGCTTACATCCAACAGTCCAAAACTTTTTGCTTTTTGGCTTCTCCTCACTGTACCTAAATTGTTGGCCATTTTTTGCAGCCATTTTTTATCAACGCACGTCATATCACGTTTGGTAAAAACGATCAAAACTAACCACCATGAAGCCGGAATGGACTCCGCCGCATTCCATATGTGTTCAAAAGGTACCTTTTTGTGATTCTTTTCAATTTGTACTAATTTCTTCAAATTTACCCCAATACTTGAATATACTTCACCGAGTAAATAATCAGGAGGTTGCACAGTGTGGAAGATGTGATGTTTTGATTCAATTTGCATGGTCATTCTTACACTGGAACTTAGTCGATTGCTGAATTGTCATGAGCATCACTTTTGCACTTGAATATTTAGTGGATAATTCAGCAAAGATACTAAGCCATACAGGTAACGAAAAAAGGTCCTTTAGATAAAGAATGCCCAGCAGATCATTCTGAAGTCACCCAACAGTCACATCTAGGCCCTGGAAAGCTCTTTGCCCTTGTCAAGAATGCCCGAGAAATAGCCTTAATTCGAGAAAAAGATTGAGTAGTTGATTGTGAGGAAGACCTTTAAAGTATTAAACCATCAATAACTAGACATATCTTGTACGTAATGTCACAAATAAAAGAGCCGCACAGTGAGCCATGTCTCTATGGAAGGGTGGCGAAAGACCACACCATCCTCATACCCATTACCTAATAAAGAGCAGTACACTGCACGGCCCGAAGACCCATAAACCCTTCCCATTCAAGAAAAGCTCGTCTAATCATACGCCGGCTCAAAATCATTCTATCGTTCGCATATCTAATTGTATCCTCGTAATCCTCAATTCTACCATGAACGCGCACAACGTTGCAATTAAGTATGTTGGATGACTCTTTAGTCTTCCACACCTTCAACTTGCTCTACATAATACAACTTTTGCACCTTTAATTATTCACTCCTTACTTACCTTCATTCGTTCCTACTATACCAAGACTCATTCAGCTTTCTACTACTGCCGAGCAAGAATCATTCTCCTTTCTACTACTTCCTACCAAGACTCATCCTCCTTTCTACTTCTTCATACCTTGCCTCATCCCCCTTTCTACTTCTTCCTACCTTGCCTCATCCTCTTCTACTTCTTTTTACCTCTTCACTGTCCATCAAATTAACTACTCCACTCCTCGATTCTACTCATTTCTTTCGCCCTGTCGCTAAATCATTACCTAATTCTCACTAAACTTATCTTTCCCGCTATTTATTCTTTATGCGCCAGAGAATCACCATCCTCAACCCCAACACATCCAATGACGATATCGTCGACAAAATCTCCCGCACGGAGGCCACATTCCTCAACACGGAAGGCTTCGCTGTTGAAAACCGCGTGCGCTACTCATATCCCTCCGACTTCCCCCTTGTGCGGTCGCTAAGAGTTCAGCAGACGCTGAACGCGCCACCGGCAAAACTCTTCAACTACCACTACACACAAGGCTTGCATGTGTATGCCGTGCCGCAGATCACGTCAATTGACCAGAAAGCCGAGTTTTTCGAGCAGGTCTCCGCGCTTTTGGAAACCCACTTCGACGTCTCTGTGAAAAGCGACAACTTTGTCCAAACCCACAACTCGGTATATTATCACGACACAGCGCTCATCACGGCCAAGATGGGACTACCACAAGATGTTGTGTTTGGTGCGTCAACTTTCGACTGGGTTTGGGGTGCTGGAACAGCCACCTTTAGGGAGTTGACCACATCGGACGGATCCCTCCGTGTGCAGGCTACCGAGGGAGTCACAAAGGAAATCGGGCTTTTCATTTTTGACGATCGCATTACCAGTGCTGACGATCTTTTCTTGAGTGGCTTGCGTGTGGAGCTTGTGGCTGGCGACAACGACGACGATTTTGTGCACAAGACGATGTTCCACGTGAAGCCGAGGCATAGGTTTGCACCCGCCACAGTGGAATCGGCGATCGAACCGAGTGGCCTCCACCCAGTTCTCAGATCCAGCATTGGGGCTGCCAAGATCGAGGAGATAGTGGCGGAGGACACTGACGCATCAAAGTGCAAGTTTTACTACTACATCGACTTGAAGAGCCTGTTTATCTTTGACCGGTACCAGTCGATCCCAGAGGGCGCAGTGCTTGTGGTAAATAATGGAGCCTCGGACTTGGAGTTGCCGGAGTACAGCGTGGGTGAGTGGGGAAGCGAGATAATGTTTGAGTTTGACACTGCGCCGGAGGAGATTGACTTTACCTTGCATTCGAGGTACCAGAAGCCTGGTGCGGATGGGTCTGTACAGAAGATGAACAGTTCGCCAAAGTTATTTTATGCATGTGACGGCGTGAAGGATGCGCAGCTTTTAGGGACGTCTCCTTTTGACAACAAGCTCGCTGTAGGGGGAAATTACGAGGCGTATTTCACTAACGACACTGTTTTCTACCACTACACGAACGCGAATGCGTACGTCGAGGGAGACATTCCACGCGGCAGCGGTAGTTTTGAGAGTGTGGAGTTGTGGACGGGTGTCGCGTTGGTGTTAGGTGTGATGTATGTTGTGGTGAAGATGATGGGAGGGGGGAAGGTGAAGAAAGAGTAGATCGGTTGGTGGTACATGAGCGTGGTGACATGATACGAGATCAACTTGGGTGGTGTAGTGGAGCCTGGATTTGAATGAGTCAGGATTTGAATGAGTCAGGATTTGAATGAGTCTGGATTCGAGTATGAGTGGAGTCAGGATTTGAATGAGTCTGGATTTGAGTATGAGTGGAGCCTGGATTTGAATGAGTCAGGATTAGAGTATGAGTGGAGTCAGGATTTGAATGAGTCAGGATTAGAGTATGAGTGGAGTCTGGATTTGAATGAGTCTGGATTAGAGTATGAGTAGAGCAACGACTAAAGAATTCAGAGGAAATTAGTAGAATGTTGATTGATGGATCGACTATCAACTGGTGAGCCTTTCAGGACTTTTAGCGCCAGGTTTGCGAGGTGATGAGATATTTAGGACGTAGCCCCAAAGAGTGAATTGAGATTGTCAGAGTTGTCTGATAAAACAGACTAATCAGTAGAGATGGGCTTGCTAGTATAATGCGTTGGGAATGGTCTGAAGAGTTGGGTTAGAGGAATTTTGCAATATCTAAAGATGAAAAAAGACATGCTCACTTTTGAGGCTCCATTTATGGCTGCAAATAGAACAAGAGATCGCTTATGTGAGCTAAAAGTGCACTATAGATGAATGAGCTAAGTAATGGCGAGCCAATCAAAGAAAAGGCATGAAGGGAGGAGAGATAAAATCAGGAGTGGTGCGCAGTCTGCATTGAGTGGAGGAAATCGGCACGAGTTCAGGAGAAATTGAATGAACATCAAAGCTCAAGTTTGCGGAAGCCTACTAGATGCAAAGCGCAAAAAGTGTCCAAAAAGCTGAGTGGAAAAGGACCCGTTAAAGTAATTTTCAGAATAGGGCCACCGAAGGTTAGTAAATAGGTGTAGATTACGAGCTAGCCGTAAAGAGTAGTTATAAAGGAACAAGGCAAGTCTGAATCTTAGGCATATTAGGGAGCGGGGGAGCTTGCTCCTGCAAAGCTCTCGGAATACCAGGAAACTTTGAGATACGAGCCGAAATACCAGTATAACCGGTATCATTACACGCTCAAATTGAAAATACAAGGTCAGAAAAGGTCCTTAAGAAATGAGAGCAAAGTCGTAGAAACCCTAGCATTTGGACTCACAAGACATAACTTGTTTGATCATCTCCTGTCAGGTTAGTAAAATTACTAGTTTGTCATTAAGTTATGTATAGGCCACTGCGGCTCAGGGAACCGTTGAGTTTCCATGAGTTTCCTACACCAACACTTGGAACCATCCAAATGTAATACCACTGGTCTAATGTTTTTATTTTCGAACTCCGCGACCGCGACTTTACGTAAGAAGGAAGAGTTAAATAATTGATGGCGGTACTAGTTGAAAGAGCCAGGCCCACATCAGCAGGATTGATCATACTTGAAGAAGTCAGCATCTCTTCAGCCTCCACAATCATGCCAACACCCGACTTCCATATACTCCAGATCCAGTACCGTCCAACAGTCAGCTATCACAGCCATCACTCCCCACAGCAGCAGAGTTCGCATATGCTCGAGCACGGGCGCTACGGGAATTCTATCTAAACACCTCTCTCAAAAGCCGCAATAGCCACATGAACAAGCATCTGCCCATGACACACATGTCCCAATATCTCCTTGACTTGGTTTTGTTTATTAATTCTTCAGCAACCCAGTCAGACGTCAGCTCACTTTTCATTGACTAAGGTGTGAATGAAGGTTTGACACAGTTAACTCATCCTGACTGCCACAAGCTCACTTCCCACCGAGTTCTTATTTAACCTGTTCTCCAGATACTCGCCAGGTAATGCTTCACAAATGCCAACGGATCCTCAATCTTGCCGTCCTTAGGAATCTCAACCTCCAGCGCAAACGACTTCACCGGCAACACCAACACATCACTCACCAACTTGGGAATCTCCAACTGCGTAAAGTCTCTCCAGGTGATCTTCTGGTAGATTGACAGCTGGATGTAATCGTTAAAGTAACGAAGAATCACGTCCGTCCAGAGCCCTGCACCAGTCCACGCCGAAATCTCCAACAGTTTGCGCAGCGCAGTCTCCTGCAACGCCAACTCAGTGTGCGCAACCTTCTTGGCCTGAGTGGTCTCCACAATGTTGGCGATGATCTCACGCAAGAGCGGGTGTCCTGGTTTAGCCTGGAGCACAAACTGGCAGAACTGCAACCTCCTGACCTGCTCATCGCGCCAGTTGGGCGAGACGGAGTCGGACTCGATGGCCACAATCATACCCAATTCATCGGGGCTCACGTTGTCGGGGATCCAGTTGGGGATGGGCTGCAAGGGGTAGGTGTCAATGTCGGCGTACACCCCGCCCTTGGCAAAGAGGATCAAGTAGCGGAAAAAGTCCATTTTGAGGATGACTTCCGGGAGCATCTCGTAGGTATCTATGATTTCCGGGACCTGGCTGTAGAGGTAGCGAATCATGGTGTGCGCGGTGTCGTCGTTGAACAACTCGTGGACGAAGCCCGGGTTCTTTCTAGCCCACTGTGTTTCACCCTCCCTGTACTTTTCGTCGAAGCGCTCGTCGTTGAGGCCGTGTTTCCACGATTGCCAGATGTACGCCGGGAACTTGACTGCCGGGTCGTAGGGGTACAAGAAGACGAGTTTGTCGCGGATTGTCGACGATGGCGACGGCGATCTCAAGCTCTTCAACGCGCTCAAGAGGAGCTCGTTTTGCTTCTCGAGACGTGTCAAGCGTTCGTTTTGGTCTTCGTAGAACTTGGTGTTCATCTTCTCCAACTTCAAGAGGAACTCGTCCTGGTTCTTTTCATTCTCGTTGTAGATCAACTTGGAGAGCCCGAGAATGTTTTCGTTGGGGATGTTTTGGAGCACCTCTTGGATGTCGCTTTGTTTTGTGGTGGAGAGTTTGGTGATGAGGAAAAGGACCACCACGATTGTAAGTGTGATGAGGATGGGGCGCTTGCGTTTGGCGTAGAACGACGACATGGTGGTGGGTGTAGATGTCCCTGAATGTCAACGATGGAGCGTGAAAAAAAGTTACGATATTAAAAGGTGACTTGGCGATAGATCGTGATCGAGGGACAATGAGGGGCCTGGGGGTACGCGCAGAAGAGTATGCAGGAAATGGTATCAAGCGTGTATCTGTGGGATTAGCTCGGGTTAGTAGGGTTGGTAGGGTTGGTAGGATTAGTTGAGGTGGTATGAGACACTAATGATTGTAGAATTGTAAATACAGAAAAGGTAAATATAGAATGGTGTTTTTGGGGAGGAAGTGCTGGGAGGGGATGGGTAGATGAATTAGCGGGTGGGTTACGGCTGGCTCAGCATGAATGCCAGCACTGGGTGGGTTTACTATGATGGGCGGTTAGTTGTGTTAGTATGGTATTGTATGGGTGTTAGTATGGTGTTGTATGGGTGTTGTATGGGTGTTAGTAGGGTGTTAGTATGGTATTAATATGGGTATTTGTTAATATGAGGTATGATTAGAGGGTAGTACTATCAGTTGATATCATTGTGGTTGAATCTATTCACGTGGAAAATGGTATTAGGGCATAATTCTATTTAGATGTGTTCTTGACTGTCAAATGAGACGAGTTCAATGATGTCAGACAGCGTTGCTTGGTTTAGTTTATTGTGTACTAACTTGCGTGAAGTAGTGACGGTGACGTAACGTTCACTCAAGAAGAGACTGAATTTGCTGCAAAGCGACGGCGAAACGTTCGCTCAAGGAGACTGAATTTGCTGCAAAGTGACGGCGAAACGTTCGCTCAAGGAGACTGAATTTGCTGCAAAGTGACGGCGAAACGTTCGCTCAAGGAGACTGAATTTGCTGCAAAGTGACTGGCGGTAAAGTGACTGGGTCGCA
This sequence comes from Kodamaea restingae, assembly GCA_003707425.3. NCBI lineage: Eukaryota > Fungi > Ascomycota > Pichiomycetes > Serinales > Debaryomycetaceae > Kodamaea > Kodamaea restingae. The sequence goes on from PPJA03000009.1 coordinate 541,310, forward strand.
CTTCTGTTTGCTGCTAAACTGCTAATCGTTTACGCCACCACGCAACACCTTGATAATACGCTGTAGTCTCAGCCTATGAACTAGTTATTTCTACGTCCTTCATACCGCCTGTGCAATAATCTCTTTCCACTTTATTCTTTTACTTTCTGTTCCCTCCATATTTCCACTTATTTCATTTCCCATTTCTCCTTTTGCACATTCCACCATGCTCAAATTGTACGGTGGCGCAATCACAGTCAACGTAGATACCACCGACAACATCGTGGACATCTCCAAATTCAGGGAGGTGCCCGATACCCAAGAGGTCTTTGTGCTCGAAGGAAAAGCTGAACTGGGCCAGTTCGACAAGTCGTTGATCTTCGAGCTTCTCGAACACGCACCCGTTTCTGAGGAGGACGCATTGAGCGAGCATTTGGAAGAGATGCTTGGCCACAAGACCCCCTACAAGTCGGTTGAGAAGTTCACCAACAAACAGGGCCACACTGTCTTGATGGGTGCCTTCGCCCACGACAACGACAGGAAGGATAACTACAAGGAAGGCTCCCCAGCAGCCATGTTGCTCTTGGTTGCGTTGGTGAGGTTGGAGAAAAGCAAGACGGACGTGCTCATCACTTTGAGTATTCCTGTCAAGAGCAAGACCGACGACTTTCCGCAGGAGGAGGTGGCGTTGCTCCGCGGCGCGGCGGATACTTATAAGGTAGAGGACTGGGGGTTGTTTGTGAACTGATTGGAGACGTGCCACCCGTGTTGGTGCAAGAAGGAGTCAAATTACAATGAATAACGAGTGGATATGCCTCACATCGTTCATTGACACCCTTGACCTAGACACAGTACAGGAAGTGACGACGGGTGTATAATGATAAACGAGGACGATACGTGATGATAGCGAAGGGATGAAGGAAGTGTAGGACATGTTATTGATGTCGGTGGGCACGTGACACAGAAGCAGAATCTAAAGAATGAATGATTCTGACCCCGGTGGAGGCTCTGGTTCATCTCCATGCATAGTAGGTATGCTATGGGTGTTTGCTTATTATTTTGTATTGGGTGTCTTGGAGTGCTCAATTAATTTAAGAAAGCGAAGCTTATTACTTGGTCAATATCGTTTGAGGCCCTATTTATAGCAGCCATATGCTGTCCTCGGGTGTAGTCTATGGATACACTATTCTCTTATTCTTATTCTCTTATTCTTATTCTTATTCTCTTATTCTTATTCTCTTATTCTTATTCTCTTATTCGTATTCTCTTATTCTTATTCTCTTCTCTTATTCTCATTCTTATTCTCTTATTCTTATTCTCTTATTCTTATTCTCTTATTCGTATTCTCTTATTCTTATTCTCTTCTCTTATTCTCATTCTTATTCTCTTGGAATGTGTCCGGATTGCAAATCACATAAACGAAAACAAACACCAGCTGGGAAACGATTATCATATTTATGGTGGAATACTCATGACAGTGCTGGATTGAGGGCGTCTCTATTATCACGCACACATGACAAAATACAACGCGGCTGTTTACACCAATCTTATCGCAAAGACGGCGGTACGCCTTTACACCAAGAGACGAGAGGTTACCTGCCCCAGATCTCAACATAAGCATAAATGATGCTCGAGTTGTAACTACTTCACTCATATCTCGCTTAGTATCTACTTTATTAGGCAAGTTCGCTTACCTTCTTCAGCCCATACACTCGATACCAGACAATTTCACTTCCACTCCGCCGTCAACGCGTCCTCGAAAGTTAAGCTTATCGTACTAAGCCGGAACCTCGGAGGTCGACTAGCGCCATGCAGGATTCCACGAAGGGGCCTTTCCGGCCCCGAACGGGAATAAGTCCAGGCTGTAGTTAGCAAGATGCCAGGAAGTGGGACAATAACGAATTAGTTCATTTTAGGGCGGTAGGGGTTTTAGAATACGACGCAAAAGGAAGTTGGCTCATAATTTTGGTCGTTGTGTTTATGGATGGGTGAGTGTGAGAGACTATATGAATGAGAGACTATATGAATGAGAGACTATGATATGACTGTGATCCCACGGATCACTGTTAGATGTGAATGAGTTGACTATTAGACATGAATCAGTGCCTACGAGATATGCATAAGATGACTGAGACATGATTATTTATATAACTACGAGATATGATTGGTTCTTATGAATATCCGTTCTGAAAATTACGACGGAAAGAAGTTACACCACAACAGTAGGCTCAATTGTGGGTGTTTCAACTTTTGCAGAAAGCTTAAACTTACGACCCGGAAGAAGTGTATCTGGGGGCTTTCTAACCCTGAATCTATCGTACCCTTCGATGTCCGTTCTATCTCAATCTATCCCACCCACTCTTATTCCTTCTTATCCGCGCCATCCCCAGAAGTACTTCCGTCGCAATAATTGCTTGTTGCACAAAGACTCCCAAACAAAGCCTACAAACCTTGCTCTTTATCATTACCATTAAACAATATACCAGATATTAACGTTTCAGCGCAGCTTCGTGCGTATTCCACCAGGAGGAGGATATTATGGGCCTCGGATATTAGTGAGGACTTTGGCGCTTCAGGCCAGTTCGACTTAATGTCTCGGATTAGTGGATTAAAAACCGCAGCCTCGTATGTTTTGACGTGCGTTTTGTGTAAGAATTTTTTCGGCCGTTTCGGCTCAAAAGGTAGCGCAAGGATGACAACAGCTATTCCACGCAGATGGATTGCAATCTCTAGAATGCACCAACCACTTGAGCGTCGCGGCTTCTAAGGTGTGATTTGAAGCCTCATGTGGACAACTCATTAGCTGTGTCCTTCTTCCAGGCACGCTTGCCCAATAAAATACCGGATATCACCACATTGACAGGGAGCAAGTTGCCCGTGGCATAGAAGTAAGCCAGCTCAACGAGCTCCAAGAGCAAGCGTGGCAACACAGTCAAAGTGTAGTAAAGTGCCACCAAGATGATGGTGGCATTGATGATGTTGAGGACTATGGTCTCACCATCAGAGAGCACAGGAATGGGAGAGTAGTAGTAGTAGAACTGGTAGGCTCTTTTGGATTTTTTAGCGAGGTAGTTGATCGGAGACATGTTTGACATGGCAGTAAACAACGGGAAATCCTAGACTTATATACAAGTAAATACCGCATTGCAGTCATGCCATCCGGATGCAAATATTCAATTCGCATGTAACTTTTTCGGTTGCAATATCCGAAAAAATACACAACAAATGCCCGTAACTTCCGGCCTTCGGTAGCAGTGCTCGTGACACCGCAAAACAAGGCACCGGTCGCGAGGCTGATGCCTGTGCCGTGGCGGAAGAAGGGGCGGAAATCGCGGAGATGGTGTTGCGGGGCTGGATTGTGGGGCTGGATTGTGAGTGGAGCAGAGTTTGCCCTGCGTTTCGGCAGTGGATGTGGTGGGAGCATGCAACATTTCCTGCAGCCTTCTCGCACATTTAGCCCGATTTAGTAATATGCCAGGATTATTTTGTTACCCGTCATTTTTCTTGACATGGCTAGCCGTGGGTGTCCGATCTGCTTTGTGACACCATGTGCAGAAACCCGTTCATGATGGTGATGTCATCGTAGGATGTGGTGTTGTACATCAAGTAGGGGGGAGAGATGTGTATGGCGAGGTTGTAGGGGGGAAGACGGTTTTTGTGGCCATTGTTTTGAGGTAGAGACCCTTTTATGGAAGGGTCTTTCTTGGAAGGTACACACCCTCCATTGGAAGAGTCTTTCATGGAAGGTACAGACCCTCCATTGGAGGAGTCTTTCATGGCAGCGCTCTCCAAAAGAGGGCCAGTCTTTGTCTGGTCTTTTGTGCTACTTTGCGTTGTAAGACCCTTTTCGCCTGCATTGGCATCCATGCGATCCGAAGTGTTTGCTTTGTCTTGCATTGAATTGCTGTGCGCACTGCCGCGTGCACCGCCGCGTGCGTTTCTGTACATCCTGCGTCTTTCTTTTCGCAACCATACGGGATGCAGAACAAATAGGATTTTGCTGCGGTCTTGCGCTTGGATTTGGTACGAGGCCCCGTAGGCGTCCAATTTGGCGGCGAGCGCCGCGAGCGGATCCGGGACTGTGTTGGTCGAGTTTGGGATTAGGTCGGTGGTCGCATTTGGGCTTAAGCCGGTGGACGCATTCCTTGAGTTCCGGTCAAAGATCAGCTCATTTTCCAGTTTTCTGGAGTGATTGATGGGAGTATCCAGAGGGGTGTTGAGCGTCCTGACGACATTCCGGCTCTTCCGTGGGATTGTGAAGTTTTCCAGCCAGACACCTGCATCATTTTGGATATTTTCCAGGGTGTTCAGGGCGTTTTGAAAAATGACCGAATTCCAATCCTCTGGAAAGTTGAGGGAATTCAGGAGTTTCAGGGTCTCTTGGCAACTGAGCGAATTCAGGATGCTCAGATCATGTAGGGTGTTTTTCAGGTCTGAATTGAGCTTGTCTGAGTTGAGCTTGTCTGAGTTGAGCTTGTCTGAGTTGAGCTTGTCTGAGTTGAGCTTAGCTGAGTTGAGCTTGTCTGAGTTGAGCTTGTCTGAGTTGAGCTTGTCTGAGTTGAGCTTGTCTGAGTTGAGCTTAGCTGCAATTTGCGTGTCATGATTTGGGCTCTTTTGGAGAGTATCCAGGTTCGTATTTTCACCATCGTTTTTGCTTGATGTTTGTGTGTGAAACGGGATATTTTGGGGGGGTTCCACTCGAGGTTTATTAGTTTTCAGAAAGCCCTCGCAAGGTTGGTTAGTTTTCAAAAAGTCCTTCCAAGGTTGGTTAGTTTTCAAGTTCCCATCCCTCTCAAAGCCCAGGCGTTCCCTCTCCAGAATACCCCTCATCCCAACCCAGTTCCACGCCAATACCCAGCGCGACGTGCCAAACCGTATACAGCCCTTCCACACAGCCGCACCGTGCTCCCCCAAGTAATCCTCCAACACATGCACGTGCCGCAGTATTCCCACCTGCGCAGTAAACCACGCGCCTTCGTATGCAACCCCCTGGTGGCGCGAGTCGTCAATCAAACGCCGAATAAAGCCAACTTCCCCACCCTCACACACGCTCTCTGAAGTGGTCATCACCGCACTGCTGGCTTTAGCAGCCTTCTGTGCGGCCCGCGCGTCCATATCGTCAGCACTCTCGTAGAAGGGCGGGTTGCACACGGTGTACCACACGTCACCAGCCACGTCCGGAAAATACTCCACCTGATCGACGCGCATGTTGTGCAAGCCGTTCTGTAGGATGATGTCATTTGCAGCCGCAGCCGATGTGGGGTCCACCTCGCTGCACACGTAAGTTCGGCCCGGGTTTATCGCGTTTGCTATCACCGGATATATGATCGATGCTCCTGTGCCTACGTCCACGACTGTCGGAGCGTCTACAGCATGCAGGCTTTCTGCGCGCAAGCCGCGCAATGCGCGGTAGACACGCGCCAGCGGCACCAAGCAGTGCTCCACCATGCGGATGTACTCCCACCTGTTGGGAATGCGTGGGCACAAGCGGTCTCGGCGGAGACGGTAGTGCTGCAACCCAAAGTATTCTTTGACGGTGCACTCAGCGAGGAGACACTGGTTTTCTACTGGTTCGAAATTATACTGTAACGAATTGGCTTCGGTTCGTCTTCTTTTAGCGTGTCGTTGCAACTCCGGGTACTTTTGGATGAGGTCTTGGATGTTGATCATCGAGAGACTAACCAGGCGGTGGTTGAGATGGAGCTGAAGGAGGTGAAAGAAGTTGGTGGGATGGCGGTGTAGTTATCTGGGAATGTGCAGTGGTGTAATGCTTGAGCTTGTAGATTTGCGACTACTTCTAGATTTTGTAGTGCGGTTTTTAATGCGTATGGTGGTGGTATTGTGGGATTTGTGGAGTGATACTGTAGTTTTGACGTGGTTTATTAATTATTGGTTTTGCAGTGGTTTATGGTTTGGCTGCTGTGTGGTTTATGGTTTGGTTATGGTTTAGTATGATACAGTATTATGCAGTTCAGTTTGCAGGGATTTAGTGTACCTGTTGAGTCAGTTTCAACAATTCAGAGTAGTTTCAAGAAAGTTAATATAGCGTGAGTAAAGATACTTTTTAACATAGTTGTCAGGATGCTTCATGCTTCTTAATATACAGTAGTTCTCCTCACAGCAGCTTTCGAAAGTGGTCGAGCTTTTAACAGTAGCTGGAACGCGTAATGATTTTTCTGTGGTGATCTCTTGGTACGATTGCTTCTAATTTCTCAGTAGTCGAGTGGGTTTCATGCTTGGTCACGTAGTTTGTTGATATTGGATATTTGGACGTAGTAAAGGTTTCAGTCATGCTTCCTTAAGTTAGTCTGTAGTCTGGTTGTTCTGATCTGATTTTGGCGTGATATTCTTACAGTCTGTGATGGTGTTGTGGTCGCTTTCTAGTGTTCTCATAGCTTTTCTTTTCTAAGCAGTCAATGTCGCTGTTCTGAAGACTATAGTTTCTTTATATACTCGGTGTAATGTCGGCACATAATAGGGGAAGCAATTGCCCCAGCATAGCCCGCTCAAATTAGCTGATATTTGGATCGTGGATATCGTGATGTCCGATTAACGCAAGTCTGTTACTTGAGGTTCCTGTATACTCAGATAAGCCTTCTTTGTGTCTCGTTCAAGTGTTGCTACTTCTCTTGCTTCGTCTAATGCTTCGTTTAGATGTAAATTACAAGAGTGCCTCGTATAAATCTGCTTTATTACCTCGTATAAATCTGCTTTATTATCTCGTATAAATCTGCTTTATTACCTCGTATAAATCCGCATCATATAATCTTGCAAGCTCCAATCACAGTTGGAATTATGAATTGTTTGTCAAGTCGTGAGTTCCTTCGAAGTTTAAACAACGGTAAATTATAACCTGCTTTCTGCCTGTGCTCCTAGAGCCTTAGATTCTAAGGGCACTAATTGTACGTAGGTGCGCCCGACCTAACTTCAAACCGCTACTCGCGGCTATTTCCAGACAGAGACCCGGTCTTCATGATGAAAGGTGGTCTACTGCTTCTTTACAACTACCGGAAATTTAAAGATGCACCAATTTGCGCAGTCACCAGATTTGACTAATCGTACTTTACTAGGATAATCGAGAGTGGCAACAAGAATATTTGGCGATGTTAGTTGTGGCAATGGTAGATATCATGAGTAAACTGGACTTATACAGTGGATTGCTCTTTTGCTGGTGTGGTATTCTCACCATCTCTTCCTCTACGTGAGCTTGAAAACGTAAGGTAAATTTAACACGTAGAGAGCTAAGTTTAGCGGGCGAAAGCTCAAAGGTTAGAATGCTTAAATTAAGCTTACTAAATGTATAACCTTCATAATGATTGTCATGAAACCTTCATATTGAATGACGTGTAACCTTCATATTGATAGCCTTTAATCTTACTTACATAGTCTTACTGCAACATGCCTTCATATAGCATCTTTTGTCTTTTATACACCCACATTAGCTCTATATCGACCTATTTCCTAACGCCTGTCCATTAAATTTCTTTTGAATTTGCAGCCAAAAAAAGACCCTTTAACTCGAAAAGTAATCTTTCAAACTACACCATCAAAAAAGTGTTGTTTCTGCTTCTAGCACAGAACAAACGGAGCGGCCATCACCTACCATAGCACTGGATACGCGAATTTCATCATAAATTGCTGTTTCCACCCATTCACCTTTGTTGGAATATGTCACTGAGAATGATAATTCTCATGATCATGTGATGTGAATTAACATAAGACCGATATTTGGAGCGAATTGACATGGGCGACGCTTTGTGTCAAGTTACAACAGACCGTCAACCAAATCGCACGCAAACTCGACGTAGATGAGTATCATGTTTGTGTACAATCGTATAATTGACGATGGACCTGTCATAAAATAGAGGCCTCGAGATCTTATATTGAGGAGACACACCAAGAGATTCGCTTTCTTTAATTAGATCAAGTGAACATTCATAGGACAAAACTATTCTAGTCAATGGAAACCAGATCATATTATCTTGGACACTCTTAGCAAGCATCGAATCTATCTATTGAGATTAACCAGAGCATTCGACTAGATTAGAAATAATTTAGTCATTATTTCTTTAAACTTGGCTTTACTCGTAAAATAGCTTCAGTCAATCACTCGCGATTTCACCTGTTCACTTAATAATCACGTTTACCGCATGCTTGTGGTGAAAAACGGTTTTCTTGTTCATAGTAACTCCACTCGGTAAACCCACCCCTTAACTAAATCTCTGAAAACTCTTTTCTGCCACTCCTTTCAGAATTACCTTTCACCTCTCAGTTAACAGTCGTGCACTTTGACCAGACGAGACTATTGAGCACATTTCCGCTCATAATATGACTGATTTGGTGGGATTGTTCCCAATGCGGCCCTATACAAGCCTAAAGTGCATAAAAGTACCTTTGCAACCGATATTTTGCAGCCATTAATGCATTGACGAAGCTTGAATGTATTTAGCTGTGCTTTTCTCATCTTTCTCTACTTCCAATTGTCTATCCCGCATCTATGCCACTGAACTCCTTATATCTACCATGACGTTTTCTGTACACTCACACGTGTATACCCTCATCTATTCTACTCGTCTGGTCTTCCAGATTGCTCACCCCATACCCGCTCTGCCCATCGTCAAAGTGTCTCCAATATTCTCTCTCCATCCATCACACTTTAATTATGTATTTGTTCAATATTGTACTCTAACACGTTCAGTTTGATGTGGTTTGAGCGATAAACTCCGAAGAATGGTAGAGGTCGCCATGATCGGTACCCCGTAGTCATACCTGGTCTCACCGGTGGTGTGGCCAGGATAACGGAATAACCCCACGTTTTTAGCTCTATCTTGATTAGGGTGACTATTTCTGTTACTTTCGCTGAAACCCTCAACCAACCAACGCAGAAAACTCACAAAAACTTATCAACTCCTCACTGACCCGCTTCTCGCTGACTTCTTCGCAACTCACTCGTCACTGACTTCGTCACCAACGTGCTTAATTGGTAAATGCCACTTGCCAATTGGTAATTAATTGCTAATTGAATTGCCAATTGAATCGCCAATTGCTTAATTAGCTTACTTCAAAATCACCTTCTTCCCTCTCTTCTGCAACACAGGGAAGTCGCTCTGTGAAGTCTGCGGCGTCGGTTCCCTACCCCAGCTCGACGGATCAGGCAAATCAAACTCCTTCACCCTTGGAATCGGCTTCTTGGTGGTCTTCTTTTCCAAAGCAGGAAACTTCCTCTCGGAAATCGCCGGAGCAGCCGACGGCACAGGCGCAGAATTGCTCAAGTAGTTGGGAAGTGCGTTGTTTTGGGTGCGCCTCACGGTCGGCTTCACCACGGTCTTCTTCACCACGGTGGTGTACCGAATGGGCTGATTGACCGCCACAGGTTTGGCTTTTTGCGGCTTTGCCAACAGCGGAAACGCCTCTCTGGTGGGGTTGGCGCCGATCTTGGCACTGGCTCCATTGCGGACCCACAACGCGGAGTTGTCCTGCGACTGATGGCTGGAGGACCCCAACACTGGGTACTTCTCTTTGTTGTGTCTGTTTTCAAGCTCATCAACCACGGCCTTGAGGCTCGTGTGGAGCTCATTCAGCGCAGGGAAAAACTCCACAAACTCGAGCATCAACAAGTAAACCTCGTTATCAGACTGGTTCTTGAAAACACCGCGGTAGCCGTCCAAGAGCTCCCTTGCCGTGATTCGCTTCGAACGGTACGAGTTGTTCAACTGGGTGAACCTTGCAAACTCCGTGTTGTTGTAGCTGAGGTAATGCTTTGCGCGCTCTTCGAATCTGCGCTTCTTGACGTCGTAAGCATTGTGGTCCTCCTGGTCGTTGTTCAGCTCGAGGTACCTGCTTGTGAAGCCCGAGCTCAACAGCGAGAAGTGCCTCAGACTGCCGATAACAATCTTAGAGTCGGTGCCCATGCCCCCGTGCTCCTTCAACATGTGGTTGGTCAAGTCTAAGTCGTCGCGGAACACTACAAACCGCTTTTCCACGCACAGCGGCACCAAACACACGTAATGGTCGCGCTTGAAGTGCGCGTACAAGTTGTCGTAGTCGCGGTAGTAGTCTGCAATCTTGGGTGCATGCTGGTCGCAGATGAAACAACGGTCGTGGTGGTTACGGATGTGCACGTTGAGTTCGTCCTCGGAGTAGAAGCGCTTGCCCGAGCAGAACTTGCACTCGGGGTGGCCCTTGAAGCCATCGGAGTCTCCCTCGCGCTGGTGCTTGACCAACTGCTTGTGCGTGTAGAGACGCAACTCACACACGAACGACGACTTTTGCTTTTCGCACACTGCACAGTAGAACTTGTTGTGTTCGTTCTTGGTGTGGGCCGAGAGGTCGCGGAAGGTAGAGAAGGTGGCGGAGCACGACGGGCATTTGAAGGAGAGGAGGTCGAAGGTGGCTTGTTGTGCGGATGTGCTTGTAAACACGACGCCGTAGGTGGTGAGGGCGTTTGGTTGGTTTGGCTTGTGGTTTTTCTTTGATTTTTGGTTGGTTTTCTTTGATTTGGACGGTGCTTGGTCGGTTTGGCTGTTGTTCGGGGGGTCGCTGGTTTGGGAGCTTTGGCTGGTTTGGGTTTTTGATGCGTTATTACCGGACTCTTTTTGTTCAGAGTCGGTGGCGCCATCGGCGTCAGCTTTATCGGCATGGGCGGTGTTTTTGCGCTTTTCCGCCTCGGTCTTCACGTCCTGCTCGAGTTCTGCAAACGGCTTGTCTGTGGGGTCGCTGATTATGACCACATCGTTCTCTGTGCGGCACAAGAGGCACTGTCTTTTGTTGTACAACGCTCTTTGGCGGAAGGTGCACTTATGGCATGTTGGGTGGTTGCACGAGCCTGTAGCTGTATAGTGGATGACGTCGGCACAGATGAGGCAGGTCTCTGCTTCCTCCGGGTCCTGCTTGGACTGGCGGCCTCTTTTGGTAGACATGGATGGAAAAGAGAAAAGAAAAATGATTGAAAAGAGAAGGAGATAAGATGGGGAGGAGAAGATAAGATGGGGCGATAAGGTGAGGAGGTTGGGAATCAGGGAGGAATGTAGGAGGGCTTGATGAAGATTTTGCAGTAGAAGTTAATAGGTTGAAGGTTCAGAATGAGTGTGAATTGTGGGAGTTTGCTTCGGGCAGTTTATTGCCAATTTGGCGCCGGAAATTAGCGAGAAAAATTGGAGGTTTGCGAAAATGAAGAGCTGCAAAAAGGGTGCAAATGGAAGGTGAAGGAAAAGTGGAAATGCGGTTAATGAAGATTGTATCAAGAAATCGGTTCTTAAGAGAAAGAAGTCACGGGTAGGTAGAAGCAACACCGCATGTACTGGAAGAGAGAATACCACCAAAATTCACTAATTACAGCTACAGAAACAGTTTTAGGGAGGAAGGGTCGGGCTTGCTGGGGAGGATATAAAGATGGAGGATATAAAGATGGAGGATAAAGATAGATGAGGGAATGGCAGAAGATAGCAATTATTTGAATTTAGAAGAGATAGTGAGGATAAATAGGATAGGAAAATAGAGACATATTGGTAGATTATAATGCCGATATAGGCGAGATAAATAGTGACGTGAAATAGTGATTGAAAATAGTGATGTAAAATAGCAATAATAGAGCAACAATAAATAGCCACATCAAAGTAGCCGAGATAAAAAGAACAAATTCGCCTTAACAGCCACCAAAAAGAAGTCCATAATCGGCAAAATCCTATGCGTTCTTCCATCCCTGCTATTCGTACTCTTTGCAGAACTCCCTCTCGTTAATTCATTTTGACTTCGCTAATTTTCCATTATTTAAAATTTCTCACTAACTCCCCTAAACTCTCATTCTTCCCTATTTTCCTCACTAACTTCCCTAAACTGTCGCTTTTTCCCTATTTTCCTCACTAACTCTCCTCAACTGTCGCTTTTTTCCCTATTTTTCTCACTAACTCCCCTAAACTGTCGCTTTTTCCCTTTCCTCACTATCTCCTGCCAACCCACAATCTCTTCGTTTATCTTTTCAACCATGTTCAACGCAAGTGCTACCTTAAACGTCCCAAGACTCTTCTACAACCCAGCGCTATGCCTCCCCCATATAACCCTCAAGTCGTTCGACCAGATATCCCTCCCATTTCAGCTTCCAAACCCAATCAAAGGAATCGTCTTGGACAAAGATAACTGCTTCGCAAAAGACCACGACGACAAAGTCTGGCCAGCATACCAGCCCACGTGGGACCGCTTGCGCGAAGCATACCCACGTGATCGCTTGCTCATTGTGAGCAACTCTGCGGGTACAAACGACGACAAGGAATACGAGCAGGCGCTCAAGTTGGAGCGCGATACCGGCGTGAGTGTTTTGCGCCACCCTACCAAGAAGCCTGGGTGCTACGGTGAGATTTTGGCGTATTTTGCCGAGAGAGACATCAAGCCCAACGAGATTTTGGTCATTGGCGACCGTTTGTTCACAGACATGTTCATGGCCAACATGATGGGGAGCTATGGCTTGTGGTTGAGTGTTGGTGTCGAGGAGAGTCAGAAGAGTTTGGTTCGTTTGGAGAGGGGAGTGTATTCGAAATTGGTGTCTAGGGGCTGGGAGGCGCCTAGAATCGATTAATGAAGAGGCATAACTGAGTCTTCGTGAGAGGCTGCAAAGGGTGAACTGTGAAGAAGCAAAACTGATCCGTAAAGTGTGGAAATGTCATACAGGAGCATATATGAGCGCTTAGTTAATCAGTGCTACCTTTTGACGACTTAAATTATTGATAACTTCCTCCAAGTATATTTGAGGTCTTCCGGTGAACTTACAACACCGTTACTGGATCTTCCTATTAACTCCTCAACAATAACTAGAACTGGCTCACACGCACGCAGTTACAATGAACCTATCAAAGACACCAGAGTGAAAGTATTTCAAGTAATACTACCGGCGACCTAATTAACCATAACTAGCATCCTGAGATTTTTTTGCAGACTGGTTCAAAACTTTTTGATACCAGACAGGGACGATGAAAGGCCAACCTTAGTGTCTAGGTGTTAACATATTCAGGAGTTCCAGAATACCTGCTAGCTTAGCAACTAGGAGGTTTTGTCGGAAAGTCAAACTAGTGCCGACTCAACCTGATGAGAATGCTCAAGATACGGCTTGATGATGGAGCGATAAATGCATCATAACGTGGAGACAGTGCAACTACGTTAGGTGGTTGAATCCAGGTTAATTATTTAGTGAAGCAGTATTGATAGAATTGGGCCTGGTAGAGTTTGGTGATATTTGACCATTGCGTAATTGAGGTTTACCTCGTTGTAGGGGCAAACCTTGGTTTAAGTTAATTAAAAATTGGTAATGTTCCTTGACTAAACGTCAACTATCTCAATCATCTCATGAACGTCTCTCACTCACTCACTAATTGTTGTCTCAACTAACACAATGTAACCTTTCTTGAACCAGCTGCCTTCACGCTAAACGTACATATTATATTTACATCCTACTCGCAGCTCATTCTTCGTCAGTCATGTTCAATTCATACTCACTTTTGTGGCTGCAAATGGCTGCGAAAAAATCATGGACAACATCATACAAAACGTCGTGTTCGACGAGGAAATGGCACAACACGCAGTGCAAAATATCGAGGAACACACTCCTCCTTGGGAAGTAGGCCGCTTTTCCATTGCAATGAAGGCCTACATATTGACATTGCTGGCGCAATATGTATGCATTTTCGCTAGCGTTCCCCTTGACGACATAGCTAACCGCCCGCTGTTGGCATTGATACGCAGCGTCTATATGCTTTTGATGTTTTCCTTCAACGCATGTGCGCTCCCTGCCTGTCTGCTGGTTTTCCCCACGCTTGCTCAGTTTCGAGGGTTTGTAATTCTGCTCGTACTCGAGGTCTTGGGTCTCTGCTTTGAAGTTCTGACCTTTGTGGCCATGATGTATGCGGGTGAGATGACGGGGGTAGAGTACAGAGACGGTATTATGGAGAAAAGTGATGTGACTGTGTACTTGTGTGCGATATCGGCAGTATCCTTGGGGTTTGCAATTCTTGCTGTGGGGTTATTGGGCTGGTTATCGCACAGCTCGCAGCGCTGGTTAACTGAGTTTTTGTTGTTTGAAGAGGCGGAAGAATTGGTAAAGGTTCAACACGACTATAACGAAGAAATCAAGCGAGAGCAGGATTTGTTGTACTTGAGGTAGGTATTGTTTTTTGCACTCATGAAGTGACATCGACAATACCGGGAGGACACAAGGAGGAACAAAACTATGAGAATTGAACGAAAAGAAAACAGAGTGTCGAGTATATATTGAACAGTTTGGGAAAACCACGAGTTATCTTTCCTGGTGTACACTTTTTAATTTGCATCAAAGCCACTCTTTGTCACAATACATACATTCCCGAGGGGGGTATTCTTCGCCAACTACCTGAATTACACTTTATCACATTACCATTGATCCAAAAGAATGAACGCTTAATCTGGGTAAAATAGCTGTTGGTCGCTGGCAAAACCCCTGTGACGACTTTCTCGTTTTGAATTGGGTGAAACCTCGAATATTGTGTCACTCACAACTGATGCCTTACAAAGTCTATATCAGACGACTATTTCAACTTTCAGTTTTGTGCAGCTACTCTTGGTTTTGCCATCTTCAAATCGCTTCTCTTGCTCTCCCTTAGCTTGCGCACTCATTCCAGGATTGCCTTTGAATAAAAAATATTTGCAGCCATTAACAAATTAATTTTGAGTCACATTAATGAATCCACTCAATTGATTCCCGTTAATCACTTTAAATTGATCTTTTCTCGTTCACCTGTGATGAGCAATAGCATACCACCACCGAGCGTGGTTTCAACATACTGTTTGTTCTTCAACAGGAGCGCAAGTGGTTTAGTGGTAAAATCCAACGTTGCCATCGTTGGGCCCCCGGTTCGATTCCGGGCTTGCGCATGTTTTTTTTCAAACTTGCCAATGATGTGTTTCATTATACGAACTTATCCTAGACAGTGATATCTGAGCTAACGTACTATCCAATTCGTTCTGTTAAACTTTCACGAAGATTTTGAATCTATGAAGCTTACTTTTCAAGCCAGGGTAAACAGTTGAAATTATATTTGACAAGTAGAGTAAAGACAATTAGTCAAGAGCGAGCTGAAATTTAACAACTGATCGCGATAAACTGTGGTTAGTAAGAGAGTTGGTTGTAAGGATTATTCAAGTTGGATCAACTTCTATTTTTATAATAAGGTGAGTGAGAGTAAGCAAACATAAATTGAGACAGGCGCATAAAATAATCAAGATTGAAGTGATAAGTGAATTGACCCGTAGTTTGGGATTAAATTGAGCTGATAGAAGCTCAATTTCTGAAATGCAGCACATCACACTTTCAACAGAAAATTGGTCTGTTTGACAACAAAACGTGAAAAGCCTTTTCGCACCCAAAGAATAGCGGGCGATGAGCTTACCAGATTCTCCTATATTTGCCCATTTACCAACCACTCACACTTCACTCAGCTATTACTCACGCTATGCCCATCAGCAGCTGGTGCTGAACAGCCCAATTCTAATCCTACTAATTATTATCTCATAAAATTTATTGACCCAAACCATAACGAAGAAATGAACATAAACACAAACCAAACTAAACATTCTTTTCATCAACAACCTTCAAATCAATACCAGTACCTCCGGTGCAGTCGTTGTCGGCCAAAGAGTACTTGTTGTCTCCAGAAGGACAAGCCTTCCAGTTGGCCTTGCCGTCGTGAACCAACGAGCCGTCTTTAATAGAAAAGCCTCCAGAAGCCTTCTGCCCAAATGGATCCACGCTACCCAACTCACCAGTGTTGCTGTCGTAATAGACCCCGCGACCATCCTGGTCAACCATTGTTCCGTCAGGGTTCAAGGTGAAGGTAATGTCAGAGCCTTCGTCGCCACCAACAGAGAAAACGTGGGGGTGAGAGTTGACCTTCTTAATAGGACCGTTCTGGAATTTGGAGCCGGAACGGATGGTAATAACACCAAACTGGACCTTTCCTTGTGGAGCAGCGGTTGGAGTTGGCGAAGAGGTGGAAGTAGTAGTTGGCTTCAGTGGGCTCAGTGGGTTCTCCACGTCCTTTGGTTCCCAAATGCGAAGAGCCACACCCTCTTCACCGTTGCTAGTCAACTTTCTGTCGCTATCGTAGGTGAATGCATGGTCCTTGTAGGCCAAATGACCATCAGAAGTTCCGAATGCAGTGTCTGGAGAGTCAGACTCAACGTAGTTAGTGCCCTGGAGAGTGACGTATTTCTTGGTCGATGGGTCGTACAAGGCATTCTCGTCGGTCAAAATGTATGTTGTAGAACCTTTACCAATGTAGAGATCGCCGTCTTTGGAACCCACAGAGCTATACTGGACGTCACTACCGGATCTGATCACCAACAAAGTGAAGCTTTGAGCTGCAGCGGCAAGGGCAGCCATGGTCATAAAAGTAAAAGTCTTGGAAAATTGCATTGTATTGTATTGTATTGATGAAGGAAGGATAGCAGGCTGAACCTAGCTGTATTTATACATTTTGATCTGATGTCTATTTTTTGCAACCATTCATCTTCTAAAAATAGCACAACGCAGGATGATGTCATTTTATAACAGATGCATATTGACGTGCGGAATTGCCGATGGAGATGATGCTAAAGATAACAAGCTTGGAGGTTTTGGATAAGAGGCCGAGGTTGTTAAAAGTTAACTTAATGTGATTCGAGTGTTTATTGTTGTTAGATGTGTCTCTTTAACTCATTTTACAGCTTTAACTTGTTCTGAGTTTTAACTTATCGTGCGGCTAAAATCGATGTGTGGCTTAAATGATGCAACCTCAATCAACTATACAAATTCAACTAAATATACAACCTGAACAGATTCTGTGACTTCAGCAAGTTTTGTGTAACTGCGCAGTGGGGGCCTTCAGTGGACAAGAATACCAACTAGTGTAGTGCTTTCAATTGATGATTTTTACACGACACCTGTGAAAGAAGACTCAGCACAGATAACTTGGATATTTTCTAAGGATAACGAAGACATCGAGGTGTTGGGAAAGTGCGACTCACCGGGATCGTCTTATTGCAAATCTTCTTAATATAAACATATTCAAATTCTACCCCAGGTTACATTGCATAAATAACTGATTATATTCTAACTCAACCAATGTAGTATCTCCAGAAAAACTATAACATAGAAACAGTTGTTTTATGTGCTATCAGACATAGTGATACCTTCTGACTTTAAGCTGAACATCAGAAGCGCAAGTGGTTTAGTGGTAAAATCCAACGTTGCCATCGTTGGGCCCCCGGTTCGATTCCGGGCTTGCGCATTTTTTGTTTTCCTGAGTTTCCTTCAATATTTTGTCCATTTAACTACCTTGAATTATATCTGACCGGAATTTACTTTTTTTTGAATTACATACTGTGTCCGATGAAAAGTGTTTTCTGTAGATTAATATTTTTCCAAGAGTAGCGCAAGTGGTTTAGTGGTAAAATCCAACGTTGCCATCGTTGGGCCCCCGGTTCGATTCCGGGCTTGCGCATACTTTTTTGTTTTCTTAACCTTTTTTATTGAACTACCTATGCGTCATGGTTGATGTTTTCACTGGAATTTCAAAATTTTACTTCTACCCACGTACTAGAGAGTGTAATTCCAGATAAAATTCAAATCTTACTTCTTATACGCATACACCCTAGAGAGTGTGGTTCCAGCAATCCGCAAGTCATCAAAAGGGGCGCAAGTGGTTTAGTGGTAAAATCCAACGTTGCCATCGTTGGGCCCCCGGTTCGATTCCGGGCTTGCGCATTTTTTTTGTTTTCTTAACCTTTTTCTCTTGAAGCACCTCTGCGTCATGGTTGAAACATTAGTGTTAGTTGTTAAAATTTTTGAAGGCTTATTTTTCCAATATGTGTATGATAGATAACCCCAACTCAAATGAATGTTTTCTTGTGCTTAATGGTGGTATGGCTACAATATTACTCTCCTTACTCTGATGAATCATCCTAAAGAATCTCACTATGTTCTCCAAACAATAACTGCGATACTTCTTACACATTTTGTAGCTTCTACTATCTACGGACCTCGTGGCATACCGTACAGGATTTGCCAATATTCTTATATACTGAGTACCCAAACAAGACTGTAGAACCTTTCTGGTTAATTAACGGGTAGTCATTTCTACAGCATCTCTTTTCTTTCAACAAAAGCGCAAGTGGTTTAGTGGTAAAATCCAACGTTGCCATCGTTGGGCCCCCGGTTCGATTCCGGGCTTGCGCATTTTTTGATCTTGGAGTCAAGTTCTGATCGTATAGGTCATATATCCCCCTAACTTTAGATGTCAAGTCTGGTTAGTACCAAAATAGTGAGCACTGCATAGTTATTTCTTCCTTGTGAGAACT
This sequence comes from Kodamaea restingae, assembly GCA_003707425.3. Classification (NCBI taxonomy): domain Eukaryota; kingdom Fungi; phylum Ascomycota; class Pichiomycetes; order Serinales; family Debaryomycetaceae; genus Kodamaea; species Kodamaea restingae. Next base: position 559,646 of record PPJA03000009.1, read on the forward strand.
TTTTACTTTGTTTAGATATTGGGAGCCTACAATGTTGTCAATCTAATATTATGATACCCACTGTCATATATCAACTGTGACACTGTCATATTTCATGCATATTTTTTACAGCTCACATACTTCAATCCTTATATGGTTTTTACCCTACTAGACTATACATCTTATATATTTGGAATACTCTATGTGTAGACTTTATTTTCACATGCCGTACAAATAATGCTACATTAAGTTATCAACTAGCTGGTATATGTTGGAAATATAAGCATATCCCAACATTCAAAGCATTTTGGGCATCCTAAGTGTATCCAAGTCGACATATATAATCTTACTGAAGGTAAGTACAACAATAGCGCAAGTGGTTTAGTGGTAAAATCCAACGTTGCCATCGTTGGGCCCCCGGTTCGATTCCGGGCTTGCGCATTTTTTTTAATTTTCAAACGAAGATTGAATTGGTTGCTAGTTTATCGTACTATTGAAGAGTAATACTTGCTTTTAAAGTGGTTGCTGTTTTTAATTTTACGTGGAAAGTTAACTAAACTGAAAAATGTGAGATTATCAGTATAACTGCTTGAAAGCACTTTTTGGCCTGTTTTAGCTTAATTCTATAAATGCTGAAGAGGTCGTCATTTATTGGATACCTGTTTTGCCGCTGTAAATATTGACAGGAAGAATGACAGTGGCGGGCGGCGTGAGTATCAGCACAAAAGGCAATTTCTTGCTAGTTTATCAGAGAGGGTAAATAAGGTCATATTCATAATAAAGCTGACGGCTTCCTAGTGAGGCGACGATGGTTCCAGCACTGAAGCTTCCCCTCTGTATACAGTGCACGCAAACATTCGCTAATACTAATGTGGTGGTTCACGTGATTATTTAGTAGAATAGTAGTCCATTCAGTTTACGTCCCTTTCACCCATGTTGTCTCATGAGTCACTAAATGGGCTTTTAAGCTTCACCTTTTCGAAGCATTTTTGTTGGGATATCTCAACTGACAACTCTCGGTGCAGCAAGTAATTTGCAGCCAATAATTTTTCAGCCAGTAATTTGCAACCGGTAATTTTCAGCCAGATTCCAACCTCATCATGCACACTTTTTGTCTAACTCGCCCTCGTCGCATAAATTTTACTTGGACCTTGTTTATCCTTTTACTGATTTCCTCTTGCTACGCTCATATAACACAACAATTTTATTATACATTTTCTTTTTGTTTTAAATACTAACATTGGCTTCTTGCTGAAATTGATACCCACCAAGTTCTCTTACAAGTAAGGCATCCACAAGTAATCCGCAGCAGCCAAGTTCCTTGGATTTACCGCCTGCAGAATCAACTCCAATACATTTTGCGTAGCCACGCCTGGTCCCAGCGAAACATGCGCCATCTGACCCACACGCTTGGTCACAAAGTCCACATTCACCCTTACGGCCTCGCGCATCTGCTTGCGGTCGCGAATAGCAAGTTCGTCACGCACAAACAAAGTCATGTACTGTTCCAAGTCTGACTCCGGTTCCACAAGTGCACGCGCAATACAAAGAACGTGCACAGCGAGAATTCCCTCGAGCGACGTTTCGCCAACAAGCTTCTGAATATTAGGTGTGAGGCGGAAAGGAACCAACTCCGGATTATAGAAGAGCGGAGTTGCAGGTGGTGGAGACTGCTCTCCAGGTCTCTGGATCTGGCGAGACTGCTTGCTCACCAACATGTCCAGTGTCCAAACCTTACCACTGCCCCTGTTTATGAAGATCTTTTGTGGTTGTCTTGAGTTGATGCACATCATGTACGTAGCAAAGATAAACGCGGCATATTGCGCAGTAAAGTGCTTTCTGAATAACCAAAAGTCTTCAAACTGCGGGAATAAGGCCGTGAAATAGGACTTCAACACTGTCAGCGGCACCAACATGGTTTGGATAGCCAGAAGAATCTCCACACGGATACTCATGATCTCTGGTTTGGGGAGACGCTGGTCAAAGGCAGCACGTAACTTGTCTGTGGAGTACACAAAAGGTTCATCGCGCGACTGACCGAGGCGGCGGCAGTGCTCTTCGTAAATGCGCTGCATAGTGACATCACGAGGATCGTCATTCACCAAGCGGATATGTGGTGATAATGGGACCGCTACAGGAACAGTGAAACCAATGTTTCTGCGGCGAGTCTCGACCTTCTTTCCGATAGTGTCGTTGAGAATGCGCAACACCTGGAAAACACCCTCCTCCCTACGGCAATGACGAGCCGCAGGGTACTGCACTGCGAAAGTATGCAAACTTCCATCATGACCGCGAATACGCAAACGCTTGTAGCAGGCATTTGTGCCTCTGACCAAATCGATGGTTGGCAAGAAGCGCTCAATCTTCACAAAGTGTGCGTTGCTGTCCTTGTTGAGCAAGTACTGGCCTGGAACCTCGATGTCCTCGAACTTCTGGTGGTGGAACTCACTCAAGTGAGGACACAAGTTCTCTAAGTTGACCTCCTTGAAGCGGCGGTCCAACTTGTCCTCCAAACGATCACGCCAACGACGGAGACGGGTTATGTAAGTTTCGAGATTAGGTTTTCCAACCACGAGATCAGCCTCGAACTCTGCTCTGATTTGCTTTGGAAGGACTGTTTCGGCGAAACGTGTAATGTTCGCTTCTGTGACGGGAGGAAGTTTGGCATCGGCTCTTGGGTTGGCCATGCGGTTAAGGTACTGCACACCATCGTTGAGGAGAGCGATACCGAGACGGTATGCGTCTTCGTCGGCGGTGCACTTGAAGCGCTGGGAAATCTGGTCCACGAGAGACTCGAGCGAGAGGGCAAGGAGGGGGTAGGCGGTTTTGAGGATGCCAATGATTTCGTCAATGTACATCTTCGAACCTGTAGAAGCACTTGGAGCAACAACTGCCGCGGGCTCAGAAGGTTCTTTACCAGCAGTGGCATTTGGAGCTGCTCCAGTACCGGTTCCAGAAGTACCCGCACCTGTGGCTGAAGGTGTTGCAGAAGTTGGGGTTGTACCTGCAGCTGTGGCAGCTGCTTGTGTGGGCGCACCAGAGTTAGCTGCATTGGAAGATGCGGCAGCGGCCTGCGCACCAACGTTTGAATTAGATGAGTTTGCTGTTCTCTCGCTTCTCAACTGGAAATGCAAAGCCTGTGGATAGGTCTTAGCAATACGCACCAACACCTGTCTAGCCAATCTACCTTCTCTAGTCTCCAAGCCACTCAACAACTGTGGGATGAACGTAATCCAGTACCAAACGGGCACCTCGCCCCTAAAGTTCTCGAAAGCTTGGGCCAAAGTACCGCTGCCATCATCCAAGCCCACCAACCACAATATTCTCGCCAACAACCTCCTGGTCTTTCCATTCTTGTACAAACCGGCGGCTTGCAAGTAGCATGAAATCGCATTATTGGCGTACACCATATCCTCGGGAGACTCTTTGAATCTCCTATCGTTGAAATTTCCCCACTCGGCCCACGCCTTTGGCAAGTTAAGGTCGATCTGCACACTTGTCGCGAACGCCTTATTTGCTTCGTCCATTTGGTTCAACTTGTTGAGGAACATCCCCTTGAGTGTGAAGAACTCGGCTTTCTGCTGCGTGGCAAAGTACACCAAGTTGGTGTTGCTGATAACATCAAGACCGGTGCTCAACTCGGCGGGGTTCTGGTAGTGACACTTGACCTGCTCCTTCAACTTGAGGAAAGCCTCTTGGATTTCAATGTTGGGCAATTGGTAGATTCTTGTCAACTCCTTGATACACACCTCCAGCATGTTGTGTTTACGGGCAACATGTGCAAAGCGGTTGATGACCCATGCAATCTCGTGGAATCCCCTATAAGCATATGAATTGGCATTTCCACCCTGGTTCTGCTGCTGCAAAACTGGAATGAATGGCATGTAAACCTTGTTGATGACCTGGAAGGCGTGCTGGCGCCATGTCACCAAGTCGTTCCAAATGTTGATGTCGTCCCAGGTGTTGGGGAGACGCTCACGCCAAACCTGTAAAACACGCTTCAACTCCTGACTCTTGACGTCGAGGTTGGACGCGTTAGTCAGCACCAACAGCGCGTACACCTGACTAGCCTCCATAAACTCAACATACTGCTGGAAAGTGTGGAGGAGAGGGATATGTGCAGCCATGAACCGTTCCGGAAGACTGTGCCATTTGCGCAATGCCAACTGAATTCCCTCATCGCAGAGTTTGCTCAAGTCTTGGAGAGACTCCTTCTCCTGACCGTATCCCTGAAGACACAAGAAGGTTTCGAAAACCTGGCGGCGGGGTGTTGGCACGTCCATGACGTTCTTGACTGTTTGGTCAAGGGTTTCCCTGTCATTGTACCAATCAGCGACTCTCCATCCACACTCCAAGAGCAAGTCACTGAAACCTTCATGACGTGCTAAATCAGTGAGAATATCCCACTGCTGGAGCTTTTCCGCACACAAAATCCAGTGGTCCTCCCACAAAGCATACTCAGACTCACCATAAGGTAAAGCACCACTTCTGGCCTTGATCTGTGCTGTTTCGTACAATTGTTGAGCGCGGTTCCACATGCCAATCTGTTCATAAGAGAGAGCGGCGATAGTTTCCGAGTACTTTGCTCTTCTTCTCCACAATCCGTAAAACATATCGTCTTCTTTCAAGCTTGCGTACACCTTTGCAAGTGCATCTTGAGTGACCTCGCGTACACTGCTCAGGCATTGCTCTTCGGTATTCTCCAAGATATGTATGCCCTGTGCCCAAGCATCAAAGCCTGCGCCTAAACACTCCACTGCAAACGGCGGAAGCTGCAAGTTTGCACCGCAGCGCGAGACACCCTCCAAGAGAGACTGCACCACGTTTGGCCTATTTTCAGTCTGTCTAGTGTGGTAGTCTTTCGACAAAAGGATCACCATGTAGCGTGTAAAGTCGAGGTGTTCAGAACGAGGAATCGATGAGAAGGCAATTGGGAAGAGTTGTGACCATGCTTGATGGACAGTCGTTGTACTTTGGTAGAAGAGATCAATCAAGGGGTTGATAATCTGGGATGTGGTGACTGTGAGCGAGTCAAGGAACTTCGAATGAGACTTGATAAGTTCCTGGATACCATTGAGCCCACTTCCATTATTATCGACATCCATGTTGTCGGCATCAACTTCCATTTTGTCGGCATCATTGTCAACGTCCATGTCATCCTTCTTTTCCAACTCTCCTCTAACTATCTCAAAAGAACCCAAGCTTGCCGTCTTGTACTCGCCGACCGTGGCCAACACCTCCAGCCCCTCAAAACTGCCGTATAACAACTGCAAGGCCTGGTTCAACCACGGGTAATCAGCAAGATACTCCCAATTCTGCTCCCGGATCACATAGTATAAGCGCTTAGAGATGTCCCGCTCCAACGAGTGGTTGAGGATCAGCATCAACTTACGTCTGATCAGAACGTCCGCAGAACGCGTGCCCACTAAGAACGGTTGCTCCATACGCACCGTCAACTCAGTGCAACTGAAGGTATCGTCTTCAAAGATATCCACGATGATCTGATAGAACTCGTTCAGGAGATTGGGCTCACCGCGGATCTCAAACACCATCATCTTCAGCAAAATTGCCGCCTTTTCCTTGGTGGTTGGGAACAAGTCTGTTCTCAGGAAAACCCATCTTTTCACCATACGAATAATACGCTCCAACATTTCCTTGTCAAGCAGCCGCTCGATGAGCTGCGCGAGAAGCAGCAAAAACACTCTGCGCTGGTCGCCCAACAGTGAGACCCGCATGCTTGACAAGTTCAATATCTTCTCCAAGAGCTTTGTGGTCATCTTGGCCTCATCGTCCTTTGCTCCCTGTGGGTTCTGGTGTGTAATCGTGATGTGGTCCTTACACAACTTGCTAAAGGTGCGCATGATCAGCGGGAGCAACGCATCCAAGAGACCAGGTGAATACCTTGCCAAGGTCCAGGATAATGTGACGCCTGCAGCAACACTGGGCATGTCGCCCAAGTCCTCGGCAACCGTGCTCGACAACAAGCCAACAAACTCCTTGACCTCTTCCGTCTCCTCGTCCTTCTTGCTCTCGTCGATTGCCTGCAAGATGATGCACAACACACGCTGGAGCACCTCCTGGATGTCGTGGTTGTCGCTCTTTATACACTTCTCAAGCAACTTGTGCAAATAGCCCAAGTTGTCAACAATCCACAGCGCTGGTTTCCATTCCAACACTACACCAAGCACCTCCAAAGCATTAAGACAGTAGCCAAGAAGGTTCAGTGCGTTGAGGTCGTTCAGGAGGAGGAACTTTTCGAAGAACGTCAACTTGACGTTGACCTCGCTCCAATGCTGTGGTCCAAGGAGGTCGTAGAGGACACCCAAGGCCTTTTGACCGAGCTCCGACTCCGATGCTCTCTGGGGCGAGATACACACGTACCTAATTAAGAAGGTCACACATGCTTCGCGCTGACCAAAGGGGATGGTGTAGGAAGGTGAGGTTGTGAGATCAGTAGGAATGAGTTCGGATTCATCCTGCTTTTCATTCTTTTGGGTGTTTTCAACAGATTTTTCGGTCTTCAAAGGATCCTTGTCGCTGTTTTCGCTCTCTTTTGCCTCAAGTAAATCTTTTTCGCTTTCTCTCTCCCACCTCAAAACCAACTCCGCCAAATCAATCGCCAACACCTGGTTCTCGATCGCCGGATTGGCCAATATAGTCAACTTACCCATTGCAGTGATGATGTTGCCCACGAAATGCTCTCTGGCAACATAAAACAAGTCTGGATGCTGTACAATAAACTGGTACACATTCAACACCTGCGTCACATTGAAGCCGTCTTCCGAAATAACACGCCGTGGCCACTTCAACCACAGGTCCACATGCTTCGACATCACCGGCGCTAAAATGTCCAACGCCTGTCTCGCCAAATGACGCGAGTCCGTTTGGTGTGTGCGGAGCAATGCCACAAACACCTGGGTAGCAAGCTGTGCTGGAGTATCGTAAGCACGGATAAAGTAGGCAGTGGTAACGTAAGCAACCTGCTTGGTAATGTTGTCCTCGAGCTTGATATAGTTCCACGAGAACTTGATGATGTCCTTGCGGTATGGTGCTAGATGTTCGGGAGCAAATCGAAGGAGAAGGGCAGTCATCTCAAGAAGCTGGTAACGGTACGAGTCTATGCGACCCGAAGTGTGGTCCGACACAAGGTCGTTATTAGAGCGCCAAAGAAGAAGGACTGGTGCGAGCCATGAAGGCGTCGAGTTGCCGTTTGTAACCGCTTTGGAGACGTCTGTCATAACCTCATCAGTGATGCCATCAACAATACCATCTTTGGTACCGTCTGTGATCTCATCCGTGATGCCATCTGTGATGGCCAGTGGCTTATCTTCGCTTTCGACAGCGAAGTTCCAAAACACATCGATATTCCCGCTCTTCACGCCCTCGTACAAAACAATACTATTGAAGATGCGTTTCAAGAAGTAGATGTGCAGACGTGTGCCTGCCTCCAGGTTGTCCCCAACCTGTAAACTCTTTTCCATGTACTTCATCCGCAAAGCCACATCCAGACTGGCCACAACCTCGCTAAAAACAAAGTCCTCGATCACATCCGGCACAGGCAAGCGCAACCGCGTTTGGCGATCGACAATAGTAAAAAGACTGTCGACATCACCCTCAAGTCGCATGTACTTCACAAAGATAGCAAAGTACCTATCAATGGCCTGGTCGGTCTGGAACTGAGCAGGTGAAACAAGACTTGCACTCTTCTTGAACTCCACCACCGTTCCAATAATCTCAGACAACTGGAGCAAGAGCTGTTGCTGTCCGCGGAACCACTCTTCCTTGTGATCTGCAACCGCACCCAAGAGATCGACAACATTTGCGAGCTTCACAACCTTGGCCTCACCATCTTGCTCGTTCTGGAGATCCTCTACCAAAGCACCGATGTTTTCACTCACGATATCACGAATACGGGTACACATGTCCATGCCCGCGATGCTTGCCAACATATTACCAAGTTTCCTATTCTTAAAATTTTGCTTGTAGTACTCGAGGTAGCTCTCGGCAAAACGATTCAAGAACTTTGCCACAGGAACGCGGAACGGACTCAGCTGATGGCGGTCCAAGTGCCCCTCTAGATACTGGAGAGTGTTGATGATTTCCTCCATGAAAGTGAACGCCTTAGGAGGAAGCAAGTGGAAGATGTTAAGGATGGCCATGACAATCTGCACAGTGTGGTTATTCTCGAGGTCCTGGCCTGCAATCTGGCGGAAGGTGTTTGGTTGTGCCCAGCACATGAGGTGGTCAAGAAGCTTACGGCCAATCTCAACGCGGAAGTACGAGATCAAGAGCTCAAGTAATCTTGCAAGTGCCTCCAACCCCAGCACAGTCAACTTCTTGTGGTCCAGCAAGTTCATCAACATAGGACGCAATCCGTTCTGAAGAAGCTCCTTTGGTAACTTGGCGTTTTCCTGAAGAGAACTCTTGAGGCCCAAGTGCGCTGCATTGATGATTTCAGTGCTCTTGTTACACAACGCCTTGAAGAACACGCCAAGAATACGAATTCTAGCTTCTGCAAGAGTACCCAACAGAAAATCAGGCTTGGTCAAGGCTAAGCTCAAGAGCTTAATACACACAACGCGAAGCTCGATCAATTGACGCGCAGTGCGGTGCTCGTTGAGTCTGTGCACGTTGGCCAACAGCTCGTCCTCGGCATCCACCAACGCGAGCGCCTCTAAAAGCAACCTGTTGAGCTCGTCGTTGAATGTGAGGAAGGTGTCTGGGAGCTGCAAGCAGAAGGTGATGGCATCGATGTTACCGATCTGCATGGGGAAAGGCAAAGCACGGAGTGGTTTACCAAAGATGGGCGTAAGAAGAATGTGCTTGCAGGGGCCCATGATTTCTGCAATGGGGACATTCGTGGTATCGCTCAAAACTTGAAGTGATTGCTGAGAACACTTTCTGACGTGAGGGTTTGCCAGAGCAAGGTCATATACGAATGCACCCACCAAGGTTTGGAAAGGTTTCTCCAAAACAACTTCCTTGGTGATGCCTTCGTTGCAGTTTTTCAAAAGCTTGAGCACCAACTTGTTCGCCATCTCACGCACCTCGAACGGAGCGGTTTCTGGAGTATCGCGCAAGATGAAGAAGATGGATCTGACCAACTCAAACTGGCGCTTAAAGAACCACTTGGGGGAGATCCCGAGATCCTCGAACATGGTCTTGAGACCAAGAATACCGCCCAAGCGTGTATGGTAGAGCTCGCTATAGCAACAGTGGGTGAATTTGTAGAACATGCTACGGTAGATGGGCGAGTATAAAGCGTCCTCTTCACTGCCAAACAAAACCACTGTCGTTTCGTGGATCATCTTGATGACCTGCGTGCCTTTTTCGCGCACCTCCTTGTCCCAGAAACTCAAGGCATAACATAAGGCGTTGAGGAAGGCAGTTTCACTGATGGAAGCTTTTCCTTCTTCGTCTCTCACCAGAAAAGCGCGCTCCTTTTTGAAGCGGTCAACCACGCTAGTACCGAGATAGAGTAATGTACAGTGTCTGGCCAAACCGTCGACCAACTGCAGTGCCTCGTCGCGCAGCTCCGGAATCAGGATCGCAAAAAAGAGCAGCTCGAGGAGTCTGGTAAAGAGCTTCTGCTGGAGATCCAACTTTCTAACCTCTGCAATCTGGGAGGGCTGAATGTCGACGTCCAGGCTCTCGATCTTGTCTGCCTTGAGCAAATGAACGCAGCGAGCGACATCCTCCTCAAAGGTCTTGGGAATCGGACTCCTATCTATAAACAACTTGAGAATGCTCAGGAGATACTTAAACGCACTAATCCGGTAGTGCACTTTTATACGCGGATCCTCCAACAACTTCAACGCCAGTTCCACACCCGGCGTGACCGAGACAGGCACCTTTCCTTGGATGCCATGCACTGTGAATAACGCGTGAATCTCCATATTGAGCTCGTTCTCCGTAACCAAATTGTCGATTGGCTTGAAGTTCTTGTGGTTACGGCCACCCAACTTTCCGAGAATACGGATTGCAGTGTGCGAGTGCTGGTGGTGGTAGGGTACTGGACGCAAGTGCTTCCACAATGCGCGCATGATCTCGTCAATCACAGGCTCGATCATGGGATCGAAGTACTCTGCCGTGAGGTTATCCACACAGAGCTCAAAGGTGCGCAAGCCCTGGCTTACGAGCTCCTGCGATCCGTTCAATGCGTACACGAGTGGTCTGGTAAGGTAGTTAAGGTGTGGTACCAATACAGACAACCTGACGGGAACAGTCAAACAAAGTTCCACATAAATGTCGCGCTCGTATGGTCTGGTTGCATTTGCGATCATCTTGTTCAAGTTCTCAAGGAGAACAGGCAAGATTGGCATGATTTCTTTGTATAAATTTTCGAAGCGACCACCCAGAATCAGTCTAAAGAGAATCCGCACAAGGTATGAGTAGACAATGGGCTCCTCGGACTGGGTTGCGTATTTCAAACTCTCGAGAATGAGATGGTTAAGGTGTGGAAATATCACGCTCTCGTTAACTGTTGGAAACAAGTTCACACTCATAAAGCAGAGCTTGTAGAGACGGATCAAGATGTTCAGCTTGACCACGTCGCCTTTGCCCAACTGGTCCAAGTTCTTGCGCAAGAACGAGATGAGAATCGAGGAAAAGTTGGTGGAGGTTACCTCACTAGCCAAGAAGAACTGTGGCAAGTGCAAGAGTGCGGCATTCTCTAACATCAGCTCGAACATGAGCGGAAGTTCTGCAGTGACGATTTCGTTAAACAGCGCAGGGTCGACGTGGATAAATATTGTTGCAAATATTTCCATGAGGTCCTTCTCCTCTTTAGAAGATGTAATTGGGAGCGACGGACCTCCAGTGCTGAAATCGAACGCCTTTGCGGTCACGGATGGTTTCTTCAGAACAGAGAAAAAACGCAAGCACGAGATTCCTCCACGGAACAAAGCGCGCAAGATGTTGACTTCTTCGTGTGAGATTATGCGTGCTGAGTCGTTCCACTTGTCGTAGTTGATGGTCTGGTTGTTTTTGTCTGTGGGAAGTGGTTGAGGGGGGACTGGCGGGTTGCAGTTCTTGAGACCGAAGATGACTGACTTGAGGAAGGTCATCAACGTGCGGAAGAGGTACCTTGCATCTTTGAGGAGATCTGTGGATGTGCTTGGGGTTGGTGAGATTGGTGAGAACAGCGATATGTTGAAAAAGTCGATGTGTGGGGCGGTTTCAGATTCCAAGGGAGATTCCAGGTTAGGGGTGTCGATTTTGGAAGATTCTGTGGATTTAGAGTCCATGCTGGATTCGACGTTGGAAGATTCCAAAGTTTTGGTGTCTTTTTCCTCACCTTCTCCTACCCTCCTCAGCTTATACCTTCCTATAGCCTTTCTTCCATCGCGCTCCTTGACCAAGCGCTTACGCTCAAATTCGTCATGTTTGGCGACGATATATCCATACTTCCTATTCAAGCTCTCGAAACGCTTCGCATACGCGTCGATGATGATCATGAAGAGCTGGCGTCCCTCGAGCTTATTGGGCAACTTCATGATGCGTTCCACTAAGTTGAGAAGCAACTTCGCACTCATGATCTGCACCGTGAGCGCAAGAGTGTCATCCTTCAACAATTCGCAGTAAATGGTGACGGTTTTCCAAATCTGCTTGGGCGTGAGCTCATTGCGCACGTTATGGATGAAGTCTGCCACCGTCAGGTACGCCAACGGCCTCAAAGTCTCGAACGACGTGAATCCCTCGCCAACAACAATCTTTTCGTCAAAAAGAAGCTCAAGCTTCGGAATAAATTGCGTTCTAAATGGCGTACTAAGAATATGTCTAGTCGCATGGAGAAGCTCCTTGCGCGCAACCGACAACTCGGCGGGGCAGTCCTGTAAAAGACGTATGATCAAGTCCGGCACAAGCTTCAGCTGCTCAGGACCGAGGTGCTGAGACGCAAAGCCACGGATAAACACATAAGCCAAAAAGGAAGCTGCCTTGACCTGCCCCAAAATGAATTCGGAGTAGGCCTGGCGGTTCTTGATCTGCGGTGAAATCAGCGATACAGTCTCATTCAGCTCCATGTGGTGCTGCTTCTGCTGTTCAACTTGTAATGTGAGAATACTGATGATCTTGGGGAGAAACTGAGGAAGAGACGTTGCGATCAACTGCTTGTACGTCAGGTACAAAGACACCATGGTAATTGGACTCTCGGCGAGTGTCTTAAAAGACTTCATAGATGGATGGAGCGTCTTTGCCTTCTCTTCCAATGGGTCGTCCTCGCTCGTTTGTATTTCTGAGTGCACATTTTCGTTACGGAAAACATCGTGCACCGTGGCTGGCATATTGTCGTATATCTGGTTGATAATCTCCACGAAAGGGGCGACCTTGTCTCCCAACTTCTGTTTATATGCCTTGTGCAAACTTGTGATGATCTTCATGCACAAAACACCGTTGTCCTCGTTCTCGTCTACCAAGATGCGCGTCAACGCGTCGAGAATCTGTTCGGAAAACGGCTGGAACGTGTCGTTCATGATAGACCTGTGGATGATCTCTAATATTATGTTACGAAGCTTATGCTCGGGAGACTGGGTGGCGAACGAGATCGGCACATCCTCGAGGTACTTGATGAATATCGGCACGAGATTCTTGAGAAAGTATTCGTACTCCACAGCTCCATTGAACGTTTCTATCATGTCCAAGAGCTCCGATAGCACGGCGTGGGCCGTGCGGTAATCCACGGTTTCGGAAAGCCGTGCCACAAACGTGTCGAGCTGCGCGGTGTACGACATGTTGTGGTGTAGAATGTATTTGAAAAAAGAGGATTTCTGCTTTGGAGAAGTTCTGGAAAGTCACGTGCATGGCACGTGAATATCATGTGTGTCCTAAAGCGGTATTTCCGTTTTGGGATACGCCGTGTAGCCAGTGAGCAGTAGCTTTGGCCGGTTGGTGGGTTGGTGGCGATAGTATGGGAGTGCCGACGTAATGATCAGAAAGGGATAGTTTTGATTTGGCAAGTTGACGGAATTTGCGAACTATCTCGAACTGAAGTGATGGAGTCAACGAGCTAACTCGGGCTGAAGTACATAACGACGACATAAGTATACTATAACTCGATCAAATAGCCTTCGTGAGCAAACTTTATGAGGATAAATACCATTAAATAGATAGTTACTTCACTCTGAGCTGACTATTTTAGTAAATGTTGAATTTTCGAGCTGACAAAAGAGTCTAGTTTATGTGGTGGTTGAGCCCCGGGTCTCTCTAGTGTGTGGAACATCGTGACAGTTAACGGATCAAAGAGGGTGTCGGCAAATGGTGACTCAGATGGCGGAACATTTCAATAAATTATAATGGCTGCAAATATTCTAAAAGACCAAATTGATAAAAAGGATTCAGATGACCACAAATTACCAAATTGATGCAAAATACAAGCAATGACAACTGGCCAAATTAATGAAAATGAAGTTTATCGCAAACGCCTCAGACAAATGACTGAAAAGATTACCAACTGCTGAGACCACGAATGATCAAATTATTTACAAGTAACTTACAATTAACTCCAAATCTTTGAAACCGGGGAAGTTCAATGACAAATCTTTTCAGCACCTGAGAAAACCTTGCAAACGCTCACTGCCATTCATAAATAACAAAGTATCGTACATTTTCGCAGTCCAGAACAGTTCTTCGCTAAAGCAATCGCCCCGATATCTACTATATATACTCTCTACCTCCACTACTCATAAACGCGCCACTTTTCATCACAATTATCTCTCATCCCATCTCCCTGTTCTATTCACTCGCACGATTCATCAACCACTGTTTTTTTTATCCGCGGATTCTCCGAAATATTTGGCTGCAAAAAGCAGAAGTGCTCTCCAACTTAACCCAATAAATACTTTCCTCGACATCCCACCCAGTGTTTCCTAAAGTTATATCGGCATATTTCCAAATTGTCTATCTCAAACACATTCAATACAGCGCCCTAATAAAAACAATGGCGTGATGGCTTCCATTGCTATTATAACCGCCAAGCTCAAAAGGTTCACTGGTTTATGGGTTATTTGACAGCAGTAATTGCTCTTACCTCGATGAAAGTCTCTCAAGCACTCAATAGTACACTATAAAAGTCTCTGGATGGCACGCCCAAACAGCCTAAATTTGAAGCCAATTGAAACTTTTTGACCAGCCGTCGCGCGTGAAAATTTGATATACCCATACTGATTACATTCTCTGTAACCACTGTTGCTACATTTTCGGCTCGTTTGTACCACATCAACATGGGCCAGCACCTTGTGTCATTATAAAAACCCCAATTTCCAACAATGCTGCAAGACTCCACCGTGAAAAACTTCGAAACAAAGAATACGGCCAACCGCTTGCTTATACTGGGCTACTTCCCTGTCTTTTGTACTGGGTCTGTTCTTCCAGATGGTCTGTTCTTCATGATGGTCTGTTCTTCAAGATGGTCTGCCCTTCCAGATGGTCTGCCCTTCCAGATGGTCTGCTCTTACATCTGCCTTACATAAGCAAAAAGAAAATCACATCCTTCTAGGTACCAAACGCAATTACGCCGCCCAGTATTCAACCGTCCCTGAACTGGCTTGCACTCAGCAAGAAGTTGGGAAAGAGCAAGGTCTCAAAAGTTCAGAAGAAGACCACGAAAAAGCCGCACAAATCGAAGCCCAAAGTCGTGCCTCCAGAACCGATTTCATATGACTTCTCGCGCTTCTTTAGCACACTATACAACGAAGACGTGATTCAGCCGAACCGCGACCTTCTGCGACAGCGCGTGACCCTGGTCAGCCCCGAGAAGCTGGCGAAAGGTAAGTTTGTTGCCATAGATTGTGAGTTTGTTGGTGTGGGACCACATGGTACCAAGTCTGCGTTGGCTAGGGTTTCTATAGTCAACTTTTACGGTGTGGTGCTATACGATGAGTATGTTCGGCCAGATGAGTATGTGACCGAATGGAGAACGTGGGTTTCTGGGATTGAACCCAGGCATATGCATCAGGCAGTCTCCACCGAGCAAGCCCGGAATGACGTCAGAGCTCATCTTGCCGATGCAGTGGTAGTTGGGCATGCGATAAACAATGACTTGAAGGTGTTGAAGATGTCTATAAACCCCTCGAAGGTACGCGACACATCGAGTTTGCCGAGGTTCAAAGAGGCGTTGGGAACTCGGGCCATTGGGTTGAAGAGGCTAGTGACGCACTATGTCCGCGGAGGGGCTGAAAATTTCCAGGACGGGAAGCATAGTTCTGTTGAGGATGCCCGGGCTACAATGTTGATTTTCCGGATGTTCAAGAGGGAGTTTGAGGCGAAGCACCATGGCCGCTAGGCTGGAGGTTTATGACAGAAGTGATCGTTTGATACACCTAATCAGATTGGGGGTGCACTGCTATTGTTTCGGTATTGATGTACTTATGAGCTCACATCAGATAGAGTCGGTGTGTTCGAACCGAGTGTTTCGGTATTTATGAGCTTCTGAGGCCACATCTTACAAAAGTCTACGTGGCAGTAGTGAGTTCCATTAAGATTTAGTGACTCCTGTGAGATCACATCCCACAAAATTCTACGTGGCTGTTGGTAAATCGCAAAATGCGTTTGCGAGACATGACCTGGGTATATTCGGGAGAATTTCATCAACATTGATGTTCTCATAGCGATATATTTGAACACAACCGGCTGCTGTTGCATTCAAATGCAGGTCATATAACCCTTTGGAATCACTACGCCGTATGGTTCCATGGTTCTAATGAACGCCAACATTAACACTGCTGAAGCACCAGAAGTCGTGTTTAAAAACCTGTTTTGGGGCTTTTTTATTGATCTTACGAGCTCCCTTGAATTTCTCATTAACCACTCAACCCTAGACACTAACTCCTTAATATCATCATAGTCCTCTACAACTTTTTGTCCCTTCTCATCAGCGCTCGCAAAACCTCTGCAACCGATAAATAGCCCGAGCCAAGAGCAGACACTAAAATAAACGAAAACGACGTCCATGCCATTGCCTTCGCCCTTGTCCCCTTCTTCACCTCTATGAGCCCCATCAGCGTAACAGGAACCATCGCCGCAGACGTCTTCACTGCTTCTTCCTGTAACATCGTTCCCAACCCCCAAAGAAGAGTGTTTCCCACGGCCAATACCAGACAGGTACGCACTGCTGAAAGCTTTCCCGGCACCCAGGGCATCGAACTATAGCACATCAACATGAGCAGCACAAGTGAAACGATAATCAGGGCCATGGTAATATGCGAGTGGCAGACTTTGTTGAAGTTGCTAGCAAGCGAAACCAAGCTGAGGCTCCTGTTATCGACCTCAACCACTGCAATTTCCTCCAATTGAGACAAAGTTTTCTGCGAGGTGCATGTAACATTGGAGTCCACAGTTACGCAAACACTGACATAACCAACTTTGATGGACATATCTGTTGCCGAAACCGCGCTGGGAGTTCCGTTGACGTGTGCTGAAGGGCCAAAGCTACCGTTGATCAGGTAGCTCGTGAGATAAACCAGTGAGTAGGCATCAAGCGTATTAATGCAACCAAGGAGAAGGAAGGCCTGTAAAAACACAGATATCAATATGATAAGCGTGACAAAGATATTAACAGAGGCACCAAAAGCAAACATCTTGACTGCTCCAGTAGGAAGGGTGCAGGCTTAAGTAGTGCCGGGGTTTCAGCTAGGTTTTGAGGTAAATCGGGCAATTGTAGCCTCTACATGGTTGGAACTAGTTATTTACAACTTCGAAACGGCTGCAAAAAAAAAAGAAACGAGAGCCACAAGATTGCATCGGAAATGGGAGAGTGTTTTTCGAATGCTAGGGGCGGGCAATTAGTTTGCTTTTGAGGCTATTAAAAAGCCAAGCGGGTGGTATTTCTTGGCATGTGTTATTTAAGAAGAGTTGGTGACCAAATTTGTACCGCGCAAGGGATCACAATGATTGGAAGGTGTAGGCTTCAACTCTGTCACCAATTGGATATTTGTAAAAGTGTACAGTTTTGCATCTTTGAGATAATTGACAGAGAGACTCTACAAGGATTTAATGTTTGATTTGAATTCACGGTGATTTTGTAACAAGCACTGAGGGATAAGTGAACAAAAACACGCGGTGCAATTGGAGTTTCGCAAAGTTGGGGATATAAAACGAAACATTAAATTTTGCATGCTTTGTTCGAAGCGTACTCCAGTCTTGAAACAGCTTATTTATCTCAGTATCTGTCATGCCCACTTAATTGTCCCCTGTATGTCAATCCGACCCACAACTATTGGCGGTTTGTCATTCTAAGACTTTTCTGTGTACCCTGGGGTATGTCAGTGGTGCATTTTTCCAGCGGCCAGGTGAGAATTCATGATTGGAAGGTTATTGTGGTACTTTGGGAATGCAAGTTGTTAGTATTGTCGCTGCTTTACGTCGTTTAAGTTATCTCTATTATTAGTTATGACATGCCATAGTTATCTTCATTATCAGCTACCACTAGTTAGCACTTATGTGAGTGACACTTTTGAGATCACTCCTTACATCAAATAGCACTAGTTATCACCACTTCGTTATCAGGTGGTTCTGTCAGCAAAGAGGTCATAAACCCTTTATTATCAGATTCTCTTTGGCATGAGCAAAAAGGTTATAAACTCTCCATTATCAATCCTCTTTGACTTCTTCAACAAAGAGGTTGCCACCTCTTCATTATCAGGTTGTTCGTGGTACCCTTCACCATCAGTTTACTCTTTATTGACAAAGTCAGTAAGAGTATCTTCACCATTAAACAGTCTATCTCTTAATTGCTTCATACAACCTCCCCATCATCAAAACTCCCCACCTCATAACCAACCCCAAAAGCATCATGGGCACAAACACAGGAAGCACCTCCCACCGGCTCCGCAAACTGAAAGACCCCTCGACACTGTGCTTCCCTTTGAAAGTACCTTCCCTGTAGAACTCCTGCAACTTCTTGTCCTTCTCGTACCAAATTTCAAACAACCACTTTTGAAAAGCCTCGAGATCCCTCGGGTCCGCATCATCAATATCAGCAGTCTCCGCGCCCAACGGAATCTCGGCCACAGGGAACTCTCTCACGTAGTAGTGCACCTTGCGCGGGCCCTTGCCCCACAAAAACTGGTTTTTCAAAGAGAACTCAATCTCGCCGTACTGGTCTGCCCGCACACCATCATATCCCGTGGTAAGGTCGTACACAACCTCGGCAGTCTTGCGGAGCTTGCGCAAAGTGAGAAATAAACCACGCACACGAGGAAGCAATGCGTGTTCCAACGGAGGCAACCCTTGCTCCTTGGTATACTCCAACGATCTCGCACGAGTTCTATCCGAGGGAACAGTTCCCTCGGGGAAAATCACAATCTGATAGGGCCATATCTCATTGGAATTCTCGCCCTGTGGCCACTCAACAAGCCCCAACTCCGCAGACGCGGCATTGGCACTCGCCACATGCGTGACGCCATTTGCCGGGCCCAAACCACGTGCATTGGCGTCAATGCGTAACAACTGGTTGGTCAATACACGCTTGTCCAGCTCCCACTTGCGCGAAAGGAACATGAAGTCAAACTGGCGCATACCATAGCCCAAAATGGGTATTCCCGACATATCCTTGAGCACAATGTGCACTGTATTTGCGAGGTTTGCGGTATAGCTCATGAACCAGAGAAAAAGCCAATCGGTGTAGATTTGGTGGTTCAGCATGATGACAGCATTGGGCTTCATGGATGAGAAGAGCTCCCCGTTGAGCGCCTTGAATTGTTCCGCGGGACCATTATCCCAGGTGACACTGATTTTACAGGGGTTGAGCGTTGAAAGCACGAACGTGATCAACACGATAAACTGCTGGCGCAGGTGGTTAACGAGAGCTTGGAACTGTGGTTTTGACATGAATGGCTTTGAGAAGTACAAAGCAGTGGTGATGCTTGTACATCCTATGAAAAAGAGAACGAGGATCAGCACGCTCGTCACGATGGTCATTGTGGATCAGGCTTTTTTGTAGTATGTGATTTAAGGTTGTATGCAGGGATCGAAGATTGTTGGAGAAGCTGACTTTGGGTGTTATTTTTGGACGTGACGTTGGGTGTGGCGTAGATACTTTGAGTCACTTTGGCATTTCAGCTAGGGAAGGGGGTTTGTCGCAGTGGTATAAACTGGAAATGTGTTGGACATCTCAGTGGCGTTCTAACATGACTCTTGCTTGCTTCTTGCGGGATCTCGGCCCAATTCAGTGCATTCCTGTATATAACTGGAATTTAGAACCTCTGGTGCCTCTTCAGGCTTATCAACTACTGTAACTACAAATATGACCTTTGCGATGCTTGTGGTTAATCAGGGTGTTGTTTTGGCTGAGCTCGGATTACCGCCTCTTGTGAGCCTCTCCAGGAGGCAAAAGCCTCGCCTAATTATGGTGGCAAATCGTTATTTCCGGAAAAAATGGAACGGACTTGAGTATGAGAGTCTTGATAGAGCTTTAGAAAAGTGATTGCATTAACTGCTGAAAGCAAGGTATCAGGAGAACTTTTGTAGAGTGAGCAAAGATATTGCTGTGAAGAGTTTGTTTGAGAAATTCATTTACTCAGTCTTGTAGACTCGTTCGTTAGTTTCTTTATAGGCTTCTATTATATCAGGCAAGTTTAAGTAGCCACTCAGTACGCTCTCTTGGTATCCACCCTTTGACATCAACGGGCCGGGATAACGTGAGGGTCCATTGCGCCTTTTCAATACCTCGGCCCATCTTTGTCGCAGCCAACATTTTCTGCTTACATAATGGGATAATACTCCACCTATCCAACAAATACATGGAGTGAGTGCGATCAACAAAGAACCAGTGTAGTTCTTAAAAAGAGAAATAGGCTCTATCGGCCGGCTAGTTTTGTTTTTATATAGGGTTCCATCAACTGGCGATTTTTTCAATTCATCAACTGACTTTGTGAAATTGAGCTATTGTCTAAACACCCTTCACTTGTCTTGATCCTTTGTCATATACCAGTCGTTCCCAAGGAGAACAGGTTCGTTTCCTTCTTATTCCCGGCCTTCATGGAGTTTGCGGCAATTGGTAATTTTGGCCGAAATCCTGATGAAATTGTGAAGTATATAATGTGATGGGCAAGTCAATTAAGAACAGCGTCTTGAGAAGAAAAGGAATATTTCCAGTTTAAGGGTACTCTAATCCAGCTACTCGTCATCTCTCACCCCTCTATCCAAATCCTTCCATAGACGCATCTGTATCGTGCCATTGCTTGTGCGTAGTAAACGGTTTGGAAGAATTATATGCAGGTGCCAGAAGAGGACCGGAAGTAAGCGCGAGAGCCCTAGATGGTATTATAGAGGATCTGACAACGTTTCACAGGAGCAATTGTACGTATTGTCAATTAGTAGAAAAAAGACAGGCTTCAAAAAAGGAAGGAGTATGGAAGTATCAAAATGGGAAGGTCTCCATGAAAAGGGCAGAAAATATCAAAAGGAAAAATATCAGAGCACCAATCGGAAGATGAGTTACAGATATATGCGTAGGAAGAAGTAAGGATAGTGCACTGCAAAAGTGAACCCCAGCAAACCATATATGGACCCTAAGAATCTCCCATCTTCCTCCTCTCCATCGCCATAAGAAAACGTCACATCTGGCTCCTGGAAATCTAGCAGATATACTGCATATAAGTCAAGAGCAGCCGCACCCCGACAAGTGACGCTACTTGTCATGGACCAGATATCGAACAGTCTGTTTGAAAAGTTTGAGTAGATTGACTGAGTAGTACGTTTGAATAGTATCGTCAAATAGTATCTTTAAAAAGTATTGTCAAATAGTATCTTTAAAAGTACCTTCAGATATCGTCTTTATATTATCTTCAAATAGCACCTTGAATAGCACCTTAAGTAGCACCTTAAGTAGCACCTTAAATAGCACCCTAAATAGCACCTAAAGTAGCCCTCAAGTAGCCCTCAAATAGCACCCCGGATATAATCCCAGAATCACCTCCAATATTCATCAAATCCTGTCGAAACACCTCCGTTCCACCTCCGCACCACATCTACGCATGAAATACATCCATCCCCAAATGACTCAACCCTATCGAACATCACCCGAAAAATAACAATACACCACACAATACCTAACACTTCCGAAACACCTCAGACCCTACCATACCCCAGAATGTTCTGTACATATCCGAGAATAACAAAAGTAATTGCGCTCGAAGATCTGTGACTTTGTGCAACAATACCCGGTGTGCATATGAAGAAACAACGGCCGCAAACGCTCTGCACTTTCACCTGCAATCAACTAAACTTCTTCATCAAGTCTCCTACATTGACCCCCAAGTCGCGTCGTAAACCAAACAAAACCGAAGTCTATCTAAATAGTCAAAATCCACCTCAACCTGAACCAACCAAAACCCCCAAATCACCTCGATGTCTGTGATTCTTCACTCATCCTGACGTTTTCACCCAATCCTAGCAATGTTGCGCTTTGTGAGGCCGCAGCTTTTGCCCCTGATGCTCGGCGAGCGGCTGTTTGGTATTTGCTTTTTGCGGCCTATTCTTTACAAGGGCACAAATTCGCGCAATATATAAAGAGGCTGATCCTCTTTTTCTCTCCACATATTACGGAATTCAGGTCAGTATTCCGCACATCGCTGCACAATGGACAAACCAAGCCCACTGGATACCGAGAGTACTGGAGCGCACACCACAACACCAGACCCGCACGGCTCAGCCTCAGCCGCACCTGTAACTGCCGCTCTGGGGCATGGCTCACGAGACGCTATATCCGATGAGTCAGCAGCCAAACGCGGACCAGCGAATGCTGCGCTCGACGGCAACGACGATGACAAAGGGAAAGAACCAATATCACCGCGAGGTGAGGATCCAAAGGACCAGAACTGGGGAAAAATGGATCAGGAGGAAAGTGGGCAGAGATGTGGTGAGCAAAGCGAGGGAGAGAAAAGAGAAGTGGCCGAGGGTTCAAGTGACTCATTCAACAAATGTGCGACAGTGAACAAACAGTCTGATCATAGTCTGAATCAATGCGTGGATAAGGAAAATAACAGTCTTCATCAATACGTGGATAAGGAAAATAATCTTCATCAATACGTGGATAGAGATACCAACCTGAATCAAGATTTGAACGTCAACAAAGATACCAGTTCCAATCACACCAATAACGAGTTTAATAATGCCGACTCTCCGAATCAAGAATACCCCAAACCATATCCACATTCATCCCTGGAAACACTAGATCTGGCATCTATCTCGTCCAGCGCACACCGCGTGAATCCTATCCATGACCTCGAAAAAACATACACCCCCGCATCTAGGGTCGAAACAGGCACGCTGAAAGAAGTGCCGCGGGCAGAACGCCGCGGGCTTTTCGCGCTGCTCCTGCTCATCCCTGAAATCGAGGACGCGCGCGATTACTCGGTGGTCAAAAAGTACTTCATCGTGGGCATCATTGCGTTTGCGCTGATCACAGGCCCCATGGGCTCGTCCATCATCTTGCCCGCAATTGACGATATTGTCGAAAACTTGCACAGCAACGTGCTGACGGTCAATGTGTGCGTGGGTATCTACCTTTTGCTGATGGGAATCTTTCCGCTATGGTGGTCTGCGCTCAGCGAGCTCTATGGCCGCCGAAGCGTTTACTTTGTGTCGTTTGTGCTCTTCTTCGCGTTTTCCGTTGGCTGTGCGGTGTCTCCTTCTATCGGTGCGCTCATTGGCTTGCGTGTGCTCCAAGGAGGCTGTTCTGCGCTGGTCCAGGCCCTCGGCGCTGGAACCATTGCAGACTTGTTCCGTCCCGAAGAGCGTGGTACGGCAATGGGCTACTACTACCTAGGACCTCTTTGCGGGCCGTTCTTCGCACCCATTCTCGGTGGTATCGTGTCGCAGGCTTGGGGCTGGAGGGCCACGCAGTGGCTTCTTGTGATTATTGCAGGCATGAACTGCGTGCTTATTATCTTTGCGCTACCGGAAACACTCCGGAAGGTCGACAACATGGCTGCAATCCGCGACATGTTGGCCGCGCAGGCCAAGGCACACGACGAGCCACAAATGAGCGAGGCTGAGTTGAATCGCGTGGCCTCGAATATCTCGCGGCGCTCGCTGTTGCACGAGTTGGAGGAGGAGTTGGTTTTGGACCACGCAAACCCCTCGCTTCTGAGGCTCGCCACGAACAGGTCGTCGTACTCGCGCCGCGTTGCGCAGGAACTCCTTGAGGCCGAGATGCGCAAAACGCTTTCTGAACTGCAGCTGCGCACAGAGAACACTCGCTGGGCTCACTTCCGGGAGGTGGTGTTCAAGACGGTGGTCAAGCCGGTCAAGGCTCTCCGTCTTCTAACCCACCCGCCAATTTTCTTGGTGGTGATCACATCCAGTATATGCTTTGGTGCCATCTACTTCTTCAACTTGACCATATCCTACGAGTATTCGCGTTCTCCATACCACTTCAAGTCGATTATAGTGGGATTGCTCTATATCCCCAACTCGGTGACTTACATCATGGCGCTGATGATTGGGGGTCGCTGGAACGATCGCTTGGTACGCCAGTATGCCAGCACACACGACGGGGAATTTTTCCCCGAGGCGCGACTCTCGTGGAATATAGTACTTGCAATCGCCTGCTATATGCCCGCGTGCTTTATTTTTGGGTGGTCGATAAAGTATGGGGTGTTTTGGGTTGTCCCTTTGATTGGGACTGCATTCTCTGGTTTTGCGCTGATGTTGATGATTGGAGCAACGACGACGTACTTGGTGGACTCGCTCCCTGGAAAGGGTGCGACTGGCATTGCGCTCAACAACTTGTGCAGACAGTGTGTGGCTGCAATTGCGACTTTTGTTGTGGAGCCTTTGTTGCGGGCGATTGGGCCGGGAGTTTTGTTTTCCATCGTGGCGGGGCTTATATGCTTGAGCAGTCTGACTATCTTGTTGTTGAAGTGGAAGGGGCAGTATATCCGCGAGCATTATGATTTGGCTGCTATGTATGAGAAAATATGATTCTGACAGGTAAAGAGGATGGCGAACTCTAAATAGGGAGGTGATGGAGAAGACTATCTGGAGGTGAAACTTTATTGATAATTGGTCTGGTTTAGATCGCTACTGAAAGACAATATGAAAACACCAAAACAATAGAACTAATAAGATAGGAAACAAGAAGAACGAAGAAATAGGACGGCATTAATAAGAAATACGACAGTATTAATAATTAAAAGTTTACAAATAGAAGCATGCATGTAAAAATGACAATAATTCCATTTGAGATTCTCATGGTCACACAAGAGTCGATTTTTTACAGCTGACCCAAAAAGGTTTTGCAACCATGTGCTACGTATACTGCCTCGCAAATAAGTCAGTAAGTCGAACCAAATGTAATCAACATGTTTATTGCTGGCCCAGGTTGATATTTTCACAAGCAACTGATTCATCGTCACAAACATCGCTAAACTGACTTCCGGAGGCTTATTCTGGAGACTGTGAAATTTGTTGCCAGTGGTACGGCTGAGAATTTAAACATGTCTGCCAAGAATTCCGGACTTTTTGAATGTATTCCGAAATTAAATATTTTCGTAGAAGTCAAATGAGGAGAACTTGACAAAAAGTACATGTGTCAGGGCCAATAGCAAGTCTATGCGTGGCCACTTTGAATGCAATACTTGTCGAATACAGTGAATAGATATCACTTTGTACTTATGGAAGTTGTCAGTTATCACATATTACGATAAAGCTACTCTTTTCTAGCATCCATTATCGGTCAGATATAACATTTCATCAATAGATCCCTCTATACCATTCTATATTAACCGTTCCATTCACGCACGTCAAAGTAGTCACTTCGTAGTACTTCGTGTTCCATCTCTTCTTCCCTCACTTATGTAACTTTCTCTCGTCAGCGTCACCTCCCTTTCTTTTTCTGTTCACCGCAGAGTAATCAACGGTCAGTTATCACCTGCTCAAACAAGTAGTCTGCATTCACACCCTCCCTCTTTAGCTCATCAAGCAGCGGAACAATAGTCTGCAAGAACTCCCCGTACAATACCTTGTCCTTCACACACAACTCCTGTTCCTGGGTATCTGGGTTCGTCCCAGCAGCAGTAAGCAAAGTTCCATACAAATGCTTTCTCAACTGTACAACCAACTTGGCCATCTCGTCCATGCACCAATTGATTAATCCACTCAGGTCCACACGGCCGTCTTTGTTGATGACGCGGCTGATGCGTGTGTTGTACACCTGCACCAGGCGCTTGAGAATGGCCACATATATCACCACCAACGTCAGCAAGTAGTTGACCACGTCGATCTTGGTGGAACCCTGCACCCCCACAATCAACTTGGTCACGGTGGTGCTTAAATGCGTGGACATGGCCTGCAAGTAAGCCTCGACACCACGCTCTAACTGGCCCAAAGCCTCGAAAAACAAAATGATCTCCTCAACACGGTCATCGCTAAGCCTGGCAACTCCATGCTGGAGCTCAAACACCAAACCCTGCACCACCTTGTTTCTGCGGGTGGCAATCTTCAAGCGCACCACATCGATCAACGTGCGCATCTCGTCCGTCTGCTTGGGGTCGACCTGTACAAGCGCACTCTCGATGCCCCGGAGCTTGTTCTCGATGTGCGACACCAAGCCCACAGCCTGCGGGTAGTCGTTATGCGCAATGTTGACATCGACGTCATCCAACCTGTCCTCCAAAGCACGGAGGTCCGTAAAGTAGTGGCTCTTTGCGTCGCGCTTTGAGTTGAAGTCTATGGAGCGGTTGCGCGAGTGCACCCTGGCAGAGATGTCCTTGAGCACTATGTCGCCCAGTGCATAGGATGCAGATAGGCGGTTTCTCCCCCCCTCGTCGATATTCTCCATGACTGCCGAGTTGCGGTACGATTCGCGCAACTTGCGCAACTCCTCCTCGCCACCAACCTTGGCACCGCCAGAGGCGACCAGGTCGCGCGCACCCTGCAAGCGTTCCTGCTGAAGAAGCTCGTTGCGGCCCTTGTTGTAGGCTTCGGTGATTTTTTTGAAGTGGTCGAAGCGGTCGGTCTGGTAGACGTACGAGAGCGACTTGTACTTGATGTTGACGAGGTATGTGCCCGAATTCAGGTTGTTGGCGGGAGCGGTGATCTGCGTCATTTCCACGTGGGCCAAAGGCCAGCACTGAGCAGCCTGCAAGCGCGACTTGGAGCCCTGTTCCGTTGACAGTTTCTTGGTGGCCATCAAGAGGAGGTCGTTCAACACAAACAAGTGCGTGGGCTTGACGGGCTTCCATGTTCCCACGTTGATTTCCTGCCAGCGGCCGCTTTCGGCAATGACGTGGCGGCCTGGGAGCGGCTGGATGTACTTGGACGCACCCTCGACGTGCTTGAAGAGCGACTGCAACTCGGACGCCCACATTTTCTCGAGAACCAAGATAGACAGGCGGTCTTTGCGCGTGGACATGGGCTTTGGGGTATATGGGGTGTCGTTTTCCAAGTCCAACCTGCGCTGTGCGGACTCCTTGAAGTCGTCGAGCACGTCGTACAACTCTCGGGTCAGGACACGGAGCCGCATCAACTCGTCCTGGACGTCCTTCAAGTCGTTTGTCAACTGGAGCACGTACTTCTGGTTCTGGTTAATGTTTGCCTTGATGTCACGGGTGATGACTGCGCGCTGTTTGACGAGCGAGTTGTAGTAGTCGTCGATTTGCAGCGCTGTTCCGTTGGACAAGTTGGCGAGAATGCGGCTCAAGGGGTCTTCCGGCTCTGTTTGGATCAGCTGGCTGGAGGCGTTGGCGTTTCCGTACATCTGCGGTACGGGAGGCATGTTTGACGTGTCGAACGCCAGTGAAAAGGAGCGGCCATGGGCGTTGGCGCTTTGGTGGATGCTCAACCGGCGGCTTGTTTTGCGCGAGGTTGTGGAGGCGCCGGAGGATAGCAATGCATTGGGGGCAACGTTGTACTGGGGGTCTGCGGTGGTGGTGTTTGCGTAGGGATTGCTATTTGGGTTGAGCCAGGGAGCTCGGGACTGGCGGTGGGTTTGTTTGAGCATGATTAGAGAAAGCCAGATAGAAGAAAGCCAGATTAGAAAAAACAAAAACCAGATCAGAGATAATTAAGCGAATATTAATCAGGGAAGGAGAGGAGAGAGCACAGACGGGAATTGCTGGATATGAGAAACGGGTTGGCAGATTAGACAAGTATGAGATCAGAGAGCCACACGAGTTCAATGGGTATGAATAGTCAATGGGTATGAATAGTCAATGGGTATGAATAGTTAAATGGGTATGAATAGTCAATGGGTATGAATAGTCAATGGGTATGAATAGTTAAATGGGTATGAATAGTCAATGGGTATGAATAGTCAAATGTGTCCAAGCTGGTATCAAAAAACTGAGTACATGCAATTAATATGAGCAGAATAGCCCACGGTGATACTTGGTAAGCTGCAATGCATGGCACCAAGAGTATATAACAAGTCCCCCTAGAAGTCTATACAGATGCAAGCGTGTGGTCGACCTACACATTGGGCTCTGGCCGCGCTCATGTGTGGGGAAGTGCTGATCGGTGCCCGACATATGGGCCTACCACATTTCTCATCCACATTCCCCCCACGCCATTTACCATATATTCTGGCTGAAATACCTTTGAAGAAACAAGTTAGTTGAGATATTTCGTGATTACCCAACAGGTAATAAAGATAGGAAACCAATCCCGCCAACATTATATTGGCGTGGGGTCTCAATGGCACATTGCCATAAATATGTACCGCGACATCGCCTGTATGGGGTGAATTGTAGACTCCCACCCAACACTAAATATTTACTGCTAAAGGACCCCGGCTGAAAGCGAACATAACTTGATTGAATTGAAGAGAGTTCGGTAGGAGAGTTCGGTAGGAGAGTTCGGTGGAATCGACAGTGGATATGGAGTTATCGAAAAGTGCCAAGCAGAATGAGGGCAGTATCAGTTGAATGGTGTTGATTGAACTATTTCCTTCCATATCAGGCCCCGGTGTTTGAAGCGCACCGAAACCTACCACATTCTAACCAACACCCTAAACCTCCTGTATTGCCTTCTCCTTATTGCCTTCTCCTTATTGCCTTCTCCTTATTGTCTGTATCTTCGTCATTAAATTTTCTCAAACCATAATCCTTCCTTTCTTCTTTTTTATTTATATATGTCACTCACCAGCACCGAGCTCAACTACCTCGTGTGGCGCTACCTCGTCGAAAGCGGCTTCGACCTAGCGGCTTTTGCCCTCGACAAACAGCTGCATTGCCTGCAATATAACTCGCCACACATCATCGAGCGAGTGGTCCCCGGAACCCTCGTCAGCCTCGTCCAAAAAGGCATCCTTTACCTGTTGACCGAAACAGAGGCAAAAGGGTCTAGTCTGGTGTCACTCCTCCACTCACTCATCCGCGAGGAGCTCGAATCCGCCCAGGCAGAAACACCACCACCTCCTCCACCTCCACAAGAACCCACGGCCCCCACATTCACAACAAGGCATCTACCCCGTATGCTCTCCTTCGAACAGTGCTTTGTCACGCACTGGCACCCACACTCGCAGGTTTTTGCGTACGGGAAAAGCGGCACCGCAGCAATCGCTGCACTTTCGGGCCTGGCCATCGCAGAATCGGTCACCTTGGCCCACCCCAGCGTTCCAGGCGCCAACAACGACATCTCGGCCGTGCGCTGGCTGCCGCAGGGCAACGTCATCGTCACCGCGGGCTTCGGTGAGTTGCGTGTGTGGCTGCCCGACGGCAAATTGAAGAATATCGCCGCAACCAGCGAGGACACCGCGGAAAGACGCGCAATAACATCGGTGGTGTGGTCGCCCTCGGGCCAGTTCTTGCTTCTGGTCGACACAGCCAACCACGTGGCGCTCTGGGACTCGTCGTTGTCGCCCGTCAAGCAGATCAAGCCGCTGGAGCCCGCACAGCTGACCGTGGATGCGTGCTGGTTGGACGACACCACGTTCGCCGTGCTGACCACCAAGCACGCGATTCGCATCTATGGCATCGAGCAGGGGCCATCGTTTGGCTGGGACATCCAGTCCATCGGGTACTTGCACGGGCACAAGCACGCCATCACACTGCTTGTGTTCAGCGCCGAGCTGCGACTTCTTGCGAGCTGCTCCGACTACGACTACGCCATCCGCGTGTGGAGCCGCGGGCTGTCGCTGCAGATTGCCGACATCAATGCGCAAACCGTGAAGGATGCGGCGGTGAAGCACCATGCTGCGCCGATCATAGGCTTGTTCTGGTTGCGTCTGGGGCGTTTGCTCAGTGTTTCTGTTGATGGGGTGATCAACGTGTGGGATGCCAGCACGGGCACCAGTGTGGCGTCCAAAGAGCTTTTCAAGGACGAGGCAAACTTTCTGGAGAAGGTGGACATCAAGGCGGACTCGTTGGTGTTTGCGGCTACTGTTTCGCCAGATCTTCAGATGTTGGCCGTAGGAGATGACTACGGTGGGGTGACGGTGTGGGATGTTGAGGAGCTTGTGTGTGTGGGGGTATATGCCGCGGCGAGCGAGCCTACGGCGACTGGTGCAAATGAGTTTGGCATCTGTGATTTACAGTGGGATGTTGATAGCAAGAGGGTATGTGTGGGGTATAAGGGTGTGGATAGTGTCGTTTTGGAGGTTGACAGAGGTCTGAGAGAATAAGACTGAAAGGAGTTTGTAAGATGGGACTGATTGTGAGAACGATAATGAGTGACGAAGACCGATGACTAAGGTTGGGGTTAGAAAAAGTGTATAGTATAGATATGATCAAGATGGTTCGCCAATCACATTTTTGGGTGCAAAAAAATTCTCCATTTGGAAATCATAAATAATGTAGAGGAGGACTTGCAAACCCATTGCCAACTGACTTGACCGAGAAGGAGTCGTACTTTGTGACTCACATCGCCATGGGTGAACAATTGGCTGGTTTGCCAGACAAGAAGGCCGAGGCCGCACTTTTTTCTACAAGGCCTTGGCCGTCTACCCTAACCCTACTGAGATCCTCTCTGTCTTGCAAAAGGCTACTCCTGAGGACACCTACGGAATGGTTGTGATGATGATTGCTGCGAGACCGCCTCTTTCAGTGACCAGTGTTGAGCCTGCTGTCGTGGAGGCCAAGAACGAGGACTTGGACTAAAGAACTTGATTAGAGACTGGGCTAGGTTTGATTGCTGTTTTGATTTTTCATTAGTTGACTACAACCTTGGCTGCTTTTTGACCACAGGCTTGACTCGACTACTTAATGACACTCTGGATGTGGTGCTGTTTTGGAACTGTTGCGTGATTCCGCGGTAATAGATTGACCAACTATCTTCGAACCACATCTTCGAGGATTCTCATTTGGTATTTATGATTTAGGTGGCTGCTGTGATGAGCGATGTATATATTGGTAATTTTATTATACTCAGGATGTTCAGAAGAGTGATCAGGATGTTCAGAAGAGTGATCAGGATGTTCAGAAGAGTGATCAGGATGTTCAGAAGAGTGATCATAATGTTCAGTAGAGTGATCAGAATGTTCAGAAGAGTGATCAGGATGTTCAGAAGAGTGATCATAATGTTCAGAAGAGTGATCAGAATGTTCAGAAGAGTGATCAGGATGTTCAGTAGAGTGATCAGGATGTTCAGAAGAGTGATCAGGATGATAGAGATTTGTAACGTGCTAGGTATTTCGGGAGTCGCACCACGTGATGATTTCCGGTAATCGAAAGGTCGCCAGAAGTATAGGGTAAGGAATGAGTAGAGGGCGAAGGAGAAAACGATAGTGTTATGAAAGTAACATAAAAGGAGGACCAAGATTTGATCCGATCAAAGATGTACTATTTATAACTATTACTCAGAGTAAAAGAAAGTAAAAGCGGAATGAAGAAAAAGTAACGAGGCCATCTATAGTCACGTAAGGAATGAGCCCAGTAAAAGCCACCCAACGAAATGAACTCACGTAAAGTCACCAAAGAGATGAACTCGCCTAAACTTACTCCAGTAAAGTCGCCTCAAGTCACTTAAACTGCTCCAAGTAAGACCAAAAAGGAAGAGTCTCTTACTAAAACAAAAAACAACATGAAGACCCAAACTATATTCCAACTAAATGGAATGAGGCTTAGATAAGCAAGACTATGCATTGGCATCTAGTATGACCACAGCAATGCCATGGAAAGTTCAATAATTGTCCAGTCCATATTGCAAGAACCTTACTTTTCACTATTCCAGGTGTTAATGTGTCAAAACCTAAAAATCCTGCGACGGAGATCTTTTTTGCACCCGTTGAGAAGGCGATCTTATACGATTCGGCAATATATACCAGGTCACACATAACACACATACCCTTTCGACTGCGACGCGTAGTCAAAGCTCCAAATATATCAACAATACACTTTCATGGTTGATTACCCCTTCCCAGCTTGAGGTAACGCTGCATCGTGAGTGCTTTGATCTCGGCTCGACTATAAATAGCTCTTTCTCAAAAACAGGATTGAGCGGCATGAAAAGACTATATATCGTAGAATTAGCATTTAGAGAATACGACCCGTAAGCCACGTCAGCACTTGTAACCCACGTCAGCACTTGTAAGCCACGTCAGCACTTGTAAGCCTCTTCCCCAAGTCCGTATCTTTAAAAAACAGTGGCGATTTTTTATAAAAAATATATCCAAGATGCTCTGGCCAGTATTGGTGTTGGGTTACGCGTTGTGTGCATACTGTGCGAATGTGACCAACTCTAGCATTATCCAAACCGAATACAACTCCAACAATTTCCAGTACAAAGGTGTGGCAATTGGGGGCTGGTTGGTCTTGGAGCCTTACATTACCCCATCTTTGTTCAAAGCTGTTAAAGGGAAAACGCCAATTGACGAGTATAGATACTGCGAGACTTTGGGATCCGACGAGGCCAAGAAGCGCTTGGAGGAGCACTGGTCAACTTTCTACAATGAGCTGGATTTCGCCTTGATCAAGTCTTACGGCTTGAACATGGTTAGGATCCCCATCGGATACTGGGCCTTCCAGAAAAAGGACGGCGACCCGTACGTGATGGGGGCACAGGACTACTTGGACAAAGCTCTAGGATGGGCCAAGGACAACGACTTGAAAGTTTGGATCGATTTACACGGTGTACCTGGATCTCAAAATGGCTTCGACAATTCCGGCTTTCGTGACATAGGCCATCCTGGCTGGCTCAATGCACCAGTAAACATTAATCTCACTTACCAGGTTTTGGAAAAGATCTACACTAAATACGGCACTGGCGACATCGGCAAAGAGTATGCTGAGACGATATTGGGGATAGAAGTGGTGAACGAGCCTTTCAGTCCGGCACTCAATATTACTCAGATCGAACAATACTACGAGAATGCATACGAGCTTGGAAGGAAAATCATGACTGTGAACAACACTATTGTTTTCCATGATGCATTTGAGCCAATTGGCTACTTCAACGGGTTCATGAACGACAGAAAGTCGAAACAGAACTCCACGGTAGAAAACTACAATATCTTGATCGACCATCACCACTACGAGGTCTTTGCTCCAAGCGTGAGTGATAACATCACAGAGCACATCTCCAACATCAACAACTATGCCCAGAGCATAAAGGGCGAGTTAGAACACCATCCTGCTGTGGTGGGTGAGTGGTCCGGGGCGATGACTGATTGTACGCCCTGGTTAAATGGTGTAGGCTTGGGTTCTAGATATGCCGGCGAGTCTCCTTATCAATTATTTTTCAACAAAACTGGTTCGTGCAAGAATATCAACAAGATCGGGAAGTGGTCTGAGTTGCAGAAAAAGAACACCAGGAAGTTTCTTGAAGTTCAGATCGACCAGTACAATAGGTACACCAACGGATGGATTTTCTGGTGCTTCAAGACGGAGGATACTATCGAGTGGGACTTCAAGAGGTTGGTAGAGTATGATTTGATGCCACAGCCTTTGAACAATTTCACTTACATTGTGAATGGCACTGACATGGATCCGTCACCAGAAAAGAGCATGGCAAGCATTCCAAGGGTGCACATGTTGGTTTTGGCGGTCTTTTTGGTGTGTGGTTTGTTGTAATGAAGACAACAGCGAACTGAGGCAGCCAGTGAGGACATTGTTAGCAGCCAATGAAGAGATGGGAGTCTACGACGAGTAAGCCTGTATGAGGAGCAAAATACTGACACATCATGGCGAGTCCATAATGAATCATTGTGTCGTTATCGAGTATAATGGTATTCAGTCACAAGTAAATGAAACAGTCCTAATTTTCTACATCTGACTCGACTGACAAGTGAGCAAAAATTTAATGAGACATTAGTGAATTGAATGAGGTACTAGTTGTAATTCAAAGTGACATTAACCAATGAACTGAGTATTTGATAGTGACGTCTAACTGGAGAAAATAGGGCACGGTATTTAAGCTTATGAAGAGCAAACCCAACAATATAAGTACATGTGCGCCAGTTCATGTGATATTTTTCACATCTTAACAAATACAAAACTTCATGGAAACAAGTAATTTATAACCACTAGCGAATTCCTATCAGGTACCAAATCTTCGTATTATTACCATTCCTTATTTCGTAACCATTTATGATTGTTGTCTCACTCTACACCGTCAAAACGAAATCAGATATTCTTCTCTTCTCCAGTGACTTCTCAGCACTTGCGGGGTCTCTTTCCCAATAATTACTCTTCATTACCTGTGTCCCTTAGTCACAACTTCAAGAAAGTTCTTCCAACAGCCGTAACTCCCATTGATTCCGCTAAGTATAACAAGCTTTTCGCCTAAACAACCTCATTAATTCCCCTCATTCAGTGTTTACACCATATTCAGTGCTCGCTCTCATTAACCGGTAGTTTGGTATAGTATATTCCGGTATGTATGTCGAAAGCTTTCTTGGCCAGTCCCCATTGATTATACGTTATACCTTCTATGGGCATGAAGCAGTAAATCGCAGGAGCACCGAGACTCGCATAGAGAGAAGCGGAATAGCATTTTTCGTCTGTTAGTTTCTTTATTGAGAGGATGAGCTTTTAACTGACTTCTTTATCTGATAACCAGATTGTATAGTAACGCGGGTATGGTGTGACTATGTCCAACGTCGGGATAGTATCGTATACACTACATAGTACCCTTGGTACCTGGCAGTCTGCTTGAATTTACGCTCAAGGCTTTGCTAAGAGCAGGGCTTTAAGAGCTCTGCGAGTTGTTGAGCTAGACACAATTGGAAGTTTATGCGTAATAACCAGAATGTATTTCATGCATAGATACTAGATCCAAGGGAGTACCGATTTTCCTGGCTCCTATTTTGGACTTTAATGTGGCTGCAAATGTGTTCTGTAATTGTGGTGTATTTGCAGCAATTGGCCGGGTTGCTACTTTTGTACCACTCTTGTATGCTTTACAGGAAATGCGAGTGCTAAACACGGTAGCTTGAGCTTATCTCTACAACTTCTTTCTTGAAGAATTTTGTGGAACTACAAAACGGATACAGCTTGATTACTAGAGTAGACTATATGCAATAAATCTTCTAGTCGCTTGTACTCTTGGCTATCCGGTTCGCCTCATTTTCAAGTCTTTATCTTCCGTTGAGTGCATTCCAGATTAAAAGTTTTCTATATGTAAGCAGATCTGATATGGTTGACTTGGATTTTGGTTGTTTGGACTTTTGGCTGTTCTTAGTTATGATAGTATTTCTGGTCTCTTGGGTTTCTGACGGTATTCCTTACCGTTACACTCTCCCCGTTCCAATAAACTTCTTCTCTACCATCCTCGACTTTTTCAAACCAATCCAGTTTTACTCTTTATCTCGTCCACTCTTATCAATCCCACCTTATCAATCCCACCTTATCAATCCCACCTTATCAATACCTCCCGCTTATCTCATTTCCTTAATCCACAATCTCCCTTTTCTACATTAGTCGTCCATATCAATCTTTATTAACTACTCATTCACTGCGTCAGTGCATTTCGTCGCTCAAGCAGCCGGCACCGGAGGCTTCACTGGACTGATGTTTGGGAACACAATGTCCATGTAGCACGTCATCAAACCAATGAGTGCAAACACAATTCTCAACAATGGTGGCTGGGCAGAAGACTCGCCTTCCACAGGAGCTGCGTTGATGGGCTCGTTCAACCACGACTGGATGGCGAGGAACAACGAAGCCCACGAGATCATCTTGTTTCTCATAAACATTGCCACCATTGGCAACGACTGCGCCATCATTCCCGAGGCCTCATTGCGCTTCTTGGCAGGCTGGTGTCTGTATGGCACCACTTCGGCGGCGTTGATCTTGGACATGTTGAGGTGGAGAAAAAAACAATAAAGTACTGACGAAGTAGCGGTGTAGATAATGTAGACTGCTCGCTGGAGAATTCATTGAGAGTCTACCCGCTGAAGAACAGTCGGTGAGCTAGTATGAAGAGTAGTGAGCTGGTTTAAAGAATAGTGAGCTGGTGTCAAGAGTGGTGAGCTCGTATAGAGAATAATGATATATTGAGATAATAAGTGATAGTATGTGGAGCCTGAGAGATTAACAGTTGTAAAAGAACCTGCCAAGGAAGGATCCTAACCTATTGTTGGGTCGTTCCGAGCTGTGCAGTGAAGGACTTCCACTCGATATCTACTAGTTTCACAAACTTATCATATACGGTTACCACAATTCATCTTGACCACACGTATTAGGTACTACTCTTGGTTCTGGGATTATCTTATAACTAACTTGTTTATTCAAAGGTATTTCAGCCAGAATATATAGTAAATCGTGTGTAGCAGAGTCAACCCCACACTGCTTGTTTCATATAGGGCTTCGTGGGACTTCGCATTATGTGCCATTGGCACCTTACGTTATACCCTAAATCCACTAAGGAGGTACCACCTACTTAAAGATCAATGTTGCCCTTATGGCCATGTATACGATACCAGTGTATTTATAAGCTGAAAGCCTGATTTCAGACTAAACCCACGCTCAACTCTTTCGCTCACGGTCCTTAAGTAAAGATCCATGAATACCGTCTTAGGGCTGTTTGAATCACTTTAGCACCAAGTACTTTTCTCAAACTTGCCAACTTACTCAACTTACACATCCGTAGTCTCTTACAGTTTTAAATCACCCAATCCCTATTAATGCTTGATTTGTATCTGGAATCCGTGTGTGCAGCACTCAATTCTTGAATGACCATAAATGACAACTTCAAGGCAACTTGTCCGAGTGGTTAAGGAGAAAGATTAGAAATCTTTTGGGCTTTGCCCGCGCAGGTTCGAATCCTGCAGTTGTCGTTTTTGATAGTTCTACGATCAAGTAATTGCCATTTTTTTTGATAGATACACAGATTAGTAAATATACACTTTATTGATACTTCCATAAACATGCCTTTGTTTATTGTTGATGCTCGTATTCCCTAACTCCTTACCTCACCTTTTTCCCATTATATTAATCGGTAACTGCTGTATGTCTCCATTCACGTTACTTTCCCTTATGCTGACTTCCCTGTGATGTGCCCTCTCGTTATAACTTAACTTCCTTGTGCCGACCTTCCTCACATCCTCTTGAATTCTTCCTTTATGCTTTCTGAACCATTTTCAGTCTCCTTTATGCTTTCTCAACCATTTTCAGTCTCCTTTGTTGTCCGCTAACTTTATGCTACATCCTCTCTCTCATGCTGTACTCAAACCAATTCCTCTAGCAAATCTTTTTGTCCGTAATACTCACCAACCACCGCTGCAACCATATCCACAGTATACTTCGCAACATCACTGGCGTTTTCCATCCTTGCCAGCAACTTGATAGCCTTTTTGCCCAAGTCCCGCATCGCCGATGCCTCGGTCGCATCAAGCACATTGTCGACTCGCACAATTAGACACCATATCCACTGCGAGAGGTTAGCGGTCACCAGAACACTGAGCCATCGCGTGCAATACACCAAGAGGCGGAACACCGCGGGCCTATCAAGTGCAAAGAAAAAACCCATCTTGGGCGGCGGGGTGTCCGAAACGGTCTTTTTCCACTTGGGGATGTGGTTGGGGTCGAGGTCGCTTTCCACTTCTTGCGGAGGATTACGGGCTAGATCTGATTTTATGCGCGTGAGTTCTCGAAGAAGGAGAGTCTTCCATGCGACGAAGCTAGATGTGAGGTGGCGGCCGTTTTGGGGGGCTGGGGTCTCTGGTTCCTTAACCTCGGTGTGCTTTATGTCTGTGGCTTCGGAAGGGGCGGTGTAGAACACTCTCGCCAGCTCTTCGCGTACACTCTGTAGGTATCTTCCGACGTCGCTGTCATCTGCGGCAAAAGCTCTGCGCTGTCCGAGGCCATCGAAGTCGTCGTTGTTGTCGAGATCGTCCATTGTGGGTGAAATAGTTTTGAGTGGGTGGTTGTAGTTGAATATAGTTGTTGTGTTATATTGATAGCTGACCGATGAGTTAGATGGATGATGGGATGGTTGATGACTTGAATTGGTTGTTAATTTGTAACTTGGTTCATGAATTGGTCTTGATTCTCAAAGTTTTGGACTTCAATCAAGTCTCAAAGTATTAATTCAATTATAGCGGTAAAAATCGAAATTCTTCAACTCGAGCTGCTATGGGTATTTCAGATGATCAACTGATAATCCAGATGAAACTCGACTCGATCAAAAAGAGACGAGGTGCTCGATAAAGTGCCATTGTAATACTATTTCGATACTCTCCCTGTTTACTCGTTTCCTGCAATGGGAGATCCAGCATGTTAGACCTGTTAGCCAAGTGCTTTCAAATAGCCAAGTGGTTTTCAAAGTTGGATGCGCTTAAAATCAAAAGGACGCCCATTCTTTGAATTATATTGTAAGCGTTTGCACACTTCTCAGACGGTATTCCTCAAATCACCCAAATAAGATACTCCCAGTATAAGAACCCACCAGTAAAAGAACCCACCAGTATAAGAACCCACTATAAGAACCCACCAATTACCAAGTACCCGAGACCGAGCTCTCTCCTACGATCCAGTGAGTGTTACATCTTCGGGTTCTCTGAAACCTCTATTTCCCTCACTTTGCACACTATTTGACATAACTTAACAGCTGTCGTCAGGTACTAAAAGTACTAGACATGCATGAAATACTACCCTGATGTTGACTGAAGTCACAACATACCAGCGTTACTATTTAAATTACCTCAAAAACACAAGTTAGTCATAAGCTCCGTCATTAATACGAGAGCCTAAAATGTCTTATTTTTGCAGCCACTTTTTAGCAAGCAGTTGTGCACCTTAATGTTCTTTACTTCAGTCTCATTAGCACTGACTCTGTTGATTTCTCTATATACTCTCAGTACCAATTAGCTCCATTTAAACCTCCAAATTGCAACATTATTACTAATTTTCTAGAGCTCTTTCACAACAAATCACCCCCCCCCCCCCCCCCC